>OX493333.1:5164465-5911688 GCA_950371115.1 Anania fuscalis | reverse complement strand
TAATTAAGTATGTTTGTCCGTTATTAAGTCTCCATTGTACAAGTGTAGCTTAATTTGGGGCGAGTAGTGTGGTATTTATTATTTTTTTTAAACCCGTATGGCAAACGATTGCTTTTGCCATCAGCATGCCGCATAGCAGGCGTGGCTAATCACAGAAATAGCGCTGGACATCGCGCGTACCAGCCTGACCTTTCCAACGCGGGTAGGATCGACGGTAAAATTATAGATAGATCTGTTAATTAGACACCAAACAAATTAAATTACACATTATTTTAACAGAAGGGAATTAGAGAAAGGATGACGCCGTTTTAATGGGTTAGAAAATATTCTTAGATTAGAATAGTTTAATACGAGATTGCTACCATGTACCTTATTTTTGAGTTCCCGTATCAAACTATTCTAATGTTAGTGACCATGAAAGTTTAAAACAATATAATATTCTTAGAATATTTTAGGTTATTAAAGGTATTTTATTATTCAAACATATTTTCAGACCTAAAACTAAAAATACCTAAGACTGAATAAAGTCTTTATTACCGTGGTATTAGGTACCACAAAAGAACAATTGAATGTTGAAGCAACCAGTCAAAGTCAAAGTTCAGAATAATAACCAGTTTCAATCTAACTTGAGAGTAGACGTTAGTTTGCGAAACTTCGTGAATCGGATCCAAATTATAGGTTCCAGATACGATCCGCACAGCACGAAAGTCGTTAGTTAGCTATTTCTGGAACTTGGCAAACCCCAAATCATAGTTTGGCATTTTGTCATGTGTGTTATTGATTCTTTTGAATGAATGTCTAGCTAGTCTAGATAGTATAGTCTAGAACACTTTTAGATTTATGAGGCAAATAACAGTATTTTATGCCAAAAAATATTGTGATCTCTCGCATGATCCATGTTTATTATTCTCATCTGTATGAGACCAACACTGTCATATTCTTGCATGAAATATAAGATCTAATTTTATTACTCTCATCATATGAGACTAACATTCTCAATGGGTCTTGTTTTTAAATATTCTTCATTATAATGGTTATTTTTTATTATTCACTTCGATTTTCCATTAAATGATTCGCTTTTAAACTAGCAACATGAGTTCCTTAATGCCATAAACGTGTCTTCCACAACTTAACTGTTCCTTAACTTTCTTTCCAGATAAATCATCTATGACATCACTGTCTGTCCCTGAGCCTTAACTACAGAGAGGCCGCAACTAAGGTGAGTCTTCCGGTAAAATTAATTTGCAACAAAAAATAGATAGCTCCGAGAAATGCGTGGCACGTCCTTACATCCGTCCTGTTTGCGCTCATCCCGTCGTTAAGTTAATAGAATACAACTTTTTGCTATGGAATATGCAGATTAAACTGCCGTAGTTAGTGGGTATTATAGTGATTTATTTAAGATCTCTCAGTAATAGCAAAATAAACGGAGGTTTGATAACAATCGCTGCAAATTGCAAACAGATTTGACGCATCTAAGATTCTGGAGGCCTACAACGAGAGCGTTTCGTTCGTTCGGACGTATCAAATTAAAATAACCATTAACTTGTACCAAACCTTTTACAATTTAAGAACATTTGGATTTCAATTCGGGTTTTTTTACACAGCTAGTTTGAGTTGGTTGGTCATATTTTGTCAAAGGGTTGATACAGGGAGATGGTCATTTTAATTCGTTAGGCCATCTGATAAAATACACAGACTGTATTGAAAAAACGCTAGGAAAAAGGGGGTGGTAATTAGGTAGACCTAAGAATAAACAACTACGAGTATAATCCAGCATACCATCGTGGTGAAAGAATTCGTCAGTCTGCGTAGGGACTCGCTGACTGTCCAGGGTGCACCGGACGTATAATGGACTAGATACATCACGCGGGGAGGTTTATTTCATGCACCCCAACTATAATAAGTAAGCGCCAGACAGCATACTTACACGTGCACACGCAAAGCTCTCTGCAAGGCCACCGATAGTGGTATATCGGTGGCTGAGTTTTGGTCTTCACATATATGAAAGCCTGAGTCGACACGCAAAGAAGAAGAAGAAGCATACCTACCAATTTGGCTCATTTTCGAAGTTAGGAATGAAACTATTGTGTTACGAGGTATAGGACCATTTTGGGAATTTTGTAAAGACCTCTGACCAATCTATACAGCAATCCATTCTGCTTACTTACTGCAAAGTATTGATGGTTCTCAATTCCACAACCTAATATTTTACAAACCTTTTTTTAATCTATTTTTTTACTACTTCTCGAACGTGACAACAAACCGCTGATATTGACTTAGGAGCTTGGAATTCGTGACTCATAAAGTTGAAATGGAGGTCATTCTCCTAATGCACTGTTACCACAAGCATAGTATAATAATGAATACTAGACATAACTACTTACTTAACAATTTTAGTAAATCTTTGCAGGCCCTTGGAGAATTATCTTTTATGAGTTTAAAACTCGATTAGTGTTTTACTTACGTTTATTGGCTTATTTAAGTAATCAAATAAACTAGAAGTTGCAGATAATTTAAACTATAATAGTAATATACGATATAGGATGTCATCAGATTATTAACTACTTCTAAACTAATCTATGTTGATAGGCTAATCTTTTTGCTACCAAGCATTCCAGATTAGACACAATCCTGTCATAAACGTTATTTTGCTCGATTATATCGATATAGTAATCGATTATTCGATTCGTCACCAAGCTGAGGTCCAGCGTGTGTCGAATGCACCGAGGCTAGCGTCAAAGCATTGCGCAATTCGAGGTCGATGGCACTGCCCAATTGATCCGTAAACTTTTATTCTTTTACGAGAATTGCCCGTTTGTAAGACTCTATTATTCCTTTTTCAAAAGTAGTCATACCTTACCTCTTTATTTCGTTAACTGTTTGTGTTTCAACAGCTCATAAACAAAGATTTTGTCAACTTACATGCAATAACTAGTTGAAGTGATAAAATCCGCACTTACCACACTAAAAACATGCCGAATGGTGGAATGACATATAATTTATTTAAAAAGAGAAGAAGCTGACGATATTTTTAGCAAAGCATTGTTCACGTTGTCTCTGATAGAATGGAAATTTAGCTATTTTCGTAAACGATTGGAGTAGCCTTTCGAAATGTATGCTACTTACAAAGATTATAAAGCCAACGATGTGTGTGTCTGATTTGGCAAAGCAGGGCTCCGTAGCTTTCACGGCTTAAGGTTAGGTACGTGAAATTCTTTTTTTTTGCCTTCTTTCATGAAAGCAATCTAATAACATATGTGTAGATAGAGAAGTAGGAAAATGGAATGAAGAAAAATTTATGTTAGTAAATTGTTAAAAAATTTGAATTATAATTGTTAAACTAAGTCCAGCTTTTCGTAAATTAAAATCGGTCCGATTAACTGATATTAAGCCGCCGAGCAGACGATCAACTGACATCAGTGAGAGAAATGTGTTTTACTTTTTATGTAGTTGTAAAATTTCAATTTTGGTCCCATAGAAGTTTTGTGTTCGAGATAGGTATAGATTTATCCCCTAGAAAGAAGTTACCTAATAACAGGGCCATTTTTACGAATAACTTTGACTAAGGATCCCTAAAAAGTGTAGTAGTACCATACTCAAGGCCAGCGAGTTATGCAAATGTGCAGCGTGTGTTCGCGGTCTATTTAGTGTGTTGCACTGAATATCGTATTGGTATTGGTCAATGCGCGTGAGTTGATATCGCTTACTTGGATTGTAGGGTTGCCAAAAGAAGTAAGGATTTTATTATTTATGGAAATTAAAATACCAACAAAAATATTTAAACATTTACATTCGACTTTAAACCTTATCACAACAAGGTAAGTAACGAAGTGTATACATTTATTGCTCGGGACTGTTTGTAACTCATTATTTTTACGTTATTCCCATAAAATCATTTAAAATTCAGGAGACATTCGCAAGAATCAAACTTGCAACAGTTCCGAGGAATATGTAAACAATTCTAGAAATGTCGAGTGAGATTTCGATTAAGCAAAATTTTTAAATTTTGCAAAATTCAAAATTTATTTAATGCAAAATACGTTTCCTGATGTCAAAAGCGATATCGCGGACAACAAGTAGAGCAAAGTCTCATTTTATTATGGTATCTCAATTTGAGAAGAAATGAACCGTGTAAAATAAAACCTAGTAAGTAAAAAAGTTCTTGACGCGAATTAGTGAATTAGACGCGCTGTATCGACATCATAAAAAATAACGGCTTTCGAGAAACGTAAATTGGCTCTATTTTTAAAAGCTTATGTAAAAGTTTTTATACTTTTAATTGTTTTTTTTTTACTACCGATAAGTAATTCTGAGTTCAAATTATTTAGATAAGTAGTCTTATTGGAAAAATCGCACAATTCCTTTAGGCAACCCTTATCATTTAAAATGACAATAAAACCGCCGTGTTTTTTGTCTAATCAATCTGAATCACGACTGCTTTGTATTCTTCAAAATGCACACAATGCAATTATAGTAGCAAGCGTTTAGCAACACTTTCAATTGAATTGAATCCTTTTGTAGGTGACCACTTTCTTTTTGAGACCGCACTTTTGTCGAATGTTTTAATAGATACAGGTATTTTTGGTGCCGCATAAAAAGATAATATGTAGCATTGAGAAATAAGCAAAATTAGTAGGTTTATGTAGGTAAACATTGCAAAACAACGAACTGCTTGAAAATCAAGTGGTCAGTAATTACTCACTATAAGTGCCTCTAACGCGTTTCCTGTTCTCGCTGGGAAAAATATCAAACTTCTAAATCTGAGGTGATAAAATTGTAAACACGAGAATAATACGCAACCACTAACTCAGATAGAATAATTTAGTAATTTTACATACTCATGCCATACAATATCATCTGTTTCCTTTTATATCGAATACATAATTATCGTATATGTACTTATAGGCGCCACTCGGGACGAGTAGTTAACATGACTTCAGTTTAATAATATGACTTAGGTAGGTACTTAAAACTATCCTAATCTTTGAGATTTAATAATCTGCAGTAGGTAAACTCACAACTATAGTGTATTAGGCATATGTTAATATAGTCAATAATTGTCTGTTATCAAATTAAAGCGCTATCTTTTCCATTCAATGTTTTTAAAAAAAAGCTCGTTCATTTCGTTCCATTACTTCGAATCCATTCAAGTTCTAACTACGAGACCAATCACGGGTGTCCATTACGAGATAGACCACTTCATAAATATTCAATAAAATGATTGACAAGAGAATGAATTGATTTTTTATCAATATAACTGTAAAAAGTAATGTTACTTCGAATACTTGCATAATGTGCACCGGTTGAGCTGCGCCGGCGCAGTCTACGCTGGCCGTCGGACCTCGTCGGTCCTGGGTCCGATTCGGGAATTCAAAATTAAAAACGAAACATTCAAATCCGCTGACGTAAAACGAAAAAAAAATGTTGTAAAAAAGAGTTTCGAACCTCGATTAAAATATCTCTTGTAGGTAGTCCTTGAGTTTAAAAAAAATGAAGTGCTTAGACTAAAGTGACATGTTACAAATGCTAAATGTGGATTCACGTGAGATAAAGTTTACAAAGGCTTAGTTTACAAAGCGGCGTCTGAATACCAATACGGTGATGTCGCTAAACGGTATATAAATAAACACTGCAGACTTGATTTGTTTGTTTTAAATTTAAGGAAAATCAAAAATTTTACGTTCACAAAAAAACTTAAGACTATAAATTCCTTAAATCAAAAATTTGAAAAACTCCCAACAATTTAGACTTTACCACAATATTTTTAGTTACAATCGAAAGAAAATTAAATAATGTATTAAATATTTAATAACTTATGACTAATATTTATTAAATTATTTAATTTTGTTCATAAATCATAAAATCCTCGCTACACATTGCGTTAAGAAATCGAAGGTCGTCCAGTTTACGCAAACGTAAGGAAGGCATATGTCGGTTATTTCATTCCAGTAGCGTGCTGTAAAGTGATGTTTACTAACAACAATAGTTACAAAATAACTTGCAAATAATTTTTCAATTATATGTAGGTATATTCTGTAAGTATAATATAAATTAAAAATGATGTTTCATTCTAAACATTTCTTCTTGAATGAATAGAGGTAGCCAAGTTCAGTCAATACCTATACAATTTTTTTTTCTTTTCCAAGCTATAGTTTAGGTCATTGACCGGCTCGAAGTCACGTGATTTATCACTTTCCGAAAAAAAATTTTAAACTGAAGCTATATGACCTAGACTCACATCCTTAGTAAAGCAACAAAAAGTATGCAAAGTACATACATACATTCAATAATTAATAATATTATAATTCCACATCAGTTTAAAAGTTAAAGCCAGTGCGTGACAAAACACAGCAGACCCCAGTGTGTTCTTTAATTTCCAGTTTAAGTAAATTGTAACTTAAATTAAATTATCACTTTTAAGGATTAAAATTGTAGTTGTACGTAGGCTCCTAAGAATAGAATTAGGTACTATTTGAACCGAATTGTCAAGAATGCGAGTTACGTCGTCCAGTTAATAAGGAAACTATTTTACCTACTTTAACTAAATTACCGTTTAAACGGAAATCAAAGCAACCACTGATCGTTATGAATTGAACGTAACCAAACAATTCAGACCGGTGCTAAAAAGTATTCTTTAATCTTAATTAAAACCACTGTAAATAATATCTAACTTCAAAACAAAACGCAAGAATCAACGGCATATCTCTCTCTCTCTCTCTCTTGCCACACTTTTTACACCTAGCTTACAGCTATTAGTTAATTCAAGTTTTAGTGCGTCGAAAAAAATTCTAATCTACATAATTTATAGCTATATATATCTATTATCTGTGATCTCTTCAATTAGGCCTACTTTTAAACTTTCGATCCCAACCCAAAGTTGTTCATGCTGAAAGTCGATTAATCTAATCGATTAATATGTCAAGCGATCACATCGCTCACGGTGTCAACAGCTGCATGCGATGGTAGATGGCCAAACATCGAAACCCAGATGCTTGTGCAGAGAGCGTTAACTTTCGTTTGGTACTAACATCATTATTAAATTGATACTGATATTTTTAAAATTACCATTCAAGATTATCTCTTGCATATCTAGACATAAATTGTTGGCTCTCGGATTTTTAATACAGATTTCTTACAATCAAGAAATAGATAAAATATATTAAAGTGAAATACCTAATAATTGAAAAGGATTATTACATATACATTTGTGTATAGTTTTTTAATAAGCATTTAGACATTTTTTTACTGAATCGCACTGCAGAGGCCTCTCTTAGATCCTTTCAACCATCTCTGCCAAATTTAGCCAATCCCTGGGCTACTTTCAATGTAATAATAATAACTGAATAAAAGTCACTTTTTTAACTTCACTCAACGAATTGTGGACAAGTATAATTGCCACAATCTTTCACAACACTATTCTTTTAAATCATAACCGCATTTCTTGCCAGAATGTGAAACAGTGTTAATCTTGGAAACTATTAAAGTTAATACAAACGCTCTGGGTCGGTTAATCGCCTCTATCGGAGGCCGAGGCTTTTACCGCTATCCCCGCATTCTTGTCATAGCTCGCGAGGTGCATTTGTTGACTTTCTTGTACTCAATCATTGCCTGAGCTAGTTCCTTTTCCTAGTTTCCTGGGTATCTAAGAGACCTTGGAGAGTTTAATATGGCTAAGGTCGCTGCATAATATCTGGTTCATTTGCCAATTAGTAATGCTGCTTTAAAGTAGGCTAAGTACTGCAGAATACGCAGATAAATGTAGATTACCTTTACTGTTCTTTAGCCTTTGTCCCAACCAAGACAAATTATTTTATATTTAAAAGGCATAACCTCTACTTTCACTGCAATAATGCCAAATCGATTCGGTTTCGGTTCTTTATAACAGTTCAATTTCTCAACCCTCGTATTTTCATCATAATCTGCATTGATAAAGAAGTTAACAATTATTAAAAACAAAGCAAGTCATTGATCTCAAAGCGATCTCATACGGGATCAATGTCTAGCAATTCTCAGCAAGTATCTGCAGTTATATTTGCACATGTATTACCGATAGACACGTAATAACGGTCGTTGTAGCTTGCAATCATGTGTCAGTTGGATTCCAATCCATCATCGACGACATTATGCTACTTTTATCATTCAATCCTATTCGCAATACATCGCCGCTACAGACGTCACGCTCTATATACCAATCTTTGATCGCGCAGAAATGTACAGCAAACGTTGTACCAACTATCTGAGTAATTGACTAATCCTCATAGAAAGACGGCAACACTAAATTGACTGAACTGAATACAATAAAAATTTATTTTTAATAAGATGCAGCAAAAATTACAATATAAAAAAGGCAGACAAATCATGAGGAGAATCAAGTACTAAAGTGAACACTCCAAATAAAGAAAACTTGACAATTCGCTAAGTGCTGAAATGTGCAAATATAGAGTTAGTGTATACTCGTAATTATGTGATAAGGGCGAGGTTGGATGAGGTTCTTAAATGCAAAGACATGGAGGTCGTCTACATTAAGAAGGTCTTTTAAGATAAACATATACAAATGGTTAAATGAAAATTAAACCTACCAGTTATTTGACAAGGGCTAATCAGTCAACAATGTAGATTTTAAATTATATGGACGAAATGTTACATGCAAGCCACAAAAAAATAAACATACTTAGCCGTAAAGAAACTAAAACGCACATGCAAGACTACGGACAGCCTTTTTCAAAAAACGCTATTGTGGATTAAAACAAACGTTTCTCAAGAAAAACAAATGACAATCAACACAAAACCTGAAAGCGAAATAAAGTGAGCGGGAAAAACAAATGAAAATCAAAACGAAAGCTGAAAACCAAATGTAGTGAGCGGTATCCATGATAGAGTCGATGTCGGAGGTGGTGGTGGTTTTGTCGAGTGACTCCGAGATCGCGCGGCTGCTGGAGGCCTGGTGGGAGAGCCTGGTGCTGTTGGGCAAACTGCTACTGTGGTACTTCCGGCTCCTGCATCGAGCGATGTATGGTAGGCAACGGGATAAAAATCATTTTTAGTTACGAAAGAAGGAGCAAGAAACATAATGTCCTCATTCAACAATAAACACTATACCTTTGAAAGAAAAAAATAATGAGTTTACGCTGTTTTTATCACTAACTAATAAGCAACTTAAAGAATATAAAAAAGAAAAGTTCTGACTGAAATTAAGTTTATTTTAATTTTATTTAATAGTAGCAAATCTACAATGCATATAAGTTTCTAAATAAAATTTGAAGCGTACTGAATACATTAATAATGAACCATTTATCACTGCTCTATATTTTCATTGTTATCGGAGGACCTGATAACACTGATAATATTGGACAGTTAGAAACACCTTTTAAGCAGATAATTGGTTTGAAAGTAACTTTTATCCTATTGGTACAATAATATTATTGATATTGCAGTTGATAAATACGCTACACTTTTCGGGTTCATCTGTCTGCTCTTAGGTGCTTGTAGTATATCATCATCAGTTTAGCCATGGGACGTCCACTGCTGAACATAGGCCTCCCCCAAGGACTTCCAAATTAGCCGGTTGGAAGCGGCCTGCACCCAGTGGCTTCCTGCAACCTTTGCTAGGCCGTTTTCCACCCTTGTAGATGAACGTTCTAAGCTCCACTTATCGGTGCGTGGCCTTCATTCAAGAACCCTTCTACCCCATCGAACAAACATAGTAATAATGTCTTCATGTCATGTTAAATTTTTCATGATAATTTATTTATTTGTTTTATTATTTCCAGAGCTGAAGGTGCCGACGGCCATGATGGCGCCCAGCGTGTTCCAAAGGACAAAGTCTCCTCGATCATCCCCAGGAAACTTACCAAGGAAACTACAGGTACGTTATTACTACACTTTTAGATTTGGAAGACCATAAGGCGTATTTTTGAAGCATTTCAATTTTAGTTCGTATACTAATTCACAAAAATTGTATACAAACTCCTAGGAAATTGTACACGATTCTTGGTATTCGTATGCAAATTGGAATTGAACTGCTTCAAAAATGGGCCTACTGAATTCATCTTACAACCAATAAACAACATAATCTAATTTTTTTCTCGAATATAATATACATCTGAATGACTGAATAAAAGCTATTATAAAACTTACCATTGGCTTATCATGCTGCTTGGTTACATATTTTTTTACCTTTATAGCAGTTTATTTACACTGGACTTGTGTCCGTTAAGTGTTTACCGCTCGGATTGTCATTCAGCGTCTATTTTTAGAAGTAATTGCTATCCATCGATTCTAACAAACATCGATCGCTGTGTCAAGGTGAAGGCAATAATAGTCAGCCCTCCCTCTGCTCAAGCCTTATTATCGTTTGACTTTTCGGTATAGAACATTTCCAAAAAACTTTTAACCTTTATTTGTGGTGATGGGGCCAAAAATTATTTACCCGTTAGAAACATTTTATTGGTAGTGGAACGCAAAAGATTAAGGAAAAGTTAAAGGTTCCGAGTGAATGTAACACTTGATCCAATATTTTATTATTATTTTGTAACCACAAAAGTGCGTAACTAAAGCTTTGTCATCTCTTCCGCATTCATGTTTATGTCATCACCATCACCATAGCTATGATCATAGCATTTAAAACAGAGCTTAAGTTAATAAACTCCTCACCATGGCGCGATGGCGCCTTGAGACCACAGATTAGTCAGAGTATGTCTACCTGAGACGCTCTCTATTCCGCTTGAAATTGATTTTAACTTTCTTCAAACTTGAACCTTAACTTTTTCAATGTTTTGTTTCTTTATTCCAAAATTTTAGTGGCCAGTACGTCAAACTTTTAAAATGTTTTTTTTTATATTCCAGAACGGCACAGTGACAGAAGCAGCCGGCCAGTCGGACCCCACCGCAGACTCCAGTCCCGGCAACTCTATCTCCGATGCAGAGAACTTCGAGTGCTATGGAGAAGGTGACGCAGACGCACCAGCTAGCACGTCAGTATCATTGAGCTATCCAGCTATACATCAACAACTATTTGTGGAAAGACCACGAGCATTGTATCTAATTCATGGATTCTATAAATATATCCGATATCTAGTCGCTATAGTACAAACGTTGCCTGATTAAGGCTAGATAGTTAGGCTGAATATGAGAATTAAAAAAATACATTTATCAACTACATAAAATATTTTATACTAGTGCGTAGACCTCAACATCTATCTTCTGTGCTGCTTAAAACCCCATAAGTTACCTTTGGGTTCTTCTGGAATCCAATCTTTCCTATTTTGCAGTACTTTCTCTTAACTCTCTTTCTAAATCATCGTCTACATAATACTGCTAGCTAGTCTCCACTAATCACTGTTTAATCTTAAACATGTAAAATATACCATAAACGCATTAATTCTTCAACTACCTATCCAATGATTTTACGCGCTTTTACTTTGATATTTTTAGATGAGACATTAAAGTGTTGAGTTAAAATAGGATCGTCAGTTTTAATGAAGCGGAGTTCGCACCTGTGTAGTTCACGCATATACTCATTTAGTAGGTAATAATTTTAGTTATTTATTTTCAAGCTTGATGGAATTAAAATAAAACTTATTAAATAAAAATAAATTAATAGTTTCCACAATCAAACTGATCATCTAGCTAGACCCTAACTAAGAGAAGCTTGTACTATGCCGACTAGATAACGGATAATCGTACTATGTATATAAGTTTATAAACATCTATGACTAAGGTACAAATGCTCGTGCTCATCCCACAAACAATGCCCCTTGCGGGATTCGAACCGGCGTGGTAGACCGGAGCGCGAACCACTACTTTAGACCAGAGGTCAAATCTAATTTTCGCTATAGCTTATACAATATGTAGAACTGAATTAGTATTATAAAGTTTTCGTATATTACCATAAAATGTCATAATCTGCAGAATAACCATTGTTTTTACCGTTTTCTATGTTTGTACAGCAATCTGATAATTATTAAAGCTCAGAACCATCTACAGTCCACAATCACAGCTCGTAATGGGTACAAAAAACATTTTACGAAGCAACATTATGGCAGGCAATGTACCCATAAAAAGCTTCCGTGTGTGATTCGGTTTTATGGGTATCATCATCATTGCTATAAGACGCAACTAGATCTTTTACTGGATCTTATTATACCTTGGAACTTGCAACATGATTTTGATAGAGATATTTATATTTTTATGGTTGATGTTAATGCATTCGTATCCTGTGTATAGCTCGTTAGATCTGTAAGTTTTCATTTATAATATTTTCTAAATATCAACCATGAAGCTTATTTGGAAATCAGTATGGACAATGCGATATTTTACAAAAAAAAATGACGATTTTTTATCTAGTATTTGTATCCGTTTTTTATTTAATACAGTTTTAGACTATTTCAGAATTCCGCCCATTGAATGTTTAATTTTGTCAAGGAAACCTACACAAACTGCCCAGGCAAACTAATCGTTTTAATATTATAGGTCAAAAATTATTTATATATTTTGATTTAGTCGTTTAGTTTTTTAACATTTTAATAAAACATGGCTATACATGTACGAGTATATTGTACGTTTAATAATAATTAGAAATAGTGAACATAATAAATCTAATGCGATGGATGGCAAGCGATAATTTTCACTAAAAGCATGATACAAGATGTATCGTCTCACATATTTTTATTACTATTTCATTCGTGAGTCGTGTCTCATGGAGTTGGCACCCTCCCAAGTTCCTACATACCTCACAAACTTCCCTGTTCAAACGTAATTGCTCTCATTAATATTTACGAAATCAACGAGCAGATGAAATCGCTTGACTCTTTTTATAACCTATTTATATCTCTACTCACTAATAATAAGTTTTTAAAATGACATAAGTAAATCCATCCATCCATTGAACCATCTGTGGCATTCTTGGGTAAAAATCTTGGTTGAATGCTCTAAGATAAAAATGTAGGCAGCAAGTAGGTAATAAGGCTTACATATAACAGAAAAAAAGACGTTCTTAACTTCGGCAAAAAAACTTTTTATTCTAGTTAGAACACTTCACATTTTAATATATTGACACTGCACCGTCCAAATCTAAGAGGCTGTAGCTTATAAAGTTAAAATATCGAGTGTTGTAAGACGTAAGACATGATTTAGGGAAAAATCTAAGAGGATATGAGTTCTATCCTCGGAACTACCAAAAGAAGAGTTCGGTACAGTCTATTCGGATATATCGCTGCCTAATTACGATGTTTTATTAGTGGTACTATTCTAAAATTTCTAAAGTAAGTGGTACTATTCTGCGCAGCGTACTGGACACCTGGGCCCTAACCATGAACTTTTTCACGACCGAGATTGTTTGGTAGCACTTTGATATGAGCACAAAATTTTGGTCACGTGATTTGGTACCATGAACTACCTAAAACGATCTTGTTTAGTGTTGTGAAAGAACGAGTGAACTGTAAAAAATTGTCTATGCGTTGAAATAATGTCAAATAATGATGCCGCGGTCCGAATTACATAAATTAAATGAACGAAATATTATTGAACACAATAAATACCTGTGTTTGCTTGCTAATTACTTGAAAATATTTAAAAAAAAAGTATTTTGCTTGTACTAGGAGTTATTTTTGTAGAAATGTTACCTATTTTTAAGGTAAATATCAGCGTTTCTTAATGAGCTATGACTGAGCTCTTGATTTTCAAAATCATTTCGGACCAAGAGTCATACGTCATGAATGATAAAATTCAAACGTAGTGGTTCCATTCTCTTTGGATAAAATTAGAAAAAAGTTAAAGCCAGTCTTTGATGTAAACACTCGTATTTACAATTTATTTTACAATTATTTTTTTCTAGACTCGAAAACACATTTCAAGAATGTGTTCTGTTAATTTATGTTTTTACTTTATTTATAGGTAACACTTATAATAGTTCAATTGTATAACGATGTTTGCATGGAAAACAGAACACAATAAATTATCATTTTAATGGGTTTCTTGATTCATTTCGAGAAACTTTAAATTACCTTATGTGCCTTATATATACCAGAGGGGAAAAAAGCTAACAGCGTCTTTATAAGGTACCCGTGGTACCGGAGCAGAAGAAAGCTAGCAGTGTCATGATTAGGTATCCAAGATACTCAGTCGTTGAAATCAGAATTCGATGAAGACAGAGCCTCACAAGTGTTTATTATCAGTGTTTCTAAAAATATTGTGAAAGCTTTTTATGCTTCACTTATGGTTAGACGAGGTTACGTCCGTATTTTTTTTACGTCCGTGAATACAAACTGGTACACAAGGTACTCTGAAATTATACTAATCCACAGCTACTTACTTTGTCTTTTGGTACTTCACTTGCTATTAAAAAAAGGTGGCATTTACTAAACTAGGTATTCAATTAATTATCCGCAACTGCCACTTTTTAGAGGCATAGGAAGCGGGGTGCTTTATCTTACGCAGCAAAGCTGCTCGAGCGATTGCTGCTTCGAATGTAGGTACTTGTTTATCTTGACTTCACCACTCTCCAGCCAGCATAAGCATGCTCCACCATCTCAGCAACCAGGAGCAGAGCGATACGTCCGTCACAATTTTGTTTCCCGAACCATGCGGATCTCGCCGGTAAAGGAATAGTAAACTAAACTAAGAGTAGTAAACTAGTTTAGCGCGTTGCATGTTCGATTGTAGGGGGCCCTCTACCATCTCCTCAATATCACACTATTACATGACTGACCACCGGACGATAGTCGGTGTGATGAGCTCAGCAGGTTCACGCCGACGGGAGCCCATTTGTATGGCGAAGATTTTTATAAGTCAGGCCAGCCAGTCTATACATACTGTCTATCTATTCAGCCTTATGCAGTCCACTGCTGGACACAAGCCTCCCCCAATCACCCGCATTTTTCATTCATCCACTGCCAACCATCGTCCTAAAGTCGTTGGTCCATATGGGGCTGGGGGGCGTCCTACACTACGGCTATCTCTCATTCATATATAAATAGTTCAAAGTATGTATACTTCCTCATAACGATACTATTTTTAGGGTTCTAAAAAATCTAAAAACCAGCCAAGTGCGCGTCGTGCCACGCGCAGTATAGGGTTTCATAGTTGCCCGTGGTAGTTCCCACAATATATTGTAGCAATCATTTCATTAAGTCTTCATTTAAGTCACTTTAAAAGTTTCCCTTTAAGGAATTTTCGAACGACGACAAAATTAAACGATTATTACTCGTAAAACTAACAGGTCTATCTTAAACGTTATAATTTTCCTTAAAAATTCATGTAAAGCACTATAACTATGATTTTTTCCAGAATTTTAAAACCAATAGTTATTTTTATTTACGCCCTACCCGAACGAAAATTGGCATTTTAAAGTTTGATATTTCGCAAACGGAACTCTAAATCGAAAAGTAGTCTTAGCAACCCCTAAATCATTTTAAGGGACCTATTCAACGATGGGTTAGACGATGAAAAAATAATCACCACCACGTTACACGTATAATAAATAAGTATTGGACAATATCACATACAATGCTCTGACCCTCTAGCACGAGCAACAAAACACGATATATTGCCTCTTTACTTTCAAAATATAAATATATATATGGATAACATAGCCTCCAACTTGATCTTTTATTGAAACAGTAAGCATGTCCTTGTCGGCAACGTCACGGTTACGCTCGATTTTTCGATAAAAGTTCATATTTTGACAAAAGATATGCGATAAATTGCTATATCATATCATGTATTGTTGCTCATGCTAGAGGGACAGATCCTAAGGTAAGTAGATTAAGCACTTATGTTATAGAAATCAGAAACAACGACGGTACCACAACACCCAGACCCGAGACAGTATAGAAAGTTCTTTTTCTACATTGACCCGACCGGGAATCGAACTTGGAACCTCAGAGATGGCGGCGCCATATATTGTCGGGCGTGCTCGCCTCTCGGCTACGGAGTTCATCTAGTATCGGAGCTACCCTAAAACTATATTTTGCAAAATTTTATGCTACCATTTTGTCAGCGTGATTGATTTACAAATCTTCACAATATTACAGCTCTCTAGAGTCAACAGCAAAATCTCGGACGGACAGACAGACACACAGACGGACATGACGAAACTATAAGGGTTTCTTGTCAGGACTACGGAACCCTAAAAGCCGGAATAAAATAAGTATTTAAGGGGGCTTCCATATAACAAACTCGATTTTATTGCCCATTTTTACAGATAATGGTGCTCGAAGGGTTCCCTTCGTGCGCGAGTCCGACTCGCACTTGACCGTTTTATAAAGTGAACTATTTACTAAAACCTACTCACTTAACTAAGGTCTTATTTAGAGTGCATTTGCTAGTCCAGGACCAAGGTACTAACTAACGTACGGTGAGTGGGTATAGAACAGTGGGTTAATCTTAGTCTCGGACCAGCAAATGCACTCTGAATAAGACGTGTTTAATATACAGGATGTTAGGTAAATAGTATATCAAGCTAAAACTAGCCCATGTTAACATAATATTATGCATTAAATTTTATCGTAAAGGCAGAAAAGACCATGCAAAAAATCAACCCCACCCACCAGCAGACTTCAAATGTATCTCAGTTAATAGATCTCGACTGCTGATGATTTTAAACGATGACGGCATCTCACGTAGGAATTAGGTTTTCATGAAAAAAAAATTGTAAATATTTTTTTTCCGTATTTTTCTATAATATAGTGCAGTTAATTCTTGTAAAGAACGTCCTTAAGTACACTGTGGCAAACCATACTCCGTTGTAACGTTAAAGGCTGCGACCAGACTACATATGGTCCAGATCTGGCGAATGCGCCGCGAACACGAAGCTCGCGCGCGGCGCACGGACGTTTGTCCCTCTAGCTAGTGTATGCTAGTCTAGGCCTATAATACTCAAACTTAAATGTTGTCATTTATTGAAGGTTAAAACAGGGTTTCATTGTTTTGGTTTTCGTATACCTCCATGAAAACGTTTACGTTTAATACAGGGTGTCCCAGAACTCAACGTCAAGCCGAAACGGGGTGACAGGATTGATTGTAAACATCATGAGAAAAATAAAAAAAAAACTTTCCCAGGCATTTCCAATTATTATTAGAAATTTGGTCAAACTGTAACCATTTTTCGGTTATTGTGGTTATTTTTTATTATTTTTGTTCATTTAAACTTTGGAACCGTAACCCTAAATAACATTTCTAGAATCACAGTCAAAAATAATGACACAATTGCCCCAAGTTTCCTAAAATTAAGACTATTTGTTAAACTATGTTTTTTTTTTTTAATTTGTCGACTTTGGAAGGCCCTCCTTTAACCTGTATGCTCAAACATTGGTGCGCGACCCGAGCTTATTGCTTAAAAAAATGTACTAGAGTGCCTTGACTCCTCCTCTCAAAAATAAAAACCTCAAGTAACCCATTTTACTCAGTTAAAATGTTTTTAGGGTTCCGTATCCAAAGGGTAAAACGGGACCCTATTACTAAGGCTCAACTGTCCGTCTATCTGTCTCTCCGTCTGTCTGTCCGTCTGTCACCAGGCTGTATCTCATGAACCGTGATAGCTAGAGACTTGAAATTTTCACAGATAATGTATTTCTGTTGCCGCTATAACAAAAAATAACTAAAAAACAGGATACAATAAATATTTAAGGGGACTCCCATACAACAAACGTGATTTTTTTGCCGTTTTTATAGAAAATGGTACGGAACCCTTCGTGCGCGAGTCCGACTCGCTCTTGACCGGTTTTTTATTCGCACAAGCTCTTGGTAGGTTCTTAATTTTATGGCAAAATGATGAGAGAGAAGGATAGTGGACATGTTTGCCATGAGCGAGCAAGACAGATAGTGACGCCACTTTTACCAAAGTCAACAAAGGAAGTAAAATTAATAAAATAATGAAATATCTTGACCTAGTTTAGTTTTATTGGAATAAAAGTCAGATAGGGATTATTGTAATAGGATATGTTATTTCCCATATGAGTATGAGAGTATGAGATTGGACTCCTTTTTCTGCACTTAAACTCAAAGTCGGTCCTTTATACGTGGGGGATGTGATGGTTACGGTTGCAACCAGCCTAGCTCCGCGTAGAAGCGCAGAAGTTTCCTGGGTTTTTCACAGACTTTGTGGACCGACCTTGGGTTTTAAAGGATTTTATTGATGTGATGCTACCGCCTCGCATTCCAAGACTACGTGGTCGGCGGTTTCATCTGTAGTTAGACAAGCCCTGCAAAGAGGGCTGTCTGTGTTGCCTATGGTGTAAATATGTTTGTTTAGGAGACAGTGACCGTTCACTGTCTCCACGATTATGCGCAGATTTTATCTTTCAAGGTTGAGTATACGCCGAGTCAATTTGGGTGTGACCCCTGAGAGAGTCAGTTTCGATTGTCTGCATGCTGTACTCAGAGTCCATCGTTCGTTATGTTGGGATAAAGCACTGTGTCTAATCCAGGCGTGCAGTTGGGAATATGGTAAGGGGAGGATCGAGGGTGGCCCCTCTATGACCATGTCCGAGCCCCTTCTCGCCAGTACATTTGCGGCATCGTTGCCTAAGGAATTACTATGCCCTTTTATCCACGGCATGTGTTACCTTGTTGACCCTTCCAATCTTTTATATTTGAATGAATTTGTTCTTATAAAATTGTTAACAAAATGTCAAGCGATTGCCTGTGGATCCGTACTCTTCGGTTCGTAACAAAAAACGTACCCGGTTACCTTAAACCCAAAATAAAAAATCGTTATTATAATATATATAAGTAAAATAAAGTTAATAATAAATAAGGTCCTAAAATAATAAAGATATTAATTTACTTCCTCTTAGGGGATAGGGGATAAAGCCTGTCCCAGACAGACGCGGCCTGAGGTGGCGGCCGCGGTCGCGGCCTGTTGTGTAGTATGAAAGTCTTATTTACTATTCAAATCCACGTAGCCGCGGCCGCAAACTCCGCCCACTTTCCGCTCAGCCGGTGTGTGCGCTTGCGCGGCCTGCAGCGCGGTTGCAATTTTTTACAACTAGCCGCAGCGGCTAATTTATAAACGTCGGTTGGTTGGTATTTCATTATGAAACACACTCGCAGGCAATAGTAAGATATACACTTCTTTTTTGTCCATCTTTATGAAGAGCCAACAAAAGAAGAATTTTGTCTTCTAAATGACTTAGTTTAGACGTCCATCCGCGATGACGAGTAGGCAAGAAATGGCGGTCCCGGCCGCGGCCTGAAGAGTCATTTCTTTATATCTTACTATGCGAGTGTGTTTCATAATGAAATACCGAACGATCGACGTACCTATATTTTAAATTGGCCGCTGCGGCTAGTTGTGAAAAATTGCAACTGGCCGCACTCCAGGCCGCGCGAGCGCACACACCGGCGGCTGAGCAGGAGCGGGCGGAGCTTGCGGCCGCGGCTAGCCGCGCTCCGGCCGGCAAGCCGCGTGGATTTGAATAGTACTGAGACTTTCATACTTCACAACAGGCCGCGTCTGTCTGGGGCAGGCTTAATTCTCCTGCTCACATACAGCAACTTTTTCGACAGAAGATAATTTAAACCTTAAAAAAAACTAACATTGTAATACGAAACTGCCGACCAGATAACATCAGTTTGTACAATATAAAGTTTAAAAATATAATATAGGTAGGAATGCTAAGGGACGTTATGTCTTAATGATGAGTAAATGCAGAATGCATGGAAGAGAAAACAAACTAGAAACTAGTGAAAAAATACTTGGAACATGGCACGCGAACGGTGATGATGATGATGATGGTGATTGGTGATGCCAGGAAGGTCATGATTTATCTATGCACCGAATTTCATCGAGAGCGGATAGGTATATCATTTTAATACTTGACTATGTTTAAACAACTTCTGTATGTCTTGTACCAAATAAATGATTTTTTATTTCTATCTAAACAGTTTTAAGACAAACATCCAAACGTTATGGATTTAAAAATTTTTTGCCTACCTTGCAATGATAACTTTACATGTAACTTGCTAGATGGAATTTTGAAGCGTTTCTTTTTTGCTCACGCTGTTCTTCCCCTGAATCGCATAAAATATACATTAAATAATCACTTTCTCTAAAGAAATTAAACACACGATAGGTACTACTCGTAAAATGCGTACCTATCTGATTTTGCATAGTGAAACGTACCTTGTATTTATGGTATTACCAAGGAGTAATCACTACGTATTACTACTAAGTTCTATGGTTTCCAAAAAGCTGGTAATTTAATAAATTTATGTAACGGTTATTGATTTCAATTCAAAATTTTGGTAATGTCATAATTTGAAAGCTGTCACAAATATAAATTAGAAGTTGACTTTTTAGTCTATCCGAAACAAGGTCTCAACGTTGGTCAAAATTTATAGCTCAATTAGCTCATTGTTCGTATTCAATTTTGTGCCATGCAAAAATTTCTAGCACTTGGTATACAATCTCAGTTTTTAAAACCATAAAACCTTAACATAATTGCATTACCGCTCGCCTAAAATTTTTCATTTCAGAGTGTATTGCACTATTCGTTTTTTATTTAATTTTGGTTTCGGACAGCTGCTCCGTGTTTTTCATGGATATGACATTAGGCATAGACTAGGCAGATACAACAATAGAAAGAGACAAAGTTATCAGTTGACAGTAGTTTTGGATATTGCGTTCCTTTTCTTCTGACGACCAAGATATAGACAAGTCGTTCATTCTTTCACATCACTAAACAAACACATTTAAAGCAGTTCATGGTACGAATAAAAAAAAAGATAAATCAAAATTGCTAAATAGCATAATTGCTTTTACGATTTCCGGTGAGTCAAGTGAAGTATCATAATGTTTTATGCAAATATATACATATAATTAATCCTATTTTTGTATCTTGCTACTATTTTTACAGCATTCATTTAGAAATTAAGAAAACAATAAAAAATAAATTTTCCATACAAATAATTTTGACATATGAAATCAATTTCTAGTTGTCATTAGTGTCATAATAAACGTCATTTGTACTGAAATGAGTGAATGATAGGCAAAATTGTTTGTTGTCAAAATCCAATAAATGTGATTGTTTTTACGACTTCATGGTAGGAAATTGACAGATTTTGACAGATTTGTGATTGTTTTAAGAGTTCATGGTTAGGGGGCTGAAATAAATGATAATTATGAAAATTTTTTTTTCTTAAAAATAAAGATATTTAATAAATTTTTTGGTCCACAGATTAGAAAACGGCACCAGGAGTCCTGGCAGTCACCTGAACAGGCATTCGTGGACACGAACGAGTTTAAGGCGGACACCACCCAGGTTAGTTATGCTTACCAAAACGAACTATATATCTACTGCTTCTGAAAATTAGACAAAACTGTGCTCTTACAAAAACAAACACACGTACAACAAAGTTAAACATGAATCAATTCATGTTAAATAAATAAATTTAAAAAAAATACTTTTTTTAAACGCAGCAAGCATTTAGGTTCAAAAAGTTTCCTATTTTTCATACATTTAACATTTCTGCAACAAAAATAAAACAAATCATGTAAATAAAAATACTAAACAGCTTCGCCCGTACTTAGCATGTTTATTACAGACAATTATAGAGTTTCGATACTTTACGTCACCTGGGTGATTGTAAAATTACCACACGCTTATACTCATGTAAGTTATTTTGAAAGAAATATAGGTACGGACCAACATACACGAACCCTGAAAACATTAAACTTTTATTAATTATTAACATAGCATTAGATGTGCAGCCAACTAGCCAACAACAACAAAAGGTCTGGTTTCCCTGCCCAGGGTTACGGAGGTCAGATCGCAATCGCTCCAAATGTAATTAGTTACAAGACTTGCCGAGTTTCATGCATGATCAAAGCATGCCCCGACTAGAAACAGGACATATCGTTAGGAACAATCTTGTGAACAAATAATACTTACTTAATCAAAAACAAAAAAAACAAGAGACGTTTGTTTTTAGTTTGTACCCAACATAAACGCAATAAAGTTGGCTAAAACACTTATAATTTCTTGCTTACCTATTTTTTACTATTTATTTATTTTTTGTTTGTTAGCAAGCTTGTTTATTTTTATTTTATCTGGTCTTAGTTTGATACTGGTAGCACGAATATTTTGTATGAGTATTTTGTTTTGTAAACAGTAAGAAGGTAATCGAGACAGCGCCTTCAAATAATGTGATTTCGAGTACTAAACTAAATTATCAGCTTTATTTGGTAGATGACAAGAAATACAAAATATTCGTGCTATGCTTTCTTTTTGTGCACTTGCGTTGCTTCTCACGTTTGTTTTGTTGTCTGTAGCCATCAAGAGAACCTGCCGCATCGGCGATGGGGCTCCATGAGACAGTAAGCTATACTTTTTTATTTCTTTTATTTTTATTACTATACTGTTACTCATGAAATTGTCAAGTTATTATTTGTTAAGTTAAGTTAAGTATGCCTTTATACGTCCCACTGCAGGGCACAGGCCTCACCTCAACTATGAGGTCAAAAATGAGTTATTATTTGTAATGAAAGAATTTTGGAATTCGGTCCACAATTGGCATAGATGATATCCAATCCAAGAACCGACTTCAAAAAGGAGGAGGTCCTTTTTGAAGTCGGTTAATGATTATCCACTGTAACTGAAAAATGTGCTCAGGGCTCTTTCCAATATGACTTTTTGAAAAGGACATAGGTAGTTGTGCGGTTGCAGAACACACTAACTGTTGGTAGTTTGTCTTTTTTTTCAACGCTTGTTTGTTATTAATTTTCCATGTGCGGACTTACGTCCTGCCATTCGTTATGCTCAAAACGTCATACTTGAAAGAGGACTTCCCTAAACCGTTCTTTAAAGTCAGGGTAAAATGAAAGTAATAAAACAATTTCATGAGTAACGTATATACTTACATATATTTATTAATTACGATCTATGTTGACGCCGCGTAGCGAGTCTTACTTGTTCTGTGTTGACGCCATTATCACCTTACAGTAAGTATCTTAGTAGTAACTTGCAAGTGGCGCCACCATGTTTATTTCGTTTGCTTGTTTTGGGACAATTCTCTATCGTTGTTTAGTTGTCGTGCTTTTTTTTCTTATTTAAAAATGAGCTGTATTTGAAAATTTATCTATTTATTTAAAAGATTTTCAGCTGACGAATTGATTCATTGGCTCATTTCTCTCA
This sequence comes from Anania fuscalis, assembly GCA_950371115.1. Lineage (NCBI taxonomy): Eukaryota > Metazoa > Arthropoda > Insecta > Lepidoptera > Crambidae > Anania > Anania fuscalis. The sequence goes on along the minus strand of OX493333.1, from coordinate 5,888,553 downwards.
TGTACCAACGCTCAACTCAAAAACGCTAAAGTTAGACGGTAGCTTCTCTTTTAAATACTCTGTGCTACGTGGACAGTGCGTCTAGAAAGTAAGATTGTTGTAAAAAGTTTTTGCCTATTAGTAGTAGCTAAATAAGCTGCTTATTTAAGGATTTCATCCCTTTCGATAGCTATTGTTAGGAAATTAAACTAACTCGAACGCAAATAGATAGGACAAAAGTCGCTGTCAATCGCGATCCAAGAGACGAGGAGAGATTTAGTTGTGACCGACCCTTTGACAACACTAGTTCTAAAACTGCAATAGAATTTAAACCTTATTTCAGTGTACATAGAGACGTTAGCTTGTTAGAGTTAGTTGTAAATCTAAAATGGTGTTAGTACATAGTATTGTGAGGCAGAAACAATGCGCCGCCACTATTTCCAGATTGTCAATGAGTCATCGCAAAGCTGTGTTTAGCAATGCGACGTGATATTAATATTCAAAATAATTTAGTTTGCACTGTGTGGTATAATTTAAGATCAATTCATCAAACTATAACATGCCACTAAGGTGTACTGTTACAGCAACGACACTTAGATTGTTAGAAATTTTGTTGAAATTAGGTAAGGTAGTCTTATAAATAGTAGGTAGGATACAAACGAACAACTCTTTCTATTGGACCAACTCTCGAACGCCAAAAAAAAATCAGCTGTTTCATACATTTTGGTCGAATGAATATTGATATTTTGTATGGAACAGCAGATTTTTTTTTCTTGCAGTTAAAGAGTTGGTCCAATAGAAAGAATTGTTCGTTTGTATCACGGGAGTCTTCTCAGAGGGTTTGGATGGTGATAAAAAAGTCAACCTGTATGTAATGCCACTTCGCAAGCATAATAGGTATTTTTTTCTCTATGATAATAGTGACAAATTGTATGCTGTTACAGTTACTGACTAACCTATAAAAAAGCCTTAGCTCGTCTTCATTCAGGGGGGTAACCATGAACATGGTTCATGGTTTCATGGTTACCCCGCAGTTAACAAAAAGCTAAGCATAATTTTACATGTTATCAAGAATACAGATTTGGAATGCTGTATGTATAACGTTAAGATTAGGGCTGCTAGGCGTATCATGTTATCAAACCCACGTTTTGTTTCTATTTTTTTTAAGTGCTCGTGAATAAGCCTGAATAAAAGTGGTTAGGCAAACATTTTCTTAATATATTTTTTATTATTTAAAAGAATATTCATTTCTATTTAAATTAGAGCAAATGCCCGATTCTTAGAAATGAACTCAATCAACCAACTAACCAACCACATCTAATAATACACTAAATTTTGACCTCTGTAGCCGAGAGGCGAGCAGCCGGACTGTAATTTTTAAATGGCGCCACCGTCTCTGAGGTTCCGGGTTCGATCTTCGGTCGGGTCAATGTAGAAAACGAACTTCTCTATATTGGCTCGGGTCTGGGTGTTGTGGTACCGTCGTTGTTTCTGATTTCTATAACACAAGTGCTTTCGCTACTTACCTTAGGATCAGAGCAATGTATGTGATGTTGTCCAATATATAAATTGTCCAATATAAATTTCGCAATCCGGTTTCAAATAAATTTTCTTTAACGAGTATCAGAAATAACTTGAAACTGGTTTGGTAGTTGCCATGATGGCCCAAGAACCAAACGAGTTCAGAAGTAGAGACAGCGTATCGGCATCAGGCGCATTAGATAGCTGGAAATCTTCGCTCTAGTAAACAAATAAATAAATGTAATATGCGCTAGAAAACACATTTTAATGGTCTCAATCAAATAAAATCCTTCTGACGAGGTACCAGAAAATTAATTCTTAGACATAAACTTTTAATAGCACACCAAAGCACAAGCCAATCTGAATAAGTTTCATTTCTAAACTGATGTGACGTGGTGTGAAAATGATAGAGAGGAACCGCGCGCCAGGTTTAACATAAAAATCACATAAAAAATGTTGAACCAGACCTAGGTATACCAACCCTGCTGTCACGTTTGCATCATTTTCTACAACTGCACGTTACAACAGTCAAAATAAGTCAGTTGCGCCACTTTCCATGGACCGTAATTGTGGTTAGAAACATAATCTTAAACTCCGTGATAATTGTTTGGTGCTGAAATATTCGCGATATAACTGAATGGATGCGTCTTGTTCCGCGTTGCAGCCAAGAAACGTGGGCGAACGGGAAACGCTTTATCGGATTGCGAGAGGTCATCATCGCTACTTTAAGAGACGATGTTTTTTAGAAAGGATCACGAGCGACATTTGTTTTTTTTTATATCTTTGAGTGCAATAAAGATAGTTTAAGTGCACGTACCTGCGGTAACACGTGACTTCCGCATCATCACAGACAAAATATTTAGGTACCTACTAAAATGAAACAATAATTTGTCTAAGCTAATTTTGAGCCGTTATGAAGGTAGGTACTGAAAACTATCATTTTACTAGACTAAATATTTTTAACGATAATTGAAGCAAGTTTAACAATAAAATGAAATCGGATTCAAAAAATTATGAACCTGATAAATGAAACTAGTCTTTTCGTCTGTAAAAGTGCTTTTCATATGCTCTAGGCTTATATATTCTCACATTATATTCGTAGTAGCTTAGTTGGTCTGTAGTTGTTTGGAGCTGAAATTGATTACACGGGCCATATAAACTGCGAATCTTACACGGAAATTACATTACGTAAGCCGTAATTTCTTTTTCTTTTATATATTCATTCATCATTTCATATATAACTTAAACAAATATATAATATTGAGCTTTCACAAGTGTGATAGGCAAGATTATGTTGTTTTTATTTTCGAAACGGGTCAAGGTTTTTTAAACAATCTCACTGGGTCTGACCTTAAATATCTTCTTAAGTCTTTCTAGTTATGACTGTCCAAGCCGATCAACTTCCTAATAATGGTTCTCCAAAATATCATACTAATATATGTAGTATTTCTGAGATATACCTACTTTGCAGAGACTTTACAGGTCCACTTTTTAACCGACTTCAAAAAAAAGGAGGAGGTTCTCAATTCGTCTGAATGTTGTTTTTTTTTTTTTTTTTGTATGTTTGTTACGCGATTACGCCGTCAATTATGGACCGATTTCAAAATTTATTTTTTAGTTTGAAAGGGTATACTTCCGAGGTGGTCCCATTTCCACCAAGTCAGATTCTGATGATGGGATCCCTGGGAAATCGAGGGCAACCCTCAATTTTTATAGGCACCTATAATGTTTTGCATATATTTTCTGACTCAATGCTGATTTTTGGGTCTGGTAATCATCATTTCATGTTGCTGACCTGATGATGGAAGCCACAGAACTCCTTAACGGATAGGAGTTAGAAGATAATACTGCAATTTGTCGACAGAACGTATTTCGCAGTGTGTTGAGCAGACGTGGCGCTTATGAGGTACCAGACCGCCAATTTTTATTTACTGGGGGCGTACCCGCACACCCAGTAACGAAAAAAAATTTGAAAGTTCCTTTCTTAATTTGACTTGTTATTTAACGCAAGACCTTATCCTATGGTTTCGACACCAAAATAGCCGCCGTTCTGGTTGGAGTGTAGGTAAACCCTTTTTTCTTAAAACTTAAAAATTTTCGTCGAAAAATTGATTCTATATAACACCTTATTTTTATGGGTCCATAGAGGACCAATATTGATTAAGGTTACTTTGCTGTAAAGTAATTTTTGGCGAAGTTAGGAGGGAAAGAATAGAGGACTTAACACTTAAAATTGTAAAATAAAAAAAGTTTATTAAAAAACTAAAAACCGACTTCAAAATGAAACTAAAAAGCGAATAATAATATTGACTAAAACATATCTAATCAGTTCTTTTTGGAGTCGGTGCGAATGAACACATTTTAACTCTCGATGGCTGGCACCGACTCCAAAAAGAACTGATTAGATATGTTTTAGTCAATATTATTATTCGCTTTTTAGTTTCATTTTGAATTCGGTTTTTAGTTTTTTAATAAACTTTTTTTTTTAGATTGCAGATGTTTGTCCATTCGTTATAGGGCTCCGTACCCAAAGGGTTAAAAGGGCTATTACTGAGGCTCCGCTGTCCGTCTGTCTGTCTTTCCGTCTGCCACCAGGCTGTATCTCATGAACCGTGATATTTAGACAGTTGAAATTATCACAGATGATGTATTTCTGTTGCCGCTATAACAACAAATACTAAAAACCAGAATAAAATAAATATTTAAGGGGGCTCCCATACAACAAACGTGTATTTTTTGCTCTTTTATAGATAATGGTGCGGAACCCTTCGTGCGCGAGTCCGACTCGCACTTGGCCGGTTTTATAATATATCGCTATCATAACATCTACATCTCTTTCCCTTTTTGAAAGGGTCATATTTTAAATTTATCAACCTATTACAACATTATTTTGAGTTGAATATCTACATCTTTTATTTTTCATCCAAATTATCTAAAGCATTATCAATTCGGTTGGCTTCTAAATTAAAATGGTAAGAGGAAACTTTTGATCGGCCATTGCAATTCTTTCAATTGTCGTTGTGGCTTTAAATCTGCCGATGGTATAATTTACGACATCAAAATAATTTGTTCTAGTACATTGTATACCTTCCATACTACTGCAGACAACTGACAAGCTAATATCTTGGAGCTTAGAAAAAGTAAATCTTACTCTGTAACGTCAGTTCTGTACGACAGCTAGTGAAAGCATAATCATATCTCATCAGTAACAATACCCTTAATTTTACTCAAGTAATGAGATGAAATAACAAAAAAATTAACAACAGCCGCGTGATGTTCAGTCGCACAACGCTTCACATGAAACCACTAATAAAAATCAGCTGCAGGCGTCAACCAAACCGGGCAATTAACATTTTAAGAGCATAATTTTACGAGGTGTGCGCCAGCGCCGGATTCTCACCAAGAAAGTGAAGTGTTCCACGCGGGTGGATTGCGGGCTGCGCGTTCCGTTGCCCAACGATAATGCAACACTCGCACTTCGTATCTTACTCTGAACTCTTGTATCTTTTCCTTCTAAACCGTTTATTATCCGAAAAAAAAAACGTGAAACGAAGATACAGTGGTAATATTATTGTTTCGTGACCTCTTTGGGATGCGTCGTAACGCGGTCTCGTGCGACCTAAGTTTAGATAAACAACATAATAAAATTTAATCATTACACTCTCACGGGATTTCATGCAGCTACATAAATAAACGATTTGTTTAAAAAGTTATATCATAAAATGTATTTCGTATTTTTCACAAAAACTTTATTGTATGGGAATCATTTTTATGAGTATGAGAGTGGGCTCCCTTTTCTGCACTTAGACTTATTCGGTCCTTTGTGCGTACGCCAGATTTGTTGACTAGAGTTTACCCGTGTACAAATAACAGTAATTTGTCTGCAGACTAATTTGCTCAGAGTTCAGAGTCATGACTCCAAAGAGTAGAATAATTATATCAACATGACTCATAATCCTTTTGAGGGTCAACTCAAGTAATGATTGTTTCAACACGAATTACTCACTATGCAATTTGACCCGGTAAGTATCTGTTATACGAGTATGTAGGTAGATTGTACCTTTCCAAAGTCTTACTGGTAGGAATTTGACTGCTTGACTAAAATCTAAGTTAAGTCATTCAGGGCATTTTAATTATTTCACGGTAGTCATAAAGTTGTTTTTCAACACAGTTGCTCGTAAATTCACTCTTATAACACCGTTTTTAGTATCATAACTCATCATATTACGCACTTGTGCTGTAAAAAGATTATCGCACTAGTGCGGTAATGTAAACTTTTTTTTAAAAAATCCAGCAAAAGTTTGTGTCTAAGAACATTGAATATTTTACGAATATTAAATTATTTAAGGGTTAGGATGACAAATAAATATTTCATTTTATTAAACTGTATATTAATAAACACAAACTAACTTAACTATCATTTTTAAAAACAATAATTTATAGTTTATTTTATTTTTTAAATTGCTGCTACTCGGCTGAACAGCCAGTTTTTCCTGTGCCATTATTGAACCCGCGCGCGCATCGAAATTGCGGCGCGCGAAAAAAACAAAACTTACGTGCTATTTTCCATTATTATTTGGTAAGGTTGTTGCTGTGTGGTTAATTACTATCACAAATGTCTACTTTAAATAGTAAAGACGAGTAAAATGTTATTCAACCCCGTCGGAAATACTTATCGAGGCACGAAACGCGAGTGATAGCCTGTTGCCGCCAAAATACATAGAAAAACAGCAAAAACGCCAAGTCATATTCGGAGAAGGTATTTTAGATTTTAGTTTGTTTTTTCCTCGCAATTGTGTTGAAAAACGTCGTATGCAACTCGTGTGCATTGATCATTATCACACTCGGCTTCCTTACCGCGCTCGCCTGCGGCTCGCGCTTATAATAATGCCTCGTGTATAATGACCAACGTAGCACACTTGTATCATAATGTACTATTAATACACTACAAATAACGGCTCATAAACCTGTTTATTGCATCCTTACATAATAATTTCGTGCCCGCAACATCACTTATTTGTTTAGACCTCTTGTAGATATACAACTTGATAGTAAAGTTGCCATAATTGGAGGTCTTGATGTGTTGGTACTTGATACGAAGAAGTAGACAATAGTAGCAATTGTGACATAACCCGCAGATCGCACGGCTCCATCATTTGTCACGGACAAATCGCTCGCCACTCATTTCCCATGCACTTACAATATTATACTCGTAAATAAGGTTGTTCTTGTGTGTGCAAAAATTGATGTAAGTACTAAAGTAGTTAGTTACAAAATATTTCCCAGGACGTAGTTAATTTTGTGACATAAAGACACAACGACACTTTTTTGTGTTACTATACTGTAAAAAGACTAGAGAAATCCCAAAATTTTTAAACTTCCTGGCATAATGGCTTTCGATTTTTCGAACTCCCAGGTCCCGAGTTCGATTTGCGGTTCGGTTCAATTCAAATAAATACTTTTTTAATTGAATCAGGTCTGGTTTTGCTGGGAGCACCCCTGGAAAAATCACCTCTTATCACAAAGATGTTAATTCATTAATTTGATTGAGACGATAATTTAAGTTTAAAAATCTAATAGTAACTATAGTATAATTAGACTGAGTTGCACCACTTTAACTTTTACCCTAAATGTAACTTTAACCGTTCTTTATGAAGTTTTACGTTTATTAAAGTTAAAGTAAGATGGTGCAACCCAGCCTTAATATTTTATTATTTCGATTTGATAAAGCAGCTTATACAACCAATCGTCCCTTCATGTGGGTTTCCCTTCAATTCCGGTTAACGTAATTCAACATGAGCGCACACTGACATAAAATCGTTTCACAAAAGAATGCATTATTATCACCTACGAAACGATTACAAACAGTGGGCGGTGTGCCACATATTTTACACATCGCATACCATCTACCCCAGATCCGCCGAATCCGCTATCCGCTGTCACACATGTCCGCCAGTCGCGTACTGCTTAATAATTTAATAACGGCAACGTTTCGCAGCCTTTGTATTGTGGATAATTCATAGTTACTCGTACCTCTACCTACCTCGCGATGGCCGGCTGACCACTACACCTTCGTTGATGCGTCAGTGCTGCGCGACCACTCGGCTGATCCGCAGACCGCGACTGCGCATCACGTGCTTCCATCCGAAATTCAAATTCCTCACGTTCTTAATTCGAAGTGTAAAAAGTGATGTTTGCTTTTTTGTTAAAAAATGTGATCGTGTCCTGAAAAAGTGTGGTGCATGTAGTAATTTTTTAAATAAAAAAAGCGATAATTTATAGCTACAGCGATTAATTTACTTCTGTAAAGCTGGAGCGGAACGGTGTTTACATGCATTACAGAAAGCGGCCCTACAGGTTAGATGATTGTAATCAGACGAATTTTTTGATGACACGCGATCGCAATGTGAACAATGTATGGTGTTAATTTATGCAAAACACCCACCACCATCCTTTGTGATGTTTAAAATTATTGTTTTATATCCACGACGATATTTGCACTATAGAAAAATAGTTGTTGTGGTTGGTTTTGTTATTGTTTACACTGGCTCTCGGCTTGGTGCATATTCTATTGTTAGTAGTTGAATGCTGAGCGTTTAAATAAAACCATCTAATAATATCAATAGTACAGGATAATGCGTGGTCAAAATTTTTATAACCTGAAGCTGATATTTTTAGAAATTTTAAAATTACGAAAGGGCATAAAAACATAAAAAAACACGTATGTGTAGGTATCCAAATTTGCGTAATTCCAATGCACATCATTAACTTACTATCTTTTACAAAATGAATCATAAAATATGAAGGAACTATTATTTATCCTAATTTTAAAATTAACTTCGTTAATGTATATCTTATAATATCTTTTATGTTACGTATAAATTTAAAATGTTTATAATAATTAACATTATACTTAATAAAAACATTTGAATGCTTAGATATAGGGTGGCCATAGTTTGTGAAAAACGCAAACAGAACTCGGTTATTGATGATACAATAAAACAAAAAGCACAACATTACCTAATATATAAAAAAATAACGAATAATTAAACCTCGTCATGGAAGAAGTATCTAAGATTTCTTAGATAAGACTTAACTCAATGGTCCGGTTTATTATTAGAAATGAGTTGTGTAAAGAATACTACTTTTGTTTTCAAAGCTATCCTAATATAATAAATAATAAAGAAGAGTAACAAAGTATCAATCAGATCATTGAATTGCCTACCTACGTCCTTGATGTAACTAAGATAACCGCCATATTCGGAATTTGAACAGCTAAGTATTATGGTTGCTTGTCTAGACTAGAAATAGACAATAGTCGGCATTCCCAAAAGTAGTCAAGAAATTCGTGATAATTGGTCACCCTTATCGTCGTCCTTACAATAGTCAAAGCCGAATTTGACGAATAATTTAATATAATTAGTACTTATTTTAATTGTTTTACCAAATTGCAGCAACTTCTATTATGGTGAGTTGCGCAACAACCGGCCATTTTATTGTCACACCATTAACAATGTGTACGCATGGATATTTTATGATGTCCATTCTATTGTCCAGCTTAGTACAGTACCAAAGTAGACTGACATGCGAAGTGCCTCAATGAGTCATACTTTGTAGGTTTTTTTTAAGTTTTTGTCGAGTTTTGTGGCCATGGCATGGAGGCTATGCAAGTAAAGTGTGCCTGAGTTTTAGTATTCAAAATACTTTTAACTCAGCATTAGTTACCTACTTCATTAGTTATACATTATAATTTACAAGTATATTTACCTGATAGATCAGTTGGAATTAGGAGAGCAGACGCCCGGATAGCAAAGAGACGTGTGGGTTCGATTCCCAATTAGAGCAGACGAATTTTTCCAAGTGTAATATTGTCATATCAATCCTAGGATCTGAACAATTGTTTTTATAGAAAAAAAAACTGGTGTGCTAATAAAGAATTTAGCCCTCAATACGAATAAGTACTAAATATTTTATCACAATTTAACAGTGAAATAACATTTAAATGTGAAACTAACTCAAAATTTTAATTAATTTAGGTACCTGCCAAGGCGTTGAGCCGCTTATTAGCTATGATACAGTTACGATGATTCGCTTTTACATAAAAATGTGAATGTAGATGAATATTAACCTAGATAAAACCGTTCTTGCGATGCAAATCTGAAATAAAACCACTTACTATAGAACAGGTGACGGAAATTGTGCAACGTAAAATCTGTACTTCCCGTAAATTACGCATCTACGTTGTGAAACCTCTATGTTTGGATGTTAGTAGGCTGTATGTTAAATTATAGTTATCATTAGTAGTCCATGTCATTAGTGTATAATTAATAACGTTACACAAGAACTTTAGCATAAAGACAAAATTCTGTTGTTGAGAAAACTTTTGTTGAAAACTTTGTAGTCTTTGGATTCGAAACCTATATATAATAATAGGTAGGTAGTCTTATTTAAAACGATAGGTGTTTTTTACGCAAAAAAGGAAAAACCATAATAGAGTTACTCTAGGAAATTTATTCAAAATACATTCGATTTGTTATATCCTATCAAAACTAAATATTTATGTTTTAAAACCACTTTTTGTTTCCAAATTATCTATAGACTACGATTTGATGAACGGTGGCCAATGACGGCCTATTTAAGACCATCTTAAAATGACGTTACCTACTTCTTAATTTGCGTAAAAACCGGATATCCATCAATTACCACTGGCAAATTATTCACATCCTGAGAAAATAGCAATGGCAGTATCAAATGTCAGTGTCCACTGCCTGTAGCACCAGCGAAGCATGGTCGGCGCTTTCTTACACAATTTCACGGCGCGCGCGCACCCATGCCTCATTTGTGGCGACGATTTCTCTGACACTCCCCATGGACAGGACGCCCGTTAGAAATTATATCCGATTATTCCGATTATTCAACGGTATTAGGTGCTAATCAATCAGTAGGTAATCACGTAGATACTGTTAGTCAGCAACAGAATAAATTTAAAGGAAAAGTGCAAGTATTTTTTTTTAAATGAAAATCTTCTTTCCAAAATGTATATGCTTTTGTTTTACTAGCTGTCCCGCCAGACGTTATTTGTACAAGTTGGGCTCATTAGCTTTCAGACGACATTTGCGCCCGTAATTTTAAAATCCCATAGAAAAAGAACATTCTGCTTTTCCAAAATTGAATATTTTCCGGGAAAATTATATTTTTTTCTTTCAAAGAAACCTTTTCGGCAATTATGAACACACCTGAAAATTCAAATAAATATAGGATTTGGCGAATTCTTTATTTTATTTTGAGATACATATAAATAATGTTTAGTTTACAACTAAGCTAACAACATAAATCAACAATCATATTATCTGGTTTATTGCAGTCGTAAACACACAACCACATACTCATTAGTCCAAGTTTCGTCGTTACTTTCTCCATTTTATTACCTGCTTTCCTTAGCCAAACTCTTTTAAACAAAATAGTGTAAAAGCTAAAAATCTCTATAAAATTACAAAAACGATGAAAACTGAAATAAACAGTAATTTTTAACCGACTTCAAAAAAAAGGAGGAGGTTCTCAATTCGTCTGAATGTTGTTTTTTTTTTTTTGTATGTATGTTACGCGATTACGCCGTGAATTATGGACCGATATCAAAATTTATTTTTTAGTTTGAAAGGGTATACTCCCGAGGTGGTCCCATTTCCACCAAGTCAGATTCTGATGATGGGATCCCTGGGAAATCGAGGGCAACCCTCAATTTTTATAGGCACCCATAATTTTTTGCATATATTTTCTGACTCGATGCTGATTTTTGGGTCTGGTAATCATCATGTCATGTTGCTGACCTGATGATGGAAGCCACAGAACTCCTTAACGGATAGGAGTTAGAAGATAATACTGCAATTTGTCGACAGAACGTATTTCGCAGTGTGTTGAGCAGACGTGGAGCTTATGAGGTACCAGACCGCCAATTTTTATTTACTGGGGGCGTACCCGCACACCCAGTAACGAAAAAAAATTTGAAAGTTCCTTTCTTAATTTAACCTGTTATTTAACGCGAGACCTTATCCTATGGTTACGACACCAAAATAGCCGCCGTTCTGGTTGGAGTGTAGGTAAACCCTTTTCTTAAGACTTAAACATTTTCGTCGAAAATTGACCCTATATAACACCTTATTTTTATCATACCATTGGATGAGGGGTCCATAGAGGACCAATATTAGTTAAGGTTACTTTGCTGTAAAGTAATTTTTGGCGAAGTTAGGAGGGAAAAAATAGAGGACTTAACACTTAAAATTGTAAAATAAAAAAAGTTTAATAAAAAACTAAAAACCGACTTCAAAGTGAAACAAAAAAGCGAAAAATAATATTGACTAAAACATACCTAATCAGTTCTTTTTGGAGTCGGTGCGAATGAACACATTTTAACTCTCGATGGCTGGCACCCACTCCAAAAAGAACTGATTAGGTATGTTTTAGTCAATATTATTTTTCGCTTTTTTGTTTCACTTTGAAGTCAGTTTTTAGTTTTTTATTAAACTTTTTTTCATTTTATTTAAATCCCTAAAAGTTCCTTAGTAAAAATTAGTACAATGTAAATTAAAATTATGTTTGGGTTATATAGGTTCGATTAGGAAAACAACCTTAATAAAATAAGTTTAATAAAAAACTAAAAACCGACTTCAAAATGAAACTAAAAAGCGTAAAATAATAGTGACTAAAACATACCTAATCAGTTCTTTTTGGAGTCGGTGCGAATGAACACATTTTAACTCTCGATGGCTAGCACGCTTTTTAGTTTCATTTTGATGTCGGTTTTTAGTTTTTTATTAAACTTATTTTATTTCACAATTTTAAGTGTTAAGTCCTCTATTTTTCCCCTCCTAACTCCGCCAAAAATGACTTTACAGCAAAGTGACCTAGACAAATGTTGGTCTTCTGTAGACCACCCATCCAATGGTATGATAAAAATAAGGTGTTATATTGGGTCAATTTTTCGACGAAAATTTGCAAGTCTTAAGGAAAGGGTTTTTCTACACTCCAACCAGAACGGCGGCTATTTTGGTGTCGTAACCATAGGATAAGGTCTTGCGTTAAATACCAAGTCTATATAAGAAAGGAACTTTTACATTTTTTTTTCCCAGTAAATAAAAATTGGCAGTCTGGTACCTCATAAGCTCCACGTCTGCTCAACACACTGTCGAAACGAAATACGTTCTGTCGACAAATTGCAGTATTATCTTCTAACTCCTATCCGTTAAGGAGTTCTGTGGCTTCCATCATCAGGTCAGCAACATGACATGATAATTACCAGACCCAAAAATCAGCATTGAGTCAGAAAATATATGCAAACATTATGGGTCCCTATAAAAATTGAGGGTTGCCCTCGATTTCCCAGGGATCCCATCATCAGAATCTGACTTGGTGTAAATGGGACCACCTCGGGAGTATACCCTATCAAACTAAAGAAATTTTTTTGAAATCGGTCCATAATTGACGGCGTAATCGCGTAACATACACACAAAAAAAAACAACATTCAGACGAATTGAGAACCTCCTCCTTTTTTTTGAAGTCGGTTAAAAATTAGAAAAATTGGTCAAGTTTATGTGTACTGGAAGACGCCCCTGGCAAAATTATTGTCTAATTCCTCATAACACAATGATGTTTAATGTTAATTCCGTACTTCGAGACCATGAGAATAGGCTAATTGACACCACCAATCAATTGATTTCACATACCATTTATGAGCTGGCAAAACGCGCCTTCTATAATTTATACGGCGATAGCAAACTATGACGTCATTGCTTACCTAACTTACTTGCCCTGACTTTTTTTTATTGGTTTTGTAGCGATAAAAATCCGATTTTTCTCATAAATAAAAATTTTCGGGTTATGGGCCTAAAATATGGTATTAGATTAAGTGAATGATGTCTTGGAATTATTTATTATTGGTGTCAACCCCATTGGGTGTGTTGTGTTGTGTGGCCAGTGTAGCGCGTATTTATGTTGCTGACTACAAAAAATATGTGGAAACCCAAACAAAACATTGTAGGTAAACCTTTAAAATGATATCGCAATTTATTTGAGTACAATAACTAACGATTCGCTTTGTTTCAAAATACCTTAACTGCTATTAGAGTTTTTTTTTCTGCTACCAGTGAAAGGCCTGATTTTGTAACATTTATGTGAAGGCCAAACATAGACACTTTAAAATGGGTATTTATAGAAATTTTTCAAGCTCAGCACGTCTCAAACATTAATATAATAGTTCATGGTATATCATTGATGAGATTAATAACTAAAAGATAATAAAGACGACTTTCATTGCACGCCTAATTTAAACTGCTGAATTTGGTTGCAAGGTTGCAACAATTAATCATAACGGTTAATTTTAAAGGTGACAATGCTTCGTCTTTTACTTCCAGAGGGTGTCTTTTAAGTTTTTTGAACTATAAATAATTTCTATTTATTACATTAAAATAACTTTGTTTCTTTGCAAGTCCTCATTAAAATAAAAGTCGTGTGATATAGGTACTTAGCATAGGAATAGGCTTTTTTACAAAGAATTCTGATTTCTTTATTGCGTAAAAAGCACTATTTTAGTTTTGTTACTTTAGGGAAATCAGCAGCTATTCTCATATTGAGTTCATCCCTAATATAAATAAAATTTTCTAAAATCCAATGTTGACCGATAATTCCAATGTTGAGAAAAGCAATTCTATATTTAATTTTAGACATATTAATCCAGATATTATTATTAAAACTTTTAGAGAGTTGAATATTTAAAAAACGGAAGATTTATAGGGAATTTCGACTAATATAATCAACCATATTATTGATAGTATAGCAATGCATCTTGCTTGTATATTTAATCGGTGTATTGACGAAGGTTCATTTCCAAATTTAATGAAGTACAGTAAAAGTATACCTTTATTTAAATCCTGTGATAAAAGCGATCCCTCAAACTACAGACCTATATCAATACTACCAGCTCTTAGTAAAATATTTGAAAATATTATATTCAATCAACTCTTATCACATTTTAGAATGAACGAATTATTGCATGAGAAGCAGTTTGGTTTTACTAAAGGTAGAAACACAACTGATGCGGGAGTTGCACGCATTACGCATATATTCGATGCATTTGAAAAAAAGAAAGATGCTTTAGGAGTGTTTTGTGATTTGTCTAAAGCATTCGATTGTGTAGATCACAAAACGTTAATAATGAAATTACGGCATTATGGTGTCTCGAATGATTCAGGAAATTTGTTAGAGTCCTACCTTACTGACAGATTGTAACAGTTAGTATTAATGGAACTGACTCTTCTGGAGCCCCATTATGTTATAGTATATTGGGACCTTTTTTATTCCTAATATATATATGTAAATGACCTTCCTTACTTTACTAAAGGCCTTTGTGAGATAGTATTGTTTGCAGATGATACATCTTTGATTTTTAAAACTGATAGAGGTAAAGCTACCTCCGACGATGTGAATGATGCGCTCTCACAAGTAGTACGCTGGTTTACTGCCAACAATCTCTTACTAAATGCGAAAAAAACCAAGTGCATTAAATTCACTATGCCCAATGTAAGGCAGGTCAGTACGCATATAAATATGTCAGACGATCATATAGATGCGGTTGATTCAACAACATTTTTGGCAATCACATTAGACTCACGACTGCAATATAAATGCCCTGTCAGGAAGGCTCAGTTCAGCGGCTTATGCTGTGAGGAAAATAAGGCTTTTAACTGATGTCGAAAGGCAAGAAAGTATACTAGACTTTAGTTATTTTCATAGTTTGTTGTCGTATGGTCTATTGCTATGGGGCTCAGCTGCTGACATTGAATCAATCTTTGTGTTGCAGAAAAGAGCCGTACGTGCAATATTCTGTCTTGTTCCTCGATAGTCTCTGAGGGAGATTTTTAAAGAGGTCAACATATTAACCGTAGCGTCCCAATACATTTTTGAAAATATTATGTATGTAAAAAAAATCTAAGTATGTTTAGTCTAAAAAGTGCTTCACATCATTATTATACTAGAAATAAAAAGTTGGTAATTCATTTATGGGGAATGGTATAAAATATTTCAATAAATTACCACAAACTCTTGTTGAACTACCGATTCATGAGTTTAAAATCCACATTAAAAAAGTCCTTATGACAAAAGTATATAACAAATTAGAAAATTATTTAAACGACAAGAGTGTATGGACTTAAGCTGCCTAGCTCGCACTTACTAATTGTCTTGTAAAATGTATTTCCTGTAAAATCAGGCTGACAAAGGTGACTGAGTTTGTTGCGCCGTTTCTTCTCATCACCAGCCTAAATGTAGTCCTGAAGTGGTGGTAGGGCTAAGTTATATTTTGGGACGTGTATAAGTGCCCGGAGGATGGCCTACATACAGAATAAATAATTTCATTTCATTTCATTTCATAAAATTCAGTCCATCCCTGAGCTGTTAATTAGTAAGACATTACCGGTAGACGACTCCCGTGTAGTGGTTTGCGCTTCGGACTACAAAGCCCAGCGGTTGCAGGTTCAAATCCCGCAAGGGTCAAATGTAAGTGTGATGAGAACGAGCATTTGTACCTAAGTCATGGATTTTTATAAATGTATTTAAGTATGTTTATCCGTTATTTTTTATTTTTATTTTATTTATTAGGTTTATCTACTGTTGATACAATAATTCTAGCTTAAATATAACATTGTAAAAGGTTACAAGTCAGTTTGTTCAACAGATTTACAGACAAACACAGCTTGCTTATCATTAAATTGTACACACACGTTTATTAGAATGATTTTAGACAAAAAGACAATCAAACACATACATACTGTATAGTTAAGTAAATAAATATCTAGTCGCCATAGTACAAGCTTTGCTTAGTTTGGGGCTAGATAATTGGTGTGATTGTAAAAAAAAAGTTACGTAGGGTAATTGAGATTTCAGCTTTGAAAACATTACGTTATTGTATTTTTTATTTATATTTAATTCCATAATCAACTAACTGCTTTACTTAGAAAAAACTTTTTACACAGAAATCTAGATGTCTTAGTTGCACGGCAAATTGCGAGTGGTGTAACCTAAGGTATTATCGCAAACAATAAAACAGAATAATTGCCGTTACATGTAGTGTTTCCTTCTTTCGCCTAGAACGCAAACCTGTATGCGCCGGACATGCGTCCAGTAATCAGCAATTAGATCGTACAACGCATAGTTACCATGTACTTTTCGTAAGAATTATGACTGGTTGTAGACGATAATCACAGGCATAAGATGGTATACCTAGATGATAGTGGTACGAAAGACAAATTGTTATGTACATACTACAATCCTACACAAGCCTTACAAGTACTTACCTATCTAGGTATTAGGAAACTTTTAGTAAATACATTGAGTATACCGTTAGGTTTATTTTTATTAAATAACTCTTAAGTAGTAATTACTTATTTTTATTTGTGAAATTATTTTTAGAGACATAAGTAACTTATGAATGTTTTAATTTTTATCTTGGAATTCAATTGCAATGTTGGCTTTAAATTTATAAAGTTATCTATAAAGTTTTGACCAAGATGCCAAAGTCAAAGTCTTTTATTCAGTATATTTAAGTACAAAGGCCCTCTTCCGGGCACTTATATCCCATTTGCTGCCACTCGAAAAATTTGGTCCCGTAATGCAGTAATCACTTATCAAGACAGTTACAAATGTCATAAATTGTTTGTACAATTTTTATATGAAATATGGTTTAAAAAATATTTTGTGAAATTATTGATTTTGGAATTGCAATTTTCAATATTTTAGCAAAATATTGCGCCTAATCGCGAATCGACCAAATCTAATAATCCGATTGAGTGGCCGACCACTCGTGTACGAATCCCAACCTACATACTTGCGATAGTTAAAATTACGTGTATTACATGCGTTAGCATTACATCAGGATCAGTTAACTTCGTATATAGGATGGAACATTACGGTTTGCAGGTAATTACCACAACCCACCAAAAAGCGGTGCATGCGGTGACATGATTTATGTAGGAATTCTTTATTGTAAAGGCAAAAAAATAAGTGGTACCTACAAATGACAGACTCAATTCCAAAAGCACTCTCTACCAGTCACCCATGGAGTCAGACAGAGATACTATCCATTACTCCTATCTATTAGGTATAATGATATAATTATTCATTATTCTTCTTTTTTGTTTCAGCTCTGGGAAGCGGCAAATAGGATCAAATGTCTTAGCTAGGTAAATATTCACGTATTTTATACTAACAATAAGGTTGTAATAAAAAGCAAAAACAAAAAAGGGTTTATCTATTCTATTTTTTATCTTATCATCATCAAGCCTTTTTACTGATAAATTACAGTTTCTTTTGTAGGCATAATACTGAGATCTCAAACTATTGTTCTTCCAATAAATCTCCGAAAAATCTAATTAGTAAAATAAATTTGACTCCATAAGCATAACAGAAAAATCGCCCTCTTTATTTTTATTGCTGCTTTTTGCTACACCCATAATCAGAACCTGTTTCACTAGATTTCTCAGTATCTATTTCAGAACAAAGATATCCTTAACAAGAAAGTAACTGTGATTAACCTGCCAGTTAAAATCTGATTACCTAGTGTTATCAAATTGTGAACCAGGGCCTCTGTTAGAATTTTTTTGCTAAAGTAAATGGAATGGATGGTAAAACTACGCCCTCTATCGTCGGCAAATCTCATTTGTGGCGCCATCTATTGGAACTATTCTCAACCTTATACATCAGCAGGCAAACTCAAAAGCAACTTGTAGTTAGATAAACAACTTCACAATAGGTGGCGCTACAAGTCATACCTCGTGTCTCACATGGCTTGTATGTTTCTGCTTGAGGGTCTTTCTTATTGTTAACCAACAAAGTCCTTGCTGCTATTCTTTGGGATTAGAAATGGGAAGAATATGATCGTGGGAAGTGGTTGGTATTTTTCGTATCTTGGATCTTGTCATGATTCCGAGCAACTTTTTGGCATGCTTGGTGACTTATTCTACCTGTGCATTCCAGTTATAAATTAAGAAATTTTTGCTTACAAGGAAACAAAATAAAAGTTTGAAACTAAAATTGTTTTTTATATAATGAAAGTTATTCCCTATTTAACTCTTTGGATAACGCAACAACGCCAGCAAGTAAATAGGGGAACTCTTGTGTATCTTCCTTCTTTTCTTGTTGAAGGCAACTAAATATCTACTTTATATGCCCAATACTTACTCCATCACACGCACAGCGTTTGGGGTTATGATTGGAGTTTTGGAGTAAGCGTCGCCCACAATAGGGATGGCGACAAACTATTTTTCTTAGTCTATCAGGTAGATTATGAAAAAGTATTGTGGACGTATTTTTTCTCATAATCAAAATATTACAGGGATATATTGATTTAAAATTTGCATGACGTCCCGGTTAAGTACAATTTTTTACTTAGAAGTGACGTCACCCAAACTTTAATGCACTTTAATTTTCTGGTTGATTATCAAAAAAAAAAATAAGAGTCTATTTTTAATTGTTAATCTAACTGACGGACTAAATAAAATTTCCTTTTCTTGACCCAGCCGTCATCCCTATCCGTCCTACCTACGCGTACGCCACCTGTCGTGAGCAAGTGTCCACCTAATTTTTGTCTAATTAAGACTAACGAAGGCGTTGTTTCCAGCCAATTGTACCGGTCGTCGTCGTTCAACTCGTCCGGCTGCGGGTCGGGCGGGGAACCTGCCGACGACATGTACTCCGACGTCTCGTTGGAGGAGGACGTGCAAGGTCTCAACTATAAGGTAAGTTCGATGCTGATCTATGTCTAAACTATGCAACATGTAAAAATAAGCACCAAAAATTAAGGAGCTGATTGTGCTGCTTCAATGATACAACTCGTCGACTGGCAGAGAATGCCAGATGGCATTAAGTCCACCTTTTGTAAGATTTTAATCTGTGCATTAAAGTTGTACATAATATATTGAAATCTCAGAGAAATGTTTGGTTTCCTAATGCAAAGCCTACATCAGAGCGGTTATTAGAGATTTTTTGAGGAAACAATTTTCCTTATGGAAATACATGTTCATATAGAAAAAGTTGTTATTTAACCAAAATCAGCTTGAGTTTTATCGGTTAGTTTGTTACACCGTTTGTTTAATCACTGCTAAGGTTTATTTTATGTTTTCGTCCTTTCTGACGGTCCATCCACCTCGTTAGACCATCTAGCTGTTGTCTGCCCACCGACATTTTTATAAGATCCACCCGTGTCGTCCTACCTTTCTAGCCAAATGTCAATCTCAAATACCTTTAATAAAAGATTGAGGGCTACATGGTTCATGTAGATTCCCACCCAACAGATTTTTACAACTGGTATATCTTTACTGATATACATGCAAATCTATCTAATTAAGTATGTTAATAGGCAGTTAACTAGGTAAGCCAGTTCATCACTCTAATGCTCCATAGGACTCTCATATACACTTTGATAATTTATCGTAATCACTGCTGATCAGAGACATAAATGTTGTGCTGTCTGTGTTGATGATAGAACCTTACGATAAGATTATCTGCCTGCGCATATAACAACCTATGCTATCATCATATGATGTACATTATTATTCAAAAGATTCAGTTGTGCAAATCAACATGAACTACCTAAATATTTCATGATTCGTCAGATGATCAGATCCTTATGGCTTTACCTGTTTAGTTATAAATCCCTAATAAATTACTTGGTCATACGGCGTCATGCGTATTACAAGACTAATTTTATTCTAATCAAAATATATAACAAAGTTATATACTATTTAATACGTAAATCACCTGTTTTTTTATTAATGTTAAGGTTCTCACTTTTTCGATTTTAATAGCGTGTCCAGTTTCTACTCAACAGCTTCGAGCTCAGTATTTATTAGATAAATAAGTACCACATTATAGGCACTAGAGATTTACGATAAATAATTCTACTATCTCATGTTTTTGCCTTGAATTAATGAAAAAAAATATATCGCTCATTCATTCCTCCTCATGATGCCACTCTTGATTGTTTCTGATACTGTCTTAATACATCTTCGTTTATTTTTTTTTATTTATCCTTTCATAAAGGAGTTTTAAAGCTGCTGTTTTTGTGCCGTAAACATTGACTTATATATTACTTCGTAAGGACAGGGCGGACCACACTTCTGGGTGTTGGAACTAAAATGACCCGAAAATGACCCGACCGAGGCCGATGTGACGTAGTCAGTTGTCGGCGGTCATCGGGACCAGACATTTGTATGAAAAAATAAAAATGCCTAGATGTTCACTGAAAGGTTGCTTAAATTACGACAGAAAGGTCATTAAAACAAATTCTAATATTACTACTCACCAATAAGCCGCATATTTGATAAACAATAAACTTATTTACATTACTTTAACAGTTTTCTAACTTCTTTGTCAATTTACGAAACAACGCCATATTTACCGTGCAAAACCGATACAACTTTGTAGCGGCGTGCATCAGTTGTATGATTATAGTATACCCATAATAGTGCTCACAGTGTATTGAGTGCAGTCCAGTACATGCGATGTAATATAAATATTATATTTTATGATGATTTATTGAATACTTATTTTAAGTTTACGTGATAAAGCACTATGAGTCAAAAATTGAAAACATGTCAAAAATAACAAAAGGCAAAATTAAAAAAAAATCAAAGGACAGTGAAATGTAATTAATAAAAATATAAACTATCTGATATAGTTTTTTTAGAAAAGTTTTAAGGTATGATTCCGTATATAAAAACAAATTGTATCCACAAACACCTAATTTTCTAGACCCAAACTAAGCAAATCTTGTGACTAGATACAGATAATAAACATACTTAAATATATTTATAAACTACTTAAATACATTTATAAACATGTGCAAATGCTCGTGCTCATCACACTAACATTTGCCCCTCGCGGGATTCGAACCCGCAACCACCAGGCATTGTAGTCCGGAGCGCGAACTACTAAACCAGAAGGTTGTCAATGTAATCTCATATAAACTCATAGAGAAAATATGAGGACCATCACTACTGCGTGCTGCTGAATTCGGAATCATACCTTTTGTTTCATTTCGAGAGATACAGAGTGTTTTTTTTTTATAGCTTCAATTATATTATCCTATAGATTAGTCATCATTACAACTTATAAGAAAAGTATGGTTTTATTTAAAAGTAATGTTGATGTTAAAGTATTTACTAATTACATACAATTAAACAGAAACAAAAATATTAATATTGATATTCATTATAAAGATACGAAAATTAACGAAGTAAAACAAACGAAGTTCCTAGGTTTAACTTTAGTACAAGACGTGAATTGGAAAACGCATATAGGTAATATTTGTACAGCAGACGCGAGAGATGCGCGCGAGCCGCGCAAACGCGACCTTTAAACTGGCTCGAACGTGAACCAGAACTGCACGCGCGCAGATCGCGCGTACTGTACAAGCCTTGCATGAGTTGCGCTAAAGAGGCGCACCAATCGGTTCCAGTAACGGATCGCCTGCCGCGCGCGTGTTCGCCAGATCTGGACCTATCCTTACAGAGTCAATAAGTTTATTTATGATTTAAAGCAGGTTAGATCTATAACAAAAACTGCGATTGCTACCTATCATGCATTGTAGATTCTAAATTACGCTACAGTTTACTAATGTGATGCACTAATATAAATAGAGCTTTTATTGCCCAAAAAGATGCATAAGAGCAATATACGGTGTCCCTCCACGAACATCATGTCGTCCTCTATTTGCACAGTTGCAATTACTAACATTGACGTCCCTTTATATATCTTCAATAACATACCAAATGAAATCAAAACATTGAATAATAATCAATTTAAAACAAAACTGAATAAGTGGCTAATCTCACATACCATAAAGGAGTTTTTTAAAATAATAAATAGTAATTTCAACATAATTATGATATGACTGACATCAATGTACCTAATTTAATTTAATGCAATATTAGACTCAATTTTATATTTAATTTTAGTTCAATTTTATATTTAATTTGCATGCCTCGTGTTGGCTAAGCATGCTTGGTACGTTCATTTTAAAACACCTATGCATACCGTTTAAGCATTTAAGCAAATAAAGATTATTTTATTTTACCTTAATTTATGTTGGCGTATTTAATTTGAAAAAACAAAAAGTTATATATACTTTGATACTACTTTAAATATAACATCTGTGAAATAAAAACTTTTTTCTTAGTTCCTCTTTCGTTATAAGCCGCTCTTACAAGGTTACTTAGGGGTAATTTTTAGTGATGGGCGTTATTTCAACTAACCGTTTTATTCAACTGTTTTTTATGCTCAACGATTCAACTGGTTTTATCATAACTGCAAAAGTAGTTGAAATGCTCAACTGGTTTTTTTCCAACGAAAGTTTAAATAACTAACAAAATGTCTAGTAAGTACCTATTTCAGGTCTAAACTCAGCATTAATAATAAAAAAAAATTATGCGTTGTAGAACTGTAGTTCGCCGGGAAAAAAACTGTTAATTTTCTAACTTGTTTTTGCTCTCAACTGTTTTGCCTACGTGTAATGCATTGAGCCAAAAACGCTACAAATCCGTTGAAAAACTAAGCCACGTTGTCTTAACAAACCAGTTGGCAACGCCAACTGTTTTAATAACTAGTTGCCCGTTGAAAAAAAACAGTTGAGTTTCGTTGGCGCGAAAAACGTCAACGACCCACCACTAGTAATTTTGTGGTTACTCTATGATGCTATTTGACAGTTTACATCAAAGTCTAACAGATGGGGTTAGTGTGTCATGTATGGAGGAAATGCAAGGCGATTTGTTCTGTCAGCCGTATCTTTACTTTTCACATCAATGGCCGTAAAGCAGTCATTTCTGATTAATTTTATCTAAATAAGTACCTATGTTATTTCATCATTATTAAAGTAGTAAGAATTATTAACATTATTTTACAACTATGTACTATGTATTTATGCACATATCACTCGTAGTATCCATTATACCATTAGCGAATCGATATGTCTCAATGAAATGAGGATATTAGGAATTTCACGGAATCCCTAGGGATACCACGAAATTACGGAAGATGTTGATATTCTTGTTAATATACTTGTTTAGTGAAACGACATATCACTAAACATTTTTAGTAAGAAGACGTAACAAACAAGAATATTCGACATCTTCCGTGATTTCGTGGTATCCCTAGGATATGTGATATGGATGTGAAATGAAATGGAATGAATGGATTCCGTAAAATCTCTAATTTCCTTATTTCCCTGCGACATATACAAAGAAAATTGAAGTGATCATATTTCTAGGAAACTCGCTCAATTTCTAGGAACAGTACCTAGTTATGATGCATGAATTGTGTTTATCGCGTCATTGTTTATCGTCAATTAAGTGGTTATGTCAGCTTCCTTCCTGGCCCCATGCATTATTCAAACTGACACACTTACGATAACACACTTCCTTTGGCAGTCTTCATTTACCTACTTAAAAGAGCGTTAAAATGGAATTAGGATAATTGTATTACATGAAGGCATCATGTTAGCAAACACACTGTAATATTTGGTTTATCCTGTATTGTTTTGTATATAACCATATGAATAGTCATTATTACCGCAATACCCCTTCGGCCTGGCAGGAAAACTAGTTTTCCTCTAATTACATTGGTCGCTTACGAGCCACCATTTGATATCTGTCTCCAAATAAATATAGACTATCTATTGGCAGGGAGCATAGTTGTAAACAACTGGAATAAATTATATCATTTTGTAAATTTGATAATTGTCTGTAATATTCCAATTTGTAAATCGGATTAAATTAAATAAATAATTTGTAAATTAAAGGAATTAACCAATTATACGTAGTTCCGGCCTCAACCTCAATTTGACTGAGAGTAGATCGTCAGTCCAACGGCCTATTGAGGACTATCACATGGCTTTCCAAGCTTACATTCTCACTCCCCCTAATGACCTAACTAAAAAGCAACCCTTACTTACACTCGTAATTTTAAGCCACAAGCATAGAAGCTATAAACAAGTGGGTATTAAATGACAGTACGGCATTAATAAGATCAACCCAGCCATCCAAGCGACAGTTTTCAATGGGATTATACGACAGCGGACACATGACTGCAAGCCGTTGTGTAACTGGCATTGCAAGTCATGTTTGCACATGTGACCAAGTACTGGCCACATTATGTTTGTTAAGCGAATTTAACGGTTTATCGAAACAAAAGTCAATTCATAATAGCCAATTTACAGAACGTTTATATTAATGTTTTTATGAGGACGCATCGAAATTTGTGATCCATTAACCAATTTCTAATCCATCCATTCTTTCAAACACTGGCGCATCTGGCGATTGGCAAGGATTAAAGTAATTTCCTTTCAAATAATTTGATTCTGGTCCTCTTGCAGCAGTTCATTTTATTGCTGAACCAAAAAACCAAAAATAATATTTAAAATAAAAATTAGATAAGTCCTCAGAACTTTTTTGTTCATAAGTTCATGATAACCCATCTCGATCTGCTATTTTGTCAGCTGCCCGATGCTTACACAGCGTAGGCATTTCTTTAACATTATAGATATAGGTTTTCAAGGGTATAAAAGGGCTGGCCTATATTATAAACTGCATAAATAAATAACTATTATGATACTAGGTATTGGAATGTCTGTTTTTTTAATGACGATATAAAATCACATCAATCAACCCCGGATCAGTTCATATCCTTCCTATTTTCACCGCTATCTGTGGTGCAAGGTCACGCTGGCAGTCAGCCAAAACTATAATTAGCTTGTGCAAATGTTGGCACGGGGTGACGACATACGCGAAAATATTATATTAATAAAGCAAGTATTATTTTCCGCCTATCTTTTACACTTGAATCATACTTTTCGCTGAGTATGAAAGGGACGGATAGTAAGTACTTACTTTGTCTTCTTCTTTCTGGTCCAATTCCCCGCCTCTGTTTTAGTTTTTGGTATCGACTGTTCCCAAATATTTAAGGCCAAAAAATGCAGTCCCATTAACCTACTTCTGGTTTGTGTAGAAAATACCAGATAAACATGCTAATATGAGGTCCTCAACTTAAACGCATTAAGTATAAAAACTGATAAAAGCCAGCAAAATTGGCACAAGGGCATTGTCACGGCGATAAGCATTAAGTCCATCGGTTTGTTGTTGTGTGTCCTGATTCGGTATTAACATTCGTGGAGTTTCTCCAATCCACATCATAGGTCGTCGACCCCGTTAGATCATAAACCGTGGATTGTCCGAAGGAAAGCGCATAAACAATGGTGTCCCGGTTCATTTGCTAGTCGGTCCTGCGCGCCCGGATACGCGCACGCGCCGCTTCCGCCCAAGATGGACAACGCACGCACGATAAATGGTAATACTAAGTTTATTGCTAGAAAAATCTATCAATAGCCAATTTTATGACCATCAGTCATCGTTATTTGGCAGTAAAACTCCTTTGGCGGTTCAGGATACTGATGTCCTTATTGGGTTTTAAATGGGTAAATTTACATCTGTCTCCTGCTTGTGTCTGGTTTGGTATAGGGTCGATTAATTTTACATTTTAATAAATAAAAATAATGTTTTTAAGACTGCAACTACTAGAAATTACGGCAATAACCAATTTGGAGATCAGAAACTGCTGCATTTTCTGATCTCCAAATTGGTTATTGCCTTAATTCCTAAATAAGTTCATGATTTAGTTATGCTCATGATAATGTTGCCCAAACTTACCATTACTCCATGGGTAATAATTATCATGTTTACAAAATACAATACAATTCATGTCGAATTTGTTTAAGTTTAGTAATATAATTGAATTCAGAAAATCGCTACTTCTCAACGTGGGTGGTTGCTCACTTTTCAATTGTGTTCTCGCAAATAGAACTTGCTGTAATGACAAACAAGGAGTAGTTCCTACTGCAATAAGAATGGGCACTATCGCTTGGCACATTAGTTTTAGCATATCTCGCAACGCAATGCAACCGACAATAGGCTTATAGAAATTGCATGCCTTTGCCTACCAAACTTGGATCCTGATAAACATTGAATGAGCTTATTAATGATTATGATCCTTTGGCTCTCGACTTGAGTACGACACACAGACTAAACCAACCAGATTCTAATAATTTGATTGTATGAGTTCACTGTAGTCCTGTGCTATAGACCGTTAAGCAGTTTACAATGGAATTAATTTGAATATGACCAGCACATGCATCTCCAACAATGTACTTACCTTGTGTAGCGCAGCTGCAGACTGCAGTCAATTTAATTAAAGACACGTATAAAGAATTGGTATTCTATAGTATGTACCATTTTATTCTTATGTTAATAAAGGTTGAATCAAAACTAAATTATTGGTGTTTTGGTTCTTTTTCAACAAGCTACTTTTTATATATTTTATATGTCGTCTTATAAAATTGATTGATGCAGTATGTTTCAACGCCTATGTATCTAATTTCCAGAATGAGTCATTTGTCTCGTTGGCTTTGTCACTTGCTGTACTCAAAGTACAAGTGTGTAAATCGACGAGTCACACGATATAAAAATACATTTCGTTGTCACTACTGCTGATGCTACAAACAATTAGAAAAACATGCTTTTTTTAAGAACGAAAACTTGATCTTCTAAACAGTATCAAAAATACTCACCTCGACGACCTCCGTAGTCGAGAGGCGAGCACGTCGGACTATATGGCGTCGCCATCTCTGAGGTTCCGAGTTCGATCCCCGGTCGGGTCAATGTGGAAAACGAACTTTTCTATATTGTGTCGGGTATGGGTGTTGTGGTACCGTCGTTGTTTCTGATTTCTGTAACACAAGTGCTTAAGTTACTTACCTTACGATCAGAGCAATGTATGTGATGTTGTCCAATAAAGATAAGTCTTAGGGCATATTTCCTTGTTCTACTTTCTCGGCTCTTAACATTTCTCTACTCCCTCTACGAGAAGGTATCCTTATTTTCTAAGTAATCCCATTATACAAAGATTATGTGGCAGGGCCAAGTAGTATTATTTCTTCTTTTACCACTTATTTTCACTTAATTTAACACTAACAAGATCATCAACTTAAACAAATTTACTATTTAATCTAAATTAAACAAGCAGAATAAAAATAGATTTTGATTTAAACAAACAAACTTAGTTATTTGTTAAAAATAACAAGTTATTGTTATAACAATAAGTAAGTACCTATGTAGACAGAGTAGATATGAACAATAGGCGAACAGTGGGTGGCGTCTGAGCTAGGTAGGTACGTGGGCGCTTGTCAACTATGTCAAGGATACCAGGAGCGACCCTACATCATCAACGAGACAACATTCAGCTGCTTGAAGGGACTTACCAAAATTAGAGTTAGAACCAAATAGTAACTATAATATTCCTTCCTTGTATCGTTGAAATTACGCATAGTAAAATTATCTTAGGTACCTACTAAGTATTCTACCACTTAATATTCAAAAAACTCTTTGGTCTAGATGCAGCCTCCGAGCGCAACATAATATTGATAGTTTACAAAATTTAAGCAAATATAGAGCGGTAATACGGACGTTACATGTATCTCCGAAACTTAAAAGTGATTTTCACCTTAAACTAAACATGAGTTGACAAGCCTAGTCGCGCGAATTCGAATCCTTTCAGGGGCAAGTGTGTAGGTGATGAGCACGAGCAATTTGTGGGTGAGTGTTTTGAATATAATGATGTCTAGACCGTTTTCTGATCGCATGTTTTGGGGCCTAATACATTTGTGTAATTGTTGGAGAAGGAATACTTCATGCGCTGTTATTTTTAATTAAATGCAATATGAAGTCATAAATAACCCAGACCAAATGTATCAGCTGTGGTCCGAAGATGCCTTATGTAACCAAACTGCGCGTAAAATCTGATCTCGCACCATATTTCAACAGCGCATTGTGAATTAAAATAAGGTCGAATATTTCTTTACGTATTGCTTAAGTAAGCCGCAGTGCGACATTCCTTTGCTAAATCACTCAATGCGTTATCAGACTTCTGTTTATCTCGATTGTAACTTTTGACTAAGCAGCGATTATAGTATACTTCTCGATATTAGAGCTAAAGGCACATTGTTTTTAGGACTAGGACAAACGATAAGGATTTACCCATTTAATCACTCATCATCGTCA
This sequence comes from Anania fuscalis, assembly GCA_950371115.1. NCBI lineage: Eukaryota > Metazoa > Arthropoda > Insecta > Lepidoptera > Crambidae > Anania > Anania fuscalis. Next base: position 5,859,903 of record OX493333.1, on the reverse strand, counting down.
TCAGCTCTTAGAAGTCCACTGCTGGAAATAGGCCTCTGTCTTTAACGGAAAAGATATTGGGCAATGGACTTTGATAAACTAGAATCTTAGTATTAAGCATTTGCAGAGTTTCGTTACGGCATTTACTCATTTAGGTCTTAAATTCCACTTTAGCTAAAGACAATGTCGTTTATTATACGGCAAATTTCTTATTAGCCCGTCAGTTATCTAACTAGATATAAACTGAGTTAATGTTACAGTACAGAATATGAACAAAAACGTCACAACATGAAACGGAAAGTGGTTTTGGTGCGAACGAACGCGTGTGAAAACCAACATATTGTGTGCAGATGTTAGTTGCCAACATTACATTATACAACATCATGCCTAATTAAATCACAGGCTCCATTACTAAGTGTAGGTGTAGTTAAGTGAATACTAATTAGTTGGAGGCGTATTTTCTAGTTCTTAGTCCGAACTAATCTACCATCTTGAAGTTTCAAGTCTCTTTTTCTAACTTGGGTCTTGGAAATCTTCTGGATTGAAGATAATAGTAGTGAGGTTTTGTTTTCTTACAATCAATTTTATTTTTAAACAGTCACAGATCTTTGTGCAGCAAGAAAGACGTTTAGCTCTAAGTACTGAGGTAACTTAATATATATTTTTTGTTTAAATTCTAATATTTGCAGGCCTACTAGAAAAGAAAACCCAATTAAGATATCTTGTTAATAGGTAGTTATTCTACTTCAAACATTCAAATGTAAGGTTTTCTCACAAGTCCTATATTTAACTTTCAAGAAAGTTATAGAAACCTTGCACGGCTTAGATGAAAAGGAAATAAAGGAAAACTATTAATTAAACATGCTTCCATAGAAGGTTAACTTTCAGTGTTCCAAGATTTAATTAATTGGATGAGCACTTTGCTGTGAATCCTAGATGATTCATGCCAATTGACAAACTAGACGTGTCTAAGATGTACTACCTAATTGTAATACTTACTACGGAAAATAATGGGCTCGTCATCAGATTTGCGACGCGAGGTAGTTTATTATTCTGTGTGATCAATAATAATTGTTACGAGCAATGGTGCCCATTTTTTTTCTTTTCTTGTGTTCAATGTTGAAAACCATTTAAATGTTTTTATTCCCTTTGTTTACGTTTAAATAACACTTGAGAGAGTGATAGCCAGAAGAATACACGTTTTCTGATAAAAGTTTAACGAAATCAGCCTTCAATTCTAGTTTGACGTCACACTTGAGTGCCATTCACGTCAACCATCGATCATAAAATTAATTATTTTCGGATGCTTTGATGAAATCTGGCGATCAATCTCAACTGTATACCGTTACCGCACTCAAAAATATATTCATACTTAACAAAAATAACGCTTTATCTTTTCTCGTGCTAACATAAGGTATCTTGCTAACATAAGATATGTGCCAAATTATTTAATATTTTAATGTTATCAAAACAATACGAAATGCAAAGTAAAAGTTCGAATAATTAAACCATCTCTACATTACATTATTATATTTAGAAAAAAAAGGTGATGGATGTGTGATGTTGACAGAGGATAGAAATCAGTCTTCCGGAAAACTCGACTTTTCCGACTTCTATAGAAAGCAGTCAAGACAGGTCAATGTCACTCAAACAGGATACCTACCATGATAGTAAGAAAGCAAACGTTTTTAGGGCGAGAAGATCGACGCGTGGTGCGAACGAGATATATCGGGATTAGATCTAGAACAGATATTATTGTAATCACTATCGTTAGAGACGTAATTATGCCGTGAGATAACACCGCGGGCTGAGAACTTGTGTGTCACACTTGGTATAAAGGCATGTTTACACTAGAGTTAACAATGGCTCCGGTTGGAGCTTATTGTCAAGCGAGCTACAGCCAGAGTCGAGACTGTGAACGAATGCCCGTGGCCCAGGCCTGGAGTGCGGGCCCATAGTTCTCGTGAGGTTAGGTCTCACTAATGGCACCGGGGACACCGTCTGGTTTTTAGTGGGTATGCGGTTCTATGAGAGCCGGAGTCCCACATAGCCCTGGGCCGCCCCCGCGGTTGGAAGGTATGAGTAACAGCATGTTCCAGACGTAATAAAAAAAAGTTAACAATGCGCAAGCGTAAATAAAGTGTCTAAAACTTAGGCCGCAAATATGCTACGCCGCAATCTTCTTTTTGCGTCGACTTAGGCTATGAGTCGTGGTGAAAGAATCGGCTAGTCTGGTTACCGACTTTTCGTCGACACACCATTGCCCAGGGTGCGCCGGACGCATAGTTTTATGATGCGCCACTCGAATAGGGCGTGTTGTTTAAAAAGTAATAGTTCCACTATCCGCTACTGACACTCCTGTCAAGAAGTGTCTGTAACAGCGCAATGGAAAGGACAATGCTTGAAAGACAAATTTTTGCATTTTCAAGAGCATTTACATGCAATTAGCATTCCAGTTGTAAAGAGTGTTGGTACATGTTAAAAATGTAATGCTAACACAGCTCAAAGTAAATGAACATTTAGGTCGTCTTCACGGAAATCTGTTTACAGTATTGGTTGTTGTGCAAATATCGTTAGTTTGAGCGTTCAAACAGACGCTCTAGTACTTTGATCTAGTGTGAAACGTCCCTTAGTGCTAAGTTTAGACCTATGTTAGGTTAAGCAATGCTGCCTGGGAGGTATTTGGCGGGTCTCTTCGCTTCCATATAGGAATAAGCAACAAGATTGCCCTGAATCCGTAATTACATTTAATTAACGTAAGAAACCAGTCAGAATATCCTAGTGGTCTCGTTTTGTAATTAGAGTAATTTAAAAAATATTTAACAATCAGCTACATTGCGTTAGTAAATTCAAATTCAATATTATGAAATATTGCAGTTTGTGCGTAGACATAACGATGTTTTGTTTTTCAGATAAAATTCCGCATTTAATATAAAAAATTGTTTACGGTATCGATTACATAATCAGAATCTGATAGTTATGTATGTACACAATACACAAACATACACCTTTAAACCTTATTGTTATCTTTATGTAAGTACCTTTCTGTAAGTGCAATGAAGAATGTAAGTATATAAAAATGATTTGCAGATGGAAGTTTTACCTTTTCCCGGTAACAACCAAAGTATAGATTGCATGGTCCTGATGCCCTGCAATGTGCATTGCATTTATCTACCTTGGGGAGTGACTCACTAAGGGTTATGATAATATTAAGACGAATCTATATTTATTTCCACTACCAATGGGTTGTCTGTAAGAGATCGCTTCTGAGAGAAAGATCCTGATTATGCATAACTGTGTCTTGTTTGCAATAGTCTTTTATGTTTTGGTACTTATGTGTCTATAGATCTATTTATCTATATATTGCAGTACTAAGACCTTTTTGAAGAAAAAGAAAGGTTATATGAAAATAATGCTTTACAAAAATTTAAACCTACGCAAGAAGTACACTATGATTGGAGTATAGGACCTACCAAAATAAATTTGTTGATTAGTATTACAGCCTTGAACCTCTCGGAGGTCGGCAAGTATTAATATCTTGCCTGATGAGATGCTAGGCGGAACAGACAGAAGTGCGCAATCATTATTTTGTCGTCGTAGTATCTCACATGGAACTAAGTAACCTACACAATAAAACACGCCAACATAAATACCTACTTAGCGGTTTTACAAAACATTTTGATTCGTATCAAGAAAAAGATATAAAGGCTATACAAAGCGACTATTTACCCAAGTATTTTTTACACTTCTTAGGCCCACTTGCAGAACCAAGTTCTAGATTAAACGAATAAAAAAATATGCTGTTGTAACTAAACCCTTTTTAAGATGAACAATCTAACCAATATCTTTAGTGAGCTTTATAATGCATGCATAAATTCTTAAGAAGGTTCTTGTAGGAATATTGATTTCACATCCTAAACTATCTGGCGTTCAGACATCATTTTCATCTGAATAAAAGCTCGAAAATATTTATCATTACTTATGTAACTTACCCAAATATTCAACACTTCGAATGTAACTTAAAGAGGGCACTTCTGAGGGAGCCTCACTCGCCCCTCCGTGAATTAATGACTAGTGGGGAAAGCGGGGATTACCGCTTGAATCATTGCTGTCGCATGTTAAAATCCGATAATGCTGCCTTATCCAAGGGCCCAGCCTCAATTTCATTCCTGTACCACTGTGGAGTATTTTATTTTTATTTTCGAAGACACTTTATCATTGTATCTTCAACTTTCAGTAATAAACAATGCTGATTAAAGTTAAGCAATTCTGGGTATTAATTTTGACTTTTGTCATTTTCTCTAGTTAGCAAAGTTAAGTTAAATCATAACATTTTGTATGTGGAAGACAGTACACAATGTGGAAGAGTCAATCCTAAAAGTTTTCTGCAATTTTCCCAAGATATAGCTCGTCCAGCTAAAGCAGAAAGTGTCAACACACTTTGATTTTTATATTTCACAATCGAAAGGTGTAATAGCGCTACCTAGTTATTTAATAAGTTTTGAAATCTAATTTAATCATAATTAACACTATTTAGTTTTGAATTCTATAGTTTGATTATTGAATTTTGTAATCTTTTGTTAATGTCAATTTTATCAAAATCAATCGAACTATGACTTTACTTGTCTTGACATTGTTGCCTGCAAACATTTGGCATTTTTTTTAAAAATAAATTTAATAATAAAAGTTAAAAAAAATGGAGCAGAAGAAAATTATTTTGCTCTAAAACTAATAAAATTTTACAGTGTAAAAAATACATTGATTAGGTACTTACTACCGGCAAGCAAACGAACGTATTTCTAAGTGTATATGCATCATCCACGCTTGGACATCCATGCTCAACAATTGAAAACTTTTTACGCGAATTCCACAAATATCCTACCTAATAGTACTCGTATTTATTTGCAAGAACATTTTACCACGCTTATAATTACAAAAACATCATTAAAATGTATGAGATCGCATTGTTCCGTCACTTGCAATTGTTTGCAACGTTGTATAATAGAGTTTTCTTGTCTGTACTTTCATGTAGACTGTAGTGAACTAGGAATTTGACCTGTTGTTTCGTCTCGCTGTATTTCAGTTTGCTCAATATGCAATGTGCACTCACCTGTTGCTAAGGCTCTAAATATACTCTTATATTTAACAGGCTTTTAATAACAGCTTTACTTGTAACTAGGCAGACAATTAAATCTCTTAAGTCCATTTTGATTTTTTCTAGAGAGGTAAATAATAATACGTAACTCCTCAGAATTTCAATTAACAAAGCGGTAATACAAATAGTAGATCTGGAAGTCTTTAAAGTTATCGCACGACTAATTGCCCACTTTAAATACAAATTTTGAGCTCATTTGGAGATAAAGCCAATGCCTGCATTGTCTTACAAGCCTTAAGTGCTCAGTCTGTCAGTCAGTATACACGTGCGTCCAAAAATAGCACTATTTAGATTATGACTTGTGTATTGAGCCATAGTCTATTCCTTCGTTCAACAATCCCATTTCATTATTGCTTCAATTTAAAAGCTAATCTACAGTTTTAAAAGGCAATATTTGTTCAATTCAAATCTCCGATTAAATTTCACACGGTCAGAACAGTAACCTCAATTTCGGCTTAGGGTTAAATAACTCGTTCACTTTTTGCAGTCTTTTCATTACAGATTATTTCACCGTCACAGTCAGTTCGTTTCTCTTGGAGCCATGTGTGTACTTGTACAATCTTTAAGTAATCAAGTAAAATTATACATACCAAGACCAACCGTGTCCTTGAGTAAGTTCGAATTATTATGCAGTGATATTAATGATTTCACTTTGTTTATTATGACATACATTCGCTTTCGATGATCGATTTCACGACATTACATACATACTACGAGTATAATAAACATGATACTGTAATTCGCATAGTAAATCAGCCTGCTATTTAGGTTGTAAGTCTTGTTTGTGGGTAGTTACTTGCTGAACTAGCTTTATCTGCATTAGGATTGGCATGATTGGTTTTGTCCGGCTTGCTACCCATATTTACTACTAGTTTAATTCAAGTAGGTAATGGCGTTTTGTTAAATATGTTTACCTCTTATTTGAACTGTACAAAAAAATAGAAAACAAAATGCCAAAGCTACGAGTATTTTGCTCCCACGTAACGATGTTGCAAGCACGCACTTCGCATAGCAAAGGTCCTTAAAGCAAATTGTCCCTCCATCTGGCATGTCCATCGCAATCATGTTAGCCCCTCGCCCGTAAAATTACGAGATGTAACCAGACTGGGGGACTTATGAAAGGGGTTATTGCCTCGGAACTATCTATCAGACGGCTGTGCATATGTGCAGGGAGCGAATAAAGTTTATTTGTATGGCGCTGTGCCGGCCCCTGATAATCAAGCGATGGGTGGGGCGGCCGAGTCCGAGCGAGCGCGCGGCGGTTAGTGCCGTTTGCGATCGTGCGCCAACATCACGTCAGCCTTTGTCATCCTCAAAAGTTACGATTTCGGTGTAACGACTTTTTTAGAATCGACTCGATTCCATACGAAGTTTAACATTGCCGCTGTAATCGCGAACAGTCTACTCCTCCAAAAAGGATGTCAGAACCGTCGAAAATTTTGAATCGACTTCGCCGGAGTCTCTTCTTCCCTGATATTTTAATTCTTGTTTACGACAATAATTAATGGGGATTCAGTGTCAGTCGCTGTCGATACCAAACAGTGAACTCTTATGATGGGCGACATGTGAATAGTGGTTTCCTAGTGCAGTGTTACATGAACGTAGAAAGAACATAATTGTATTAAAACGCAAGTGGTTGAAACAGTCAAGTGCCATCAAAAGTCAAGCTTTATCAAAATTATCATTCTAATCTTTTAAAAGTCATATTAAGTGGGTTACATAGTGTGTAAATATTATTTATGTAAGGCGAAGTGCAATATTGGAAAATATCCAAAGTTAATATAATCTGTATGTGAACAAAATCTTAAATGTTTAAATCGGGCATATTCAACCGCTCTCGAGGCGCGATGGGTGAATCAATCGAGGTAGAGGATAGTTTGGAGTTGGAGTATGATATGTGGGATGGACAATTTGACTTCGTGGGGCCACAGGACCCCCCGGAGCCGCGGCCCCGCATCACCTCCGACACCAGCCTCTCCGAGGACCTGTTCACCGGAGGACCTTTGACCCCACATCTGACCAATGGGCTCAACGGTGGGAAAAAGACTGCTGCTCACCAGTGGTGCGACAACTTGTCTGATCAAGTGAGATCCTTTACTCTAGCCATACATCTTCATATTCGATACTGAATGTAAATAAATGACTCTTCGTCGTCTCGACGTCATTGGTTTGACGGTAATTGGTTTCCCCTAATCGGCCAACAATAGCCGAGTATTGTCCTTAATTGACTCATGTAATTATTCACTAATTTTACCCATACATGTTTGAGTAAGGATAGATGAAAATCACATGAATAACAACATCATTTCTATCGTAGAAATAATGTACCTACTTAACTTATAGTTTAAAAAAATATATTACATGAGTCTAAGGTATGTTTTATCAGTGAACTTTTAAATCTAGATTTCTAATCTATATTAATAAATAAAAACAACAACAATAATTGTTTGCAGAATACATTTCCATTGTAGTATTCAGTGTGGCGATTCGTATCCGCAGACGGAACTTAATCGAAAACAAAAGTGTTTTATTTTTTCGGGCGACTGGAGCGAGACGTACCGGGCTACAAACCGGTGCCATCAGCGATGTCGCCAAACCGAATACGATCACTAATGTCACGGCCTGTCACGCAATCCACTCCATCTCACCACTATGCAGCATTTTAATCGATCAAACAACCCTTATCATAGTCCTTAAGAATAACTTTACCCACAACAAAATCTGTTATTGCTACGTCAAATGCTACACTATCTCTGTTTGAGATCGGTGATTTATGTGTATTCTTGAGTTCTTTTCGTAAATCACCGAACGAACGAATCACTGTTACGAAATGTTTCTGCAAAAAGTTTGCAAGAAACTTTCAGTAAAAAGTAATATTTCTGCCCCCTAACCATGAACTCTAAAAACAATCACAAAGTTGTCAAATCTGTCAATTTTGGTACGTCATTTCATACAAAATTTGACAGAAATGATAATGTTTGACAGATTTGTGATTGTTTTAACAGCTCATGGTTAGGGCCCTGGTGATAAAATTCTGACAGGTAGATACAGCAAAAGTTACGCAGATGAACTAACAATAGACAAAGATTAAACGCAGAATACGCGGTCAATAAACTCGGAACATTTGTTACTTCACAATACAAATTATATGTTACAAACATTTTTCACACACTTGTCTTGTCATAATTAAATATATTTAAAGATGTAAACAATATTTGTTGAGTAAGCAAGTCAATAAAATAATGAACCATGTATTTGTGAAAACGTTTCGCCGGCTTACTTTGCATAGACTTCAACGAAGTTATTGGTTATATAAATTTACAATACAATGCTTTATATAACAATGGTTATTTATGTCGTAAAGTGCATAATATTTTGTCATTACTACTAACAACAGTAAAATAGTTTAACCACTTTAAACAAATTAATCATAGCTTGACTAGCTAATGACTGACTAGTTTCCAAGCCATAAGTTTATACTGTTTCTATTACATAAATAGTATATTTATTGGTATATTTACCTTCGGGAGTAAATGATGTACCTATCTAATCTGCAAATCGCTTTATATCTACTTTATAAAATAAGTAGTTAGTTAAACATAGTTCTGACAGCAATGTAAGTACAAAAATAAAATTATTTTCTCAGATATCGTTATCGGATACCAAGACAGAGATAATCTCGTATCTGGTGTATTTTACCTACTAAATGTTAATACTAAATTGAGAGTGTTTTGTTTATGTCCATAATAGGTTAGCCTTTGCCACATTCCTCATTATCAACATATTTTTGGCCACTACTTGCTGAACGTATACTATATTCGTTGCCTTCGCAACTTTGGAGAACTATGCCTCTTCCAAACTTCATCATTATTTTGATAAGGCCAATCTATGGCGATAGCGATAGCTCTTCAAGTCATACAAGTCATCAAGACTTAGCAACTACGAGTAGCATGCATAAGGCTTAATTCGATGACATTAGTCGTCTTTTCAGGCTATCTATGTACTATGCTCGCCTATTCTCATCTTAGCTAGACCGTATTTGCTCAACATTAGTGATTTCGGATCATATGATTAGTCGTAGTCATATCATAATGTATGCCACGGTCGCTGTATCACGAAAAATCCGCATTACCTACCTATGCGTTTAGCTAATAACCAGGTTAGGGTAGCGTGCAGACTAACCAGACTTCCCATACCAGTGTTAAACGTCAATAATTATTTAGTTGTACAAAAACCAACCTTGCTAATTAAGTAGCGTCGATCATTACCTAACAAATTCTTTTCATTTACACATTCATAAATTTGTTGTTTAATATTTTCGGCATTGAGACCTACTTTGGCTGCTTTTATTAAAATTCGATAAATGAACTCAAAATCATCCTTTATTTGTATAGATTGGTAGATAACCTAAAAACAACCAATTTTCCTTGTATGTATGATGTTCCAGACACGTCACAGTATCGCGTGACTGTGGCAGTATCATCATTTATAACTTTTTTAACAGAATCCCACACTAACGGTGGAATAATAACACAAAAGTTATCAGTGTCAGCTACAAGCGAACGTTTTATTAGGTCAAAGTCTGTCAACTAACGATCTAATTAATCAAATTAAACACTATCGAACCGTTACGGAGCGGAATGCATGGGCTAGCGTTGCATATCGATTGGAACGACACCGCACGACGACCTACAGAAGACTTGTGGGAATTAGCCAGGTTGTCCATTGACCTGTGCTAATTGGTAGGCTGCGGTAACTGTAGTCTTGAATGTCACTTAACAGAGGGTTAGGACAACATATTCCTTTGTTTGGTGACGGACATACTAACGATGATAAACAAAAAGCTTTTACTTTTAACATCAAAGCCATAGACACATACAATATAATGAGGTTTATAACAGTAAAAAAAGTTATGATAGAAATAAAATATAAGGATCCCACAATAGTCAAAACGAATAGTAAAAAAATGCTTGTTAGTAGTCGTACTTTCATTGCATTAACTAAACAACTGATCATGAATAGTAAAACAACGCGAAAGTCTAAGTTTACAACAGTTTAAAATCTCAGGTAAGTGAGCAATACGTGTAATAGTAGGAAGTAATGTAAAATTAAATGTCACACAGGCCGTTGAGACGGTAATTGAACGAAACTAAGAGCCGCAAAATCCATCTGTGGAAGTAAATGTATAAGTTGTTTAACAATCGGTGGAAAGTTGCTAGACAGGTCGGTTCAAGAAAATGTGCGCACTGGGAAGTCACGACTAGTTTATGCTTCGTTTATGGATAGCCGATAGATACTTTAGCTCTTTTTTCCTTTATCTTCTCTTGAACTTAAGTGATTCACTAATTCTGCTGATGGATCGACGACCTTAGGAAGATGGCTAGCAGTGGCTGGATGTAAAAAAACGGGAGATCGTGTTTTTTGGCGCTCTTTGGAGGCTGGACCGTGAACTGCAATAGGCTTACATGAGGATGTGATGACTAGTTCTACTCTGTCAAATATGGTCTATCTACCTAAGGAATGTATTAGTGTTGTTGGTGTTCTGAATCAAATAAAATATGAAGTTGAATAATTTTAATATCAATACATTTATTTTAGGTTAGTTATTAAGTTAAACGTAATTTTCATAAATTCTTTCCATGAACTACAAAACCACCAGAAATAATAAAGAAAGTAGTACATTAATGCTTTGTAATAACTTGACTTAGCTATTAGCATGCGACCACATTTTATTTACTTAATATGGATTTCCTTGAACATAGGAAATATAAATCAAACAATTACTAGGAATAAAAAATAAGTGGATATAATAATTTTTGTGGCAACATTTACGTTATTTTGCAATAAGCTATTATTATAGGGAGGATTTTTAAATAAGTCAAGTTAGAGGATTGTCTAATTACACTTCATCCATCAGTATTCTTTGTTGCTACACTCCCCGCTTGTCGCTCCGCGTATAAGAGGTACTCGAAACTCCATCAAAGTTTTACATAGCTATCGTTGCCGCTCAATTGCTACAAAACATTTTCATTATTTTAATTAAGACTTTATCACACTTCAATTACTAGTAGGTACGTCGTTAATGACAATGATGTTACTGAGGAACTTAAAATAAGTGGCTAAAATGTTTAGGGTACCTTTCAAGATATTAAAGTTTGGGCTAAGTACAGTACCTGGAGGAGACCGATATTCAATAGTAAAAACCTAAAACTTGTTGAAAACAAAAAATACCTACAAACATGGTGGATGATCTCAGTAGCGTCAACATTTATCTTCTGTCCACACATTGTTAATGTCGAGGTTATCGTATATTGACATTGTTAATATTATAGTGACCCGTCTGTTTATCAATGACTAATAAAATAATAGGCAAAGAACATTTACATTTCTGTAATCTCGAGAGTAAGAACCTAATAAATTCTATAAACTGATCAATTGCATCTTAATAATATGAATTTGCCTAACATATTAGTAACTAAGTATGAACTAAGTAGTGACTAAATAAGATTTAGCATCATTTTAATGCAAAAACAATTAGCTATTCCTGTCTACTAAATGCTGATCTGCATGTTTTAGCAGTTAAAAAGTATATAAACAAAAAAACTTTTGAATTTATTACCATGTTTATCGCCAAGTGTTGTATCATCGCTCTTAAGCTTAGTTAATACATAAATTCATTTAATCATCACCCAATGGTTACATTAGAGGGAGAGCAAAATCAACGGCTATGAACAGCTGTGAAGAAATTCGATAAAACAAATTGGTTTCACTTTCACCGATATCTGGTACTCACATCTACTTGAATGATGGCTTGCTCTTATTATAAGATTTACAAAACTATAGAAAAAATACTTATATAATGTAAATGAGATTGTTTTAAACCAAACACTGATCACTATTACAGTGCACGATTTATATAATCGTGCATTTTTTTCATAGCGATTAATATATAATTAACGACCGGACAGCGTAAAGATAATTGAGTAATACCTACAATATCTTCGCAAATGAGTATTTACAATGCTAAAATTTAATCAAAATATACCTACGTTAAATACCAAAAGAAAGCATAAAATCTGAATTAAGATCATTCTAAGTGCAGAAGAATTAAAACTGTTCACATCTAGCCATTCAAAGTTATAGCTAGCGGTATTAATCGATTCAGCCAGTGGCCAATGTTAATAGCAATTAATGTGCATTATAATGCGTGACTTGACGAAAAAATTTTGCACAAAAAAGTGTATGAGGTGGTTGACTAGGAGAAACCGGTGCAGCTACTACAAATGTTCGTTTAGCATCGAACTCAAATAGTAATAGATGTGGCTTTAGAGTTAGACAAATAAATAACGTATGATGATTACGATTTGCTTCAAACGGCACGGCGAAAGTCAGATCCTAAATCAACACCACTGTTAGTACCATTAATGAGTCTGTCCCGAACCTAATCAGGAGTGCTATAGTATCTTACATAAATATTTTTGTCCTAACTTTTCTAGTGATGAGATCCTCGCTTCTCTATCCAAAATGTCTTCAAGTTGAACATTTTCACTTTTTACTCTGACATAATGACCACAATGACTATTTCTCTAGAAATATCAGCAGTTTGTATGCTTACATTGACTATAAAACCGTCTTATTAGGTTATTACGCTGTAGCAGCGAATCGTGAAGAACTTGCGCTGTTCCTTTCAGAAAACGAAATTACCCATAAGAGATTCGCCGAGCTCAATGAAATTTGTAATTATCTACCTGGAAATGTCGGTGACTACTAAGACTATCTCAATCTGTGATCAATAGACCAAAGAAAGTTACAACGCATCAATCGGAACACTGAATTCTTCGTTTTACGACCTACGTTCATCGTTCTGCCTGCATTACATTGTTTAATGTGTCAGATGATTATTCGAGCATATTTCCAATATAGAACGTTAGATTTTTAATATTATTATTTTAAATTTATAATGAAACCTTTCTTCTATTCGATCATTTCAATCCACTTTATCCATTTGATGCATTTTGACTCGAACTCGCATTAAATTCTGTGAAAGTTTTAAACAGAATTAAACTCTTTTAGATTGATAGTGATCGATATAATTACTACCAGTTAACATAATACAAACTTTCACAGCTTCAAATATACCAGTATAAGTGAATACCCGTAAATAAAAGTACTATGAGTAGTAAAGAATATACTCGTACTTGTAAATGTGTTATTATGGGAGATTTGTTAGGTACTGTGAATCACTTTTTGGCACTGTCTCAATTAATTCATACCTACTTCGAACAAACGTATTTCTGGGATTGTAGAGTATGAGTAGTTTTCATCAATGACCTAACACTTACGAGAAATTATATTTAGATAGTCACTTATGTTGTCATTTCCTTCTGGTCCGATAATTCATGCATGATTTGGTAACACAACTTACTGAGTATTCGTCATTCGTATATTGAGCTAGACACCTCTATATCAACTGCTTCCTGTTTTTCATTGCTTGGAACACTTGTGCCTTAATTGACAGTCATTCAGATAATATTGCTCTCATAAGACATCATTGGTTTTGCCAAAAGAATTAAGAAGTTTCTTATTTGTATGATTTAAACACAGGAATGAAATTGATATTCGATTTCGCTGAATACTTTAGTTCGTAATCACTTTTAAAGTTAGTTACAAAGTCCACAATTTGGAACAGACCTTAAAACAAATTGCTGCAAAAGACCTTAATGCAAAGAAATTCTAGCAAAACCCAATCATGCATACTTGAATCACTCTACTTACTATGTAGCGTATGATGATTATCTTAAAATAACCAAGTTCAATGATGCACAGCGAAATTAAGATAGGATTGCGTTGCACGATAATCGTCATGCCTACTCGTTCATGTAACAAAAAATCTTAGTACAAAAATTCGAAAAAATTCCTAATCAAGTTTCCAGCTTTAGTCCTGAAATCATCATTCACCTATACTACCTAAGAAGGAGTCGGATATTTCCACTTTTAAAGTTAATATTACGTGTGAATATTTAAAAACTCAATATAGTTCAATATATACTCAATATATCAAATTAGTTCAATTTTACAGAAATTTTAATCCTACTTGTTTTAATTACGATAAAATAAAATATTTTAAATTAAGAAGCAGCTTGGGTTTCCTGGATTTATTTTTAAACTTTAATTACATACAAATAGTACATTCTAAATTGCATAAAAAACGGTTTTGGGCTTTAGCGGTACGGCCGGTATCCGTTGATGTAGAAATTGATTAGCTCAAAAATATTATCGGTAGCAAGTCATCTTTTCAATTTGTTTTAATTAGTGATGAAGCAGATAATCTGACGCCTTGAGCGTGACTCAAGGATGCTCTGCAAATAAATATGAATCAAACGCAAACAAGGTCGCACTTCAATGCATTTATTTTTAACAATCCTGAAGAGCCGAATCATCTGCGGCGCTCTGATCTTATGACTAAATAGATTAAATATTTCGCTAATTTTAATACTAAGTAAGTAATACATTTATCAATTGCAGTTGTATCTAAGTTTTATTTGTGACCATTAATAAGCGTCATAGTAAAGAAAGTTCTATGTCAAGTACTCTAAACTTAACATAGAAGTTGTCATTGTTTAATTAAATCCTCTAAATTTTATAAGTACGACCATCATAATAGTAATTAATGCACTTGTTTTTCATGAACTTCTCAGTTTAGTGCAGTGAAAAATAAACAATTCAAAGAAAAGTGCCTAAAATAATATATATTAGAAATTTTTTAAAGTAATTTTTGCTATACCTCTAATACCTAATATTTTACTTATTACATATCGTGCAGTTGCAGCATCCAGTTTTGAAACTAGCACAGTATAGTATGTAACAAATGCATATTCAGGTGAAAACATTGGCATAAATTTTAGATCGAGGAAGTGTAAAAAGGAAATTATGAATACTTATTAGCAAATTACAAAGCAGTAAAAACTATAAAACTTGGTTTATTTATTTATTCTATCTTGCACAAAAATAAATCAATGTAGATAGATCCAAAGATTGTATTCTATAGAACTGCGAGGATTAGAGTAACATATTAAAAACATACTTTATCCCTCATGCTTACTTTTAATAGAGTAGAAAACTTTTCTTAAGATATTTTTACAAGTTAAATCTGTAAAATTTAATAGTCTTAGCATAGTCTTACTAAACTTATTAGAATCCTATGAACCTTGCGATGTACCACTGGTAAAACTAAAAAGTATATCTTTTCAAATAAGCGAGTGGACCACGTGCACGTGCATTATAGGGAATCATACCAATGACATAGCGTTGCTAGTACATCAATCCGTCTTGAACTTTTTGTAATGGACGTAATTTACTGTCGGGGTTGATAGGTTGCCGTGATTGAAGTGCGTATTATTTTAAAGTGCATGAATAGTCCACTACACCATGGTTACATTTTATATGGCAAGTGTGCAAACCAAACCATAATCACCTTACAAAAGTTATACTTGGAATAGTGTAGTACCAATAGTTATAAAATACTCATAGGTTCTTACTAGCAATCTAACTCGACATTAAGGTTATTGTTTCTCCTCAGGTCCAAGTCCTGCAACAACAGGTGACGTCACTGGCAGACACCCAGAGCATGGCCGACGACCGGTACGCACGAGCTAAGGCAGACAACGCCGTGCTGCAGGCCAGGGTCCACATGCTGGACGAGCAGATTCGCGAGGTAGGCACCTGCTTATTCGAGCAACAAGTGACGTCGCTGGCAAACACGACATGGCCGACGAGCGATACGCACGATCTAATATTCTAATGCCTTGATCACACGCGCCGAGCAAAGTGGCGAGAGAGCGCTCTCGGCCGAGTACTCGGTCGAGCAAAATGGCGAGACAGTCAGTCGGACCTCGATTTGTTTACTAGGCCGGGGCACTCGGCTTCTTTTCGCCCGCACTGTTTCGGTCACCCACTCGGCAGATATAAACTCTTGCCGAGCGCCACTCGCTACTCGCTCGCGCTACTATACGCGAGTAGTCTGTTGTTGTTATTGTTTCGCAGTTTTGCTATAGATTTTATCGCGAATTAAACTGTGTGTGTAACTTTTTTTTTATTAAATTAAAAATGTGCAACAAGTGGGACTACGAAACGACAGTTAAATTTATACAAGTCTCTAAATTATATCCTCCTCTTCTTTTCATAAAATATCTATTAATTCTTCTTAGTATAAATAGCAGTATTAGTGTCTTAATAGTTTTTCGAAAAAAAGATTTATTTCTATTAATTCGCCGCTCGGTGCGTGTGATCAAGGCATAAAGCAGACAACGCTGTGCTGCAGGCCAGGGACCACATTTTGAGACGAGCAGGTCCGTGAGGTAGGCACCTTTTAATTCTCTAGCAACAAGTGTCGTCGCTGGCCGACACTAAGCGACTGTCGGCGACGAAGCGGTGAGCGGTAAGCAGTGTACGCACGAGCTAAGGCAGACAACGCCGTACTGCAGACTAGACTAGGGTCCACATGCTTGACGAGCAGATTCAAGAGGTCCCTTGAATTGAGGGACCTTTTTATTCCAGCAAGAAGTTACAGCAGACTGACTCCAACTGAGTCGGAATTTGACCCACGTCTCGTCATCACGTCTATCCAGGATATAATTTGCATGTCATTTCTATTTTTTTTTTTTATTCTATGATATGTTTATTAGTATATTATGCACAAACTTCCAGACAGTAATGAAAACCATAAAGCCCAGATTTTCTTATTATTTTCATGATAGGTACTACTGATAGTAATTTGATAGCCAAGCTTCCCATTAAGTAATCCGGACATGAATTAAATATCTTTTAATAGCAGAGTGTGATGGATGATGTGTAAATCTGATAATATCTAAAATATACCTATAAACCGACACCGTTGTGGTTTACACAAACATTTTAGTAGTGTAAGTAACATTCTTAAAATATGTCAAGCAAAATAAATTATTAAGACGGAATTAATTTATGTGATTAGCTTTAAAAAGATTAACAAAACCATAATTATAAGATATACGAAATACCCTATCAAATGTTTATTTATGATCGTTTTTTCCTATCCAGATCGAGTGCAGATGCGAAGAACGCATCGCCGAAGAACAGCGGCGGTGTCGCGAGGCCATCGCCAGGGTTGAACGCGACAGGGATGTGCAGATGGCTGTGCTCACCGACCGCCTGGCCACGACTGAGGCAGAGGCGTCAGATCTCAAGCAAGAGGTAATTTCACTTTTATCTCAAGGCAGGATCTCAACATATCAAAAATCTTCTCTCGATCGATGCAGATGTGATGCTTATACAGCCATTTTTTTTTAAAGTATATATGCCGTACAAGATTTTGATGTAAAGAAAGCTGCCTGTTTCCTTTCATTTCTACAAATATAGGTATCTCAAATGTACCTATTATAATTATAAAATGATCGAAAGAGGTAACCGCTGATCTTTTTTATTTTAACTACCAGATAGGAGCCAAAACCATTTTAAATGCAAATATGGAATCATATCTGTGAAAGGACAACGGTAATGCAAACTCGCCTACTCAATATCTATTTGATCAAGTAACTTTATTGCTGAATTCGTTTCACTGGCCCGTATGTAGTGTGTATGTAATAATAGGTAATTCTTATTGATTGTTAGTAAAGTACCTAATCTAAAACTGCCAGGTATTTTTATAAGAAACAAGAAAGAATAAAAGTGTAATAAACCTCAATCATACCTACGTTTCATCAATCTAAATGGTTTATTTTTTGTAATTCCAGGTGGGAAGACTTCGTGGTGTAGCTGAAACCCTCCGAGCCAACGCTGAAATGTCAGCAAGAGCACACCGTGAAGCTCAAGAGCAAGTTGGTGAGCTTGCTGCCCAGCTCAGTGCTGCGAGAGATGCAGAAAGGCGGGAGCGGGAGACTGCAACGGCAACTGCAGATTTGCTAGCTGGGGCGAAGCTGGAACTTCAGCAGTTTAAAGAGGCGCCTCCTCCGCCGCCGGACCCAAGACTTGACGAGTTGAGCAAGGAACTTACATTGCTAAGGGCTCAGAATAAATGTAAGTCTTAGCATACGACATTCTTTAGGATAGTGATGTATACACTTTTGGTTAGATTAATTGACGATGACATGCAGACGACTAATTTTTCGACGTGACAGGGTCGATTCATCCACGATTGACGTGATTTTAATGTTGTTTTATATTACTAATTAGGTATAATACTAAATTATATTATTCAAAGCTAGTCTTGTCACAATAGCAACAATATTAACTCCAAATGGCACAATATTGCTTATTTTTAACAAGATATTAAGTCTGATATCTTAATAAAAACATGAAAGTTCATACTTAAATGTCTTCGCAGCTTTATCAGAAGCGCAAGAGGAACTGCAGGCCCAGATCTTAACGCGCGGAGTAGAGGAGGGCCGCAGCCTACTGGACGGCGTCAGCGGCCCGCTCGTCGGCACCAACTCGCTGGCCCATGAGCTCTCACAAATGAGCGATGACGAGGTAAATATCAATACATCCATACATGCCAGGTCTCTAACCAAACATTCATTGGGAAATATCAATAAACGAAATATCATCCAAACATTTCCGGATTCAGCTCAGGCTTACTGTAGTGTGCGAAATTCCTTGCATAACAATCCATTATATAATAATCTGCGTTGATGACAAGGAAGTTATTGAATTTGCAAATAAATAACGAACATTCACTTATCATTTTAGAAATATAAATATTAATGCTATTTAAAATTTAAAACCAAAACATCAATGAGCTATGAAACCATACATTTCATTATTAAAATTTATGAAAGCTATTCAAAGCAATTAAATGCAAATGACGGTCTATAAATATATAATGTTACAACAGAGGAAGACAATACGCTAATAATTACTCTGTTTGCATGTAATAACCCCTTATTTTCATTTGTAAGTTATGTTAATTTTAGATAATTACTTAGTCAAGTTTTTTTTCACATAAAAAAGCTTCAATTAGCATTTCATTGTTCATATTATTATTTTTTAAATGACATAATATGCTTCGCTTTGACCTACTTATTTGCGAAGCTATATTTTTATGTATGCATTTTTGCAGCTCCATGGTAGCGATACACAAACTGATCTCAACATAGAGATGGAAAAGGTACGATTTTTTTACTAACTGTGCATGTTGTTGTACCTTTACATATCTTACTAACTTATGCATGCTCTCTGCTAAACATCTGTACTATCATTTTGTAACATTTTGCATCAAAATGGTACCTTTTTCATGCCGTAACCTCGTGGGCGTGTAGTGTTGCCACCAATATGAATGCATCGTCAATATACACATGTTTCAATGCACGGGTCACATCAAGTCAAGTAGCAATGATATTATTTTAATGTAAGCTTTGTTTTACCACAATACAGAACTCAAAAACACATTACTAAAATTATTTCTCTTTCTTTTTACAGTTGCAGAAAGCTTTAAAAGAACAGCAAGATGTAAACGTCCAACTGCGAAATTACATAGACGGTATCCTATTGGCTATCGTAGAGAACTATCCACAGTTACTGGAGGTCAAATATCAAAAGGAAGTGGGAGATAAATCATAACATACAATAATAATAATACAGTTCAAAGTTTCTCAATTCAATAATTTGGCAATATTTAATTTTGTTCTTCAGCTTTCATTGTCATTGGTTTACTTTTGAAAATGATAAATTATAAAGCTGTTGATTGATTCTAAGTGTAATTTTGTACTGTGATAAAAAGAAAT
Organism: Anania fuscalis; assembly: GCA_950371115.1. Lineage (NCBI taxonomy): Eukaryota > Metazoa > Arthropoda > Insecta > Lepidoptera > Crambidae > Anania > Anania fuscalis. Next base: position 5,840,013 of record OX493333.1, on the reverse strand, counting down.
AGTAAAATATTTGTTTGATTAAAAAATATATATAAATTTTGAGCGATATTTATAAAGTCTTCATAAATACACTAGTTGTCTTTGTAAATATTACTGTAGTGAAAATATGAATATTATCTATTTCATGGAACTGTTCCTTTTTATGTTTCGATATTTAAAAGGCTTTCTAGTGAGTATGATGATATATTGTTGACGATATTGAATTGTAGAATAAATAATTATTTTAAACAGATCTGTGCAAACTCAGCGAATTGTTATTATCGATTACGCGAATTAACAAAGGCCAGGCCGTCCATAACGTTTATAAACTACTTAAAGCAATTATTATGAAAGACTGGGAGTGAATGATAATTTTGGGTGCATATAGGCTATATGTATTAAACACTTAAGTAGAATCACTAATAAATTCTAAAATGCCTAAAGCCATTATGAAGCGTGTTATCCTATTGTGAATTAGATGTTTTTTTAGGTTCAAACTAGGCCTAAAATTTAAAATTGTTGATAAGAGAATTATGTACCTATTTTTTACAATGAGATATTTATAATTTTAAGATAAATGTAGGTTTATAGGCATTTGTGTACATTTTGATAACATGATTAATAAATAGCTGTAAATTTATAGAAATATTCTTCTAATAATAATTAGTCATTCACATAAATTAAATGAATTGTAATTATTCAGTCTTTTATTGATTAATCCTTAGTCCTTACTCATACTCAAGTAAACCTTACAATTATTGGTATCTTGATACTAGCTAAAACATTTATTCTCTCTCATCTGCAGGATTGTCGTCCCCTTCCTTGTCACTTTGATCCACGTTGCAGAACATTTTCTGAATATCAAGTCGTAGCATCATGAATTTAGGATCCATATAGTCCTACAATGACAAACAGTTATGTTTAGAATTAAATAATACGAAACAAACTGTTAGTTTTAGAATAAATAATTAAACATTTTAACCAAACTTACCTTAAAAGCACCAGATGCATTCTCTGATGTTGGTTGGGGTTGCCAACTCTCAGTGGGCACTACACTTTCTTCCACGTGTCTGCCTTCGTTCGCAGATATTGTTGCTCTACCTAATTCAGACCTCTGCCGTAAATCCATCTGTTTCTTCAATTTTAAACTCACTAATTCCTGTGCAATAGCTTTCATAGCAGACATAACATTTGAATCGCCTTCATCTCTAGAAACTGATACATTATGAAAACTATCCGGAAATGTATTGGCTGTCTCAAAATTATAAAGCGGAACATGCTGCGTCGATTTACATAAGGAACATTGTTGTCTACTCTCGACTTGCTTCTTTTCATTATGGAGAGCTAATCTTTCCCTAGAGAGAGATACTTTTTCTTTTGCTATCTGCTTCTCTCTTGCATTTAACGATACAGCGTGTTCCTGTATACGCCGTATTCTCTCTTCGTATTTGCTTTGGATAAGCTCAGCTTCGGAATACTTTTTATCTGCTTGAGATTGCTTCTCCATTGCTGCTTTAACTAGAAGTTCTAAATCGCGACCCCTGAAATACAGTATTTTTTTACAATTTTGGAATATCTGTTTAATCATATCTTTAAAATAATATATTAACAGTAGGTACTTACTTCGCCATAATTCTTTGTTCATCCATGTGTAATTGTTGTTTTTCCAAATTCAGTCTTAGTCTATCCTCTGATACTTCTTCCATTTGAGCCTGTAATTCAGCTTTCATTTTCTGAAAATAAATAATATTGTGTTATATTATCACCACTATTACTCCTATCCTACACCTAAAGTTAACACCTAAAAAACCAAACCTCAAGTTCTTGTTTTATGCTTTGTATAGAAGCTTTCTCTTTTGCTAATATAACACTATCTTTTTGAACGTGTATTTTCTCCTCATTCAGCCTGTCTATTTTCTCTCGGAATTCTCTCTGCATGTCTTCTTTTACCATCTGCAAATATAAATATTACATTACGTAAACAAACATAATAATTGCATTAATTTTTAGAATTTCACCTTACCTTCATTTCATCATCTTGTTTCTTGAGAACATTTTTGGCGAATTCAGTCTGCTTAGTAAAAGTTGCCTTCTCAAATTCAAACTCCATTTTCTTTTGTTTAAAACTTGCCATCTCTTGCTCTATTGACTGCAAATTGAACGAATCAGGTACTGCTTTCAGAGGTACTTTAATGAAATTAACGGCCGATTGAGGTTTGAACAGTTACTCACCTCATTCATTTGCTTTAGTCTGGATTCTAGTAATTTTACAATTTCTCTGCTTTCATTTTTCTCCTTTTCAAAGTTTTCACGGTCGGTTTTGAGTTGCTGAATCATATCTGTAATACAATAATTGAATAGTATTTTAACATTCCTATGGTTGATATCAAAACCACAAGTTAAAAAAAATCATTCACCATCAATCTGAGTTTGCCTTGCTTGTATGTTTCGATCTGAATCACGCTGCGTGTTCTCTGCTAGTGATTGGACTTTGTCAACCAACTGTTGAAACTGAGCTTTATTTTCCTTAACATCAGAAACAAGTTCTTGTAGATTTGAAGAGAATCCTGCTGCATCTTGAATGAGAGTTTGTTCTTGCTTTACTGCATTCCTATAGAAAAAAAATAGATTATGATAACTTTTTAACCAACATCTATCTATGCCCTTAACTGCATTAGGTAGGTATATTAAATATAATCAATATACCTACTTCAAATATATTTTTTCTGAGCTTACTTTATATTATCCATTAGTGTCGCGTGATGTTCTTGCAGGACCCTAACGTTTTCTAGATGTTGTTGCCTTAGCATCTCATTTTCAGCCTTATGTCGCTCCGTTAGAGATGACAGGTTATCATCTGTGAGTTTCTTGTAAAGCTCGTGATGCTCCTCTAGCCAGTGTATTTTCTCCGAATAATACTTCATCAGCTTCTCGCCTTCATCTTTCATTCGTTCTTCAGCTTGACTAAGTGACACTTCTAAAAATTCCAGCTGTCGTCTGATTGGAACATAAATATATTTTAAACATCTACTTTTAATAACTAAACTCGATTTTAAAAAAGCAATATAATTAAGGATATTTACCTATAAGATGTTTCCATCAAATCTATCTCTTTATCATGGTTTTCTTGCAAGGACTGAACTAATTGTAACAGCTGTTTTTTTTCTTTCACGTGAGGGCTTTCTTTTAGCTCGCCTGGTGCTGCATCTATTTCATCGCTAGAGTTTATATTTTCTCCAGTATCTGTTGTACCTAATAGAGCCTAAAATAAAAATAGTCAAAATCATATTAATATAATAATACTTACTTACTCTAACAGCAGATTTAACGAGGGAATCACTTTCACAGTAGATTCTGCCCATTAAAATATGGGGCTTATTTACGATAGAGCTAAGGTCTCAATGGGTCGAGTTTGCCACATTTAATTACACTACATTGAGATCGAAAATGTTACATCGATGGCTCATCACAGTTTATGTTTAGCTCAGTTTATGAGGTCGCTTAAAAAATCAAAAATTGTAATTCAAACTTGAGTAAATTTTTAGGGTTCCGTACCCAAGGGTAAATCGGGACCCTATTACTAAGACTTTGCTGTCCGTCTGTCTGTCTGTCCGTCCGTCTGTCCGTCTGTCCGACTGTCCGTCCGTCCGACTGTCCGTCTGTCAGTCTGTTATCAGGCTGTATCTCATGAACCGTAATAGTAGGACAGTTGAAATTTTTACAGATGATGTATTTACTCGCACACGAAGGGTTCCGTACCAATATCTATAAAAACGGCAAAAAAAACACGTTTCTTGTATGGGAGCCACCTTAAATATTTATTGTATTCTGTTTTTCAGTATTTGTTGTTATAGCGGCAACAGAAATACATCCTCTGTGAAAATTTCAACTCTCTAGCTATCACGGTTAATGAGATGACGAACAGACAGACCGACAGCGGAGCCTTAGTAATAGGGTCCCGTTTTACCCTAAGGGTACGGAACCCTAAAAACCAGAATAATATAAATATTTAAGGGGGCTTCTTCCATACAAGAACGCATTTTTTTGTCGTTTTTATAGATAATGGTGCGGAATCCTTGGTGCGCGAGTCCGACTCGCACTTGGCCGGTTTTTTTATTTCGAGTCAGTAATCGAACATTGAGCTTTATCTTACTATCTACCAATAAGAAATACCTAAATAAACAATTTGTAAAATTTATAAACGACCTAAATATCAAATGTCAAAATACTTACTGATTTGAAATGAAAATACTTAGTGCATCCGGCACAGAATTGACTAGATGAGTAGCCTGAACCTTCAAGAGTATATCGTGTGTACCAAACCTTTATCCTCTGCGTGATCCTCTCCTGGTGCGCATTGATAATGGCCTGCATCTGCAGCCGGTGCTGCGCCTGCCGCTGCAGCATCGCGTCCAGCTGGCTGTGGTGCGCAAGCGCTGATTCGCGCTGCAAACGCTGACTTTCCTTCTGACGCACTGGGTTAATTAAATAGGGTATTACACTATTTTTTTAAATGTGTCTTTATTTGATCCTTTACTCTTTATATGCAACCAGAATGTTTATTTTATGAAACAGTTAAGTACCTTAAAAAAGCATTTTGATTTTACATTTTGAATTCCTGCGCGTAAACGCTAGCCGCCATGAGTTTCGTGACGTCACTAAGGAAACTCAACTTTCAACTGTGTTTTGCGACCAATAAAGAATCAATTCTTAGCAGATTTGTGGTATCTGATGATATAACTATAATTCGCGCTAAAAATTAAATACTTTCACAAAATGATACGTAAGAAAACAGAGCAGTTAGTGATGTTTACGATAGAGTGACGTCACATTCAGCATCATGGCGGCTACCGTTTTACGTGTTTGTGGCACAGAAAAAAAAATCATTTTTTAAAATCAAATAAAACCATTTTTATTTTTTTGCATTTTTATAAGTAGATAAAAATTAAATTAAGTATTTCTATTGCTTTCACGCTAATAAGCGCATCACGTTATTTTTTTGTGATTTCTTGCAAGCATAGTTGAACGAGTTTGTGTTAAAAGTTGGCATGTCGAATAAGGTTTAGTTTTGGACTAACATCCTAGTATAATTACAATAGTACATAGGTTAGTATTTTTATTTTGGTAGAATACTTTAACATTTGATATTGATCCCATTTCTGGTTTAACTTTATTACTCAGATATTACTTTTTTACAGTCTGTACAGTACAGTACAGTATAGTGTTAATTAAAACTAAAGATCCAGATATATTATCTGGATTAACTAATGGAGAAAAATATAATGAACTAACAATAAGGACAACATTGCCAATGTAAAACGTTCGTCACAAGTGATACTTATATTTACAAAACAAACTGACGGTTGATAACAATGTTAAAGGATTCCAATTTCGTAGTTTGCAGAGTAAAATAATAAATATTATATTATATAAATATTGGACAACATCACATACCTTGCTCTGATCGTTTGTTAAGTAGCTAAAGCCCTGTGTTAAAGAAATCAGAAACAATGACGGTATCACAACACCCAGACCTTAGACAATATAGAAAAGTTCGTTTTCTACATTGCCCCAAACGGGAATCGAACCCGGAACTTTAGAGATGGCGACGCCAAGTCCGGCATGCTCGCCTCTCGACTATGGTGGTCTAAAACATTTTTTTCTGTAAATACTGTAATATGTAGGTCTAAATTAAAAACTTTTATGAATGTTTGGCATTAGACGGGATTTGGCTGTAATAAGAAGCACTTTTACACGTCCCCGTATACATTTTTTACCCTACCCTACCACTGTTTCGGGACAATATAGTGGGCTAGCTAGCGCCGAGAAGAGACAGCGTAAGATACTGGGTCACTATTGTCATTGAACATTTGTGTCGTGCATTAAAGAATAAATAAATAATAATACGTACTTTGCATGGCAGCCAGTTTTTCTTCTTGCGCCTTCAGCTGCAGAGCGACCATTAGCTGCGACTCTTGCTGCTGCAAGTACATAGCTGCTCCTTCCGTCGTCAGATCTTCATTGCTGGCTTGCAATTGCAACCCAGTAGAGTTCAATGTTAAATTCAATCTCTCTTTTGGTTCAATTACAGCCTCTTGAGGCTTTGATTCTTCACTTTCTTTTACGTCTTTCTCCTCCTCTCTCAATGTTTCCTTAACTTTTTGCGGTGCCACTTTAGCTTCAGTATCAACAGGTTTTTTCTTTTTAGTATCCCCGCCACTAAGCCAGGCAGGCATATCAGAAACATCATCAGCTTCTTCCTTGTCCTGAAATATTCCAAGCCAGTCCTCGCTTGTCTTTGTTTTCTTTGGAGCCACAACTTTAGGTTTTTCAGTCTTAGTAACTTGTTTTGGAGCAACACTTTTACTAGATACGGTGGGTTTGGATTCGCTTTTACCCAAAATGGAGTCAAAATCAAACTCCTGGCTTTTTGCAGCAGTCGCTGGTCTAGTTATTTGACTGGAACTAGGTGTTTTCGTAGTGTTCCCGCCTAAAATATCGTCCAGTAACGATTGCGAACTTTTACCTTTCTCGATAGGCTTTCCCGTATCTTTCTTTGTATCGAAGTTTAAATCGCCTAATATGTCTAGAGAATCTGCACTAGCACTAATTTTGGCTTTAGCTGGTGATTTCGCAGTTTCCATTGTCTTTTTAATATTGTCTACTTTAACAGATTCTTTGGAAAGAGTTCGCTTGAAAGGTGCTGGAGAAACTGGTTTAAAATTTGTAGTCTTAGAATCATCTGGTTTAACTAAATCAAACAGAGATTCCTTTTTGTTTTCTGCAGTACTGGTGACTGCCTTAGGCTTATCAAAATCTAAGTCAAACAAAGCGCTCTTCTTTTCAGGAGTGGTAGTACTTTTCTTTTTTACAGGCTTCTTTTTTCCTAGTATATCATCATCAAAGAAACTGTCGTCACTTCCATCGCTAAGTATGCCTGCCAATGGGTCGTCTAGATTAAAGCTCATTTTAATCAAAATACACAAGAATTACAAAAATCGTTAAAAAAACTTTCGTTTGTTTACACTTTCAGCGCCATGGAAACGGAAACAATACTGACAGCTGCAGCAAGTGTCACAAACTATCATATGTTTAAATTCAATCTTTTTGGTCGTTAATGTAACTAAAGCAAAATAATAGCTTACAGCCACAGTTAAGTACTAATGCTACTACTCTGAACCTCGAACTCCTAAACTGACTGACACCTAACTTTCTCACACACACAATGAAAAATAAAATCAATTTACCAAGATAATTACATGTAGGTATGTACTATAAACATTACACCGTCCATGCAATTTACAGACAGGCAGGCAGAAACTGCAACAGCTTAGTTCCATTCCATAAATAATCTTTTTTTTTGTTGTTGTCAACTTATAGGCAGGTGATGAGGCTTTATAAAATGATGGTTTTATGTTGTGGTTGTAATTTCTGAACGAAATAATCGGTGAAGAAAACATGTTTTTTTGTCTGTGCTAAATTTGTTGCTTCACGTCAGCCAGTCAGTCGGCTGTATTTTAATTATTTTTCAAAACAAATACAGTGTTTTTATTCTTTTTATTGATTTAAAACGTAAAGTAAACGTGAAATTATGGAATATATTGGTGGGTATAACATTTGTTCCATTCTTTTTTAGCTATGAAATGTATTTTGCCATTACATTCAGCCTAGCTTATGAAGAGCTTTTGTTCTAGAAAAATGCAAAATCACGTTTCTTATGTTGTTTTTCAGCGTCTGAAAAAGGAGATTCTACAGAGAATCGAGATCCAAACTCGTTATTATCAAATGGCTCGTCTAAAATAGTGGTAGAAAACAAATCCGAGGTAGAGATCGAAAATTCACACATGGAAGCTCCTACAGGGAGCGCCTCATGTTCGTCGGAGACGCCTGAAGAAGCCGAGGTCTGTGAGATTCCGGAACAGGTCGAATTTACCATAGTATTTAACAAAAATAAGCATGACATCACATTTGCGTATGATGCCTCAGTGCTAGAATTGAAGGCTCATCTGGAGAGAATATGCGGAGTGCCACAGTCAGCGCAAAAGCTTATCATCAAGGGGATGGCGAAGGATACCATGACATTGAGAAATGCTGGCATTGTCAATGGAGGGAAAGTGATGCTTGTGGGTTCCAAAATGGATGACATATTAGCTGTGAAGAGTGCACCTAAGGTATGTTAAAACTTAATCTATTTCTGTCTCCCTGTGTAAATTCATGTAGATACTTAGTTTTTTTGTTTATTTATAGGAAATATTAGAAGAGAAAGCCAGCAGCCAGTCAAGTAAAGAACCTTTATGCATGCAGAAAATCCACAGGAAAGTCTTAGATAAGGGCATCCCTCCTGATGTAATGCCAGGCATCAAAGCAGTTAAGGTAAGCTTTTGTATATCTTAACTGTGTATAATATTCTTACTAAAAACAGCTTTATGTTGACTAATTTGTCTTATAAATTCGAATTTATAAAAATTCAGCCTAGAATTTTAACTTTCTTCTGTTGTTATAGGAACCTCTGCCTCCTATTCCACTCAGTGGCATGTTAAACAAACATGGTGGAAAAGTAAGGCTGACTTTCAAACCAGAGCAAGATCAGCTCTGGATTGGCACAAAAGAGCGCACTGAAAAACTTGCCATGACTTCAATCAAAAGTAAGTGCTTGCTTTACTTAAACACCTATGACATTCAATTCAAACATAAATTGTTTTAATATTTGATTTGATTAAATAATAAAAACGTCCTTTTCTTTTAGGTATCACATCTGAACCCATAAAAGATCATGAAGAATATCACATCATGGTAAGTGAGTCATGTGTATTTCAGTCTGTAAAATCAAACTATGAGACTGTTGGTCCGACACTCATTTGGCACTCTTCCAACTGTACAAAGATGACACTCCACTTTGCTTACATGTTTTGTTTCACAGGGACTTCAGCTAGGACCCACAGCTGCATCCAGGTATTGGGTATACTGGGTTCCTGCTCAGTACATAGAAGCCATTAAAGATGCTATACTCGGGGTCTGGCAGTTCTTCTAATCAACCAATTAAATTATTCTCAGTCCATTTGATGTCTACCTTCCCCATCAACTTATTGGGTAGTTGCAATATGAATGAAAATTTGTAAATGTTTAAAAAAATTCATTTCTGTCTGGTACAATGTAATAGTACCATTTGTTTTGTGATAACACTATGCCATGTCAATTAAAATTGTCCATTCAAATACTGGCATCTATCTGGTCATATGAGAAATTATTTATTGTTATTGTAAGTTTGCATTTTGTGCATTTGGGTTCAGTGAGCTGTAAAATGTTGCTAATTATGTAAGGATTCTAGGGATGTGAAGTCTTGGAATACAAACATCCACCATGAGCTTATTTTATTGTCCCTTCAAGTTTCAAACCTGATCTCTTTATGTAAACTTTACAGTACTGAGTCTGAGTGAAGGATTGGTCAGAATCATATTGCATAAATTGACTGTCAAATATTTCTTATTGATGTTTAGTGTTATGTGATGTAGTGGATCTAAATTTATGTATTTAAAATTACCAAGCAAATTGGTATTGATGCCAATCCTTCACTGAATACTTTTTATCATAGAATTAGACAAATATGTTTTAAACAGATAATGTTGTTTTAATTTGGCTCTATATAAAAACCCTTCCTACTCTTAATAAAACAAGATCATATACTTACAATAGAAAACTTTATTTATGAAATCTACAAGAAGAATAAATACTGTCAATTTTAATAAATTAAAGCTAAAATAGTTGCACTACAGAGTAAATGGCACATAAAAACATGTATAAAAAGTACAATAGTGTATAAATAGGTACATTAAAATTTTAATAAATTAAAGCTAAAATAGTTGCACTACAGAGTAAATGGCACATAAAAACATGTATAAAAAGTACAATAGTGTATAAATAGGTACATTAAAATTTGGCATCTCGATATGTAAAAATACATTTTGTACTACATTAAAATAGGTTTGACGAAAATATTGCATTCTTTACCCATACTCCGACTGGACAGTTAGTGAAAATTGTCCCTTAGGAATACTTGTAGAGTGGTACCAAATTCGGGTATCCAATAATACTGAAATAAAAAAAAACTCATTGACATTTGATAGTTTGATTGATAAACATGCATTCTACTAGTGCTAAATAAAGCTTAGATTTCAATATTACAAATTACAATGACGTTTTAATTAATCTATAAATTAAAGACTAGCAAGTATGCTGAAATTGCTCTTGTTGTGCAAAAAGTAATGGTCGTTCAAGTTTTATATATTCAGTCTGTTTCATGTTGGGGCTTCACCTGCGTCTAATGTCGTTAATTAGTGCTCTATTTGACGTAATACGCAGGTGTGGCCGGTCTTTGTGCGCTAATTTGCTTCAATAACATTAGACGTTAGGCGATAGCTCGGACGGCGGTAACTTTGGACACATCAAAGGGATTAAGCGGGCGTTTAGTGCGTTGTTGTGGCAAAAGTATTGAGTTCTTGGAAGCGTTTTATTTTATTTTAAAGACACACTCACAGATCACACGCCAACTAAGTCGCTAGTCGCTAGAATCAAACGTCAAATAAGTGTGGCCACGCACTTAGCGCGTAGCTTAATACTTTAATTTAGTTAACGCTAATCATGCCTTTATTTGAACGTTAGGCGTCACGCAGGTGAAGCCCCAGCATTAAAGAGTGCTATTTTTTATAAAGATATATATACTTAATGATGTCACAGTCCTAAAAATAAATAGGGGGACTGCCAATGATCTTACCAACATCCCCTGCTTCAACATAATAGCTAACTTTATTGCAGACATGGTCACACTCTGGCACTGGTGCTATGCTCCAAATCTTGCTTCCTTTGACTTGACCCTGCCACATTAGTCTTGGAATATAGTCCAACTGAAATTTAATTTGTTATTAATTTTAGAATGAAACTTACTTTGGTACCTCTGTGCTTTTGATCAAAACAATATAATGTTAGGTATTTCAGTTTTAATTATTAAAATTATTTGTTAGTTGCTTGGCAAAAATGCCACATCTATTCAGTAATAGGAACTTACATGCATGACAGCTCCTATTTCATATCCAAAGAATATGTTTTCTGTAGCTGGAAATTCAGCAGTTTCTGGCAAAAATTCAGGCACATCATAGTATTGTCTGACTTTGGCCAATATGTCTGGGTGGCAATTTCCCCTGAGAGAGGACAATAAAAAAATTATATTATTTCGTACTACCACAGGAAATGTTTGCAAATAATCCTGTACCTAAGTAAATAATCATAGGTACCAACCATCCTACATACCAGGGCTCCTGCCCTGCGTCATTTCTAGCCCTAGTAGCGGGCATCTCAAATACTTCTTTCAGTGTAAACAAATCACTCTTAAAGTTTAAAAATTGACATCCATCCTCAAGGCTCTCATAGCTGCCATCAGTCTGTTGGTACAATGTTTTGAATAGATCATAGCTAAATTCTTTCGTAGCTTTCCAATGACTGATTGCATTTTTTACTATTAAAGGTTTAGAAGAATATGCATATCTCTGTAACGAAATGCCAAGTATATTTTCAAAACACTAAAAAAGAACACATTATTAATCGTATATTAGATTCTTACAGCAAAGCTACGCCCAGTTACATTCCTTAATACGATAGGTTTCGTAACATTCTCGCAATAGGCACAATTTGCAAGCGGACGGGTCGCTTCCCACACCAAGTAATTGCTTGGCAACAAACATCTCTCAGTCACAGAAAAATACAACCAGATACTGCTTAACACTACAAACACACACAATGCCGCAATCCCCACGAAGATACTTCGCTTTGTTCCCTTATTAGGTTCACTAAAAGTGGAAAGGTAAATCTGTTTCAAAACAGAAGGATTCAAGCCTTTTGCAATGGCATTTCTCTGCAAACTTCGTAACTTTCTACGTACGGATCTTTTTGAAAAGGGCGTCCTATGCATTTTATTGCATAAAAATAAGACATAATTAAGATTAATTAAATCCAAATTGAGTAAACAACACAAACACAGTCCCATGTAGTTCCTCCATGCCTAAAAAAACTAAATTTTCTACAGACAGACAAGTACACACATTAATTCTGTTTAATCTGTGTTATTATCCATCTGTCACACACTAGGGATGGGTAAATGGGAGTAGTTATGACAAGCGCCCCGCGTCGTGCGCGCGTACGAGGCGCGCTCCTCCTGGGTAAGGGTGCCACCCGTTTCCGGATTTGTCCTAGTTTGGAGGGGGGTTAGGCTCTTTTATTTCTTTTGCGAGTGCTGATTTATTAATGTAAGATTATTAGCGTAGTAAGTCTTTGTGGAGCACATAATATACCATTTCCTCTCTGTTGTTGTTTTTTTTAATAAAATCTAGAATGCAATGGCAAGTGCCACAAAATAATCACATTCTTACTTTATCCGAATGTCAATTTTCGATCGTTTAAATGACTTGGTTGTTTTGTGCACTAGACACCACAGCTACCACCAGTCACCCACACACACACACACACAACTCACATGGTCGGACGGATCACTAATAAGGCTCGGTCTATACCCAGCCGGAAACCGGACCGGGTTAACGTGGATTCGATCCATAGCTTAAGCAATAAGGTCGTTTTTTTAAACGGATTCTTGCTTAAGCGATGGATTGAATTATTTTGGCTAAAAAGGCACAACAATACTCCATTGTTTGTTTTTGTTTGCCATTTTGGATAACAGGCTACTTTGAGCTCACATAACAGGCTACTTTGAGCTTTTTTAACAAGTTACAACCCTACGAATAACCTAAAATGAAGGTAAAATTAATTTGTCTGTGGTTTTTGACCTGACGCTGTCATGTCAACGAACTGATGAACTTGGCGGTTTCAACAACAATTTCATTTTATAAGCTATAGAAATGCCACCAAAGAAACGTGATAAAGACAGTGAAACAAGCAAAAATTCCAAAATTGACCATTTACAAGCCGACCATGAGCTATTTTTACAAGCATTCGAAAGTAAGTTGTGGGTCAGAGGTGTTTAAGGATTTCCTGCAAATAATTTGATATAATGTTTAATAAAATGTGTTTTACAGAACCTACACAAATCTACAGATTCTTGCGGACTCGTAACATGTTGTCGGTATGTGCAATAAGAGCGGTGTATGTTATTATTTTATCACAACTAACACACCATTAACATTGGTTAATTTTGGTTTTCAGCCAATATTTCTCAATAGAACTTTATCGTATATGAAGCGCAGGATGTCCCGGAGCAATAAAAGTCGTATGGGATTCAAGGTTGACTCTTTATTGGACAAAATAACCCTAAAAAAGAGCACTGAGCTCCAGCCAAACAGTTTGGGAGGTTACATGACACTGACATTTCTAGGTTTCTATGACAAAAGCCTGGATGACCCCAGAGAATACCAGGTCAAAGTTGAAACATTATTGTTAAAAATTTGTCACAAGAAAAGGAAAGAAAGTTCTTCTGCTATTGTTGAAGTTTCTGTGAGTATACTTTCTAATGGTTAGCTGCAGATTAGCATAATAAATAATTTAAACTGAAGGCATGGAACCCAGCTGTTATTTACTTTATCTGCAATCTTTGCCTGATTGTGTGATTTGTTTATTTTTATTAGTCTGTATAATTGTAAATATCTTAACAAATGAATAATTATTTTAGGTGGGCAGTTGTTCTGTGCCACTTAACCCTTCAACATCGGAGCCACCAGCAATGGCGTCTGCGGTAAGCATCTCCAGCGACACATTCAGCCCGTCACAAGGCCCCAATGTGAAGTCTTACATGCTCATGCTGAGAGTAACTGTGACAAGGAATTCGGGAGGAGCAAGCACTACTGCCCCTTCTAGTTCTAGTGAAATAACTAATGGGGACTGTGATGGTAAGATTACTTTGTTTTACAAAACTAGATTTTAGAGCTAGAGCTGATCTGTTTATTAAAATTTGTGTGTAAGAGACAAACAGTTTAACTTGATGAATAACCTTAGTGAAATACAGCTAATAAACTTATAGTACTTTCTCATTTTCAAGAACTGTGTGCCACTAAAAAGTTGTGTCTCTTTGATCTATCCACAAAATATTCTCATTAGTTTTTATACATCTCCTTCACTAAATCATTTCATGTATAATAAAAAAAAATTACAATCATATTTACTAAGTTCTCAATAGCTGCTCTTTTCTTTTAGAACCTTTAAACCTAACACATGTAGTATTAATACTTACTGGGGTTTTTTTCTGCACATGATGTTATAAACTTTTAAAAATAAATCATCATCATCATCATCACCAGCCTATATCAGTCCACTACTGGACACAGGCCTCTCCAAAAGGAGGATCTAGCCACAATCGCCATGCTTGGACTAAAAATAAATATATCTACCTATTTATTTCTCAAACTCTTTTTTCATAATTACTATAACACTATTTCAATCCACTTTATCCTCCATCTTTCATCAACACCACATCCTAAATCTCAAATGCCCCATATGACTAAAAACAAGACATAAAAAATTGGAATCTGGATATTCAATAGTCATTCATTATTATAACAACAACAACAACAATAATTTTATTTCGGTAAAATGGTTCATTTTACATTAATTAGTGGCCGGAGTCCCCTTTTAAGCAAATAATGCCTGTAAAATTTATTACATAGGTGTTAGGTTAGTAATAGTATTTAAACGTAATTGAGTTTATAATTTTATTTAGTATTTATTTCATTTGTTGTAAAAATAACTCTGTTCTTTGATAATCAAGAAGTTTTAGCCATGTAAGTACCATCTTATTACATTCATTGTGTGTTTTTGGATAGATGTCTAATTTTTTATGAATACAATTGTAAATTTTAGCGGAAAGGCTACAATATTGTGCACAAGCAAATTTTGATTTTGTTTTAGGTACTTCCACTGCATTACGTTTTCTTCGACTTTCTTTTTTACATGTAAAATATGTTAGTCTTGTGTTTTTTTAGAATAATATTCATTATAATTATGTCTACTGAAAAAGTGGCGTGCTCTACCACACTGCTTATTGTAATCATAAAATTTAAAATTATCTAGGTTTTTGAATACTTAATTGACTGTATCCTTAATATTTGTTATAACAGAACCAGTTACAAAAAGACTCAAAGCATCCACATCTTCGGACCACCTTAATTCAAGCACCGACAACAAATGGACTAAACTCTACGGCAGTGAATTGATAGTATACGACAAACATAACCGCTGTCTACTCACTAACGGAGAGTATGACCTGGTGCTGCATGATGCGACCCCTGGTGGCAGGAGCGCGACTATTGCGAGATCACCGCATAAGGCGCTGATGGCTCAGTGGGAGACTATACCTAACGTAAGTAATCATTGTTATAAAATATGATTCAAATTCAGTATAAAGGCCCTCCGGGCACTTATACATGTCCCAAAAATTTAACTTAGCCCTACCTCTGCTTCAGGACTACAAATCTGCTTGAAAATTGGTTTGAAAATATTTTTAGGGAAAACATTGTGTTTCACAATCATGTCTATAAAACACCTCAATTAATTATAATTATTCATATAGTGTTATCCTTATTTATTGCTACAAATAAAGCTTATCTAAGTTTCCTAAGTATGGAACAATTCTAAACATATACGTTTTATTTGGCAAGTTCAATGATTGTATTAGCTACATATCTCTTTCTTTATAGGAAAATGATCTTCACACAGAAACAAATCCATTTGACATATTCAAAGTAAGACCTCTGCTCAAACTGAAACTTAGCTGGAGCCAGGAGCCCACAAACGGTCTGGTGAACCGACCGAAACTGTACCAGCAGAACAGCGAAACAAACGGCCTGAAGAAGGATGCTGGTGGTAGCAAAGATAGACATTCTATGCAGAAGTGTAGTACTAATGATGTTAAAAATGGTATGTATAGAAATAATTTTATATAACTAAGAACACATAAGGAGCCGTCCTACACACAGATTAGATAGAGTATGTGTAATGACAGATTGGAAGCAGCCATATATTGGTTTGACAAAAGTGAAATGTCAAAATTTGTTCCAGTACTAGAGGAGATTCAGAGTGGCGCTGTTACCAAAAGCAATCAACACTGATAAAAAAGTAAAATGCCACTAAAGCGTCCACCCCCTTGCGAGATAGCATTATATGACTAAAAGAGAAGCACAATAACTAACGCGATTCCATGCCGTAGTTCTAGGAATCGTCTCGTTCAACATCAAATCATGGTGCATGATTGGTTTTGCTTGAATTTATACTCATTTCCACTTAGATTTACTAATGAAATTTTACATTTTCTTATATGAACCTCATAAATATTAGATTATGATATAAGGAAACCTCTAGATTATTGTGTGGTTTTTCAAATTTACAATAGTTGGTCATGATAACAGAAATTCGTTGATATTTAAATAGAAATTTCTAAAAGATAACGTTATGTTGAAGCTATTTTTCTCGTATATTAAGAACAAAGCAATAAAAAGTGTTTAAGCCACTGCAAATAGACCATATTTTCAATTAAATGGTAAAATCTAATTTTCAGGGTAACTTGTACTTTCTTGTCAAACGATGATCAAACATTACTCGAACGTATTTTTTAAAAAATAAGGGTAGTAAATATTGGGGATTTACCTTCATTATTGAACTAAATGAAAAATCCCTTATGTAAGAATAAAAACTGTTCTTTTAAAATCAGGTGCAATCTTATTCCAATTATATTCCATGTCTTTCCAATCAGAGAACAAAATGTACAGAAATTAGACAACTTGCGACTGGGCCTCTTATGATTTCCTGGTATAAACTACTTGTTAAGTCTACTTTTAAGTGTATTATATTAAGTTGTTTTCCGTAGTCATAATTTTCCCCCCAATTATGAAAGAGTTTAGACTGGATGTTAAATATGTATTTAAAAAATAGTTATTTACGAAATAATAGTTGAATCCTAATGAGAAAAAAATCCGAGTTTAGGAACCAGAACCTACAAATCTAAACTCAGTCTACCTTGACATTCCAGCTATGCCAACAATTTGATTTACCCCTTTCTACTCTCGATTCCTACTGCAGAACCGACCTTAGTATCAAAATTAGAAGCGGTGTAATCATGTTCAAGTAAACTAAAAAAAGTTTAAATAAAAATATTTTAAGACCCCTGGACCCCAATCCAGAACTGTCTGATACTGAATTACCTCCTCCTTAAAAAAAATACGTGACTATAGGGTTTAGCTCTAACATCACGTGATTTGTCAATTAATGTGTTATCGAAAGTTTCTGGATCGGATTAGAAACGGTTATTGCTACCTCTTAGTCCAGTTGTTAACCGTTGACCCTTAATAGGTTCGTTTTAGCATGTTATCTTATCACTAGGCGAGAAGTCGAAGCCCGAGGCAAGCGACGGCGAATCGAAACGACAGCAGATAATCTACCAGTTCCTATACAACAACAACTCGCGGCAGCAGACGGAGGCGTGCGACGACCTGCACTGCCCGTGGTGCTCGCTCGACTGCGGCACGCTGTACTCGCTGCTGAAGCATCTCAAGCTGTGCCACTCGAGATTCAACTTTACGTACTTTGTAAGTAACAGTGTTTTCTTATATTTTCGTTAACTCACCTTTTACCCTTCTTTCGGTGGCACAAGTGATGCAAAGCCAAGAAGAAGAAAAAAAAGTTCCAGTGCATGTTTGTTTTTAATTCACGACGATCTGTGATTGCCATAGTTTGTTCGGTTTTAAGACACTGGATGTCACTGTCTGGTACCTCGTAACACAAAGTTTGATGTTTTCAATTTTCATAGACTGTTTGTTAAAGAATCGCTGCAGTTAATCTATAAAATTGAAAATGTTTCGTTATAATATTGTTATTGTGGTAATTATTAGGTCTCTTAGTGAACCATGCACGTACAGCCTTTTAGCCTCGTTTTCGAATATCCCACTTAAAAAATTGAATGTAATGGCCTATGGGGGCCCGGTATATGATGTTCTGGGTGTCGCTTGACCCCAAATGACTGATTTTAAATAGTGTCTACAAGGTGATTTTTTAATAAGTGCACAAATTTTTATATTGTGTTTTAGTCATTAGTATAAGCAACTTTTACCATGGGACCAATGGTAAAATCAAGAAAAATATATCATCTGTAAGTAACACAGCAACTTTAGTATGAAGCAAGAGCTATTTTTTATTAGGGTTCCGTACCCAAAGGGTAAAACAAGACACTATTACTAAGACTCCTCTGTCCGTCTATCCGTCTGTCACGAGCCTGTATCTCATGAATCGTGATAGTTAGACAGTTGAAATTTTCATAGATGATGTATTTAATCTTTTGTCTTTGTCGCTATATCTACAAATACTAAGAACCAGAATAAAATGAATATTTAAACTCCTATACAATAAACGTCGATGGATCGACGACCTTAGGAAGATGGCTGGCAGTGGATGGATGAAAAAAGCGGGAGATCGTGCTCTTTGGCGCTCTTTGGGGGAGCTGCCTTTGTCCAGCAGTGGACTGCAATAGGCTGAGATGATGACAACAAACGTGATTTTTTTGCTCATTTTTATAGATAATGGTGTGGAAGCCTTCGTGCGCGAGTCCGACTCGCACTTGGCCGTTTTTTATTTTACTACTGGTCCCATATAAAAAGTTTGTTTTTATTCATGAGTAGAACACTGCATAATGTTGCAACTCATTACCCGTCAGGCCACGGCAAGGAGACACAATGAAAATGTTATTGTTACGCGGCCTCCGGTGAGTAATTGAAGCTTGATAGGTTAAAAAGTCACCCCTGTATAAGATTCATTCCCTCCTTGCTCCCACACGTCAGTGTTCTACTGATGTACCCTAGCAGTGACTTAACAAACGTTTCCAGCCGATTCCCGGCGGGGCGCGCATCGACGTATCGATCAATGAGCTATACGACGGCTCCTACACTGGTTCCCCCCACGATCTCATAGCGGGCGCGGGGCGCGGTAGCCGCGGGGGTGCGACCGTTAGTACCAGTACACCCGCAGGCGGCGTGCGCGCGGGGCCGACGCGTCGCACGAGCCTCACTATTGGTTCACTATTGCATAGTAAAAGTTTTTTATATTCAGGAGAAGAAAGGTTGCAGGAAGCCGCTGGATGCAGGCTGCTTTCAACCGGCCAATCTGGAAGTCACTGGGCAAACCCTATGTTCAGCAGTGAACGTCCTAGCATGGTTAAAATGATAATGATTTATGAGTAGAATGCTATAATAAAATTTGTGTACTCATTAAAAGGTTATCCTATAGTACCCTAGCAGTAACTTAACAAACGTTTACAGCCGATTCCCGGCGGGGCGCGCATCGACGTATCAATCAACGAGCTATACGACGGCTCCTACACTGGTTCCCCCCACGATCTCATAGCGGGCGCGGGGCGTAGTAGCCGCGGGGGTGCGAACGTTAGTACCAGTACACCTGCAGGCGGCGTGCGCGCGGGGCCGACGCGTCGCACGAGCCTCACGCACGTTCTGGTGTGCCGCGTGCGATCGCGTCGCCGTCCACTGAGACACAGCTTAGCTGAGTTCCTGGAACTGGACGATAGCGAGGTGGTTGAAGCGCAGAGGCCGTATCTGACGGGACATAACAGGTCAGTCTTATCTACAGAATCTACTTACCTAGTTAAACGTAAGTACTGCTATTACTAGTAGTAGTAGCAGACGACCTCCGTAGCCGAGAGGCGAGCACGCCGTCCTATAAATGGCGTTGCCTTCTCTGAGGTTCCGGGTTCGATCCCCTGTCGGGTCAATGTAGAAAACGAACTTTTCTATATTGTCTCGGGTCTGGGTGTTGTGGTACCGTCGTTGTTTCTGATTTCTATAACACAAGTGCTTTCGCTACTTAGGATCAGATCAATGAATGTGATATTGTCCAATATTTCTATTTACTAGTGCAAAAGTCTAATTTGCTGATGTTGTGATTTCTACATGATCTTATATGTACACTTTACAGGATCAAAATAATGTTACCATACAATTATATTACATCAAAAAAATATGTGCACATTTTTTAGTTTAGTGCAAGCAAAACCAACTACAACTTAATAAAATCTTGTCTATTTCCAGACTTTACCACCACACAATCACCTGCCTCCCAGTATACCCCAATGAACTGGATATCGACTCCGAAAGCGAAACAGACCCGCTCTGGCTGCAACAGAAGACGATGATGATGATCGACGAGTTCACCGACGTGAACGAAGGCGAAAAGGAACTCATGAAGATGTGGAACCTCCACGTCATGAAGTACAACTACGTGGGCGACTGCCAGATACCAGTCGCCTGCCAAATGTTCCTCCAAATGAAAGGAAAAGAACTCCTTGAGAAGAATCTATACAGGAACTTTGTGCTGCACATGTGTTCACTCCACGACTTCGGGCTTCTCAGCCCAGTAGCGCTCTACCAAACTATACAAATGCTGAACCAAATGTTGGCGGATAACGCAGAAGCCAAAGAAAAGATGCGAGACTCGCTCAAAGCGCAGCGGGAGCACTGGAACGCGGTGGGTAAGTACCAACAGCCCGCTATTATAGAACAGAAACCTCTAACTACCACAGCCAAACTGAACAACGTAGAGGCCTCGCCGTCAGTCAGACGGAAAACCTCTAACCTACAGAACGCCAATAGAATGGCCAGCGCTAGCGCCAACTTTAACAAGTCGGCTAGTCCTGGACCAGGCTTTGTTGAGTCTAAGCGAAAGATGTCCTCTGGCAGCATCCAGAGCCGCAAACGATCCTCTTTATCAGAACGGAAGAGCTCCGTATAGCGAATACTGAGTGTGCGATGTCACCGACTGACCTCGATCGAGGCTCTCAAGTACAACGTAAAGTTATTTTAATTGATTTTCTAGAAAATTCCGTTGTAACCACACTGCACATTCATCCCGGTAGGTGTCGCTATATGCGTCAAACTCATAACAATAATATTAAATAAAAACAATCATTGTATCTGTTGAAGACGTGCCTGTGTACTAGTTATAGTCATTTTAGCAAATACGATTTGTGTTCAGTTGACGAGCACAAAAGAATGGTATGACATTTACGTGGCCATTGGTTGATATTGTGTTGTCAAGTCCGAACACGCTGGCGCCATCTGAGATTAATTATGCCTGTGCTTCTGCATTGACATACTTTTAATGATCCGTCAAAACGCATAACCTTCATAAGTTTGTATTAAAATAGCTTGCAACTTGCACAACCAAGATCGATATGGAATGTTGGAATACTTGATGTAATTTATGTTGTTTTCTTCACATATTTTACACTGACGATCGAATTTTTATGACTTTACTTTTTTTACATAAACAATAAATTATATCCACGAAGCTTGTATTGTGGCGTCTATATGTATAACCGATAAACATACTTACGTTTATACGTAATGCGTACGTTATGTACGTAAATATGTTTATAAACATTCATGACTTGTACAAACAAAACAAACGAGACAAATATGCAACACAAACAAAATATGCCTCTTGCGGGATTCATACCTGCAACCTCCTGGCTTTGTAGTCCGGAGCGCGAACCACTACATATGTTGCTTCGATGGGTTAAAATAGGGGCTAGTTTTGAGTATTGTGATATGATATTAGTAACCATTAAAATTCACTAAAAAATCCATTTCGATTTTGGCCAAGTAACATCAAAATCAAGTTACTTAATATTTAGATAAAATATTGTACTCTTTGAATTATGTGTTCTTAAAAAATGGTATTCTAAAATCAATGGTGAATGGTGTCATGTACCTTACTGCCAGGAACAACGTGAGGCTAGCGTTACTTCTAACTATAATCATCGTCATGGAACTTGAGCGCTGGGGCAAAGAGTGGAGATCGCCTTGCGTATCAGAGACGCGTATGCGCGAAGCAAACAACTAATCACAGCTGGCGGTGCGGGCACGTTGCGCGTCTAGCCAATCACTTAATCGTGTTCTGTGCATCTTTCCCTCGGCGCTCAAGATCCGCGCCGCTAGTTGTACATCGTTTTACTTACCATATATTTTATTCTGTTTAACTAAGTTATTGTTGGCAAAATGTAGAAACAATGTTCTGCTAGGTGGTGTTACTTTCAAAGTCAAATTAGAACAAAATTTGTTGATTTACATAAGTGTTTGTCGTGTTAATTAAGAATTTGGTATCATTATGTAATTAATTACTTTATTAAATTAATTTTGAGGCGAATTTTTGCACTTTCAACTGTATCCAAAATGATAAATGTTTTAATTTTAAGTAAAGCAAATTCCATTAAATGGATGCCAATAGGTAAGTTAATAAATTATGGCTTTTATTAACATATCGAGTTCCCTGATCTTAGATCTCATAAGTGAATGTCGTGTTTGTTTCAGCATGTTTTAGCAAATGTGTAATTTGACATTTGTAACTGTGATTTTCTAAATCAATCATTAGGGAATAATTTGTGTGTATATATACAAATATGATCTTTACTGCGATGGCGTTCGAACTGCTTGATTGAACCATTAGTCGATTAATTAATGATAATGTCGAAATCACTGCCAGGTTTGCAACCTCAATTAAGGCCACGAAGTACTACTGAAATAGAACAATACTGATATATCTTATGTAGCTGAGTATCAGTAGTAATATTTAGTGGCCTGAAACTTTTACTGCCCTTGTTAGTAATAGTTAAATGTTGTGTGGATGTATGATTCGTAATTATTGTTGTTGTAGAATTCTAGACGCTGGGTAATTATTTGACAAACATTTATTCTGCAAACATGCATTTTATAAGCAAAAATGAAACTTCCAAATAAAACCAATGTGCACCTGACCCTGGCTGATAGTTCTACGGGAATGTTATGTAAGGTATTTCTGAAGGCTATCTTATTTAGTAAACTGAACAAGGCAATGATGCTGTTGTAAGTTCTAAAATGCTAGTTTTAGTGCAATTGGTCACGATGTGGCCTAATATACCAAGATCCCAGGCCCCCAGACATAACTCATTTTCTCACAAACCAAATTTATGGGATTAAGTAGAGTAAGTATATACCTTGAGTGTATGAGTACCTGCTAGTTTGCACCGACGGCCAATTAACAGGTACCGGGTGCTAAAGTTGAGTTGAAAAAAACATTTCTTAAAGTTTCAGTGCTGATTTTGGCGTATGATTTAGAGAATTTAGTTATAAATTATTAATAATTTTTACGGTTTTTTAATTATAATTAATTTATTGACCGTAAGTTTTAATTTGACTATTATAGGATTTATTTTGACAATTGTATTATATTTTATTATTATTAATGCTTATAGTTTGACATTAATAATTTTAATGATGTTAATTTATTTTAAAACTTATAATTTGTACAGCTTGAATTACTGATATTTGCATGCTGACAGTTTGGCAAGACATGTGCACACTATTTTGTAACATCTTTTATACCATGTACTTATGCAAATAAATAATACTATTACTATAATCGATACTGCTAGCCACTTTCCGTCGGCGGTAACTTTTACCAACCGCTTTATAACTCCCAAAAAAATAATGTGATTAGGCTTGAGTAGTCGGTGAGTCTAGAAGAGAGACTGATGGATCCGTATAGATATCTCTCTCACGCTCGAGCAAACGAAATAATGACCTCGCGCTCATACTCATAGCGACATTTTATGCGTGTCTGGGGGGATGTATGGTCCATCAGATTAGCCTGGCTGCTCACAAAGAGTATTGAAATAGTTCCCTTAGTATTATGTTTAAAAATTATGACTGAGTTTATACGTAAAGTTACATTATTTTTTTTGGTAGTTTTGAAGCGTCTGGTATAAGTTACAGTCGAAGGAAAGTGGCTGGCAGTACTAATTATTAATTTAAACTGATTTCTCTAAAACATACGTACAAATCAGCACTGAAACTTTAGGAATCTGAACATTTTTTACTTAACTTTAGCACTCGGTACCTGTTAATTGGCCGTCGTGCAAACTGGCAGACACGCATACACTCAAGGTTGGTACATACTTACTCTACTTAATCCCATACACTTTGTTTGTGAGAAAATATGAAATGACTGGGGGCCCCGGGATCTTACGCTATAAGTAGTATTCAGTTTGAGAAATCGATTAATATTTAGTTGTCGTTATTTCGATTTGGTTTATATAAAATTGATATCATAAAATGCCAAATAGAAGAGGTAATTTTATGAAATTGTTTTATGGAGTGGCAGCATTTTGTGTGTCCGTCAATTGACCTTAGACACATGCACAGATTAAAAAATGAGACATATAGCATGTAGTGCTGTATTTAAAAAGGTAATACAATTTTACAAATTAGCCAATTGGATGTCTATTTAATAAGTTCGAAATGGTTCTTGAGCGTTAATCAACTCTGCACCGAATCGGTGAGTGAGTGCGTATGAAACTACCGCAATAAATGCTTTCAAAAACAATTAGAGGCGCCATTTCGTAACTTAATAGCCGTGAGACGAAGTTGATCCGGTGCCGAAATATGAAATGTGCATTTATCTTGATTCGCTTCGGCCTTTAAAGCAAATGTTTGACGTCAATAATTTTTATATTAATTAATATCAACTCGTACAAAAGACTGCAGGGTGTCCCGATGCCTTAAACGAATTCTCCGTACGCTATTTACGATCCGATTTTTATTCGACAGTTAAGTAATAAGTATTTAAGTCCCGATTGCTGTAAATCACTATCCTCGACGCACGCGCAGGAAATTCACAAATATTTGTAGCATATCCATTTTAGTTTAAGATCTCTAGCATAATAATAATTTTCATTGTATTAATATTTATACTTAATATACATTTTGTATGGCTCAATATTATAGCTTTTGTATGGAAACCACACAAAAAGTAATATAAACAGTTTAGCAATAGTAGTAGTTGACTAATTTCAAAACGTGAAGGCATGTGCACTTAGTTCTCTGCATACTGATGTTTATGTTGTTCCATACCCAAATAAATATTTGATTAGCACTTCTCTATGTAACAGGCGCAATTAATTTGCCTAAGAAGAACTAAACTGTTTTCATTATAGTTAGCGAACTGAACTCCTCACTTTTATTTACTCAGATAGATTCTCTCGTGTGATATACAATTGTCCGACTGTTACGTTATGTAACTACAGTATAAATAACTCAATATTTTACATACATTTTCTAGTTATACGCATATGTTAAACAGCTGTGTTTTATGTATTTCCATTTTTTTCGTGTTAATTTGATTTAAACGACAATATTTTGTTATTTTTGTATTGTTCCATTTTGAGTAATGTAATGTTCAGTGAATTACCTTGTACTTATGATGAAATGAAATATAACTATTATTTTCGAAATTTGTGGTTTAATTTACTCCAAGAATATTAGGCAGATAATATATATTTTATAAATAAATGCAATAATTCAATCAAAGACATGAAACATTTTAGGAAAGTTTAGTTATATTTAGTTTTGAACTACAAAATGATTTATAATGAAAAATAAAAGCATCTTGAAAATTCACTATTGAATCCAAATAAATTGTATACTTACATGAATTGTAATTAATTTTGCTAGTCTGACGCCAACAAAGAAATCGCTACTTTGTACAGTATGTAGTCTAGTAGAAAGTAACTCGCACTCTATGTAACCTTTTTGACACAAATATCAAAATTAGAATTGTCAACGCCGCTAAAGAGAAAAATGGAAAGCCATTTGACAAAGTTCACAAACTGAAATTTGTTGTTAAAATATGTCACACTCGAAGAATACCCACAAATCAACAGATAGAATTAGGATAGATACGCAGGCCACCGATAGAAATGAAGACGAAGGTATAACATCGAAAATGTTGCTAAATTGATCGTGACACGTCGAATATGAAGTAATGACTATGTTTTTGTCTTCAGGGGAAGTGATAACTTGTAATCCGACAGAAAGCTGCACATATGCCGGTGAGTGCTTTAATATTTAATCGAAATTATGTACAATGTAGTACCGTATCGCTAATGTGTTGGTTGCAGTAACTGTATCTAAGAAACCATCGTCATCTGGCGAGGAAGTCAATTGGCCGTCGTTGTGTTCCGGACAAAAGTCTTTCATCAGCATACACTCAACCGATCAGCTGTGTCAAGTGGCAGATATAGTAAATCCTCTGAACCTGGAGGAATGCAACGTGGAGGTTATCAGCCTTAATGAGGTGTTCCCATCGACGTCAGAGGAGAGTTTGTCGAACGAGGACGATTCTCCTGTGCAGAGGAAGCAAAAGAACAGAAACAGAATTCAGAAGAGTCAGTCGGAGAATGCTGCCAAGTCTAGCTACGTCCCCACGAATAGCAAGTCCTCGACGATGTCTGGAAGACAGAAAGATCCAGTGGATGGCCAGCCATCTGTGTATTCAGACTACGATATCCCGAAAAGCACGATGTATGTCGTCGGTAGCAATCCCGGGGAACCGAAGATGTCATATCCAGATCCACCGAAAAAAATATCTAAAACGGTAAATAATACATTATCTGACAGTTAACTTAGAACTCTCCCTATTCAACTTAATAGACGTCAAGCGGTGGCATTTAACCGCGTATCAATAACATTTGTTGGTGTAATATCGACTTTAATAATCTTCGTTTCTGTTATATTGCGTGCGATACCGTACCTCAATGTAATCAAAACTGAGCCAGCGTTAGAGAACCTACCAAGTTGGGGAATCGGGATCGTGC
Source organism: Anania fuscalis (assembly GCA_950371115.1). Taxonomy (NCBI): domain Eukaryota; kingdom Metazoa; phylum Arthropoda; class Insecta; order Lepidoptera; family Crambidae; genus Anania; species Anania fuscalis. The sequence continues at coordinate 5,813,357 of OX493333.1, read as the reverse complement.
CGGTTAAATCTCCTCTTTCTTCAGCTTTTTAATACTTATGATATCGATTGCAGATGAAAAAGTTCTTACGCAATATCGACAAACACAAGAATGAGCAGAACAGCAAGGGCAGCGAGAAAGCGATCAGTAAGCTGACCACGATGCGCAGTATCCTGAAGGACGGGCGCTGCGTGCCCGAGTGCACCGGGGACTCCACCGTGCAGGGCGCGGAGGAATATGCAGCGCGTTAGTTGCATTTGTTTCTTGTAGAGAACGTTAAAGAGTAGCCCAGGTGACCAGCATGCACTTCCTATAGCACAAACTACTCCTCTGTGCCGGGCGCATAGGCATACGCCGCGCGTTAATTCGCTTTGTTTCTTGTAGAAAACATAGTAGAGTAGCTTAAAATGTGACAAGCATACTTCCCTGATTTCTCTCTGCAGAGAGAAAAACGCCGGGTGTTAGTTTTGTTTTTTGTAGAGGTCATTGAATAGTAGCACCTCTTACGACTACCCTCTTTCATAAAACCAAAACCCAATACCACAACCTCGAATGTTTTGCGAGCTTTACCTATATTTAATTACAGCTGAAGACCTAACGTTGCCGTTCCCAATGGACTTCAATCCTCAAACGAAGTATTCAAAGCAGAATCCAGACAAAAACGTGACTTTCAACACCCAGGTGGTGATCATACACTTCAGTGGCGACCTCTGCGTAGGCCAGAGCGTTGAGACGCTGAGCAAAGAGAAGGACCAACAGGCAAGGAACTCTGAGCTAAGAAAAACCTTCTTGTCTAAATACAACGAATTTTGGCCCACCGAGAAATAATTTTAATTAATAAGTCTAGATATAATTCCATTTTGTCTTTAGTGATAACGGTGAGCAAGTAAGTCAAGATACAAAAAATAAGTTATTGGTATATTGTTTTTTATATCTTTTACATCTTGTACCACGTTTAAATTATGGAAGTCGCGTATGTGTCTCGTTTTTATTTATTTAAATCTCGCAAATTGATGGGGTAAATTGTATTTAATATTGTAAATCAAGTAACTCAAATTGAAATATATGCCTATTTATAACGTTTGCGTTTAATTTACGGAAACACTATAGTCTCAAAAAAAAGAATAAACATTCTCATTATGAGGATCGAGCTATTGAATTTTTCAAGAAGCGTCTCGAAAGCGAAAAAAGTGCTAAATTGACTCCAACTGAAATTTTAATTTGATACTCTCTACTACTCAGTCGTTAAAGTGTGAATAAGAAAGTCCGCACATTGAGCCACTAGTCGCGGCCACTAAAGGCGACTACAAGCTGAGGTTTTTTTTTTCATATATAGTATATCGGCGCAAACCGAGCGTTCGAGTGGTCGCGTTCGAGCCACAAGCTATGGGCACAGAGTTAGTATTATAATATCTATGGGTGTCGCCCTCGCCCGCGCCTCGTCTCGCTACTAGTGGTCGCGTTTAGTAGTCGCGATTAGTGACCTAGTGTGCGGCAGCCCTAAGAGAGAAATGGTTGCTAATACAAAACCTGTAAATTTAAAATAGGATGAATAGCCTTGTAGCTTCAGATATATCATCATTGATCTGCCATCAACTGTTCCAGAAAGTATGTTTTTTCATTCAAGGAAACTCTGTCACTCGCCATTATAGACTTAGGATTTGCTACGCTCTTAAAGACTGACAAAGCGTGGAAAAGAGACATCATATCCTTCCGGGCACCCTACAAGATAGAAAAGGACAGATGTCAATGTACCTATGTGACACAAAAAAATAAATTTTATTAAAATATACAAAATTACTAACGGAAAACTTATTTAAATATTTCTGTAGACATGGGGTGCTGTTCAATTATAAATTGTGATGTGACAAGAACATATAACCCAAATAAATACACATTTCACAGGTAAATACATTTTTTGATGAAAATATTTTGAAACAAATTTGTGTCTAATTCGTAATTATAATCGACAAAGAACTTGGATTTTACAGAAGAATATGAACTTTGTTTGGTGTGTGTTTGTGTATTTCGTAGTTAAAGACATAATTACAATAAATATTAGGTAAAATAGTAAATTGTATGTCTACACTAGGGATTGAACTAGCGGTGACGTCATAAGTATCGATAAAATATCGACAGCCATTTGTGGGTATAGAAGATTAGTAGCAATTACTAAAAAAATATTTATCATGTTTGTTTACAAAAAAAACACTCCAATACTGTTTTTTTGTGATTACATTATGAGATTTTAGTTTTATTTTTGGGCATCTAAAATATAACTTGTTTATAAACGACTAAAAGAATTCTGTATACCTAGTTTAGTCAAATATTTAGTATAATATAAAATATTTTTTTAAGAATACCATCTAAACCTGAAATTCGCGAAAAGTGGATAAGAGTTATAAACAGACCAGATTGGACTCCGCGGAAACAGTTAACAGTTTGCAGTAAACATTTTGAGGACAGATGTTTCGTTAAAAGAAATTTTCGACGTATATTATTATTATTATTTTCGAGTTAGAATTGAAACACAGGTGTCAGTTAAAAAAAATAAAAGCATTTCGAGAATTGTGACATCAAGTATGTTTTAATTTATTTAGAGGATATTAAATAATTTTGACATCATATTATGGTAAGAAAATAAGGAACAAAATTAAAAAAAAACAGACAAGTAACTATATTTTCTCGTCAAAAACAAAATTAATTAAATATATTTAAAAAAAATTTACAAATAAACAAAAACAAAATTAATCAATTAATCAGAATACCTACTTAAAAAAAACCTACTTTATGTCACGATTATTGAAGTGCATTTATTTCATTCGATTGACACCTGTGTTTGATGCCCAACTCAATGAACACAGAACCACCTACTGTAAGTGGTATAATATTAACTCTGTGATTATAAGGAATATGTTGAAATGAAATTATGATATGAAATTGTTTTAAATAGGTTACATTTTAATATTTATTATTATTATTATTTATTTATCAGGCAGGCAGTTGAGACAACTGGTGGTTGCCTGTATCGTGCTGGTCCCCACTGGTTAATCTTTTTTGCAGTTAGACAGATGTTTGTCGAGTCTATTTTTAAACTGATTTATACTTTTAGCTGAGACTACGTCTTCTGGGAGTTTATTCCACGCTCTGACTACTCGCTTGCTTAGGAAGTGCTTATGTGGATTACTTTTTGATATTTGAGCAGACAACCTGGTAAAGGTTGCAGGACGACGCTGGATGCAGGTTGCTTCCAACCGGCCGATCTGGGAGTCACTGGGGGAGGCCTATGTTCAGCAGTGGACGTCCTGTGGCTGAAATGATGATGATGATGATGACATATTTAAAACGACCGTTTTCTTATTTTCCATTATATAAACTTGTTCACAATATTCAATTACTCATTTTTCGATTTAATGCGAGTAAACTTGTTTTTCAGATTTCTCAGTTTCCAGACTGTGAAGTTTGCATAACAAAAATATGACCTTTTTTCGACCATATCTTAACTTTACACATACAAGCCCAGAAAGCCCCGTATCCTTTCCGTGATACTGATTTTCACCTCTTTTTTGTTGAAAGATTAAATTTAACTTTAGGTGCTTCAAGGTCCGCGGCGATTGTGACTTGTGCCAAATCAATTTGATGCCGGTTGCAATTTATCGATAAAAATTGATCGATTGTGGCTTGAACAACACTACTACACACACACACGTGTCACATTTTTTGTATCATTTGCAATGAGCCTTTGTCTATCTTGTACATTCTATATCTATGCTCGCCATGGAGTCATCCACTCCCTTATCGGCCTTATTAGAATTATAGGTACAATTCATTCATCTTTATGTCGTTCTCTTGTCCTCTACCCTTTTCTCATCACTCTTCAGGTGTGACTAAAGCTAACTTATAACATATTACAAAGCGAGCATTCGTGTGCAGTCAGTATAAGAAAACAACGTCGCTCGTTGCTTCTCATATTATACTGACTAAGCTCGCTTTTTAGCCACGGACGTATTTTTTTACGTCCGTGTTTTTAGCATGTTTACTTGATTAAGTAAAATTTTAAATATGACGACTGATCTGTTATTAAAAAGGATAACATAATCGAGGTTTTACTAAAGATAACTATTCAAATCAATAACACAGCACTCATTATATTCACAGATATGGTTGGTTCTCAGTGGGAACGTGAGTGAGCAAACATGATGTATTTCTATACAAAAACAGATTAGTTTTATAGTTATTTAAGAGCTTTTACTAATTAGCTAGTATATTCAAAGAGTGCTCACTCAATCCATACGCACATCATTATGCGCTCCCTCAAGCTTAGCTTTTGGTAATTAACATTAAAAGAGATTGATCAAAAATAATATTTTATTAATAATATCACAGTGTTGTCTTAAATAGGTCTAGATGTTATTTTCCATAAAACTAATTCTTTAACGCGGTCATAGGTGAAGTACTCAGGGAAGTCTAGAGGTAGTTGTTGTACAGTCCACTCGGAATGCGCGTTGTCTGTCTTTACTTTGTCTAGCAATGAGAGGAATGTTTCGTAGCATGGAGCTACCGAGTCCATGTGCTCTATCGTAAACACGTAGCGTTTCTCCAAAACGATGTAGAGTTCCTTCGGCGGTTTCGTGTTTAGAAGCTTCTGTATCGTCGTTATAAATGCAGCGGTTACGTCGTCATCGTATATTACTGTAAGGAAATTAGTGTGTCGGTATTGATATGAAAACTGACTGCTAATTATAACCATTTTGTTTTCTGAAGACAATTTAAAGTAGCAGTGTGCAGGGAGGCAACTTCCGTGAGGAATTTTTAGAACCGGTCAATAACAAATTGTCTACTAGAAAACACGTCACACTACAGCATTAGTGTAGTATCACACGTGCTTTCTCAGTTGTCAAACTTTGTCGTAGGGTCCAAAAACGGCAATTTTCGCCTAGATGTAGAAGAAACTGAGTTTTTGAACCAAAAATAGGGAATGAGACTATGGTCTATTCACTCGTGCGACTGGCGCAAGTTTTTGGTCACTAGGCCCAACCGTCTTCCAAATGGAGAAGAGGTGGGAAGGGACCAAAGGCATTGTCCTACGTAAACAAAAAACGCAGAAACAAGACCCGATGCGACTCGTTACGAAAACATCAGAGTACATTTTTTTTGAAGACCTCCGTAGCCGAGGGCGAGCATGCCGGACTAAGCGTCGCCATCTCAGGTTCCGGATTCGATTCCCGGTCGGGTCAATGTAGAAAACGAACTTTTCTATGGTTGTCTCGGGTCTGGGTGTTTTGGTGCCGTCGTTGTTTCTGATTTCTATAACACAAGTGCTGTAGCTACTTACCTTAGAATCAGAGCAATGTAGGTGTGATGTTTTTCAATATTTGAAAAAAATGAACCCGATAGATGTCGCTGCAATCTGGTTCTAGGTTTTTTTTCTAGTGTATCTTATCATCATACATTTAACTTACCATCAGCAGCTATAATAATGTCCGTTTCCTTTATCTCATTGGTCAATTGTGGGCTCCAAGTCGCCGTGAAGTCTAAAGGCAGCACTTTGAATTCTGACTGCATTAACTTTGCATTGTATTTAGCATTAAGTTTTATAAGTTCCAATATACCGCCAATATCGATGTCTAAAAACATAATAACACTTGTTTAACCTTATAAAACAATCATTATCTACAACGTAACGTAAAGCTGGAAACATACTATCGGACGCGGCTTACGGACGCGGCTTACAGCCGCGACTTAAAGGAATCTAGGTATTGAATGTACACTAAGGTGTGCAAACCATCGGACGTAAGTCGCGGACGTAACCTTGGGCTGACCTTGAGCTCTCGGACGTCCGACAGCAATCTGGCGCGCTGGATGTTTCTGTAAGCCGAAAACGTCCGCGGACGGTATGCACGGGGTGCGGACGCGTCCGAGCGTCAGAAGGACGCCGACTGCGCGAGAGCTCGCACGTGCTTATTGATTGCATGAACATTTTTATTATAAGATAGCTAGCGATTTGATAACGTTTGCGAAAAAGAAACCCGCTTATCACCGTATTCAGTATTATTTTACAGGAAATCCCCGGGACCTGGACAAGATTTATTTAGAGTTCCGTACCCAAAGCGTAAAACGGGGCCCTATTACTAAGGCTCCGCTGTCCGTCTGTCTGTCTCTCTGTCTGTCTGTCTGTCTGTCTGTCCGTCTATCTCATGAACCATGATAGCTGGACAGTTAAAATTTTCACAGTATTTTTGTTGTCGCTATAACAATAAATACTAAAAACCAGAATAAAATAAATATTTAAGGGGGCTCCCATACAACCAAAGTGATTTATTTAGCTTTTTTTTTGGCCTGGATAATTGTATTTTGGATGAGCTACTATTTTTCAGAATTTAAACGATACAGATTTTCTACTGAAATTACTACTAAATCATAGTCCTCTTTGTCACAAACCTACCAAAAACGTAGAAATCTACTTAAAGTGGTCACACTCATGGCGTCCGCAAGCAACGTCCGAGGACCGTGCACACTTATAAGTCGCGGCTGTAAGCCGCGTCCGTAAGCCGCGTCCGATAGTATGTTTCCAGCTTAATCCTGTATGAGAGCGTTTGTGTCATTTTTACACGCGGGATTAGCCCGCATTTTAAATACGCGCAGGGGTGAAACTTTCTTTCACAAAAATAACGTTGATAAATCTAAAAAAATACCCACAAAAATCGCAACAGCCGACTGGTTAAATTCTGATGTTGGTCACAAAAATATAGCAACAGAATCAGCCCCTAGGAGGTCGGTCAATAGTCAATACAAAGCGAACTTTTAAAACATAATTTCGCTTTGTAGGCATCTAAAGCAGGGCACTTTCTATACTTGGCGTCACGTAAAAAGAGCGGTGGCCAAACTAGGAACTAACATTTTCAGTACTGCTATAAGTGTTCGATGGAGACGAGTAGCGCCAACGTTCAGCGCTCTTTTAATTTGACAAAAATTATTCTTACCTAGTAATTAGCATTTAACGTATCAAATACTGTATCAAGTGAGTACGTAGGCACGATCCTTAGCGAGCCCCTGGCGCGTAGGGCGCGTTAATATAAGCCTTCAGTGACCCGCTGAGATACAGTGTCAGACACGTTACATGCTACACGGCTAGGTGAGTACCCTGCTTTATACGCCATTGTGTATTTCTTCACAGCAGGATGAGTAGTCATAGCATGTCGACAAGTTTTTTCCATTAAGTGGACGAACCCCTGCTATTCTTAAATTATTAACCAAAATGCGGAAGTGTATTATTTAACGTCAGGGGAATTGCGTCACTTGGGATTTTTTTAACATTTTACTTATTATAATTAAATATTCGTTTGAAAACAGTCCACCCAATTTAATATGGTATAGCTTGAACCCTATGGAAGGACATAGTCTACCATTTTGAATCCGAGGTGGAGAAGGTAGTAAAATAGGGGGTGGCAAGCTTATTCCACGCGGGCGCAGCCGCGGGCACAGCTATTTTTACATAAATCTGTAACTGTTAGGGTTGCTTCACACATTCGGGCTGGCATCAATCGGCAAAGCGTGGCGGCAAAACCAAACATGAATGTACCTCTAATGTGTGTTTCATATATGTAGATGAATATAATGTGTGTGTGCACTTTGTTTCGGCAAATACTGCTGAACTGACAATGCCCGCTCAATTATGTGTGTAGCTATCCGTAATGGCCCACTCCATGTGTTGGCCAAAAGCTGTTTAAGCTGTTAGTGGAGTTTTATTGAGGAATATAAGGAGTTTCAAAAATATCTGCCGTGGCTGCTATGGATGTTGTCACCTTATATATTCTAATTACCTGTACACACAACCTTCTTAGCGTACAACGACGCAACGAAGCTCGTCAATCCAGTACCAGCTCCCAACTCCAGAACAGTCTTCCCAGCCAGCCTCCCGCTGAGGCCCAGGTGTATCAACAGGTCGCCCAGGAGGAATGCACCTCTCCACACTTGCAGGCCTACTAGTGCTATTCTCGTTTTTGAACTGTGCTCTGAAATAGGAGAATACAGTGTGTACAAAAAAATTAACACTCCTTAAAACTTAGACAAGCCTGGCAATTTTGTTCATTGGCATTGACAACCTCCATAGGCGAGAGGTGAGGACTTCGGACTTGGCGTCGCCATCTCTGAGGTCCCGGGTTCGATTTCTGTTCAGGCCCCATGACCAACAAAACATGATATGATATGATATAGCGATTTATCGTCACCTGCTGTCAAAACATGATAAATATAGCCGCCGCGCCACCTTGAACTTTTATCGAAATAGCGAGCATGACCGTGACGTCACCGGCACGGTCATGCTCGCTATTTCGATAAAAGTTCATATTTTGACTTTTGGGTGTCGTTAAATCGCTATATCATATCGTGTTTTGTTGGTCAAGGGCAGGTCAATGTAGAAAACGAACTTGTAAACGGAAATATAACAATGTATGCGATGTGAATGAATGACTTTATTATTATCTAATAGCAAACTAATGGCATGACATAAATACTTATTTTTTTAATATTTTCAGTACTGAACTGACCAACAGAACCTAATGTACTTACCAATTTTGATAACTTGCTTCTCTGGCCTATCTATATCTAAATCCTCATCTTCATCAAATTTAGGTTTGTTTCGGCTTTGAGGCAGGAGAAAGGGGAATTCTGATATCACATCTAAAAATAACATAAATAAATTAAAAGATTACTGTAAAAACTTTTTTGGTAATTTGGTTGAAATAGGTAACTAATAGTGATTTAAACTAAAAGTTAGTAATTTAATTTATCTGTTAGTACTGTCACTATTAATTTACAACGAAAGAAAAGAAAAGGTTAAGTTTAATGAATAGTTCAACAAAGACACCAGAACCCGAATGACATCAGAATTCATAACATAATACAATCAGAATTTTACTTCTTTTTCAACATGATCATCATTTCATTAATTAGCTTCTTCACATTCCAAGGCCAATTTAATTTTAACCTACCAGTTTTATATTTAAGTCTAGGAATGTGTAAAAAATTCACAGACAGTTTGATTACTCACTTCCTTCAGTGCTAGGAGTTATTTTTGTTCTATAATCATATTCTTCATAGATTTCTGAAGTCACAGTTAGCTCAGGCATCTAAAATTAAGGGTTCTAGGAATAAAATATAAGCAATATTATTACAAATACCTAAATGTTTACATAGCTAGAACTTTCAACAAATTATATTTAGTGATTCAAAAACAATTTTGAATCTTTTTATCAAATCATTTTAGCATCTTTGTTACACTTTTAGGCAAAATAAATTATTCTGATTTAGAATACTTACTTTAAAATAACTACATAATTGGTATTTAACATTAAATAAACACTGAACTTTTTAAGACTAATAAAATATAATATGAGAAATATTTTACTGTAAAAGCTTGTATTTACAAGGTAAGTATTACAATATATTATAGTTAATAATAATTTCATGGTTGAAATGGTTTTAGACAGCTTGGCAACAAATGCAATTGGATAACAAAGATACTTAAAATACAACAACAACACATTCTAGAGAAAAAACTTACTGTATAATTAATGCTAGTAGTTTACCACAAATGATAGTAACTGACTTCAAATGATAACTAGACGCAAATGAGGAAGAAGTACTATAAAAATTGGAAAGAGTCCAATTTTAAAACTTCTAAAATAAATCTCTATAGTCTAGTGTGCCAGTATTAGTGAATTACTAGTGTGTGACTGCCAGAGGTAGATGAGAGCTGGACATTCCAATGTGTACAAACAGTAATTTATTGAGAACATTAGTTTCAATTACTTACATTCAGACAACACTTATTTAAAACAAATTAGCGAAGGGATTTCAGAAGCTTGTTAGAAGTAAGTCAATGCTATTTTTTTATTTAATTAATGTTACGAATATTTACCTTATTTGAACGTGACATAGTTTAAACACTTGTTAATTTACAATTTCCTTTTTCTTCACTTCTTGGTAAACAGTTTATGAAATACTTGAAATCCATAATAGCCTATCCTTTTCTTTGAAAGGGAACTAATCTATTTTTTTAAATATTTCTGCTGTTGTTGTTAGGTAGGTACATATTGTTTGTTGTTTTGTCTGTCCGTCCTGACATGACAACACACACCACGGGGTGGAAGCGCCATACATTTTGACAGCTAGATAGTGAAGTACTTTTTCTCTTAAAAAAAAACGGAATGCACGGAGGTTGACGGCAACTTTTTTAAAATAAAGACTATTTGTCTGAGTTCTCCAGTCCTCTAAATAATCTGTGAATCTGTCATTGACGTCATTAACTGTCACTCACATGCATTCGGTATCTATCGATTCCGTTCTACGAAAAAATACTTTGAATGTTTAAGACGAAATGTAGGTACAACGATTGTTTCCTCACCACAACTCATCTGGTAATAATTTTACTTACTTTTTAAATCCTTACGTAGTCAAGCAAGGATCTTATTAGGACCGTAAAACGAAACGTCTGTAATAAAAGTATCATTCATATCAGTGCTACCATCTTAGGAGATTTCCCCTTTTTTTTAGGGAAACTTAAAAGCTATGGGGTTTTAAGCTGAATTTTGTAAATTGTCATTAAGGCCTAAAAACAACAAAACAGTTGTACAACATATCTTGCCTGTAACAGAAATAGTAACATAGCAGCAGCTACTAACATTTTAATGTAAAAAAGATAAGAATCGTGTCTTTGTATACTGTCATTTTAAAATCGAATTATCTTTTAACCATCAAATTTCTTTTTACGTTTTGAGTAGGGCCTTGGCTAATCCAATTTGTTACATAATCTTCGAACTTATTAATATTTTCAAAGTAATCGTCGGGAAATAAATAATTTTTTTTAAGCTGGCAACCTTCGTTAGTAGTAGCAATAAAAAAAAAGAATTAAAACTAATTAATTTATTAAATATTGGAAAATAATTGAGATAAATGTTGTATTAAGTAGTGTTTGATAATCATATCTAAGTATTTTGACGTCCATTAAATATTTTCCATAAGCAACGTTGGGAATTTGGGATTGATTTGCAAAATGTTTCTTTGGATAAAATGAGAAAAAATATATAATAAAAGGTGAGTATTAACAGCAAAATTGGCACATTAAACATATGTATGATGTTTTAAATCTAGTGACCAGTTATTCTTAGCAAGAAATTGGCAAATTTCTTGTAAAATGTTTTATATTTGATAATAGGTTATGTTAAGTCACATGGTAAAAAGTCTTTTTAAAAGGGGATAAAAGTTGACTAATTGCAACTTAAATCATCTGTTATCATGTTTCAAATCTAATCACTAGTAATGAGGTAGCGAAAACTTGATAATTTTCATGTAAAATGCTAAAAGAAACTTAGAGGTTACCAATGGTACAAATCTATCAATCTTACTTTAGATGAAGTAAGATTTGCAAATTGCCACTTAAAACGAGCATTATGATGAACCCACGACCCTAGCCAGTAGTAAGAAAATATAAAATTTGTTATAATTTTACATAATGTTACATTGTTTGTTTTTTAGGGTTCCGTAGTCCTGACAAGGAACCCTTATAGTTTCGTCATATCCGTCTGTCTGTCCGTCCGAGGGTTTGCTTGGAGACTGTTGACCCTAGAGAGTTGTAATTTTGTGGAGATATGTATGACTTAAGGGTTGCAAAGACAATTTTTCGATTATGGGATATATTAAATATATTGGCGATATATTAAACTTTAAAGTGACAATTTTTGCTCGAGTAGGGCGTCCTCTTAAAGCTAAACTACTGGCTTGAAAAATCTGAAAAAAATCACAGTTATAGTGCTTTGAAATAATAATAGTATTGTTTTGTTTTTTCTAGGCATACATTCTGCACCAAGAAACAAGGAAGATACAAGCAAGTATTGAGGTTAATGTCATCATAATATTTTGATCTGGCCTGTCAGTCTACATTATGAAGAAATTAATTTGGATGGATTCCTTCAAATAATAGTATAATTAGTAAATAATTAAAACATAAGGACAGAAGAAATTAATTTGGATTAATCAGTAAGTAATTAGAAAACAAAGACACAAATATTACAATGCTCTGTACATACATCCTCGCTTAGTCATGCATGATTGCATCAGTTAGATTTTAACTAGCCTAGATCAAGATTGAAAACATTAGATGATGTTCTTCAAAGCTTGGATTATACATAATTATTATACATAAATAGTACTACTAAGCAGTCAATATTTTGTAGATTACAAGTTAATATTCATTGATAAGAATTTAACCAGGTGTTTACCCGTATGTGTCACAAATTACTTAAGAGACAGACGAGATAGGTTAAGCCTATCAGAGTGTAGAAAACTACTAAACTTAAAGAAAATTGTGTAAGAAATTGTTTTGTATTAGTTTTTTTTTTTCTTAAGAGGACACATTAAATTATGTGTATGAATAGAAAGAGTAGCAGCTGACAGGCAGCAGTGGAAAGCGTTAGAGAAGGCCTATGCCAAAAGGCACACCAAGCTGAGAGACATATTGTGAACTTTGTAGCAACCACTTGTATCAGAAATAAAGGCTATTTTTATTTTATTTATTATGAATAGAAAAAGTAAAATTTATAGTTCCTTTGTCTTAAGAATAAGCATAATAACAGCCTAATAAAATCGAAAAATGTTTTAAGTCAAAAAATTTGACTAAGCATGCACAGAAATTGGAATAAAGTTTATTTCTAATAAGAAGATAACATTTTAAAATTGACCTCATTTTCTAACACTCCTTCACCCTTGACATGTCACCAATAAAAAGTTGGTGTAATAGTAATTTGCTGTCTTGTCTTTTAGAAGGAAGGCGGCGAAAAAAACCATGGCTTGGGTGGCGCTAATGGTGGCTGCGGAGGAGGAGCGACTGAAGAAGATTAACATCCGATTGCTTTCGTGATGTTACAGATGCTCTCAACACTCCGGATATTTTGAGGAAATATATAAAATTTCCATGATCCTAGACTGAATGAGTCTCTAGCAATGAGGTACCTAATTTGAATCTATTGCACTAATGCTAACTGCATACTAACTGCAATAATATAATACTAACTGCATTAATGGATAGGTAGTTACAATAAATAAATATTGAAGTACCTAAATACTAAGCTACTTTCAGATTTAATGAGAAGTTTGGATTTCCTGGGGTCATCGCCTGTATAGATGGGACCCATGTAGCCATCATTAGACCATGAGGAGGCATTCTATAACAGAAAGGGCTACCACTTTCTAAAAGTTCTTGCGGTTCAGTTTTTATTTTTTTTCCTATGTGGGAGAGGTTCATGTCCAGCAGTGGACTCCAATTACTTGAAGTGTTTCAATTATTGTTTCTGTCTCTTTTAAGGCATTAAATTGTGACTTATGATATGACTATTCTTAATTTTGAGATTTTTTGCACTCACAATGCCATTTTATTTATTTATATTTATTTATTTTAATTACTGTGTCACTGAGAGGCAATATTCAGCTTAAACCACTGTACCTATCAAGAAACATGAAATTTAGAGGAAATATTATTTAGATAACCTAACACTTTGTACACAAGCAAAGGATATAGGATAATTCCCACAGTGAATAAAAGTGTTAAATTATTTTCAGATTTGTGAAGCGGATCTCCAGATTTTGCATGTTGATGCCTCTTTTGGTGGTGCAAGCACGACTCTCACGTGTAGAACATGTGCCCGGTCAATCCAGCCATGCATAGTAGACTGCACAATGAAGGGCAGGATTTCTAGCTTTTGGGTAAGCACAATAAAATAAATATGTAATATAAATAAATTGTTTCCACAATCACACCAATTATCTAGTCCCAAACTAAGCAAAGCTTATGCTATGGCGACTAGGGAACGGATAAACATACTTTAATACGTTTATAAACATAAATGACTAGGTGCAAATGCTCGTGCTCATCACACTAAAATTTGCCCTCGCAGGATTCGAACCCGCAACCGCCAGGCATTGTAGTCCGGAGCGCGAACCACTACACCAGGCATTCGTCGCTTTTTAAAACTATTGATGACCTTCTTAACCGAGAGGTGAGCACGCCGGGCTGTGTATGGCGCCGCCATCTCTGAGGTTCCGGGTTCGATCCCCGGTCGGGTCAATGTAGTAAACGAACTTTTCCATATTGTCTCGGGTCTGGGTGTTGTGGTACCGTTTACCGTTGTTTCTGATTTCTATAGATTCTTAGCAGCATTTCATAATTATTTGTGTAATAAAGATAATGACAACAATTCAATGAAATTTCAGGTGACTGCGGGCTGTGCGCAGCGTCCTTGGATGATGACCCCTATTCGCCATACGGAGCCGAATTCACCGGAAGCGGAGGTTTAGCAAGAGTTTATGGTATTTTTAAACGACAAAAAAAAAACGAAGGAGGTTCTCAAGTCGACGCTATATATTTTTTTATACAGGGTGTCCCGTAAATCAAGGTCAACCTTGTAACCACATATTCTATACATCATACTGAACAAATTTTGTTCTATCACTTTTTAAATTATGCATATGTTTTTCTTTACTGTCTTTACAAATCTAATTGACTAATTTGTTAATTTTGTATGGGAAGTCGATAAATTTTCATGCAAATTTGCAAAAGTGATAAAACAAAATTTGTTTACCATGATGTATAGAATATGTGTTTACAAGGTTGACCTTGATTTACGGGACACCCTGTATATGATCACGGAAAACTTTTTACAGAGTAGTCCAATTTTGATAATTCTTCTTTTGTTAGAAAGGGTATAGCCCGAAGTTGGTTCCATATAAATTCGAAAAAAAAACCAACCCTAAGGGTAAGGAAACAGGGGATGATTGATTGTTCACTCACTGATTGTAATGTTTGACAACGCATAACTTTTTACAGATTAGTCCGAGTTTGATAATTCCATTTTTATTAGATAGGGTATGTTACCTTAAAATTGGTCCCATATAAACTTGAAGAAAAAAAACTTACCCTAAAGATGGGAAAATAGGAGTGATTTACCGTTCACTTGCAGATTTTAATGCTGATTTTATATCCGCAAAAAATTAGCATTAAATAATAACGTTTTAACAAAAAAAATCAACCGCCGAAAAAACCGGCCAAGTGCGAGTCGAACTCGCGCAAGCAGGGTTCCGTACTATTATTATCTATGAAAATGTGAAAAAATACGTTTGTTGTATGGGAGCCCCCTTAACTATTTATTGTATGCTGTTTTTTAGTATTTGTTGTTATAGCGGCAACAGAAATACATCATCTTTGAAAATTTCAACTCTCGAAGTATAGTGGTTCATGAGATACAGCCTAAAGACAGACGGACAGACAGACAGTGGAGCCTCAGTAATAGGGTCCCGTTTCACCCTTTGGGTACGAAACCCTAAATATAATATATCTAATCAGTTCTTTTTAGTTTTTAAGGTAAATGAATAAAGTTTGACGACCTTCGTAGCCGAGAGGCGAGCATGCCGGACTTTAAGGCGCCGCCATCTCAGAGGTTCCGTGTTCGATTTTCTATATTGGCTCGGGTCTGGGTGTTGTGGTACCGTCATTGTTTCTGATTTCTATAACACAAGTGCTTTAGCTACTTACCTTAGGATCAGAGCAATGTATGTGATGTTGTCCAATATTTATTTATTTAGTTAATTATTTTTTGGTTTTCAGTTTTTCGGCGGATGAATTTTTAAAAAGTTTTATTGAAAAGGTTTACACATTTCCGAAAAATGAATTACCAACTTCTTCATTAACCTGAAGTTTGGTACGGCAAATTTTTATTTCTAGAATTATAATGATGTGAATCCTTAAGGCTAAACGATGAACTTAGGTTTTTTTTCTAACCTATATGTATAATATTTTCAAAAATGTATTATGACGTTACTGTTAATTATTATTTCAATATATTTAAAAACCTCCCTAAGAGATTCACAAGGCCCAATCTCAAGATAAGATTTTGCACGTACGGCTCTTTTCTGCAACACAAAGATTGATTCAATGTCAGCAACAGTCATTGGCCTTTAGATAACAAAAACCAATATACTTAATTACATTAATATACCAATATACTTAATTAATTAAATAAGGCACCAATATACTTAATTAATCAGAAATTACTGAGAATGGTCAATATTTAAATAAAGCCATGATTTTTTTTACTTAGGATTATGATGCATGTCATTAGGCGGTCTTACTTATAAACGTTGATTAAAATTCAGACACTGCTAAACAGGTTATTTAAAAATATCTTTATTTATAAATGGTAATTAAAATTAAACAACGTCTTAGTGACATATTAACTAACTAATGCCTAAATAGCGATTATAAGTGAAAAATAGTTAAGCACTAATTAAGAAGTTAAGGAGTGAATAGTTTATTAGTTACTAAGATGTTGATAAGTCGATTTTTATAAGTAAGGCCGTAAGTTTTTTACACAAACATTGTGCTACCTTCTTCGCTGTTACCTGTTGTGTGTCCTTATTGTCAAAAGAATTATAGCTATAATGTTATGTAATATATTATTAAATACTTAATATTTATATTGCTTCAAGGCTTGTGCAAATAACATTTGACAAGATATTTGTTTACTAAACTTTGATTTGACACCTATTTTACTCACAGCCTATGAATTTAATTGCAATTACATTTCACTTGTCTTTGTCTCAACAGGTGTTAAGTTGAGCAAAGTTCATCTGCAGGTTTATCTTCTATTTAACAACTTTAAACTATTGAGATCCTATGGATCTCGATAATTTCACAATGAAAAATTCGAACATTTTTGTCGAGTAGCACTTAGGGCTAATGGATCAGCTGATTTTATTTTTTCATTCTCTCTGTAGGTTCTTTCTTACCTGCACAATAATTAGCTTGTTCGCCGTTACCCTTGTATATTAAAATATATAAGTTCTTTGTAAATGTGTCTTCATGTTTTTTTTGCTACTAATGGAATGTAACAACAACAGATATTCTTAATAAGAATATCTGTTGTTGTTACTTAAAATGCTTTTGTTTCTTAAAACTGTAATTTGTATTTAACATGTAATTTTTTGCAATGTAAGTTTTGTGATTCTGCGTGTACAATAAAGTATTATTTTGTAGTGTATTATTTTGTTTTATTAATACCGTTACCGTCCTGTAGAATACCGTTACTGTCAAATAACGCTTAACGGTATGAAGTATTTTTAATTTTAAAAAAAAGTCGCCATCTTGTTTACTAGCGCTGCGTCTGGGCTGTGGTGCATTCTGGAACTTCTACTATCGTAGATCCAATCCTTGGGTCGTTTCCTATCTGTCTTTAGACATATATTAATCTGTGACACACACAATTGACAAGAGAAGACGACAGACGATGAGACGAGATGACAAATGGACGTACTAGAGTTGTAGTTTAGTAAAAATATCGAAACTAATCGGAATCTCCTTTATCAAAATGATATTATTGTATTGATTTGGATTTTAAATTCAAGCATGAAAAACAATTATACGGCTCTTGAATGGCAAGTAATTTAATTTTAGTTGAGAAGATATATCCCCGATGGCAAATCATTGCACAATAGTACCTAAGTAAGTGAATAATATAATACGTGTACGTAGTGATTTAATACTCCTTGATACACGTAACAGTTTTCACTATAGTTCTGTCGCCAGTTTTTGAAGCTATCGATATTAAGTATCAATAACAAATAGAATCGTACTAACTACGTATAAAGTACTGTGGATCAAATTACTTTCAAGCTAGTATTGATTGTATTGTTTACGTTCAACACTATCAGTCAATGTACTTCAGATTGATAGAGCATTAATTAGATGATCCAATTCAAAATTTTACTGGGTCAACTATTGATGATTATACTTACTATCGATTCGATAATTTTGTAAAGCTACCTCGTACGTACGTACCTACTCATCGTAACAACGAAAAATATTTAAACGTCAAAGTCAGCTGTTGTTTTTTTTAATTGGTTTCAGAACGGTTTTCTCGTCAAAATAACACAATTATTATAACAGTAAATTTCTTTAACGAACGAAATGTTTTACTTTATTTAACTATGCCGTGATTTGTTTTGGGAAAATATTATTTTATTTGACAAAAACAATACAATTTAATTTCATGAGTATCTGTAATTTCACGCCTGCGCTATAGTTTAAAAAAAATATTCAACCAATCAGCTCTCTACACACGATCGACGCTGCCACGTCAAAGTGAGACGGAGTGAATGAAGTGGCATTTTTCGGCATTTCGTTGAGCTTTGTCTTCCTAGAAGTTGGCTCTTTTTACCGAGTCAATTAGATCAAAATGCGTGTCTTATTATTAACAATCCTAGCCCTCGTGGCCTGTACCTTTGGAGACGAAGTTCCCACAGAAGAAAACGTTCTCGTCCTATCAAAAGCTAACTTTGAAAATGTTCTTTCCACGAACGACTTCATCTTAGTAGAATTCTGTAAGTTTCCTACGATAATTACTTATTGCTTTACTTTCTGGTAGATTTTTACAGTTTAAAAGCCATGATTATCATTCTTCTCCTTTGTAAAAACGAGTTGACACGTGAGTGATTCACTTGTGCCGGCATGCATTGTCTACACATTAATAAATTTGTACCTACGTGACAGACGCACCGTGGTGCGGGCACTGCAAGTCCCTGGCCCCTGAATACGCAAAGGCGGCCACGAAGTTGCTGGAGGAAGAATCTCCCATAAAACTTGCAAAGGTTGACGCAACACAGGAGCAAGACCTCGCCGAAAGCTATGGAGTTCGCGGGTACCCTACCCTCAAATTCTTCAAGAAAGGCAACCCTATTGATTACACAGGTAATACATTTCATGGTTAATAATTTATTCTAAACTTTTCGCTCTATTTGCAGTAGTTGTGTATAAGAAATTTTACAGTTATTGCTAATGTTTAGAAAACTCTTCATGCCTGTTAACTTTCTTAAAAGAATTATTGGAAAAGTGTTGTTTTCAATTGCAATTCTGATTGAAGTACTTATTAGAAAATGTGTTGTTCAGGTGGTCGCCAGGCTGACGATATTGTCGCATGGCTGAAGAAGAAGACTGGCCCCCCTGCTATTGAGGTCACGTCAGCGGAACAAGCTAAGGAACTCAGCTCAGCTAACAATGTTGTTGTGTTCGGTTTCTTCTCTGACAAAGAGACTGAGAAGGCTAAGGCATTCTTGGGTGTCGCCAGCCTTATCGATGACCAGATCTTTGCCATTGTCAGTGACGAGAAAGTCATCAAGGAGCTGGAGGCTGATGACGAGGATGTTGTTCTATTCAAAAACGTAAGTAAAATTATCTTATTCATATTTTTTTTAATTTATTTTTGTGCTATGTTGAACTTATGTATTGAGTTGACAAAGTTTTACTAACAAATTGAAATAATGGTCTTTGATCTGATCCATAATGTTATTACTAAAAGTAGTTGTTAGATTAGTAAGACTAATAATGATATCTTATCCAAATATGTTTTGATGATAGAATCCAAATGTTTTGTCATTAGATAGCAAGTTCATTGTTCCCAGCATCATTTAATTGTGAAAAAGGGCTATTTATTCGCAAAATGTATTATTATCACAAAATAATTTTTAAAAATTGTGTTATTTAAAATGATGAATGATGGTAAAACTTTAAAGTTAATGTGTTTGTAACAATAGATTCTATACTGAATATTACAAAGGTATCCTTTTATATCTTAAAAATATTTGACACTGAACCCATCCAAGGCCTTATCATAGGAAGTCATCATTATCATATTACTAAATCATTGTTACTTAAAATTTTATTGTTGCAAAGTTAAACATTTTTTTTTAAGAATACTGATAAAAAAAATGTGTCTGCAATCAATAGTTAAAAAAATTGTATCTTATCTGCAATTAAACAAAATCTATCAATTGTTGTAAAGTAATTATAAATATAAAATTAAATTAAAAATAGTTAAAAGTAACCATACTTTAAGACATGCCTTTTTAAACAAATTGGTATGCCATGTGGATCTTCAGTCAGCCGAAAGCCACATAATAGTATGACATCACTATAAAATGTTAAACCAGTTTGATAATTTACATAATCAACTTTAGCTTTGGCTAGAATCCAAGACTACTTTTGTTAAACTAGTTTATTTTAAACTCAAAACTTTACTGAAAAATATGATTTATAAATGAACATTTAAAATTCTTGGATTAAGAGCTATTTTATAAATTGAAGTTTAAAACTAATATGGAAAGTAAGTGGAGTAGCCATAATTTTACAACTGTCCATTAAATGGATTATTTGGTCACAATATAAAATATTTTTATTCTAAACTAAAAATTTACTGTAACGACTTACAAAAAATTCAAATTTTAGTTTATTCTATTATAAAACTTTGCAAAAAGCAAACAAGAAGTGTCTGTATTGTCTCTTATAAATGTTTTCCTCTTGTCATCAGTTTGAAGAGCCCCGCGTCAAGTACGCCGGAGAGAAATTCGACGAGGACCTTTTCAAGACCTGGGTGTTCGTTCAGAGCATGCCCGTCATCGTGGAATTCTCCCACGAGACTGCTTCCAAAATCTTCGGCGGACAAATCAAATACCACCTTCTGTTGTTCCTGTCCAAGGTAAGAATTTTTAAATTCTAGCACAAAATATTGTAAGTGGATATCATTAGTTAAGTCTTAATGAAGAGCTCTATATTATTTTTTCTTGTTCATAATTTTATTATAACAGGAAAATAATCTAATAAGGATAAATGTATTTTACCTATACATGTTAAATTAATAATATGTTTTTATAATTTTTTTATTTTACTGATAATCTACTTAATTGTTGTCTCAAACTTTTAGCTATTGTTATTTTAGAAACTTTTTGTCGTTTGTTGTGTTAAAGTTAAAGGTCTAAATACAAAAATTGACCTATCATTGTAATTAATTATAGTTCTAACTAGACTCATTCATCGCTATGTATCGCTATCGCATAATTCACAAGTATATGAATGCACAAATGGTAAAAGTTCGTTAGGTCAGTTACGGTGGTTACGGGGCGCAGAAGAGTTATGTCGCTAACAATAAAAATTATTACAAGTTAAGTCTTAATGCTGATCAAGTAAGGTCTAAACTCGAATGCATTTGTGATCATCTTGTACAGTCTACCGTGAAAGTACACACGTCTTCATCCAAACTTGATCTAACAAGGAGATAGTAGTTTGGTAAAAATTGTGCTACAACATCGACGAAAGTTTTGAAAGTTATACTTTCAAGTCCTTGCTTGTGAAATGTCACCACATATTACACACATGATTAAATTAATATATAAATGTTTGTTCTTAGAACATTTATAACGCGAAAGTTAACAGTTTTAAATATCAATAATAAGCTACTTATCATATCTTAAATCATATTCCACCTTTTTTATTGAATAGAAACAAAATGTTATTTTCGCTATCCGAGACGATTTTACATTTTAAATTTAATGCTATTTTCAGGTTTTGTAGAATCTTTGTTAGGTTGGCTCTACCTATTTACTGACATCCAATAACCAAAGTAGGTTTTAGTATTTTTTTCCACAAGTCATTATGTGTTATTGGTTATCTATTTATCTAATTGTCTTGGATACCTGCCTGATTAAAGCTTCTTACTACACGACTTCACACATTCTTGATAATTACTTGCGATAGCAGCGTTTTTAGTAAAGTCAATGACTCGATAAGTTCGTTGACCTACGCGATTCGACAAGCATCCGTCTATACTACGCCCGGTACCGTTTTGTTTATAAAAAATACGCCGTAACTTTTAAAGATAGTGATTAATGACTTTTCTATTTGATAGTTACCAGATTTTATGCAAGGAAATGATCACCAGAAGAATTTCTCAGAATATGTATAAAAACGTTATTTATGTATCGATGATTTATTCTCCCAAGCAAAAGTTAAAAGTAAAAATAAAAAGCATGATATTATTCAATGTTATAAAGATTAAAATATAAGTTTAGTTTCAGTTTGTTATTTGCGTCGCGCAGTCTGGGGTGTAAAGCAGAAAGAAGAAACTAACATTTTTTTTCTTTGATAAAACTTAGCCCATGTTCTAATTTAGATCTGGTGTTATGTTATGATGAGTCTAGTGATGTCCTTTGAGTAGTTAAGTAATATTTATTGACAAATCGAAACTCCACAATCGTAATTTTGCCCAATCGGATATATATTTTAACTAATGAATTTTGTTTAGAAAAATGGCGATTTCGAGAAGTACCTGGATAACCTCAAGCCTGTATCTAAGAACTATCGCGACAAGATCATGTTCGTCGCCATTGACACTGACGAGGATGACCATCAAAGGTATGTAATTTTTTTACCACTTGTTAAATGCGCCACCAGTAACATTTTACATTCTTTACAAGTGAAGGCGATTGTGAATGTTGGTATATTTTTGGAAGGACCAAAGGGACAGGGCGACAGTGTAGCACGAAGAGAACTTTAGTAACCGACCTGATTGGCGGAGTGGCGCGTTGATTCGCCTTGGGCCTCCAAAAGGTTTGGGTTCGATTCCTGGTCTGGAAGTGGAAAAGTTATTCTTATTAATTGGCACTCAAATGGGTATTGTTGGAGGTATGGTTGTTGGCAGCAAAACAGAAATGGCTGTCATTTGTCAATAACATATATTATTATGTTGATAGGAATAAATCATAAAGGATGTTATTAATTCTTAACTCCGAGACTGGAAATCGGTGTGTTGACTGACGATTTTTATTAATTTCATCATAATAATCAAATATCAGCCCACTGCTTGATATAAGCCTCTATGGCCTTAATTTTAGCAATTTAAACTTGATGCTTTCAACAGAATACTTGAGTTCTTCGGCATGAAGAAGGACGAGGTCCCGTCTGCGCGTCTGATCGCCCTCGAGCAAGACATGGCCAAATACAAGCCCGCCTCCAACGAAATTAACGCCAACACTATTGAGGTGAGTGACTTATGTTTTAAATACAGGGTGACAGGCTGAACGATAATCTTTAACAGGAAAAAATCATCCTGTATTTAATGTGCTAAAGCACATTTAATACAGGATGATTTTTGGGTCGTGATCCCAACCTTTTTTTTTGACTCTGTAAACGATTGCGATGCTACCTGTATATAATTCAATTGAAACAGAGATGATTAGTCATTTACGTGTTTTAATTAAAAAAAGGTTTAGTAACTTAAAATGCGTGGTCACTCTACTTTTCCAATTATATCCTCTTTGTAAAGAAACTGTTAGATAAAGTACTTATGAATTTATGAGTAATAATAGTATCTTCTACCTAGTCTGTGGTAATAATGTCAGAGCAAGTCAAAGTCAATAAACGTGTCCATGCACTTGACATAAAAATTCTTGGGAAACAGTAGGGAGACAATGATCTCAAATCATCGCAGTTTATTTTTTATTTTTGCTCTATTAACTAAATAAGTCGCAGGAATGCTTTTAGTCCTAACCTATCGTGATCCTTAGGCGAAAGTGAGTTAAATGCTTCTTTATCGCTCCACGACCCCTTAATGATCCTGTATACTTTAACATGAGATGATCTGCCCATTAAAGTGACCAGTATTTACAAAGGGGCACACCATCATCAAACAGCAGCGACGCTATTTCAGTTAACATTGCTTATGTATGGTCATAATAATAACAGTTTCTCTGCATTTAATTATTTCAACAAAGCAGTAATAATAGTTTTTCCAATGAACCGTTAAATCAATTAACCGTTACGAAATTCAATAAAATCGTTCTTTGTTTAATTTAATATAGCACTTTAAAAATATAACTTCTCTACTCCAAAGTTGTAATTTATATTTATTGTAAGTACTAGTGTACTACTAGAGTAGTAGTTAGGGTATGGCGTATGAGTACTTTAGAATTAAGTGAAAATTAGCTGTGGCTGTGGAAATGAAAGTTTACAGCCGTGATATGAAAATTACAGTACGTAAACTCGGAATGAAAAATAAACTTTATTTTAGTACCTATAAGGTTGTATTTCGTTTGCTACTGTTCCTACATTATGTCCCAAATCTCACGGTTGACGTCGTTTTAATCGCTTTTCAAGCCATGTACTGCACTCGTGTATTCAAGTGAATGATGCGATATATGTGTAAGTAGATCAGAAATAAGGCATTTCGTTATGCACTTCTCTGGTATTACGTAAAAGCAAGAAGTCAATTTAACTTAATTTTGTAACATCACTTATAACTTGAGAACGACTGGACCGATTTTCATGGTTTATAATCTGTTGGATTGGTCGTCGCCCCGAGTTGCAGAATAAATAATAAAAACTTTGGAAAAGCTGACGAAAAAGAATACTGTTAGGCGGGGTACGAAGCTAGTAAATAAATAAAAATAAGTCAGTAATCGTAAAGCTAATTTAGGTTTTCGATGGTAATTAGTGAAAGTGAGCACCAGACCCAATATAAGGTTTTGCGTTATTTAAACCCCTCTTTCTATAAACTCGTATCGCTCGTAAACAATATCCCTCCACGACCAATCGCTAAATCACCAGTAAACACAATATTAACCCCTCCACACCACCCGCAGGAGTTCATCCAATCCTTCTTCGACGGCAAGCTGAAGCAGCACCTCCTCAGCGAGGACTTGCCCGAGGACTGGGCCGCGCAGCCGGTGAAGGTCCTAGTCGCGACCAACTTCGACGAAGTCGTTTTCGACGAGAACAAGAAGGTGCTCGTCGAGTTCTATGCTCCTTGGTGAGTTTTTTTTTATTTTTTAATCTTGTGACCGCGCTGGGTTCTTGCCCCTTTGAGTCTAGCCCAGGTTAAGTCAAAGATGAGTTTGTTTTATTGGAATGTTGGCATTATTCACAAATAGTTCTAAGGAACTGTCTTTAAAATAACACCTTGTTTTTGGCAAGGTTGCTTTCTTACAGAAATAGGGATTTTGATTATTTGCAAATAGTTCTAAGAAACTTCTGTTGAAATAACACCTTATGTCTTTTATAATTCTAAATTAATTGCTAGATCTAATTTTAATCGCTTTTCATTGAATAAATATTTTGTCATTTGACTGTGTTATTGCTGACATAAGAACTAGGTATACCCATATAAAATCTATGGGAATATCCATAATATCTTAAGAATCGAGTTGATTGATTGGTGGTGTCATTAACACAAATGTGAGCATAAACAGTGCCAGTGTCATGGCAAATCGGTGAAATGGGGTGAATTTAAAAGTTATTCAAAAGGAATTTCCATCAAGATGGAAGATAGTCGTGCGCGAACTCCAGCCACGCATAGGTCTCATACGAGCTAAGGAGATCGGAGTAACATAAATACAGGCCCAATCGTCTTC
Organism: Anania fuscalis; assembly: GCA_950371115.1. Lineage (NCBI taxonomy): Eukaryota > Metazoa > Arthropoda > Insecta > Lepidoptera > Crambidae > Anania > Anania fuscalis. The sequence goes on along the minus strand of OX493333.1, from coordinate 5,788,094 downwards.
GGGGTATTTAATTTACAAGAACTATGTGTCTATTCTTTCCAAATACCTTTGACATGTCATCTGTGATTTGCACTATGGAGAAGAAGTCAAAAGAAACCTAACTTCTCTCTTTCTTATTGCAAGAACTTGTGCGTAAAATGTACGGCTCCCTGTTCGGATATTATTCATAGCTTCTTTATTCTCAATAGGGTTGGTATATGTTCGTACAAAAGAAGTATTGCTAAATACCTATTTAGCCATAGAGACAGCACGAAAAATTTCACAATCAATAAATTTAATTACGCCCGTATAATATCGGATTGCGTATGTATTTGTTCAAATAAAATCAATAAATGGGTGATGCAAACTTGAACAATTGTTTAAGTCAAATGAACAGTCCACGGTGACATTGAAAACAATGGATGTTCTACATTACTCACAGTTTGTTTTATCAGGTGTTTTTTTATGTTTGTAAGAAACGTATTTTTTTATCAGATGTCTGCTGGTTTTATATCGGGTTTAGAGACACGTAATTTTCTCGATAATTTACCCTTGGTTTCTGAGTAGGTCGATAACACTACTTAGGGTAGAGGGTAATTTCTACCTGTGAATAATTTATGTGTGTATAAGTGTCGACTGTCAATGGTTTAGTCAGCGTTACTGCCGTTACGTGGCTTTAGATTAGGAAGAACTTATATGACGTTTAGATCTGTATTTTTTTCTGATACGAATCGCAAAACGATAATCTTATCTTAAAGATAGCGCGTTTTGTTGCGTTTTACGTGCGTATGTGTACGGATAGATATAGAAAGAGACGCGCTTTACTTGAAATACGCAAAACCCGCGCGTAAAACCTGTTACCTGGATTTTAAGAATAAGTCGTGGTATCGGACAACAGCTGCTCCTCATCTTTATACTTGTATATTTATGCTTTCTAGGTCTTTATTCAATTAATCAAAAAGAGTTTGCTGATCTATGAAACAGAATTTTAAAGAATGACAGCAGCCCTAGCAATGTTCTGAAGCGATGTTAGGCTAGCAACGAACGCATTATTTTAGCAACAGCCCCTAACGCCACCTGCGTTTAATGCCATTACTAAGTACGCTATTTCATATAAATAGCGTACTTATTAAAGACATTAAACGCAGGTGAAGTCTCAGCATAAAAGATAAACCTATGAAGTATATGTATATAAAATTATTGACACTGACGTGTTCATCGCGCAAACAATTTGCACAAATGTACCATAGACGTTCGTTACTCCGTATTCAGTGGCTTGCTATTAACATTAACATGTTGCGTCAGGCATCTCGTTTGCTCGATGGCTCGGAAAGTGTTATGCAAATTCTTATTGTCGACTGCCGAGATATCTTATTCTTAGTCGACTTATCACGAACCCACGCGTCTGTTGGCGACAATAAGGCGACAGAGTATATTGTGTTAGTTTTTTATATGGCTATGTATTTGCAATTTCACCTTTAAGTATGCTGTGTACATGTCATGTACTCTTGCTAAATGTACACAATTCATTATTTATTGATCATATATCAATTCTTACCACCGTCCATCCGGCATGTCAGTCGGGTTCAGGTCTAGAGGTTTGCGCTCGGGCTTATTTCGCCATGATCGCAAAGGTTCTGGAGGCCAAATACGAAAGCGCACCGATCGGTCGGTCGTATTATCCGATCAAATTAAAACATCTATTCCCCGTATCAAAGGTTTGACAATTTATGAACAATTGAAAATGGTCGCGTTTTTTACGCGGCTAGATTGAGTTGGATATATTTTATCAAAGGTTGACATATGAGACTGGCCATTGTAATTTGTTAGGTTTATACGACCGAACGAAAGATACACTTTCGTGCTAGCCCCCCTGAGTCTGACTCCCGGATCGGGTTAATTCGGAAAACAATACTTCTGTCTCTAAAGTCCACTTGCACAATGACTCATTAAATAAAATTAACGCTAAACCAAGGAATTTATATGTACTACGCGCTAGACACATTTAAAACATCATACTGTCTTAAGCTACGGCCAAACCAATGCGGGGGCGTGGGCGTGCACGGTGGCGTGGACGTGGACGTGCAGGCCAGTTCAAATCTAAATAACAAAACATGCGGTCCTGAACGCGTAGTGTCCGCAATGCGGACACTACGCGTTCAGGACACACAGTGAATGTCAAGCTGCACGCTGCCGCTGACCGCTCCGGTGTGAACTCTTCGATACAAATGCTATGGCACGATCTAAAGCCCACGCCACCGCGCACGCGTCGGTTTGGCCAGGACTTAAGTCAATAATTTGACAGTGACAAAGACAGTACGATGTTTACAATCAATAAATTAAATTACACTCGTATATTTCGTAAGTATTTGTTCTAATAATATCAATAAATGTGTGATGCAAACTTGAACAATTGCTTAAAGTCAAATGAACAGTCCACGGTGACATTGAAAACAATGGATGTTCTTCATTACTCAGTTTGTTTTATCAGGTGTTTTTTTATGTTTGTAAGAAACGTTTTTTTTTTATCAGATGTCTGCTGGTTTTATATCGGTTTTAGAGTTAAAACGCGTAATTTTCAAAAAATTACCCTTGGTTTCTGAGTAAATCGATAACACACACACATACTGTCTTAGGCTAGGTTGCAGGTTAACAAACGTCAAAAGTCTATCAAACTCTATACGGAAACACCGGTTATAGTTATGGTTAAAGTTAAGGTGATGCAACTCTGTCTTAGTAATTTGACAATGACAAAGACAGTATGATGTTTTAAATGTTTTTAGCGTTAATTATATTAAAGAAGTCATTGTGCAAGTTGACCTACATTTCTTTCAAAAACAATCTCCAAATTGGTTCGAGACTGGATGTGCTAGTAGAGGCCCCTGGCAAAATACATTGTCCTACCCTTGCTGCACAAGGATGTTAATTCTTTAATTTAAGACCAAGACAGTTTATTGGTGTGTTGTCTAGCGCATATTGTATCTCTTATAAAAGTTCACGGGCCAAATGTCACCAGGTTCTTTAATGCTTGACCACATACAGATCCAACACGTAAAGTCTGTTTCATGCGCATTTATTTATTCTATTTATAATGTATTAATATTTATAATATTGTAACTTTCGCGCTAAGCAGGAGTTCTAGGTACAATTCCTGGCATTAGCGTGTTGACTTTTGATTCAAATATGTATTCCACAATATTTGCAAAGTACTTTGCTAAAAGTAATAATAAAGATAATTAAAACTAATATAATAATTCGTTCCTAGGTGCGGTCACTGCAAGCAGCTCGTGCCGATCTACGACAAGCTGGGCGCGCACTTCGAGAAGGACGATGACGTGGTAATCGCGAAGATCGACGCCACCGCCAACGAGCTCGAACACACCAAGATCACCTCCTTCCCTACTATCAAACTCTACACTAAGGACAACCAGGTGGGTGGTGTTGCCAACTTTTAAGAGCCATCTCGAACGGTATCACCGAAAATTTTAATTGGTGACTTCTCCCTTTAGGCAACAACGGCATTCATTAACACTTTAACTGCCTCATAGGCCTCAAGGGGCGCACTTCAGGACCCATACGAGATTTGCGGCCATTCACTGTCTTTTTTTTCTGTTCGTTTGTATCGGTCCGACGGATAGGCAAAATTGCACGCTATTGTTGAAAAAGAATTGCCTGCCATTTTGAGTATAATATTTTTCATTGAAATTGTCCTACATTTGCCAGTCACCACTGAGTAGGTACTTACCACTTACTTATATTTAATCGGTTTTAGGTTCTCGCGCAAATGCATTGTTGTATCTATGTCGATATCTATTGGTTATCGGTCGATAATCTTATCACATTTTCGAGCGCTTTTAATCCATGTCTCGGTAGGGGCGGGTAGTGTTCCATCAGGGGTAGAAAAACAATAGCTGGCATTTATTTTGTATAAAATTGGTCACATAACAACCGTGTTCTCTCATAGATTAATAACCTGGGCCATAACAGTCTTATAAATACTTTGTGAATACTTTTAGTTAAGATTCTATTGATAAAGCTAAAAGAAAACATAACGACATAGCATTCTTTAGAACGCAATATCGTTACCGATTAATCGTGTACCGTATCAATACATGTGAAGTACAGTACTTACTCGTATCGTAGCGCGAAAATTTTATAAAAACAAGATTTTTATCAAGCTAGTGATTGTAGAATAGAAACGTGACTGGAATCATGAGTGAGTTCAAATATCCGTCACCCCGTCCGGCTCTATTATCTTATCAGGGTTATGTCAGTTACGCTGGAAATGAGTGTCGTAACTATCAATTCGGAACCGCAATTACTGTCATTATTTATCTTTTTATTCGACTGCTTAAGGAGGCCAAATCTATCACCAGTACCAGATGATGTTTAGCAGAGAAAAAAAACTATTAGATTGTAAAAAAATACACCTGTATTATTACACCGATCATTGTTCCTTTATAAAGTAACAATAAAAACAAACCCTTTTTTACGCCTATTCGTATATACTTGAAATATAACTTCTATGAGAAACTAAATAATACAATCTCAAAATGAAACTCTAATTTGAGACATTGTGAGACGCACTAAAAATCTTTTGAAAACATTTGAAGTCCCTGTCAAATGCGCTTATTTCCCTTTGAGATAAGTACTCACTACAACAATCCAGTACAATCGCAAAGCGAGAAAATTAAGTCAGTCTTCTCGCCTTTTTGAGTAAGGACGATGAAAGTTTATTTATTTAAAAATAAATATTGGCTATTTAAACTACACAGACGTACCAGTATTAGAATTGAGGGGAGTTAATTTGAAACATTTAGTTTTGAACGTGTTTTGTTCCTGCACTTTATTGATGAATGTTTTGTCGGCAGGTCCGCGACTACAACGGTGAGAGAACGCTGGCCGGACTTACCAAGTTCGTCGAGACTGACGGCGTTGAGGCCGAACCTACACCCAGCGTGGTAAGTGCTTTATCTACTTACCACAACTGTACAGCGTCTGTAGAGCTGTGAAAAAATAATACTAAACCAGACCATGTGTTGTTTTGGGTCATGCATTGGCGCAGTTACGCGTACGGCTAATAAAGGCCGGTGCACATTAGCGTGGGCCGCACTACAAACGTATTGCAAAAATCCATTCATAAATCTGATGTTTATCTGAAAAGCGAAAAAGAAGTAATATGTTTTTGTATGCAGGCAGCCCTAAATTTAATGTGCACCAGCTTTTACGGCACTAACTTAGATCAGAGGTAGATGCAAGTTTAAGTAAAGAAAAAAAGAAGGCTCCCGAAAATCTTACTGGCCGGCAGATTTATATATATATATATATATATATTGTTTGTTTTTGCAGAGCGAGTTCGAAGAGGACGACGACGTGCCAGCCAGAGACGAGTTATAAGCACAACGCGCCAGTACGCTCTTATGAGACTTCCATAGCATAGTTCTGTATAGATTATAATATTTTTTACTTAATCAGACACTATTCTTCGCATTTCATTCGCTAGACTGTTGAATAGTTCTCTAAATTGTGTTGAGGTTGTTTTAATATTGAATTTTCGTTTTACTGTCGCACGTAATGATATTTAGTAGTAATACTCGAGTTTCGCCGGTTGTCGAGCAGTTGGTTAGATCTCTCACATGTGCCCAATTTAATAATTTATTCGGTTAACACATAACTTATTTCGTAAGATCATCAGCATAATTAAGTTTATGTATGGTATGAATGTATTTATAATTTCTGTATCATAATGGTATATATTTTTTCACATTCCTTAGTACAAGTTACATCGAACAATTTGTTTTGATTTCTTTTGTATGAGTGAAACAATTATTTTTGTAATGAAAAGCGTCTGCTTCATCACAAAAAATATTTTATAAGGTGATCTTATTGTAATATTGTTGTATTTTTATACGCATTTTATTTGTTCTAATATAAATAAGTTGGGTTATTCTTTGGAAGGTGCTTTCCTGTCAAACTTAAAAGTAGTGACTCTAAATTGATTGCAAATCTGATCATGAATTTAAAATTAATTAAAATGATGAATGTAAATAATATTCGCATCCTTAGCAATCGCCAAATCTGCATTTTTGTGTATCTATTGTGGATACAGAAATTGATAAATAAACAAAATTAAAATTTACTTTTCCTTTCTTTTATTGTACCCTTCTGAGTAGTCGTTTTGAAATAGGTCAGGTAATTAAAACAATAATGGTATGATAATTATTTTATTATCTTAAATACAACGATTATTACAACATAAAATAACGTTTTATTAAATAATTAACATTAAGCTTGTTCCTTTCAAATTATCACATTTACACCAAAAGAACATTTAATTGAGACAAAGTGGAATGATCGAGTTTGATTCATACTTTTTTAGTATACAGTTACTTTGGTATGGGGTTTAACATTTACAAGATACAGGTAACTTTATTCACTCACTGTGGACTTGTTTGGTGATAAATACACTGTCCTTATCACATTCGCGTGCCACAGGAAACAGCTTGAGGAAGATAAGATGTGTAATTATTGGAAAACGGTATAATTATTGTCGGTTGGCTCCCCTTTTTCAAGGTTGTGTTGAAGGTGTTCGGTACGCAGACCCCTAGTTGTCAGTTTTCACACACTTATTATATTTGTCGGATTGTCTCCTTTACACGAATCAACTCACGACGATAAAATACTAGACGCGTTCTAGAGACTTACTTGCATCAGAAATGAATCTTGAATTCGTCAGTGGTCTTACTCGCTTGATTTTTACATGTCTACTACTAGACTAGACCAAATTAATATGGGATCATTAGTCCACACGGCTGTGAACACCTCGAAAACAACAGAATAACGAGATTGGTATGTAAAAATGGTTACCAGGTTAATTCTGATTTCAATGTCAACAACTATTTCGAGTAATTCACAAGTAAGTATAATTAATTTTTCACAGATTTTCTTTACGCGCGAAATCAAGATTTACTTCTATTGGTTCAAAAATACGTCTCACGTGTCGATTTTATGTGTGACCCACAACTAATACACGTAATTTCTGCTTAAAAACCGCTATTAAAAATCTACAAGTACCTATATTCATTGCTGGAAGTTTTTAAGGAACGTGAGTGAAATGTCGAATGCATGGAAATTATAAAATAAGCGTGAAGCCAGTTTAGTGGAAATCTCCTTAATAATACCAACATGTTCAGTCTTCCTCTCAACTTGTGTGTGCTATGCAGTACTTTTCTTTGTCTCATAATATCAATTATGCCTTTTTATAATCACAAAACTCGGCGGCTGCTTTGAAAATGCGATAGATGGTTTTTTTTTATAAATAGCTAATTTCATTTTTTTACCGACATACCCTTTGGTACACATAATCCCTGTTATACAAATAAAAATAAATCTCATTAGTTAACAAAATCAACATCCCGACATCTTAAATGATATTTAAATAATTTTATGATTTTAATCTACATATTTAAAAATCTGTATACAATACATAAGATAAGAATCAAATATAATGTCATAAAATCATTCGTATCACAATCACGACCCTTTCTAACGTTTCGAATACTATAAAACCGTAATTCAGAATTACATAGTCGTTTTAACACCAACGTTCTTGTATTAAATGCTCCCACGGTCTCGTGAAACTACACACGGTATATATTAGAGAAATCTACTTAGTGTAACTTATGCTAGTGTAACATGATTAGTCAATGATGCGGCATGTACTTATGTAATGAAGCTATTAGATAGTAGTATCATATATTGAAGTATTTTAAGTTGAACAAAATTTTTCAAACTGATCATACAAGTTCACCTGTTACAATTAGTGTATTACATTTTTCAATTAAATAGGCTGATTGATGATGATGATGTTGCCCAATTGGGTTTAACTCTGAACTCCATACATGATATTCCGTGTATGAAGTTAAGACGAGCCAAGTTGCGCGTTGTTGCCAAACATTGTGTCACGTGTAGCGCACTAATTGTTATTAGGTCAATACATAGTTAAATAACTAAAGTACCTATAACGCAGACAAAATTATTAATAATTACTTATTGATTCTTATTTTATTAAATTGATTCAAGTCTGAGCTATAGCTACAGCAAAAAGGCATTTTTACTTTGAATATTAAAAGGGTAATGTTAATACCTCATATAATACATTGTAAATCCAATTCATCGTTGCTCTTAAAATTATTTAATTCATTTTTACCAAAATTATAGGGTCAGCTTAAAATATTTCAATTACAACTATAATAAGCCAGGCACCAAATGGCATAATTAATTAAATACAGTGAACTCTTGGCACGGTGCGGTCGGCAAATATGAAATGTGCATAAAGTTTGTAAATTGATAAGCATTATCTACAAACCTGGATTAACACACAGTTTATAGCCAACTTGATCGTGCACTTACACAGGCGATTTAGATTGGTCAATTTTCAATTAAGACGTCACGACCATGTCGAGAAATTTGCCGCGAATCCTGCAGTTGCTTTTGATTTCGCCACACTAAATCCATAAGAATGTATATAAATAGGACCTATATTTAGTAAAGCAGTCTGCAGCAATACCTAAAGAATTGCCGGCGATGGCTCCATTAATTTCTCTATGGCTCAAAAGTTGTCCGTGTAAGTGCAGTTACAGTACAGTGCGTTAAGCAATATACAAAACAATTAATGACAATACAGTAAAAATAACAAAATGGGAATAACTTTTGAATTAATCAGAATAAGGCTGACCGAACTTTGGGTATATTTTCGTACGAATAAAAACTAAAAATCCCAGACGGAGCCAGTGTGCGGGTTCTATTTAATGTAGAACACACGAATTATATTCGTACGAAAGGACGTCAAAATGCGGCTAGCTTTAAAGTATTAGTCTACAACGAGATACTATAAAAAATAAAAATAACATTAATTTGATTTTGATTTTTATGTTTCATCCTTCGATTGTCGAAAAAACAAATAAATAGTTTGATGATTATTACATTTTCAGTTCATTGCAACATATTATTTTAAAATAATATAAATAATCTGCATTTTCAACATATCGTTATAAAAAGGACCCGACCGCACCACTCTTATTTTGAAACATAAAACCCCTTTCAATCGATACATAATTCGATGCAAAAACAACATTAATCTAACGCTAAGTCAGAATACTCGGGTTACAGTGGTTCTCAACCTTTTCGGCCGGAGCCCGCTCAAGCGCAGACGTTTTGTCTCGTACTCTCTAGAAAGTAATATTTTCAAAGTTCTAATCACCAGAATACCTCGTAAGCGCCACGTCTGCTCAATACTCTGCGAAATACTTTTATTCGACAAACCGCAGTACTATCTTCTAACTTCTAACCTTTAAGGAGTTCTGTGGCTTTCATCATCAGCTCGCAACATAAGATGATGATTACCAGACCCATATATCAGCATTACGTTAAATAATATATGAAAAACATTGTGTGCCTATAAAATTTAAGGGTTGCCTTCGATATCCCACGGATTTCATCATCAGATTCTGACTTGGTGATAATCGTGTAGAATTCATTATTCATGATTCGAACTGTCAAAATGACACTTTTTGGTCAATTAGATTATGCTTAAAACACTTCACTCAAAAACACGTCAGCTTAGTTGAAAAATCGCTGCCCCGGTATGCGACGAGACGTGGGTTTGATTCCCATCTGAGGTGGTTAACTTGTTTCAAGTATTCAATTATCTTTAATCAACTTTAGCGATAACATACCTCAACGGTCGGGCTTCAAAGTAGCTGAAGCACATCAGAGCGCGAACATCGAGTCCTGTTCCTCCTTCTTGATCTGGCGGTGGCGCGGCGTCTGTAGCGGGGTGTTCTGGGCGCGCGCGTCTGCGTTGGGCAGGCTCTCTGCGGCGGCCGCGCGTTCCGCTAAGAACTTGTCGAAGTCGCTGCTGGTTACGCTCTCTTGGGCGCCATTGGCTTCTGAGGCAGCCTGTTGAAAGTTACTTGATAGATATGTGTGCGGAGTATACTCTGTTTACCGAATCACTGAAAAGTTTGGTATATGAACGCCTGTGATTGGATATTAGACCTATAGTTGGGTTAAGGTCAAAGAATTTATGTATAAACTAAGTAACTGTCAATTCATATGGGTTTATCTATTTTACGCATAAATACTGATAGAGAAAAGGATTAATTACTAAATCGCATGTTTTATAGTGCCATTAAAAGCCTCAGCCATAGTTTCTTCTAAAGGTGCGTTAGCTAACTGTCAATCTAAAATGATCAATTTGGCGATCTTCACTAAATCGAGCACTTTATTGCGATGCCGACATTTAACAATTGTGGCTAGAGATACCAACACACTTATCTGAGCGATATAGAAAAACCTAATAGGTAAACCCGTAAGAATAGAATTTGAAAGCGTTTAGCAGCAATTTTCGAACAGTAACTAAAGAAATACGTGGGATTGCTTCAATTATTAAATGATGCAGGAATAATATTTAAAAAAAAATGCTTCTGTAACAGTACCTTCAGTAAAGACTGTTATTTACATCATAACTATTGTCTAATCAAAAGCGTTGTCTTGTACAGTGACTCGTGAAACAGGGTGTAGCTGTGAAGCCCTCCATTGAAAAAGCCGCCCACTAGAGTTTGTTAAGTGAATATTCACCAATATAGGTTTAAATACATTATTACGTTTTGTTAGTAAAATATTTCATGCGTTTATTTCTGTACAATTTGATAATAAGCATTTTGTGTCTGTAATTACAGTTAGCGTATATTAGCCACTAAATGTAATTCCTTGTGTGAAAAGTGTAACAAATATCTTGTAGTGGATTTGTGGTTCGGTGGCATAGACAAAAGTCGTACAAAGCGATTGGTCTTGTGGATTTTTTTTACATGCATGTAGAACTCAAATACTAACATTTAATTGTAGCTTTTAAGTCTAGTAGTGCATATTGTACCCATATAATATGTACAAAATAAATAAGTGTATAACATATTACTAAGAAAGAATAGTATATATTTAAATAAAATTTAATAATCATAATAGAAAGTAAATAAAACAAAACAAAACACACCTTTTCCTGTTCTAACCAAGCAGCTATCTCATCTATCTCTCTCTGATCCATTCCCGAGGGCTGTTAAATATAATAAATAAAATATAAACGATATATACAAATATATGTTTTCGTTTAATACTGGACACAATAACAAATGAAAAAAGTTGTTATTTATCATGATAAGACACACGCAACCACAACTAATGTGAATTTTATCTCTAAAGTTAATTAAAAAACATTTGAAAGGTCTTTATGTAAAACATATATGATTGAGACCGCATTCTGTTAAATCATACAAAGCTAGAAGAATAATTTGCAAAACTAGTTTAAAATAATTAATGACTGTATAATTGCCATCGGATAAGAAATTATATTTTGAAAACAATCATATATTCTTATTTAGATTATAAAGGTGTTAAGTTCCGATTTTTTTTCTTGTATTCAACGTGTTATCTCTTAAGGACTGATTCTGGTGCAAATACAACAAAATTTTCTTTGGGACTGATATCGATAAAACTAATCTTTTTTTTTTAAAGAAACTTGCTTTTGTGTTTGTGGTCGATCTCTTCTATAAAGTAGTTGTATTTGATTCAGCTAACCATTCCATAAGAACCTCATCACAGCGGTTTACGAGCGATTTCAACGAGTCCGCCATGCGCTCTCGTCTTGTGTTCGCTCGTAAATCGCCAACCTTATGAGGTTAAGCCACTGACCTGAGATAAATATCTGGACTGGCTGTCACATGCAATAATTAATTTTGTGTCCCCATTTGAAACGCCACATTTGAGAGTATACCGATAATTTTGACCTTAACTGCATGTCTGCCTATCTTGCGGTTATTACTTATTTAGTCCCCTTTTCCCCAGTATCTGCCTATACAGTACCTACATTCCTACAGCGCTAATATGGTGTCGTCGGATTTCCTCTGCTTTTGACTGGTGCGAGACATGGTCAATTGCTCTTCTTTGCCTTCGTCTTTTCAGAATATCGACTGACACCACTGGTCGTGGCGTCAATCCCCAGAAGGGGGAGACATGGTAAGAGAAGGGACGGAAGTAGATTTTGTAGGGAGCGAAGACAGGCTCATGTTGGGGAAAAGAGCCTATTTAAGCAATACCCACGCAGTCTCCCGTGATTCGGTTCGTATGCCGTAAGGCAGGTAGAACCATGGGTTGGTGGAGGGATTTACACCACTGGTGATACAAGCACGGTTGCGCTTCGTCGCGGTGATGTATCGGGTTCCGGTATTTGTCTCCGCAGAGTCGAATACTGGAACTAGATTGGGCAGGACGTCTCGGGGCAGAGGCCGTCCAATATGTCATTTATCAAATAGGCATGTTTAATGTAATGTATAAAGTAACTCAAGTCATTCGTTTGCCAATTGCAGATGTATATCAAGTCGTGCTACGAAATAAAGTGACTTGTTCATAGTCTTTGGCTATTCCGGTATGAGGCGATACTGTGAACTAGACCTAGTTCACTGTTTTTGGGACTTGTTTAAGACTTTTTAATCTGACACCAGTCAGTCCAGACATCTATGTCAGGTCCAGCGTATTTGTAGAGGGCGCTGTTGTAAACTAGCGGCACCGATGTTGAGCGCTGGGCAAAAGATGTGCAGAAGATCGTTACGATTCCGTGTTTGGCTAGTAGTACGTCGCGCCTGCACCGCCGGTCGTGATTGGTTGTTGGCTCCGCGCACACGCGCCTCTGATACGATGAACGTCTCGTAAGATGCGCAGCGCGATCACCACTCTTTGCCCCGGCGCTCAACATCGGTGCCGGGTACTGTAGTAAGTATTTGTAAGGCCTACCCTCACACTAGCGTCTTTCGAGTGTCGAGTCAGTGTCCAATCAGCCCCTCTAGCATGAGCAACAAAACACGATACGATATGATATAGCGATTTATCGCATATTTTTTGTCAAAATATGAACTTTTATCGAAAAATCGAGCATGACCGTGATGTTGCCAGTACGGACATGCTCACTGTTTCGATAAAAGTTCAAGATAGCGGTTATGTTATCATAATTATTTTGAAAGTTAGGTATCGATAAATCGCTATATCGTATCATATCATATCGTGTTTTGTTGCTCATGCTAAAGGGGGCTGGGTTAAGTAAATGCCGCTGCGCAAGCGTTGCGTCAACACTACAGTACCCGGCACCGATGTTGAGCGCCGGGGCAAAGAGTGGGGATCGCGCAGCACATCTTACGAGACGTTCATCGTATCAGAGGCGCGAGTGCGCGGAGCTAACAACCAATCACGGCCGGCGGCGCAGGCGCGTCGCACTACTAGGAGTATTAGCGTCAGTGTAATGCTTACCAGCGGCTGCGCCTGCGTGGCGCGCGCGCCGGCCGCGGCGGCGAGGCTGCCGGCCGCCTGCTGCTCCAGGTTGTCCGCGTAGCTGCTGCCGCTAACGAGTGATCACGCGAATGACCATTGAGGCATCAGACCATTGAGGTATAATGTACTAGCGTACTAGAGAACACATCTCGAACTAAATGTTTCAGCCAAGAATTGTAGCCCAGTGAACTACAATGCTTCAGTCAGTGTCAATAATTGAAGTTGTCAAAACTAATTCTTGATTGTTCAATACTACAATGCTTGGCTGAAACAGTTCGAGTTGTGTTCTCTAGTACATTAGTCTAGTACATTATACCTCAATGCACAAGGCAAACCTTTAGGCCTTGTCCAGAAGGGGCGAATTGGCAGCAAGTCGCCTCGCGCGTTAGTTGTGCCCAGATTAAAGCATTTGACGCGCAAACATATGGGGAATCATTTTACCATTTCTCTAGACATGTGCACTCGCTATCATATTCGCGCGTTAACTGGATGCAACTAAGAGGTCTCTAGAAGTTCACGCGTAAGTTGCACTTGTGCCCAGATTAAAGCGTTTGACGCGCGAACTTGGGGCATCCGTATCAAAATGTTACCGCTCCATTTCTCTAGATATAAGGTACTCGCTAACATGTTCGCCCGTTAACTTGACGCAACCAAAAGGTCTCTAGTATCTCAACTCTTGTACAAGAATCGCGGTTTACGCGCGAGTCAAGAATCTAGTGTAGCGCAGACGATTTAAGCGCGAATATCAACTTGCACGTTGCTTGTAGGATCGATGTATTCGCACAGAGTACGAATTCCCGCGAAACGATTCGCGGCGAATTCGCCCCTTTCGGATCGGATCGGATTTCGGATATAGCGGCGCACGGGCATGACGTCGTTCCTTTCGTACAAATTGTATAAAAACGATGTGGTGCCCCGCTCGTGCCTCGTCTGGGCATGTTTGTATGAAATACAAAAGGCCACTTTATGACACGCCGACGCCTCCAGTGTATGTGTATGTATTTGACGACCTCCGTAGCCGAGATGCGGACACGCCGGACTTGGCGTCGCCATCTCTGAGGTTCCGGGTTCGATTCCCGGTCGGGTCAATGTAGAAAACGATTTTTTCTCTATTGGCTCAGGTCTGGGTGTTGTGGTACCGTCGTTGTTTCTGATTTCTATAACACAAGTGCTTTAGCTACTTACCTTAGGATCAGAGCAATGTATGTGATGTTGTCCAATATTTATGATTTATTTATTTATAGACCAGACACAATGCGATTATGTGACACTTTTCGGGATAAATGTGCAGTTTGCTACCCCATTTCCAAGAAATATCGATATTATTTTTATTCTGTACTAGCTGTTGCCCGCGAAATCGTTCCCGTGGTTTTTACTTTTCTCAAATGTTCTCATTTTCTGCGCAAGTCATGTCTTTTTTTTCGTAAGAACATTCTCCTGGCACAACAAAAAAAGAATTGACAAAGTTTTCCCAGCCGTTACGCGTGATGCCGTCCCAAGGTAAGTAAGTTTTTTTTTAATAAAAAAAATTTCAAATGCAACGCAATTTTAACTGCCAACGGGTAAAGAAAAATGGTTTGAATAGAGTTTGAGAGATTGAATGTTCTACGGGACTGTAGAATGATTAAGTGTACTGACGTAGCTGCGAAAGCAATGAACAATAAGAGGCCCAAGAACTAAGAACGTCTTGGGTAAAAAGTCTTTTTTTGTGGTGCTAATCCAAAATGAGACACGAAATATTACCGTATAAAAAATGCAATCATCACTCACCCAGTTTTGGAGGTCTCGTATGTTACGTTTCGTGACTGCGCGAACATATCAAACTCGTCTTTCGAGCTTTGTCCCGGCGACTTGTCGGGTTGCGAGTCCTTCACACCTGGAATTGTCATTGTGTTATTAAAAAAACAGTCACGAGCAATTTCATATATTCTACTATCAAATTACATCAAAAACTTAACCATAATATTGTCCCGCAGCAGTGATAGGGTAATATTTATTGGGACTTAATTGTAAAAGTACTTAGGGACTCCCCACACTAGTGTCTTTCGAGCGTCGACGTCGTGACAGCATCCAATCATTGTTGACGTAACGCTTGCGCAGCGGCATTTACTTAACGCTGATTGGATAATGCCACAACGTCGACGCTCGAAATACGCTAGTGTGGGAGAGGCCTTATTCTGGCCTATTTGCAGAAATAAACAGGTTTTAATGGAGTGAATGACGTGGAAGTAACTTACTCAGTTTAGTGACATCGGGCACATCATCGCTTAGGTCAATAAGAGCGTCATCGTCAGCTTTCTTTGCTGTAATAAATCATACATTATGATGATTAACTTAAAAAACTTGTAAATAACGAAATGGATCATGCAAATAAAACATTTAATTCTTACGTGATTCATCTGTACCGGGTACGCCCATAGCAGCGCCTAAGATGGCCGATGGAGTCGCTCCAGTTGCAGCATTCCTAGGGAAAAAAGGGGTTATAATTAGCTGTTTATAACGAAATCAAAACTGTAACCTACTGAATCTAGTGTAGTGCCATAGCCGCCATACATCCACGAGCAATTAAATTTAAGCACTTCGTAACTTATTCCATATTGCAATAAAGTTAAAAGTCAAAAAAATGTGGAAATGTATTTTTATGCTTGAGACTGTACCTGTTATTAATGTGTCGCAACTCGCAACTGTTACTGCACCTGTTATTAATCTGTTGCAAATAATGCAACTGGTACTGGTACTATACCTGATAATGACGTATCGCGCGTGGTGCAACTGGTACCGTACCTGTTATTGAAGTGTCGCACGTGGCGCAACTGGTACCAACCCTATTATTCATGTGTCACGCGTATCGTAACAGGCGCCGTACCTGTTGTTGATATGTCGTGCGTGACGCAGTAGCAGGTTGTTAAGGCGGTCGTTGGCATGTAGAAGTTCGGCCGTTAAGGGCGACTCGCCTGCCAGCCGTCCCACTAGCTCTGCCACGCGGGTTTGCATTGCGCGAAGAGTGTCTGCTAGTTCCTAAGCCAAGAAAAAACTAGCTTTTACTAACAGTAAAAAACACAAATATCTCAAATATTTTTACACATGGACTCTTGAAAATATCTGTATGAAGGTCGAATCTATTATACATAACTGTTCATCTCTAGTCCAGATCTTCTACCCGTCGCCCTATGGCGTTATCTTATAGGTACATAAATAATTTTGATGGACAATGATTGAATCTTCCACTTCAGACGTCTACTCTAATAGGTCTTACTTTGAAAGTATCAGGCCATAACAATTAGTGTTTTATCAAGCACATATTCATTATTATTATTTATCAATTTTATTTGATGGCGTTTAAGTTTATTTGTACAAAAGCGGATGTACTCACGTTCAGAAGCTCAATATCGCTAGGGTGGTGCGAGGCCGGCGGCTGCGTGGTGAGCTCGTTGAGCATATCGTTCATGACGGCCATGTTGCCTTCCACCACTCCCAGATCCGCGCGGAGCTTGTTCGTCTGGCTCTCGGACAATGTCACCTATCGAGAGAAGATCTAACATGAGCTCTAAAAGGAAGCGTATTTTTAATCAGCTTCTGAAATTATCAACTTCAGGCCCGTTTTCCATTAAAGCGGAAAGGAGAGGAGCGGAGCCCGCTCTGGTTGTAATTTGTGTCGAAACACAGCTTCTTACTACTATTAAAACATTAAAACCCATTAGTCCATAAAAAGTTATGATAATTTAATTTAAATTAATAGGTTATTATAACAGATAATTATTATATGTTGTAGGGCAGGGGCGTGGAGCGTAGCGAGTCTTACTTGTTCTGTGGTAGGGGCCATTGGCTATTTGAATAGTTTTTGAATAGGGTCAAATGATTGGTAATTAATATAGGTGTCAAAAATACTCGTTTTTTGACAAAAGTACTAAAAAAGGTTCTGGAAATGTGGCCACGTAAGGGCAAGCGCAGCGAGGGGCGTCATCTACCACAAGTTGGACATACGACAGGTTGCATGAAGCCGCTGGATGCAGGCCGCTTCCAACTGGTTAAACTGGAAGACACTTGGGGAGAGCTATGTTCAGCAGTGGACGTCCTGTGGCTGAAATGATGATGATGATGCCAAATTACCTGCGTCGACGGAAAGACCATGGCATGGCAAAATACCTCCCTAGACAATTCATCAAATAAATAAATTTTATAAAAAAAATCATCAAGTAAATAAATAAAAAATAAAAAATCATGAGTTTAGAAAAATAACTACGATGAAAATAGCCTATCACGTTAGTATACATACCGTAGCCACCGCTTGTTCAGGGCTGGGGCGCGTGGGCGAGCTCTGCGGGGGCGCGCGTTGCGGGGACCCCACGATAACTGGCTCCGGGCCATCAGGAACGCTCTAGGGGTTTGTATTAACAATCAATAACTTAAAGAAAATATAATACTTGAAAACATCGATCGCCTCAGGTGGGATCCGAACCCACGACCATCGCATACCGAGCGAGAGCTTTTTCAACTAAGCTACAGAGAACGTTAGCTAACCTGACGAAATTTTTCAAGTGGTTCTCGCGGTTAAAGTCAGCGTTTTTCTGATCAATGTTGCGACTATACGTTTACCTAAGTAGTATACTACCGTCAACACCCGTATTATACCTCGTATAACCCCGTGTTTATCGATATTGTTTTAAACTATTGGGGCCAACACGATTGGACATGGGTGTCCATGGCCTACAACATTCATTAAACGAAACAATACCCGTCCAAACTACAATAGATCGTAGTCAGGCAAACAAGGCTAAATTGACATTGATGAATTTCAAACAAATGTAAAAATACGTATTACAATTGAAATATTTGTTGGCGATTCCGATGCGTATTGAACGTAACTTTAATGTGCTTTGATAAGATTTGCATAATTTAAACATACATGAGCATTACGATTACGGCTTAAGTAGATCGAATTAAGTAATCTTCAAAAAGACATTTTGTCAGAAGTACTAAATCATTATGTTTGGTGAAACAGACACAAAGGCTCTCATGGCAATTTTAATGGAATGGTTTGCCATAGCTCTGTCCATTTCATACTTTATTCAATAGTCAACAACCAACCAGTTTCGTTTTGTGTTTTTTTAAGGAAGGATCACACAGTATCTTCCTGTTAAGAACGCGATATCTTCGATAAGACTCTATTTATGTTTAAGACTATTTTACTAACGGAAAAATAAATATTATAAATATAAGACAACATCACATACATTGCTCTGATTCTAAGGTAAGTAGCTAAAACACTTGTGTTATAGAAATCAGAAACAACGACGGTACCACAACACCCAGACCCGAGACAATATAGAAAAGTTCGTTTTCCATATTGACCCGACCGGGAATTGAACCCGGAACCTAAGAGATAGCGACGCCATATAGTCCGGCGTAATCGCCTCTCGGCTACGGAGGTCGTCCTATTAAACCTAAAACGAAACCACTATTGTGTAACAGACATATATCCATATTCATATTCATTTAATCACTTCATAATGTACATTATAGATGGTCAATAGTAACATTACAACCTTTATAAGGCATTCGTGAATTCAAATTAAAGTTATAATATATATCTTACACGTCTAACTCTAACGGTCGCCACACATTTTCCCTTTACACTTCAGGATTCGATATCGGCAACTTTTGGTTTTAAATCAGGTAGATAACACATAATAAAACCATATAACCGTGATATTCTATATCACCAATATTATCACGAATTAACATTAATTACATAGTAGCTAAATAAGACATATAACATTACAGTTAACATGCCACCTCACCTCAAGGTTACTCAGTTGATACCACCTACATATAATTAGAATTCTAATGTTCAAACATTCTAGTTTAGATAACGGTGTATTAATTAAGCAATAGAAATACGTTTTATTAATCATACAAAATCATAGATTTTGTCTCATAGAGCTTTGTCTTTGAAAACTGAAACATTAGATTTAAAAACTCAGTCAAGTAAATACGGACTTCCGGGCCGCGACCACCACCGTATTTAATATTATTCAGTTCAGAAACCTTCCGTCAAAGCCTAGGCGAGCTGCCCGGGCAGTCCGATTTTATTTTGGTGCCAATTTGAACCGTGCGTGGGTACACATAAAGTTGTAAATATATTTACATATTATTGATCTGTGGTTTCTTGTCAAGAGGGAGAGAACTATTGATTCTTAACGGATTTTTCTAACCATTATTCGGTGTTTTATTATAATCGTTTTAGGTTTCATGCTTTTATGTATGAGCACCGTTTTTACTCAAGTTACAAAAAGTTATTGCGATTTTATTAAAACAAACATATTTTTTTTACATTTGTCCAGCAATAACTTGAGGAAATCCTATGTCCTACAATAAGTCAATCCTACCACAAGTACACGATAGGATTTGACACACGGTTTTTTAGGTACGAAATCCCGGAAAGCCCCTAATAACACTATGTGATTAAGCTATAAGATGGGTGGGATCCGGATTTCTGATTGAATTGATTTGAAAAGGAAAATTTGTTTTAAATCAAAACTTACCCTCTGCGGCGTAAATATCGGCGCCATCGCATCCAAGTCGGTCATAGGGAACTCCACTCCCTTAGTGCGTAGCTCGTTGTACACTTGCACAACACCCTGTAACATAATAATACTGATAAAATTACTAGCCATTGTTTTCACTGGTGCGTAGGTAGTTTGTGAAACCTATGTACTTATTTAACCATGTCACATATTCTATGTTCTATTTAATCAATCCTTTATTATTTTTAATCTTAAGGAAAAAATACATATTGCTACTTTTAAACCTACACATCATGATAAACTTAAGTTTGGGATTTCCTGAGATAATATAGTGTTGTGGTAATTAACAGTAACCTAATCCATAGCCCTGTGTGCGTGCGGTACCTATTATCCGATGGAAATATGAGCCTAGCACCACGATGTAGGCTTCATTATAAGGCTTTTAATATTATTTAAATACATACCGTCATGCAATGTGATTAGACTGCGGCCACACTACTGGATGCCTAGGTTAGCACCTGCCTAAGCGAGACGAACTTCGCTAGTGGCCCGGCACAGCGCGGCCGAATCCGTAAAAGTAAATATATCCGTAACGTAAGAGAATAACCCTACTTCCCCTATTTGTTAAACAACTAAACTACTTACTTTTGAGGCGTTATTTTTAATTTCAGGAGAATGTATTTTTCATACTTTTGGAAAAGACCTAAAGATAAGAGACGATCATCGTATCAGGCACTAACAACGAGGAGCTAACAACCAATCACGGCCGGCGGTGCAGGCGCGGCAGGCGACTAGCTAATCACGTAATCGTAATGGTCTTTTGCGCAACTTTCGCCCACCACTCAACTTCAGTAGCGCTAGTTGTAGCAGATAAGATAATTTACAAACCTGCAATTCAGGTTGGCTCTGGAATGCATCTGCCCAGCATTGAATCAGGCTTAGGACTTTTTCTTGCACTGCTGTTGGGGGGTCATTTTTAGGGCCAATGAGTTTTACCTGAAATCAATGTAACTCAGATAATAAAGAGGTTAATGCGCAAAAATACAACTTAATTATGTTGCCATTTTAACAAATTTCTGCTGCTTTTTTTTCTGTATCGAGATCTAGATTTTACCAAACAAGAAAATTAAAGTGGTTAATTTATGTTTATAAACTATCAATTTAATTTATTGTATTTAAAAACTCTTTGTTGTTCTAAAACCTTTATGGGTTGGGTTGCACAATATTACTTCACTCATACTATTAAAAAAAAAATGTTTTACAATCTTAATGTTCTACTCAAACTAGTTTTTATCTAAGAAACTAGTTCTATTACCTTTATTTTTATTAATGTCTTATCAAGGCTGATTTATACTAAAGGTTAATTAACACTATATTAGTTTTATAAAAATGTAATAAAACCAATTTATTTCTGTAATCGGGCTCAAGATCCTTTACACATACCAATTACAGTGTTTGATGAAAATAAAATTAGGTAGTTCATATTTATTCATAAATTCAGGAAAGGATTGGGATATGGCCAAATCTTTACCGTAACTAGAGCTAACTGGAACTAGCGCAAGTAGTCTTAGAGTCAAGCTAATTTTGCCAAATTGATACCTTTACATTTAAATTCATAGACATAGACACCAACAATCAACATTATATTTTATTAATACTATGATTTCACTGATTAACCTGTCAGGCGAAGGTCAAGAGACACAATGAAAATTTTATTGTTACTGAGGGGCTGGATGGTCTTTGCCGCTTGATACGTTAAACAAAATTCCTAATTCAAGTTTGTTTCAATTTATAATTCAATTTGTAAATTATCTTGTGTGATTTTATTTTAAGAAGAATTATAAGCATCATCTCAAAATGCACCTTGGATTTTTTTCCTGATAGAAAATGTAATTTTAAAGATTTATAAGTGACAAGTTATTCCACAGTAAGATTTTTATATTTTGTGACCATGAATATAAACATCATAAATCTATAACATGGTAACAACATCAGTTACCATGTTAAAGATTTCAGCAAAATGTTAAAGTTTAGGTTTAAAACAGAGAGGTTTTATCAGGTACATATTTTTTAATCTAAAACATTGTGAAGAAAAAGGTGATAAAGGTTTCTGATTTTATCAGATATAAGAAAAGATACATTGAGTCACCTCACGTTCATTGACATTAACATTTGTTTGATAACAGCCTATTGTTTCAGTGGCACTTTTTGTGACAACAATGCTTCAAGAATAACAAATACAAATGTTAAGTCAATTTTAAGACCTAGGTATATATATTTTTTGTAAATTATGCTATATTAATTAACTAGCTTTAATTTAAAGAGAGCTCAAGCTATATTATGCCAACTAATAACTGCAAGAAGTGTTTTTAATGCTTTAGCAAACAATGCATGGCTATAATTGCTGGGTGTTTTTTTTTGTTGGAAGCCATATTCAATTGAGCTGTTTGAAAATTTTAATTCTTTTTTTGAAAGCTGGTTCTGCAACTAGTACTTGTGAATATGGTCAGAGGGTAGATTTCCAAAAATATGATTTGAAAGTAATAAACTAGTCTTTTTTGGTGTACGACAACAGATTTAAATAAGTCAAAAATTAAGGTAGAAACATGAAATTTAAGTAAAAGGACAAACTTACCAGTTCTGAAATGAACTCTTTGTGACAAACCAGGACATGGAGCGATTTTCCACAGTTCTTTACACATGTTTCAAGCACAGTCAAAGTGTACATCACAATGGTGTAATTTTTGCCAGCGCTTTGAGTCAATCTTTTCCTTATAGCTTTAACTGCATCTTTAGGTCCATCTGTGCTGCTGTTTATGATATCACAAATTTCCATATTTAGAGCCCAATTTTCTGAGGATAACGAGCCATCTGTAGCTTGTTCTGCAAAAAAATTGGCACAATTAATTATTTGCTATTTCTTAGGGGTCAAACTAATAATGCTTTGTTATGTACAATGACATGTTTGTGGGGCAAAGATATTAAGAGCTAAAAAGATCAACAACCCACTAAGATATTCGTAGCGTCTCACATTAGGAGTACTGTAAAAAGAAATCCTGATTTTATGTGCGCAACAAAAAGAAATTGTAATAGTCACGAGACTGACTCAGTGTTTTTCTCAATTAGTGTTATAACGCAACTAACAATGTAAACTCACCAATTTTTTGACCCACCGGTGTAGAAAAGGGATTTCCTACCCCAAAAAAGGACATTTTCACAAAATAATCAAATATTTATCAAAAAGATTTCACCGATTTCACTTGTCACCACAAAACGTATTAAAAAACCAAGACTACAGATTAAAAAAACTGAAACTGTCAATGTCAAACGTAGGCCTCATTCCGAATTGCGCAAAAAGCACTTTCAGCAGAAACCGACCAAATCCATCCAATGAAAAGGAACAGAAACTATGTAATGAAAAGTATGTAAATGTTAACCGTCTTAATTAGAGTGCATTTGCTAGTACGGGATTAAGGTAAATCACTAATTTATGTACGTTAGTATAGTGGTTCAACCTCAGTCCCGGAACTCCCGGACTAGCAAATGCACACTGAATAAGACAGTAAGGCTCAGACTTTACCCAGCCGGAAACCGGACCGGATTCAATATCTTCAATCCATCATCGCTGCAATAAAATTGTTTTTTGAATGAATTCTTGCGGATGCTAACAGATTCCGACAGCGTAAAGTCCGAGCATAATAGTCACAAAAGGGTTTCTTACCTACCTACTGCATTTAAATGGATTCGTGCTAATAGAGCTTTTAGTGCAATTCGGAACAAGGTTTTACTTATTTTGGGAACTTATTAAAAAAAAAAATGCCTTTTTTAAGCTGGAAACATACTATCGGACGCGGCTTACGGACGCGGCTTACAGCCGCGACTTAAAGGAATCTAGGTATTGAATTTACACTAAGGTGTGCAAACCAGCGGACGTCAGTCGCGAACGTAACCTTCGCTGACCTTGAGCGCTCGGACGTCCGACAGCAATCTGGCGCGCTGGATGTTTCTGTAAGCCGAAAACGTCCGCGGACGGTATGCACGGGGTGCGGACGCGTCCGAGCGTCAGAAGGACGCCGACTGCGCGAGAGCTCGCACGTGCTTATTGATTGCATGAACATTTTTATTATAAGATAGCTAGCGATTTGATAACGTATGCGAAAAAGAAACCCGCTTATCACCGTATTCAGTATTATGTTACAGGAAATCCCCAGGACCTGGACAAGATTTATTTAGGGTTCCGCACCCAAAGCGTAAAACGAGGCCCTATTACTAAGGCTCCGCTGTCCGTCTGTCCGTCTATCTCATGAACCGTGATAGCTAGACAGTTGAAATTTTCACAGATGATGTATTTTTGTTGCCGCTATAACAACAAATACTAAAAACCAGAATTAAATAAATATTTAAAGGGGCTCCCATACAACCAAAGTGATTTATTTTGCTCGTTACTAAGACTCCGCTGTCTGTCTGTCTGTCTGTCACCAAGCTGTCTCATGCACCGTGATAGCTAGAAAGTTGAAATAAATATTTAAGGGGGCTTCCATACAACAAACGTGATTTTTTTGCCGTTTTTATAGAAAATGGGACGGAACCCTTCGTGCGCGAGTCTGACTCGCACTTTGCCGGTTTTTACAGATAATGGTGCGGAACCCTTCGTGCGCGAGTTCCACTCGCACTTGGTCGTTTTTTTTGGTCTGGATAATTGTATTTTGGATTAGCTACTATTTTTCAGAATTTTCTTTCAAAATCTACTAAACGATACAGATTTTCTACTGAAATTACTACTAAATCATTGTCCTCTGTGTCACAAACCTACCAAAAACGTAGAAATCTACTTAAAGTGGTCACACTCATGGCGTCCGCAAGCAACGTCCGAGGACCGTATGGCGTGCTTGCGGACGCCATAAGTGTGACCACTTTAGTGTGACGATGATTTAGTAGTAATTTCAGTAGAAAATCTGTATCGTTTAGTAGATTTTGGAAGAAAATTCTGAAAAATAGTAGCTAATCCAAAATACAATTATCCAGGCCAAAAAAACCGACCAAGTGCGAGTCGAACTCACGCACGAAGGGTTCCGCATCATTATCTGTAAAAACCGGCGAAGTGCGATTCGGACTCGCGCACGAAGGGTTCCGTACCATTTTCTATAAAAACGGCAAAAAAAACACGTTTGTTGTATGGAAGCCCCCTTAAATATTTATTTCAACTTTCTAGCTATCACGGTGCATGAGATACAGCTTAGTAACGAGCAAAATAAATCACTTTGGTTGTATGGGAGCCCCCATAAATATATATTTTATTCCGGTTTTTAGTATTTGTTGTTATAGCGGCAACAAAAATACACCATCTGTGAAAATTTCAACTGTCTAGCTATCACGGTTCATGAGATAGACAGACAGACGGACAGACAGACAGACAGACAGACAGAGAGACAGACAGACGGACAGCGGAGCCTTAGTAATAGGGCCCCGTTTTACGCTTTGGGTACGGAACCCTAAATAAATCTTGTCCGGTCCCGGGGATTTCCTGTAACATAATACTGAATACGGTGATAAGCGGGTTACTTTTTCGCATACGTATCAAATCGCTAGCTAGGTATCTTATAATAAAAATGTTCATGCAATCAATAAGCACGTGCGAGCTCTCGCGCAGTCGGCGTCCTTCTGACGCTCGGACGCGTCCGCGCCCCGTGCATACCGTCCGCGGACGTTTTCGGCCTACAGAAACATCCAGCGCGCCAGATTGCTGTCGGACGTCCGAGCGCTTAAGGTCAGCCCAAGGTTACGTCCGCGACTTACGTCCGATGGTTTGCACACCGTAGTGTACATTCAATACCTAGATTCCTTTAAGTCGCGGCTGTAAGCCGCGTCCGATAGTATGTTTCCAGCTTTACTATTGGAATATTTTATTAAGTTTCAACAGCACGTCTGCGTAGCGGAGCGTAGCGAGTCTTTCTTGTTCTGTGAGCACGTCGACCTACCCAAATAGTTTTAGGTTCTCCAACAGATTTTCAACTTTAAGCCTGTAGATATTATTTTCAATTGAGAAAATTTTACGATTTGTGGTAGGTCGACGAGTTGTTGTCGTATTATCTTGTTTCGAGTTGTTTTGAACTTTACCCAAATTAGGCTTAATTCGGAACAGGAAGATTTTTTGACAGTTTTGGATGAACTTTGTCGATTGTTGTGGCGGGAAGTAGAAAAGGAGCGCGGCCCCAGTATTTAATTATGTTTATCGCCTTTTCACTTTGTTTGTAGGTATATTCTCGCCCGATAAAACTTAATCTTATTATCTTACTTACAAACGAGGCAAATAAAGAAGTTTGCGTTTGTGTTGGCAAGCAAAGAAAGAACTAAAGAAGAATGATATTAATGATAAAATTATGATCCCAAGGGCATTTTTCTTTTGTTATGGACCAATATAATGTGATTCGCTGAGTGAGCGAGTCTAGGTAAATGAAGTGGTCCATTGGTTCTTAACATTAACCTTCCTCGCTACGCATCCTCACTCATCTCTGGCAAAAGAGTTCCTACAAGAGTTTAATCGAGCACTCGACAAGGTCTGTTATAAGAAAGGGTATAAGTTAAGTTTTGTTCTAAGCTCTCCTGTGCGCCTGAGGTAGGTAGTTTGTCTTTCCTGAGCTCTTCCTCTCTACAAAATATTAAGTGCCCGGAGGAGGGCCTATGTTATATTATTTTCAGTTCATTGAAAAAAAAACATTCTTAATTGTTATAACAAGTCAACAAGTTATCTTAATAGTGGAACAAAATTATTGATTAAACTTATTTTTCTAATACCAAAATAATTTATTTTATGGGTATTTTTGAGTTCTGTTCGGTTCAATCGTTTATTTGCCAAACCACTGAGGTATTTAGTACATTATAGCATAATGGTAATTAAACAAGTTGACAAAAAATTATAAACATTTTCTCATCGCTAGAGCTTTTAAGTACCTACTAGGTTTTGATCAGGTTAAATGGGTACCCTAATCTTTAATGATAAATTTTACTATATCAAAACCCAGTAAGTCATCGTAACCAAATTTGAAATGGTAAAAGCTCTATTTTTTAAATCAAATTCTTTAAACTTATGAAAGGCTAGCATAACACACGTTTTGCGCTCTCCTGTAAAGTTGTGTTAAACACACTACTAGGTTTTGAAATGGGGCAGCCGAACTGTTCAGGAGAACGGTCGTTTTATTGTTTGCGCAGACTTAAAAATTTTTGCTGTGCCTAAGTGCAGACGAGTTTTGTAACTCATGTAAACACTTAACACTTCTTTATAAATAAAACCTAAACCGTTTTATTTAATTTGAAATTAACCCTTAAACCTCGCAATATATTACAAATTAGTAGCTATTATAATTAATTAAGTTTCTGATTTCGATTAAATAAAAGTTGGTAATAAATTAAATTCTTAGCACCCATCCATCATTAGACTAGGTACAGTCTACATGATCGGTGCTGAGAAAGGGGCGGGGGGCCTAGAGTGACTGCCGCAGTGGCTCGTGGACACCATGTCATATGCCACGTCATTCCAAAGCGGGAGGCCGAAATACTCGTAGCACTCACGACTGCTGGACGAATGTTCTCAAGAGATGAGACTTTATAGGTATATCGTCCCTGAAATACCTACGGCCTATAATTTTATAAATTTCTAAACCTATCATCACAAGAGTTAAGGAAGTACGTTATGTTATCTGTTTTAATTAATATTAACAACCTAAGTAGGTACTCAAATAAAATGCATAATCTTTTTAAGTATTCTTATTTCAAAACAAAGTGGTTAGTTAGGGTTCTAGCTGTTGCTAGCTACTTATAACAAATATGTGTAAAATGTAGATGGATATAAGTAATTAAGTAGGTACTGTAGTGTAGGTACCTACTTAGATGGTTCGGACTTCGGGCTTGATCAGTGATTCTTCGTCAATAAAAGTTCGCTGCATGAGCACGTAAGTAAGTAGTTGGGGGTGTTAGAAATTATTTCCGAAGGTATAAAATAACCTTATTTTTATCATACCTGTGGATATGCGATATTAAGTGCGAAACAATAAACAGTTATAGGTAGGTATACTCTCTTTTATTCCGTAGGTAGTAGCAAGTGTAGCAACTCACTGAACCAAATTACCTCTATGATAAAGATTGAGATGATTTTGGTCTATTGCAGTAGGATATCGTTAGCACTTACAACAAGTATATCATCTAGCTAGATAATGCTGGCGGTGACCCATGTACGACGAGCCATCGGTGATGTCGAAGACATAAAAACTATTTTGATTTTCTTTTTAATTTTTTAATTTTTGACAGATAAAAAAGTTTTTTGTTTTTCACTTCCAATAAAATAATTTCATAATACGATACAATATTTACAGTTTTTCATTATAATAATTAATTTATAATCCATACAATACACGAAGGAGTCATACAACTACAATACTTATACATCTTATTACAAAGTTCTTCAGTTCTTCATACAGCGACCTAATACGGTTTGTGATTATATAAAATGACATCCTTCGAAGCCGACGGATTTAAAACACCGGAAGAAAACGTGAGTCCCGATGAATCTAATTACAAAAAATTAAGAGGAATTGCAAAAGCTAGTATCACTAGAATAAAATCATTCATTGGTAGCCCAGCGTTCGCCGAGGCAAACAAATATTTATTGCAAGCAAAGTTGGAGTGCTTACAGGCAAGTTATGCTAAATTTACCACTCAAAACGATATGTTAGCATGCATAAACCCGGATTTAGATGAGTCAGAGGAGGTTGAGGAGAAGTATACGAACATAAAAAGTGCGCTTCTGTCTAAGATGGACATTGAACAGCCAGTTGTGGCCACAGAAGCAGCCGCGCCATCGATTACTCTCCCGCCTATAAGTCTCCCAAAATTTAATGGGAATATGGATGACTATCTACCTTTTATAGATTTATTCTATTCGCTTGTAGGAAACAATCCAAAACTGACCGATACACAAAGAATGTTTTATTTAAGAAGTAGTTTATCGGGAGAAGCTTTTAATTTGATAAAAGGATTGCCGCCGACGAGTAATAATTATACAGATGCTTTGAATATTTTAAAAAATCGTTATGATGATAGATTCAAGCTCATGATGCATCACATTTATAATTTCATAAATTACAAGCCGATTGAAAAAGCAAATGCTTTATTGCTCAGAGATTTGGTCAGTAGAGTCAAACAAAACGTGTGCGCTTTAAAAAACATGAATCTCAATGTCAACGAATGGGATATCATCGTCATCGCCATAGTTTTGAAGAAGTTGGACCATGCAACAAATGAAGCATTTCATTTTCAGCGTGATTTTAATACTTTGCCTACATTACAGAGTTTATTGTCATTTTTAGAAACTCGAGCTTCGGCTATGGAAAATGTTACACCTGCCTGTCATAAAATACAAACCACAGGTACCAACAATCTAGCTATTACAAATTCAGATAACTATTGTAAATTTTGCTCTAAGGGGCAGCATAAACTATATACATGTACTAGTTTCAAATGTAGTTCAGTAGAGCAACGTAACAAATTCATAGCCAAAAATAACTTGTGCAATATCTGTTTAAATTTTCATAAAAAACCATGCAGGTATGAATTTAAATGTGTTTTATGCAAGCTACCTCATAATACATTGTTGTGCGATAACAATAATGAATCCATAAAGAGGCCGGAACCAATTTCATTATTATCTAATTCTGACGCTCAAGTATACAACGTTTTACCAACTGTCAAAGTAAGAGTACAGGGTAGCGATGGTTCTGAGCTATTTGTTAAGGCCATATTAGACTGTGGCAGTCAAGTTTCATGCATTACTACTGATTTATTCAAACTTATTAATGGGAAAGTTCATGAGAGCAAGTACAATCTTTCAGGAATAGGCACTACATCCAAAGACAGTAACCAATCTATATCTTTCGATTTATATTCATGTAAAAATAACAAAAAGATCGAAGTTACTTGCGCGGTTGTTGACAAAGTCACTCATAAATTGCCGCATTACAAATTTGACATTCAACATTTCGATTTTCCCGCTGAATTATGTTTAGCTGATGACCAGTTTAACATTCCTTCCGACATACATTTACTTTTAGATGCCAACATATTTTTTGAATCATTACAACCTGGAAAAATACAGCTGGCTCCTCATGGACCATATTTACAAAATACTGATTTTGGTTATGTTGTGTCGGGTAATATTTCATCGTCTTCTATACCAAACTATAAAAAGACTTGTTCATTTACAACTTTACTTGTTCAAGGAAATACTGATAAGTCTCCTAAGAATAATTGTATTAATAAGCTTTGGCCATATAAATCTGTTCCAAACGTATACACTATAGAAAATCAATCTGAACATAAACTGAGTAAATCTAATTTCGTACATCGATACGATACGATACAATCGGTACAAATCATAGATAACAAATTTCAGGTAGCTCCGCCTTCAAAATCAGAGTTACCTAAAATCAAAGCAGGTTCATCTTTGCAGTCTTCACACAAATTCAATAATCTTAAAAAACGTTTCAGGGAAGAACCTATGCTCGTTCATCAAAAAATGCATTAACGAACATTTTGAATGTTGTGGTCATGGTTGATACTTTAATTTATATAATTAATTATGATCTCAAATAATGGTCATGCATTTTCCCTACGGCATCATGCTGTGTTATTTTCAATTTTTGTTATAAAAAATAATATTTATACTAATTTACATTAAAACATTAAAAACTGTACACACTTATAATTATATTCACAGGTTCTTATATCTTGGCTGAAAAATATTGTAACTAATATGATAATGTTAATTTACCACACAAACGTATTATAATGCCAATGTCATAATGTTTTATAAATACAAATTCAGATCCTGTAAAATGTTTGCCCAGGGACACTGTCATTAATTCATTGTCGTTACATTTAACAATCTTCTAAATATTAATGAAATCTAAACGACAATGAACCTCGTTAATTTAACAATAAGTATTCATAATCTAGTTATCAGTGACAAAAATTAACGAATTGTTTGCCGTAAGATTAACTTCTGTTATTACTGGGACTGAAATTTGGTTACAGTTGTAGAATTGAAAAAATAAGAGTATTTACAAGCGGGCAATACATAAAGTAACTTCTGTTAACTAGTTCTAATGTACCTATATGTTTGTTACCCCTGGATGTTTAATCTTTCATAGTATTCAAATGTTAATGTTATATTATAGTTTACCATTAAATTCTTTGATATTAATTGCACATGTCATGTATGTTTAAATAATTTCATGTTATTTCTATGTAAATACGATCCAATGTAAAACCTTCTTCTTAGGAATTATTTCGAAGACATATGCATGCATGTTAAGTATTTTTATGTAGGTAATTACGATTTAATGTAAATTCTTCTTCTGGGGAATTATGTCGAAGACATAAAAACTATTTTGATTTTCTTTTTAATTTTTTAATTTTTGACAGATAAAAAAGTTTTTTGTTTTTCACTTCCAATAAAATAATTTCATAATACGATACAATATTTACAGTTTTTCATTATAATAATTAATTTATAATCCATACAATACACGAAGGAGTCATACAACTACAATACTTATACATCTTATTACAAAGTTCTTCAGTTCTTCAGGTGATATTGTGAAATATCACCGATATATCAATCACATTTGCGATTTATTTTCAAGCACATTGGTCATGTAACACAGATTAGTCAGAGTGTCATGTAACGTGTTTCAATTCTGAACTCTAGAATAATTTCGCTCAGCGAATTTTATCGCTCTGTAGTGTCTGGGTGAGCGCTTTTATTGATCAATGGCCAGTGCTCAACATGGATACTAAATCCATGGCGCTCAAATACACATTTTTAAATCAAATCATATAATGAGTTTAAAAGCCCTCTTCACTTCATAAAATATAACTTAGCCAAAACCACCGCTACGGGACTACATCCGGCTGGTGATGAAAAGAAACGACACAACAAACCATTGTCAGTCTGATATTAATACAGGAAATACAATTACAAGACATGGTGAGAGCTAGGCAGGTTAGGATAGGCGTTGGTTGAATGCTCTAAGCCCAAGCGCGCACTTGGCCGCACGCGGCCCGGCCGCCAGTGCGCGCTTGGGCTAAGGGATAGAGGCAGACTCTTCAACTTAAGTCCCGGCCAAACCAACGTGTGCGCGGTGGCGTGCGTGGTGGTGTGGGCGTGGGCGTTCAGATCGTGCCATAGCATTTGTATCGACGAGTTCACACCGGCGCGGACAGCGGCGGCGAGCAGCTTGACATTCAGCTTTTGCACGCGCGGACATGAAGCCAACTAGCTTTTTTTCTTTCCTTCATCTTCAAATAAATTATAAATAAAATAAATTAGTTTATTGCAGGCAACTTAACATACAAGCCCTTATAGTGTTAGTAAAAATAGCTTCGCTCGCTTCGTAATCGTGTTGGAATTAATAAAGAAGATCAGATAGTAAATAAATAAAAACTGTACAAAAATTTGTTATTTATTTAGTAAAAGGGTTGAGCTTTTATATTCGTAGTATATCTGCAAATAATCTGATAAACAATTGTTAAATTATAATTTCTACAACATCATTAGATATTTTTAGTATGACTAATAAACATTTTTAATCTTATTTTACTTCATTCATGACTAATCTCTTTCTTGTTAGGTTTATACATCCGAGCGAAAGATACATTTTCGTGCTAGGCGTCCTGAACGCGTAGTGTCCGCGTGTTTGGTGTGAACTGGCCTGCACGCCCACGCCCACGCCCCCGCATTGGTTTGGCCGTAGCTTTAGGCTCTTGCCATGATCAAATAAACTACTAACGTAGTGATTACCTGATCAGTGTACTTAGCTAGCACGCGTTACTATAGTTACGTTAAATTGTTGTTTAGTCGATGACATAATATGACAAGTAAACAATAACAGCTGATAGCAGCTTGTACCAAATATTTCCTCATTGATTAAAAATATAACGAAAATGTCTGAAAAGAAAACTTTGAGCTCCTTGATAATACACCCAGACATCGAGCCAGGAGTTATTGACAATGCTATGCTTACGCGGTGTATTTTGGAATACGGTACGTTCAATTTTCATCAGTTTTATTGATCCTAATAAAATGATTTTATTGGAAATTTGGTAAATAACTATCTACTACCATTATACCATACCGCTAAGCACAGATATCTAAAAATAAATAAAATATTGGACATCACATACATTGCTCTGATCCTAAGGTATGTAGCATAAGCACTTGTGTTATAGAAATCAAAAACAACGACGGTACCACAACACAACACCCAGACCCGAGACAATATAGAAAAGTTCGTTTCTTACATTGACCCGACCGGGGATCGAACCCGGAACCTCAGAGATGGCGACGCCATCCAGCGTGCTCGGCTACGGCCATTTGTTTATATTCCCACAATGAAGCTCCTAAAAGGTAAACCTACCTGTCTCCAAATTCAAAATTAATAATTTCCAGGAATTTTACCTAGTATTTTCCATCGTAGCAGTAAGTAATATTGTTTTTTTAAACTTAGGCCCAACCGAGGAAGCTGGAAGGTTGTTTGCGGAAGAAGGGGTTCATCTAGACGAGGCACCAGTAGTTCGCTTAGAATTCCAAAACATTCTAAGAATCGACCATCTCTGGATGCTCACGTCTCTCACAAAGTTGACACTAGCCCACAACTTGATAGAACGAATAGAAAATCTAGAGCAGCTAACAGGTCTCAATGAACTAGATTTATCGTTCAACAAACTAGAAAAAATCGAAAATCTAGACGCGTTAGTTAATCTGGAAGTCTTGACTCTTTTCCACAATAAAATTAGGAAGTTGGAGAATATGGACACCCTAGAAAATCTTCTCGTGTTCAGCATTGGAGATAATTTGATTGAGGATTATAAAGAGGTAAGTAAAAACACGAAGATGTGTATTCTGGGAGGTTCAGGGTCACCAGGGTGCACACTATCTAGGTACCTACCTACTATAAAACAGTCAAACTTCTTAGACCCATTTTCAACTTAATATCGGACTGTTAGAGTTTATTAGGAATATCGATTAGGAAACTAAAGTTTTTTTATAAGTCCGCCATTGGTATAACTTACTTATTTTTTGTCTGTGCAATAAAGTA
This sequence comes from Anania fuscalis, assembly GCA_950371115.1. NCBI lineage: Eukaryota > Metazoa > Arthropoda > Insecta > Lepidoptera > Crambidae > Anania > Anania fuscalis. The sequence goes on along the minus strand of OX493333.1, from coordinate 5,754,061 downwards.
GATATAAATCTTTTATTATAAATGCGAAAGTAACTGTCTGTCTGTTACGCTTTCACGCCTAAACTACTGAACCAATTTTGATAAAACAGAGATAGTCTAGAACTTAGAAAAGGACATAGTGTACCTAGTAATTAAAAATGCTTATAGGAGCCTGCATCTGTCTGTAGGTAACGGTAGGTGTTTCTTTTATTGTTGATTAGTTTCGCCAACGCCTCCACTGGTATTTATTTGTTTTCTTACATTCAACTTTATTTTTTTTAAATTCTCAAGTACTTCAATACAAAATGCTTATTTACTGACAGATGGCATACATGCGGAGATTCAGAAAACTACGCTCTGTAAGCTTTAAAGGCAATCCATGTTGCGACGACCCTATGTCTTATCAGTTTCTCAAATCAGCTCTTGTTAGAGTCACATATCTAGACTACAAAATTATCACCGAGGAGGAAAGAGAAAATGGAAGGGCTATATTCAGGTAAAAAGAAGTAAAAACAAATTTTTATATACCCATAAAATCACCTGTAAGTTATTCGTTAACACAATTATACCTAGGTATATACAATACTAACGGAATTAAACAGGGGTCTATTAAGAAAATTAGATGAAGAGGATGAAAAGGCGGAAAAAGAGAGAATCGCTAAAGAAGATTACGAAGCCAAGGTGGAATTCTATGCTCTGTCTTTTGTCGAGTATCTTAGCGGGCCAGAGCTGTTGGAGTCAATGTTTGAGAAGGATCCTGATGGCTCTTTGTTGCTACAAATCGGAGGAGAACTTATAGGATTTTATGAACAGTAAATATCACTTCATTCTTACTAAATTCTTACGCACGATAAGTATATAATCTAAGATATAATCGGTTTATCATAAGAATGAATATGAAATTTTAGATACAAGGAACAGTACGTAGAAACGATGGCCGGGTTAGTGGAATTCGCGCAAGGAGCTTACAACACCAGACAAAATGAAATAAAACTCTTCAAAGACCTCGTTGATAATGCTCTGGCGGACAGCGTTCAGAAGAGCAAAGAGTAAGGAGTTTACTTTTAACTTTCCAGGGTAAGAATCATCCTGCAAATTCTAATGAGTTTTTACCTACTGACAGAGTCGTATTAAACTTCGAAGCCAGGAAAAAACCGCTAGTGGAACAAATGAATGAGGTGATCCGCAAGTTCACGTCCAAACAGGAGACGATAGAACAACTGGAGCCCCAATTGATGGATCTGAGTGAGGCGTTCAACGATGCGTTGTACGAGCTGTGGAAGAACCTGATGACCATTGAGATGGAGCTGTATGAACGGTGCGAGGTAATATTACAGCGAAAAAAATTAACCTAGAAAGAAAAACAATAAGAGTGTGCAGAATTATACAGCTGCTTAAGCAGTAGAAGCACTTTTATCTGTAAAATAAGTGATACTTACTTGCTTGCAGTTCAAACACCTTACTAAGTACCAAAATAAAAGTTATAAGATCGTGGCAACTTTTGTAAACAAATTAATAGCTATTTATTAAAACCTTTAACATGGTATCATACCCATTAAAATCAGCAACGTTTACTACACCAATATCGAAGTCGAAAGAAAAGTTCACCTCTTTTTAGGAAATACCTACTTATATAATTTATCTCATCGAGTGGTATGGAGTATCACTTTGTTTTCGTGTAGCGAACTTGGCCCCATAGTAGGTACAAGCTGTTTACCATAATAAGCTGAATTTAGTGTTAAAGATATATATCCCAAATACTTACTTTAAGTACTGCAATGTTCTCGTCGTACCAGTCACCCAAGGAATCATTAGGTAGGGGTTTACTTTAAGCCTCTGCAAAAAAAGATTAATCAACATTCCTTATTTTAGGAATCCCGGGTACAGTTCTCCGTGAACATGACGGAGATGATCACAAAATTGATGGAGGTGGCTCGCAACGCGTTCGGCGCGTGGCGCGAGAACGAGGGGGTGTGGTCGATGCGGCAGTTCGAGTCGTTGTCCAAGCTGCTGGGCAACAAGGTCATGCTGGGGGACGTGCCGCCAGAGCTGTTTGAGGTGAGTTTGTTTTGAGCATCATCATTATCAGCCCGTCAGTCCAATGCTGCGAATTTTATTTAAAACTTTATTGCACAAACTTTTAAAAGACGCACAAAAGGAGGACTTAATGCCAAAAGCATTCTCTGCCAGCTAACCTTTGGGTCATGCAGAAAGCAAGTGATGGGTGCGGTAGGTTGAAAATAAAATGTAATCCTACTTATAACGGTATACTATGCCTTTCCTAATGTACGCCGATTGAGCCGATCTTTGGCTATTATTTTCCATTCTTTGCCAGCAACTGTGCGTAAATCGTCGCTCCAACTTCTCGGTGGGCGTCCTACACTGCGTTAACAAGTTATTTTTTGTGTTGCGACTTATGACGTTGGCGACGTAGTTAAAGGACAGAACAGAATACAGGATGTTCTGTCCTTGTCCTATCCTGACACTGAACTTTGACTTATATTATGAAACCAATTTAAAAATCGTGTTCTTTTCAGATACTCCATGATCAGCTATATAATCACGCATTAGTTTAGGAGTGTCCAATTTATTCTTAATGTGTTCTAGATAATGATGGACCGTGACGCAATGATGAACCTGGTGGCGCAGTCGTCGGACAACCACATGCGGTTCATCGACACGCGCGAGGATCAGCTCGTGACGCGCGCAAACAACTGGCGGGACGAACTCGTGCAGGGAACCAACGAGTAAGGGGTCTTCCATTAAACAAATGTTTTTTGGGGTTCCGTACCCAAAGTAAAAACGGGTCCCTATTACTAAGGCTCCGCTGTCCGTCTGCCTGTCTGTCATCAGGCTGTATCTCATGAGTAGTTACACAGTTGAAATTATCACAGATGATGTGTTTTTGTAGGCGCTATCAACAAATACTAAAAACCAGAATAAATTCAATATTGCGGGGGCTCGTGACACAACAAACGTGATTTTTTGGTTGTTTTTAGGGTTCCGTACCCAATGGGTAAAACGGGACCTTATTACTAATGCTCCGCCGTCTGTCACTCAGGCAGGCTGTATCTCATGAACCGTGATAGAGAGTTGAAATTTTCACAGATGATGTAGTATTGTTGTCGCTAAAACGATAAATACTAAAAAACAGAATACAATAAATATTTAAAGGAGCTCCCATACAACAAGCGTGTTTTTTTTGCCGTTTTTATAGATAATGGTACGGAACTCTTCGTGCGCAAGTCCGACTCGCACTTGGCCGGTTTTTTGTTGGTTAGTAATTTTGAACCCTCCCTCCCCCATGGCGATACACGGTGAGGTTTTAGACTACCCCTCCCTCCCCACCCCCGATGCAAAATCACGTGTATTTTATTTTTTTAGTGTTCCGTACCCAAAGGGTAAAACACGACCCTATTACTAAGGCTCCGCTGTCCGTCTGTCACCAAGCTGTATCTCATGAACCGTGATAGTTACAGAGCTGAAATTTTCACAGATGATGTATTTCTGTAGCCGTTATAACAACAAATACTAAAAAACAGAATACACTAAATATTTAAGGGGCTTCGATACAGCAAACGTGATTTTTTTACCGTTTTTATAGATAATGGTACGGAACCCTTCGTGTGCGAGTCCGACTCGCACTTGACCGGTTTTTTGATACAAGCAACGGCGAGTCAAGGTCACGCACCGCTTTTCGGGTTAGAAAACGCGCGTTCAAAGACAAAAAAATACACGTGATATCTCGCCACAACCCGCGTTCTAGTGATTTTGTGATTTTTTAAAACGAGTGTTTTTAAAATGTCATTTTTGTAACGGAACCACGAACATTCTAAAAATACTTATTTATTTATATTTTCGGTTAGGATCAATTTAGAAATCAAATCTAAATTAGCTCTGATATGGTCCGGTCTGTGCTTGAACAAAAGGATGTTAATTCCTTACTTCAAGAGACTATCAAAGTGTGTTGTCTGGTGCTATTATTATTTCGAGCATAAATCTCACCATAGGTAGGTTACACTTCCCTATCTCGTAAATAGGTAAATAATCGTTAATTTCTGAGTGCGTATGTTTTTCCAGCAACGAAGTGAAGCGCAATCGGGACCGCATTCTGGAGATTAACTACTTCATAGACAACCAAAGGGAGGAGTGGACCGACATGCAGATGGGTTTGACGGAGGCGGTGGACCCAGAGACCGCAGCATTGCTCGGCGATGAATTCTGAATGTGATTGTACTAGGTAATCTATTTATTTAAAAATAAAAAAAAGATTTGTTAGTCCGTTCGTTGTCTATGCTATGCGTTTCTCATACTATCTACTATTAGGCTCGGACTATATTCTGCCGGAATCAGTTAGCATCCGCAAGAATCAGTTCAAAAAACGACCTTATAAGCAATGGCAATGGATTGAATACGCGTTTACCCGGACTGGTTTCCGACTAGTTATAGTCAGAGCCTCAAAAGAGAAACAAAATGGCTGCGTTGTGTTGCATCGTCGCCGAGCCGCCGCCGAAAAAAGCGTTTGAACAAAACGTGCATCTCTAACATTACAGTATAATATTTAAACAAACCGCAAACCAACCTAATTTTGTCGCGTAATAAATACCTATTCACATACGAAATTAATAAATATAAATATTCAGCAAATATGACCTTATTCGATGTCTTTTATATAAGGTGTAAACTTATCAGTTAACTCTTTTCTAGGGGATGATTCTACTGCTCAAATACAACAACTTTTTCTATCGGACCAACTTCAAAATCGCAAAACATAAAACCATTTCCCCATACAAAACGGCAGACCAGCTGATATCAGTTTGTATGGAGATATGAAATATTTTATGAAAGATACGATTTCGAAATTGGTCTCATACAAAAAGTTGTTGTATTTCAGCAGTAGAACCACCTTCTAGAAAATAATTACCTGATACGTTTACATCTTATATTCGTAGATTTTCTCGGGGACCTAATTGAAAAGTCACGTCACGCTGTACTCAGTGTACCTATAGCAAAACAATAAACACAAATTTAACATTATCATCAAAGGAAATGCTACCAATTTACTACACAGTTTTGTAAAATAAGTCCTTTGTTTGCGCTAAGGAAATGCTTTACAACTTTTACAAGTAAATGTTGTAAAACTTGTTAACTCTGGGGTCAATATTTTTGCAATATACCTGTTTGGAGGTATTTTAATAAGAAAACAAAAGTAGTAACACAATAAGTATTTTAATTCGATTACTCAAATATATACTTTTTTCCAAGGCATTAAAAATCCTATTTTCCTATTTGGCTTCTATCATAATAAACATCTCGATGTATAACAACCATTATCATTACTTATGACAATATAATCATACAAAAATAGTACCTATAAATTCATTTGTATTACCATTACTTATTGGGCGTAATTTATATTTTAAATCTTAGTTAGATATTGTAGACTTGCAAATATAGCATGTCCTAATCACCTGAGTATTTCGATCTAGATAATTTCCAAATACTCTCCAAAAGTGGTTCTACCCTCTCAGCTAAATTACAAAAAATAATTTTAGATGATTCAATAACTTACGTGGCCATGGCAGTAATGGTTAAGGACCAAATTCTAGTACAATATAGGTGACTTGTTATTATTATTTTTTGTTTAACTTATTTTCCCTTCTGCTTCAGCATTTGCATGTACATTTCTATAGATTTCTGCACTTGGGGCTGGAGGCAGAACTGTTTAAATTCATTTAAGTCAGTCTCTCGGTTCTTTACAAGGTCCCGTATCGGGTTTGCCCTGATCTTTTGTTTCGTTAGACTGCGCGCTATAGGAGGAATGCTGTCGAACCTTTCGATGAACTCCTTGCATTTCTCGATCGCGTCTGCCTTGTCTTTGGCTATGTCGTCGATAAGACCCACCTGTAAAAAAGTAAAAAGAGTTATAGCGATTTCATTATTCGGTTGTTTGCAGCCTGCATTCGGTCACCAACAAGTAAAAACTGTTATTCTGTTTTTCCGTATTCGAATTTCTCGTTTTCAGTCAACTACTACAACTAAAACCTATGCGGTGTCATCAGTAGTGTGCCTAGGCGTAGAAATGATAAGACATGCATGGGCGCAGTTATAGAATCTCACACCGGGCGCAAAATAGGCTAGTTACGTTACGACACTGCAAAGCGGTCAACGCATTCGATCAACGATCTATGTAAACGGTAATTCGGTTTTACCCGAATACAGTTGAAGCTTTATAGACCAAGACCGCAAAAGCGCCATTATACAGATTCAGAACCTAAGTTGGCAACACTGATTGATACGCCATCTTGTAATAAGTAAGTATGCGGCTTTCAGCAAAAGTTACGTTAAGAGGGCGTTTCCATTTTCAAAAGAAATAAAGTGTACTTTCCAATTGATTTGTGCGAAACGGTTATTTTGTGAAAGCTCACCCTAAGCCCTCAGCTCTCCAATGTGTGGTTTTCAATCATTATAAATACGACTTATGACATGCATTGACCTGTATATTATTATGCCCCATATGGCTATAGAGATCCTTACTAAAATATTCAAGCTATTTAAATGGATTGCGTTTATGAGAAGGCTATGTCAGATCTTCGTGCTTTAAGACCTTAACATATTCCATTTGCTTTGTTGTATCATTATTATATTTTTTTTTATAGGACAACAACACATACATTGCTCTGACTGAAGGTAAGTAGCTAAAGCACTTGTGTTATAGAAATTAGAAACAACGACGGTACCACAACACCCTTAATACATTATTACCTTATGAGCCTCGTCGACGGAGAACATCCGTCCAGTAGTGAGTGCCAGTTCGGCCTCCCGCAGCGGGATGACGTTAAACATGGTGTCCATGAACCATCGCGGAGCCACGATGCCCAGCGCGGTCTCGTTCAGCCCGATGCCGTACGCGCCGCCCACCATCGCGCGGTACTCGCAACTCATCGCGATTAAACAGCCACCGGCTGGTGCGTGGCCCTGGGATTACGGAACTATTATAAATACCATAAACCAAGGAGGTTTTCGTAGCTCAGTGGCGGCAGCGCTTTAGTATCGATAACTATAGTAAAGCAACCATCGCCGCGATTGTGATTGGATGGTTGACCATTGGAACCATATTTAGTGACATTTATCACAAGCATCTCCGTGCTTCTGAAGGCACGTTAAAAGTCTCGGCAGATATCGCTTGATACTGGTCGTGAATCCTATTCAGAGGCCGCCCATAAGGCCTTAGGCTAAGCTTGATAACATCTGACAGTAAGGTTTAGTCATTGGCCTTACGACACTCCTCCACCAATCAAATGGAGGCCAAATGGAGTATGGCCCAAAACCACCTTATAGTTGAGGTGAGGCTTGTGCCCTACAGTGGGATGTATAGGCATACTTTACTTTATTAGCTTATGTAGTTAATGTAGTTTTTATTTATTAAAGCTAATAGATAATACATACATTTATAGCTGCAGCGGTAGGATAAGATGAACCAAAGAGTTTCAGCCAAAACCCTTGAAGCGTCGTCCAGAAAGCACTTAACCTGTCCATGTCTGGTTTGTACATTTCTGTGATGTCTAAACCAGCTGAGAATACAGTAGGTGATGCCTGGAAACAAAAATTACGATACACACGGTGTACACTTACAACTATTTTCTAGGGGTTGTCTCTACTGCTCAAACACAACAACTTTTTCAATGGGACTAACTTTGAAATCGGAAAAACAAATCACTTCCCCATAAAGGAATGCAGACCAACTGACATCAGATTGTATGGAAAGTATTTTTTTTACGATTTTGAAGATCGTCCCATAGAAAAATTTGTTGTATTTGAGCAGTAGAGTAGAAAAAACCCTTAGAAAATTGGTAACTAATAAAACACCTTAGGCCTTAGAACTTGTTTCTACCTAATCATTACGATCACTTATACCAACCATAGATTGCCAATAAACTGTTTACATTTGGCTAAAAGTGATTTCGTTTGGATTAAAAGATCACATGTTTGTTTAAAACTAAACGAGATATGAGCACAGAGTACATAATATATTTTAGAAAAGATTTTGCACAAATTGACTAGGATAACGACAAAACTACTACCTAGTTTATTTTTTCAACTAAGATTTTTAAAGAAAGACATCAATATTGCATCCTTGGGAAGCCATGCAAGTAATTACCAAAATAATTACAGGTTCGGTTGGATACAATATTTATCTTCAATTAAACCTTGCATGGAATTGCTAAAAACAAAAATGTACAATATTTTTTTACAACACACAGCCACCTGTACAATGTAAGTTCCCTTTTAAAGGTAATGTATCGCATGATAACTTATAGTTGTTGATCAGATAAGTTATACTTACAGATGTAATGATTAATCCTTTCGCCTTGTTCTTCCCGACCTCATCTAGAGCCTTGTCCAGCGCTTGCAAGAGGTCGAGGTTCAAGCTGTTTACAGGTAGTCGCTGCATAGTCAATGTAGCGATGCCGTCATCGTCCACTGACAGATTTGTCAATGGCCCTTTGGATGACAGGGACCTCACACTTGGCAGGACCCGCCTCGCAGTGCTCAATATTCTTAAGGGAATCACTGTAATAAATATTTATTTATGTTATTTTTCAGTCCTAAAATGGTTACCTACTTACTATATTACTAAAGGGCTAGATTTGTGCTTTGTTATTTTTACAGGAAGAAAATTATTTTGGATGTTGTAAAGGCTCCTAGAGTCATCATCATTTCACCCATAGCATGTCCACTGCTAGACATATTAGACTATAAATATACACATCAGAATAAGGTGAAGAGGAATGAATAATCCTTTCTTCCAATGTTCAATAGGTCACTATTTATTAGTTATGTTAATAGTATAATAAGTAGATATAAAATATTAAGAAAACTAGTAAATGTGATCAAAAGAAAATTACTGAAACTACAAAGGTAAAATAGGTAAAGTATTACTAGTGTCATCTTTTTTATAACGGAATAGTTTTGGTATAAAATTGAAATTTATATGAAATACTACCCAAGATTGTTTAGACGTTTGGGCAAAGTCAACAAATAAAAATACATGTAGCGCAATCAATAATCAAGCATTAGTAATGTTTGTGCAAGTAAAATTTATTATGACCTATTTAGTCTGTTTTAAAACGTTAGAACTTATTTGTATAGTAAAATATTTGTTTATAAATATAAAAAAGTTACTAAAAAAGTGTAAAAACAAGTAGGTAATTATAGAGGTAAAAGTTTTGACTGTAGATTAAGGAAATAAGGATACGTTAATCTCACAAAATATTAGACTTATTAAGCCACTAATTAAAACAGTTAATATGTTGTTAGTAATAAATACCTCATTACTTACTGGTATTAAGAACAAAAAACTAATTTAAATTCCGCTTTGAACCTTGGACTTAGAGGTCACTGATCAAATAATACTTTAGAGGTTTGCACCGGAGCATAGATCTCCGGAGAATCTCCGGTGAATGACCGGTGAAAGTAATCGGAGAAATCTCCGGAGAAAAACCCGGTTTATATCCGGTTCTTTCGACTTATAGAGCCGATTTATAGAAATATTAATTTATTGATAACCGTTGGATTCGTCGATTGACCTCCTTCTCAAAATTGGATCTACCCAACTGGATCACTTGTCCCACCCCCTAGGTAAACATATGTGTCAACAATTTCGAGGATAAAGCTCCCAACTGGTACTGGGTAGGGCGCAACATGGGCATTTGACATAATCTTTGTTTTGTCTATGTTCATCTGAAGACCTACATGTTGGGAAACTCGATTAAGGCCATCGAGCATTGTACCGAGGTCTTCCAGCGATTCTGCCATGACCAAAATATCGTCGGCAAAACGAAGGTGAGTAATGTATTCGCCATTAATGTTGATGCCTAATCCTTCCCATTCCAGGAGTTTAAAAGCATCTTTCAATGCGGCGGTGAACAGTTTCAGAGAAATAACATCTCCCTGCCTTACGCCTCGGTGCAGAGGAATAGCTTTCGTGATCTGTTCCTGTACTTGGACCGTCATGGTTGCGTTTTTATATAAACATTTAATCACTTCGATGTACCGATAGTCAATATGGCACCGCTGGAGAGACTGTAGCACTGCCCATGTCTCGATCAAATTGAAGGCCTTCTCATAATCCACAAACGCCAAGCATAGTGGCAAGTTATACTCTTCGGTCTTCTGTATAATTTGTTGCAGCGTATGGATGTGGTCTATGGTGCTAAAGCCTTTTCGGAAACCTGCTTGTTCGGGAAGCTGGAAATCATCGAACCTACGTGCGAGACAATTCGTGATGACCCTCGAAAACAACTTGTAAACATGGCTCAGAAGCGAGATGGATCTGTAATTCTTCAGCAAGGTGTTATCTCCTTTCTTGAAGAAGAGCACCACCACACCTCTGTTCCATGCCTCCGGCGTTATTCCCTTGAGCAAGACGGAGTTAAAGAGTTTCTGAAGGACCTCCAGTATCGGTGTTCGGCAGAGGTGACCGGGCCCGACCGTGAATAAGTCGATAGCCAGACACCTGATCTAGACGAATACGGGTATTTTGTAAACTGTGGGTACTCAGAGTTAGTAATTTAGTAATAAATGAAAATCATTTAAACAGTTTTATATTTTATTTGATACTCCCGAAGTCAGGCATCTCTATATTATTTCTAATCATTTTTTTCTTGATTTTATTTTTTCTCTTTATAAAGACTTCTATGAATTTTAGTTAGTTATTTAGTCGCACGGATAGAATTTTAAGATCTGAAATTGATAAATCACATCACAACCCACTTTTTGCTTATAATTCCCCTTTTAAAATCATAGTTTTCATTCAATAAAGACTATTTCCGTTTATTGACTGCTTGTTTTTTGTCCAATCCCATAAATACATTTATGTAAGTTATATATTTCATTACAAGCTTCAAATTTCACAATATTAACGATCCTTAACTGAATAGAGGCTAAATTTCAAATAATACAACGAAATTCTCCGGAGTTCTCCGGAGATTCTCCGGCGAACGGCCAATCACCGGTGAATTTCTCCGGTTCCCGAGATTCCGCTCCGGAGCAAACCACTACTTGGACTCGCAATAGGATTGGGTAAAAAATATCGATATATCAAAATATCGATATTTTTTTGGAAAAATATTGATACTAATTAGCGATATTTTTTCCCGCGATATATCAATTTTCGATATTTATTTTCAGATATCAAAATCGATATGTTTTTAAAGCTCTGCTGTCTGCTCATGCGTCACATCATGATTTTGACCAAACCGATTTCTTAAATTTAGAAAATATGCAGTAGGCTGTATGGGTTTAGTTTCTTTGCTTCAAACACAAACAAAAATTACTCTCTATGACTTGCTTGTCTATGACAATGACATTGCTTGTTGGTTTGGTTGGTATCACTGCACTGACTGTATTGTATTTTAGAGTGTTGGTACGAGTAAACTAAGCGTGGCTCATTGTTATTTTTTTTGTGTGAATTGTATTAAATACAATTTATTTATGTGAAACATCATGTCTGCTGTATGGAAGTTTAAAAGCAGATTAACAGGGGAACACATCAAACAAAGAGTGCTCCTGATGTCAATATCAGACAAATACTGGTCTGAATAATGTTTTTTTTTGTTCCTTTTTTTATGTCAAGCAATTCGAGAAAAAATATTTAAATAATAAAACTGATGTTGAAACAGCCAGATGTGTATTTGCTTTAAAATTTCGATAATTTAGGCAATTTTTATAAATATTTGCAAATTGGGCAAAAAATATCGATATATCGAAATATCGATATTTCTTGGGTGATATGTATCGATATATTTGAAAAATATTGATATTATTTTTCCATTTGCCCATCCCTAACTCGCAATCGCACTTGGACGCTCTTGCTTGCTCGCAAAAACTTGGGCAAAGTAGTTTTTTTTTTACTTTTGTTTCTGTCACCTATCAAAGTCAAAATCAAATGTGGCGAACATGTTCCGATTTACGCTAAAATCGATTTTATTGTGCTCAAACTCGTTCCGAATTTCTGTGCACGCTAACGAGAGCTGTTGCTACGTCATCGATGACCTCATTATTAAGCGTGATAAAATTACAAAGACGTTGCACTATTTATCTCTGTAAAAATATCTATAAAGAAATGAATGTCAACTGACATATTTTGGCTCACAGTGATTTCGTGTAGGTAGGAGCGAAGGTATCGCATCGTAAGCTAAATATGGCGCCCTGTAATGACGTCATCGTTGACGTAGCGAAGCTACAGCTCTCGTTAGCGTGCACAAAAATTCGGAACGAGTTTGAGCACAATGAAATCGATTTTAGCGTAAATCGGAACGCCGCATCAGTGCAGGCTCAGCTGTCAGCTGTCAAAAGTGCGCTTCGTTCGTTGGTTCGTTTCGATCGTCAGTCGAGTTTTTGCTTCGAATTGAATTGAATAAATTTAGAAACATTGCTTGCAATTACGTCAATTCTGCCTTTCTCTTGTAATGTTTTCTTTACAATAGTGCTAAACATCTGTTTTTTTAATGATATGTAGTCGGAAAACTTTATAAAAATGTCTCTAGAACAAACAGCTTGTGACGGTAAAATGCACACAATTATTTGAATTTTGCTAAATAATTTCTTTACTTTTAGACAGCCTGCATGTTGTTTTAGGTATTTAATTTGTTTATATAATCAATTGTCGCTCAACTAGGGATCATTGTTTAAAGTTAAGTACAATGATAACATTATTTCAGATTTGAAGGCATTTGAGCGCCGCCTGACTGAAGTGATAGGATGTCTTCAACCAGCAACTATGAGATGGAGGAGTAAGTATGCCTCTTCATTACACATAAAAAAAATATGCCATAGTAGTGACTCTTACTGATAGACTATTTACACACTTTCCTAGTTAGACAACTCATCCTACATGAGTTGTCAAGCAAGGAGTCTTTGGTGTGTAATACAGTGTTAACTAGCCTGCAATGTTCCTATGAATTATTCCAAATAACACATTTATTAAATTAAACCTTTTATAATTGACAATCGTCTGGTGTAGTAGTTCGTGTTCTGGACAACAAAGCCTGGTGGTTGTGGGTCCTGCGAGGGGCAAATGTTTGAATGATAAGCATGAGCATTTGTACCTAAGTCATGGACAATTTTTATCTAGTCGCCATAGTACAAGCTATGTTTAGTTTGGGGCTAGCTAATTGGTGTGATTGTTGAAACAATTCAATTTATTTTTATTTAAAAATTATAACATTACTTTTGTTCTTTTCCAGTCCTCCTTGCAGTTGTGTCTGTATGTACTGCGATGGCAGCGTGGCACTGGTTGTCTGATCCACTGACACCCGTTGTGTCTCTCACACAGTCTTTATGGAACCATCCTTTCTTTGCATTCACTTCCACTCTACTAGGTTGGTTCACAAATAGGATTAAATATTTTTATTTGCTATCACCACTGCTGGGGAAAGATCTGCAAAACACTCTGATCTTTGTCCATTGCTAAAGTTTCCTAATCCTTTATACATAAGGGTCACTGACTGCAAGATGCATGGACTTAGGTGATCCTGAATTAGTATAATGGGTACCTAAAACCATAATTTGATAAATCATTAATAAAAAGTCAAAGGTTTTAATTGTTTTGATAATAGTTTTTTTTACTGATGGATGTTAACAGGTTTTTTATGTGGTTGAAAATATAAATGCTTTCTTTACTGGATACATTAAAAGTTAATTTTAATATTAGTATTGAGTGGTGAATGTTTTTTTTTCAGTGCTGCTGTTTATGATGGGTGTCCATAGAAAAGTAATAGCACCGAGTATTATCACGGCTAGGACTCGGTCTGTCCTTAATGACTTCAATATGTCATGTGATGAAACTGGCAAACTTATTTTGAAGCCAAGACCAGCCAATAATTAATATAACTTATTAGTTTTGTTGTTAATTTGTAAATATTACTTAAAAACAAATAAATAGTAAGTACAAAATTTACAGGGTATCATTATGCATTTATTTCTAGCCTGGAATTCTAAGTTTTTAAGCTAATTTTAGTATGTGGTAGGTAAAAATGAAACAAAATAATACAAGTCTATTAAAGTTTATTAATCATAACTTTGGTGTGTTTATTATATACAATAAATAAAGGATAACTAAAAATAGGTCTATCATACAAACCACCTTAAAGTTAAATATTAACAGAAATGTGCCACAAACTGGATAAGGAACAACAATCTTGTTAACTACTGCATTTAGCTCTTCCTACAAAATAATTCTACAATATTTGGCTAAGATTATAACAAATGAACCACTCATGTAAAAAGGAGCTACTTAATTTCTGTGCTAACACTCAAAAGAGTTTATCACTCCTACTTTTATATTGTGATAAAATGTTTTTTGTAAATCATTTTCTACAATCATATTCATCATAGGCTTTGATTTGAGAAGACTCACTAAATACTACACTATCGCTTCAATTATGTTTATACTCATCATGGAGTGTTTATAATTTTGGAATTATTTATCAAATGGAATAGGTAATAAAACAACTTATTGATAATTTTATAAAAAATATAAGTAATTTAAATAATTATGCTTTGGGCAGTATTAATCTTGGAATTGATTTACTTATCATTATTTCAATTCAATCAATCAATTCCTTGTATGACACATGCATTTCTTACAGACATGCCTAAATGCAATTCGGCGAGAATTGAATTATCTTTCCTCGCATAGTTAACAAGTCGACATACCAAACATTAACAAAGTTTACTATTTAATTATTGTTAGTGCTGATTGTGCAAGTTGGACCTACCTAATATTCTATACTTAAAAAAGAGATGTTTGTGCCAGAGTGACAATGGATTAACAATAATTAAATTTGTGTTATGCTACATTCTGAGTATAATATAATGCAACTAGTAGCCTCCTTGAAAAAAGGCAAATAACCTAATTTAAATATTTTCAACAAATGAAAACTACCTCAGTATTTTACTACTTTAAATGATGTAATGATAGTTCATAACGATTTATTTTATGTAGTATTTGTTAACACCGAAGATAAATTAATATAGTTATCATAAATGTGGATCTGTAGGTAGTGAAATTACCCTTTGCTATAAACGATATTGGACAAAATACAGGAAAATTACTTTTACCTTGAACTAAATATAGTTATCGTTATCTTCTTTATCCTACTGTAATTAATAATTATAGTATGACTTGTAAACATGCACATTGCTTATTATAAATTTCAATTTATAAATAATTGTCAATATAGAAACACATCATAAAATTTATCATATAATTACAGATAGTTAACATCAAGGCAGTGGTATATGCGTCAATTTAACTTTAACACATGTATAATTATCAACATTTATTACACCATAGTTAGGCATCGCGAAATGCCAGTCCATAGTAAAATGTTTGTTGAATGTGAATTCGAATGTCATCGCGCTTTTCTGTGTGGTATCAGATTCAATAAACATCAAAACAAGAATAAACTTGAACAGGTAAATTTGTGCTAATTTTCACCCTTTTCAGTCTTTACAGATGAATAAGATTTTGATAAGTAATAACTATTACAAATTAGTAATTATATAAAAATCGTTTCATAAATATTAATATTAACAAGGTAGTAATATAAATGGGTTAGGAGGTACTATTAAAGGTAAAAGGTAAACATGGAGGTAACCAAATAATCCAAGTAGAATTTAAGCGTGATGTTCTAATACAAAATATATTGATGCACGTAAAATTTGCAAGTTTTGCTTCGGTTTCAAATTCGGTAGATTTAGCAATATATTGCACAAATAAAAAGGTTCCAGTCGGTAACCAATTGGGTTCTTAGATTAATTTCAAGGCATTTTAAGAATTATTATTATAGGTATGTAATATTATTTTAATAATACTTCTTCCTTAATTACATTACGTGTGTCTAATGTAAGCATTCTTATGAGTTTAAGGTTATAAAATCTAACTTACAGACTTCTGACTGCTATAAAATCTGTTGTGACGATACCTAGAGTGTAACCTTGCACCTGTGGGGTAGGCAGGGGGTAGTTTCTCAACAATTCCTTATTTTGCTTCATAAGCATGCATTCGTAATACGAGTGACTATTGGTTACACATACCCCTACATCCTTACACGCTACAAATAAAGCTTCAAATCAATGACTTATTAATTTTGTAAAATATTTTCCGTTCCATCTATTCTTATTTTATTAGTTTTCATCGAACACTTATTACATGCAAAGGTATACAAAATAGTCGACATATCTTTTTGTAAAAGTTGAATGTTAATAAAACAGGATGATATTAGATTATACACTATTCATTACGAGTATTAGCTATAAACTGAATTCTACCGATTTCTAAATTGAGCTTGCTTGTTCATTGCAATGTTTGATTTTGTTTTGAATGACAATTATTAATTATAGTAACATTACATTGCAACGAGCAAGCGTCGTAACTAGCAAATGAACGCGTGCGCATGAGAAATCCCCACAAATGATTATTGTCGAATCATTCCCCACAGCAACATGCAAGGCTGGAGTGCTGCCCTCACGCCGCGAGGAGGGTCCGGATGTTCTTCGGCGTGGACTGGTGGTTCAGGTGTTTGGTGGTGTATCTGCGAACAAGACATTCATAAATGTACATAGTTATAGATAAGCTTGACTGTTAAAATGTTTAGGCGAGACAATCGTTTTAACATGTTCTTTCTTTCCATGTAAATGAACAATTTCAAAATCGAAAAAAATATTTTACCTTTACAAAATTTTCATTTACCTCGATGATAATGTGTCGAACCTCGATGTCTATCTAATGGCTATCAGAATGATTTAATACTCAATGTGGACCCTGCACTTATCATTGTCTTGGGCATTAAATAGTTTAGAGGACTACCCTCAAACGCGTCGGGGCCAACTAGAAAAATAGAACCGTAATTTTCGGGATGGCCCCGACATTGGTTAAATGTAGTTTACGTCGGCCGAACATCCTGGGTTTCCCTTGTTTAACCTGTCACTCTGTATTTTATAAGGTAGGTACATAAAAGGTAAGTAACGAACGCGACTAAATTTTAGTCGGGTTCGTTATTATTATTTAATAATGACGAAAATGCGAGAATGCCTTTTTTTAGAATTAATATCTTTTTCTTCATTTCTATCATATTTTTGAGCTACTAATCGCCGCCGGATGTGGTTAATTTTCTTTGAACTATTATCTGATTTCTTTATCTTCTGTTCAAAACTTAGAACTATGGATAAATTGATACTCATTACACAAACAAGTACCTTAGAGCGTTCAGCAGCGGTTCCGCTTTCGCCGGCGTCTGCTGCTGCAGGAACTTGACGCATCCCTTCACGTCCACGGAGGAGGAGCGGCAGAACGCGCCCGCCGGGTGCACCCAGTCGTACAGGATGATGAGCCCCACCATCACGCGCAGGACTAGGAGAGACGTCTCCTCGCGGCTGAACTGGGCGACGAGTTTACTGGAAAAAGGAAAAGTTGATTTTAAATTTTTCATACTCGGAAAGTACATAGTGTTTGTTTGATCCGAGTAGCGGGTGGAAGATGCTACTTCCCACCTTTGGGCGGGAAGCCGGGAAAGACTCATTTGCTTTCCTCTCTAGGGTGTGACAAATTTAAAAAATAGAACGAAATTTGTTTTAGGTCGGCCGGCTGCAAAAATTCTTACATAATAATTAATAAAAAAAATGCTACGGTATTTTGAATGTATAAACAGTGTATGAATAAAAGTAGACAATAATGACACATAGGAATTATGGTCCATAATTGACGAATTTAACGGTGAATACATAAAAAAAAACACTGCACAGCAATTATTTCTTAAAAGGGAGTTTATTGCTATTCCAATACGCATAAACTACATAAAGTACAAAAAAAAACGACAATTTACTCATTGAACAGTTTGAACACACATTGCATAGGTTGTTTAGCTATCCGAACGACTGCCTGTAACGAGTTACTTCTAACATGAGGTGTTCATTTCTTTTCCAAGTCAAGATAGTCTGGACATGTCCTGACAAATTCTAATGGATGGTGACCCTGCCTACAAACGATACATTTGCAGCACAATAGACGCATACAGCACGCTGCATCGCTGCGCTCTTGCGACATCAATGCAAATCTGACCGCAAACAAGTATTCGGTGCCGCATTCACGGATGTAGACTGTTTGATTTTCTATAGTGGTGCGCGGAAAATACCACAGAACATAATAGTACCTAGTCATATACAATGCATCTACTGGAAATGTACTGGTATAGGTTTTTTTTAGACGAACTATACTGAAACAGCATGTAATAGAACTATTTCTTTTATTTACGAGTACCTAGCGGTACTCAAAGTAGCTAGTCAAAAGACTTTATAGGACATTCAGAAAACTTATTTTGTTACGAAAGTACAGTAGGTAACTGCCCAAATTAATCAAAGTTGATCATTTACTGAAAATATTTCTAATGTTTCCTTAAGGTCGATACACGAGTCTGATGATTTGCATTTATTGCTACTCAGGAGTTGCATTGCAAATATTGCAATTGTACTAGAATGAAGTTTACCAAAAGAGTCCGTTACAGTTGGTTGGTTATTTAAATTATGCAAACGCGGTTACTAAAAGCTGCCAGTTTGCGGCATCTGGTAAGTGGTAACGCAGAATCTGGTCTGGACAATGGTTTCGCCATAATTGGCATTCTGAAATTTCTGAACTACAAATAACATAAAAGAATAACATAAACATAAAAGCCCGGTAAACAAAAGGTTCTTCTCAAAACCAAAACGACCACCCAACCTGTCGTAGAAGTTACCATACCAATCTAGAATCACTATTGAAACAACAGTGGATCTGCATTAATTATGTATTGCTTTTGCCTTTCTTTGCAGTACTTATTAGAACTGCTGTATAAAAGTGTTATTTAGGATTCCTTGATAAGTTGATAATACGCGTTTAAACGCGTCATAGATTCACATGTATGTAAAACCGATAAGCTAAAATGTTAAATCTTTGTTTGTTTTAAGATATTTTGTCCATATCGTGCGGTATCGACATTGGAAGCTTATCAATAAGTCTATTCAACCGTAAAAATATTTATAAACAATTTCGCATTATAGATCATTGTTTATACCTATGATAGGTAGTGGAAATTAGGTTTCTGACATCAATTTCAATTTTGCCTGACATCATTAAATTTTCAAAATGACTTATCTTTTGTATGTTTAAATGCAACGATTTAACTGTTAGAATAAATTATAGGCCAAAATATATGGCAAAATGTATTACAAAATATGTTGATAAGAGTTGGTTACATTTTCAATCATTCTTAATAGCATTGTAAGAACATAAGTAATTTCTTAAATTGTTTGCTGTCCCGAATAAAGAACTAAAAAAGAAAATTTTGATCACATGATAAACATCCACAAGTCCAAAGAAACGTGTAGGTACATCATTTGAAAATTTTAATGACAATAAAAGCAATGAACCTAGTTTAATTACACGGAGGTGTTGAAAAGTAAACTGTGTTGCACATTTTATAGTTTTGTGGGTCGCATGTGTTGTGTGTTTACATGACCAACAAACGGGATTTACGGCACAATAAAACTATGTACGATCGTATGAATCTAGTTGAACGTTTTAACCTTTATCTTTATAGCCATAAAGAACCATTTGCTATGTTTGATTTGGACTGCCTACTGGTTTTACGCTACTGGTTGATTCGGGTCGGGTTCAGTGCGTGATGCGTACTTAAACTATGGAATCACGTACAAAAGTAGTTTTCCTGAAGCGTATTGTTAGGACAGCTTTAGATATTAAAGATATATTTCATTTTTCAAGGCTTTTCTACTCTTTTATACTTTTATTTGTTACATAATTATTAAGATCTCTTAACGCAGTTCAAGTAAGTTTCGCGAGGATATGCGTTACGTAATTATTTTGCTCTTTGCTCTGGTATTGTTAACAAAATAAAACTCATTTGGGGCTCTTTGGCGAGTAGCTACCAGCGTCCAGCACAGTTGCTAAGCTTAAACACTGACATCTCATCATTTATATTTAATCCAGCCATATAAATGTCAGTCCATTTGGCATTAAAAAAAAAATGTTTTGCTTTTAATCAGTAACAGAGTCCATGTTATGTTTGCCCAACCACACTGTTACCGTGTTCATCAAAGGGATGGCAAATCGAATAAAGCAGGGTCCCGCTGACTAGTCAGTCACGTATACACATGTTTTATTTGTAGGGTTAGCAATATTGCGAATTTTCTATACTGGAATAATATAAGATTGTGTTGTTTTACTTCATTTTCGAGAGTACCTACAGACAGATATAGAATATCTGAGTCATTTAGCGATCCCAAGATGTCAACTGAATTGTAACTGAATACATAATTTGGGCTAAACTTCAGCCTTCTACGAATTTTCGAAAAGTAGAGATTGCATTATTGAGGAATAGAGACGAGTAGCAAGTACAAGTATTTGTATTCCTTTATGTGAAGAACAAGGCCATGTTCGATACATTTACGAAGCACTTTATGAAAAAAAGACCGCATTTTTTTGGTGGCAGCAGAACAGTAGCCAGTCAGTTGCTCAGACAAACGGCGCGCGTGAAGATAACGTCGAAGTCGGTGTTAAAATTAATATGAATATGCGCCAGAAGAAACACAAGAAGTAAGTAATTAACATCCTTGTGTTATGAACGGGGTACCAGACAGAACCGCGAACAGATAAAAGTAAAATTAGAAGAGCGTATTAATGCGGCCGAGCGATTTTATGTATTTAGCATTACTTTGAAGAGGGGTTGGAAAATGCTGGTCTAAGGGAGGAGGAGGACTCTTAGTTTCAGACCTCTCATTAGAGGTATACTTCTATAATTCTCTCGTTCACTATATTCTTAAATGACTATGGCCAGTAGTTGATAATGAAATGACGTGTTTGATGATTTGTTATTCAAAGCGGGCCCCCCATTGTCGCATTCGATAGACGTCGCGAACCAATATAGCTATCAGACGAGCATGAGCTTCCGTTCACACTCTGTTTCGGAATTTTCGCTGAATTGGAAGGACTGACCGAATTTTATACATACTTTTAAAATAAAATTTGGATGGTAAAATGTTATATTGTCATATCATCGTAGCCAGTGCCTCAGTTAAACGATGGATATTGTTATTTAAACTGAGCTACAGCCTACAGGCTTTTACATCGCTTGGCTGGTCTGGTCTGATTTTCCGTCAAAAGAAAGAATATGTAACGTGGGTCGACCATGGAAGGCCATAATTCTTCGAAGGAGGGGGGCACTCATCGAACTCGAAACTTAAGAATTCAATGTTAGTCCCATAAAAAAATCGTGTTATTCGAGCACCAGAATTAGCCCCTGAGAGGTTTAACGTTTAATTACACCTTGTCAAACAACCAACATGATAATTTGATAATAAATTATCTGGTGCTTTGACAAGACAAATTCATTGTCAAAATTGCATTGAACAGTGAATCATCATTATTGTGTTGTGCAAAAACAGGAAGTGGTATAAATTGAATTCTACCATCGAATTTAATGCAATGGACAGCCTTATGCGTGTAGTAAGTGATTCACAAATATATAAAATGTTCAGCGTAGGTAAAAAATTAAGGAGGCATATCAGATTATTATGACTAATACGTAATAAGTTAATAACTGCTGGGGAATTAGAAATGTAACAGATTTTGTGCTAACTAAGTGGTTTTTCTACTACCGACTGACGTACTATTGTTATGTTGTGCCCTTTAGTTACTCATACTAATAAATTGTATGATAATTGCGTTGGAAAAAAATATAACACAGTTAGTGTTCGATCCTGCAATCGCACGACTTAGCATTCCCGAAAAGTCTTATTTTAAAGAGCCTAAAGGAGTAAAATACAGTGACTTAATATTACTTGTATTTCACGAGGGCGTAGTCGCAGGCGCAACCAGTACTTCATTATATTAAAAAAAATATCGACCAACTTCGACGCCATCCAAAATATCGAGTACACCATTTAGGTATATTAGATAGGACGACACGTGCTTTTGTCAAGGAAGTACCCACGTGGCCTCTCCATACAATGGATGCTTAGCGGATGACGATCCACTTGATAGGAGCATGCGCGTAATAGGAAACCGTAACATATTGGGAAACTAGCAATATAGGGTGTGTAAGTTTGTTCCACTGAGTTTTTATTGACTATTAAATATCTAGCAACTTTTGAAAACCTGAAAACTGGTCAATTGTACTACAAATACAAAAGCGATGGCTGAACATTTCATACGGAATGCCGAGACCATACATAGAAATATTGATGTCCTTTCTCTGATCTGTGGCCGAGACAGAGTGAATGAGAGCATAAGGGAAAAGGTGCTATTATTTTCAATTTGTATAATATACATATTCATTTATGTATGTAATATGCTATAAATGTATTGCCAGTCTAAGTCCTTTTGAGTATTGGTCATTTTGAGAGTTGGTCTTTTTAGGAATTGGCCTTTTCAAGAATTGGTCCTTTAAAGAATTGGCAAATTCAAGAATTAGTCCTTTTACAAATAGGCCATTCACCGAATAAGGCATTTATAGAATGCTAGGCATTTTAAGAAATGAGCATGTGTCGACTAAGCCGTCTCGATATCGTTGGTAAAATTCTCTAACAAGGCGATATCATTCGGATGCGACAGCTCTGTTGGTCTATTAGTTTGCACTCCAGAGCACATAGCCAAGATTTTGGTTGTTCTAAGAGACAAAAGTGTACAGTGTGACAAAAAGGCATCTCTCTATCCATTATCTAGTCACAGTACTCACAGTACAGCTCTGCTTAGTTTGGGGCTAGATAATTGATGTGATTGAAAGCATTTATTCTTATTATTTTGGTATTCAGTTTTGATTTATGAAACCAACACACCCTGTATACGAGAAAGCTTCCGCAAACTAAACGCATACTTGCAAATTGTGCGATAAAACTAGTAACTATTAATAATTGCAGATGGAAATAGAGATTCCTTAGTTTGACGCCGATTGATGTTTGCGAAGATCTGATGGTAGTAATAGACTTCCTAGAAAGCGAGCCATAAAATGCATGTACCACGAAGTTAATTTCTTACGTGAATTATATTTTCTCTTGATTGCTAACAGAGATATTTCCGTTGAATTAAAATGCAATATACATTTTATTGTTCGATTTTGATGCTAAATAAAATGAATGAATGTGAATGTTATGTAGCTCTATCCTATCTGGCGAATCTAATATCTGAATCTGGTCCTGAAAGAAATAGTTTGCATTGCAGAGAGGGTATGTTGGATCACATCAGTATCATTATTCAGTTAATAAAACAGGGTTGTGTCTCTGGTTACAACTTTATTATTTGGCACCGGTGGAAAGCCCGTCAAATTCGAGCGTGATTATAAATAACGTGATTAAAATGACAAGCACCCTATCACTTTTCTATTTTTGTTTTACTATTTCAACCAATGTGCAAAAAGCCGACACAATAGCCATGATACGACGTGCGTGACCCATATTGTGACCACTGAAACGATAACGTTTGGTAGAAGACAATTTATTCAAGTCCAACTATAAATCTACTTTAATTTAGTACACTAATGTGAGCTAGGTAAGTTTTAACGATCGTTTACATTTGTTTTTAAGGAAAGTAAATATGATAAGATAATAAGCAAACTCAAAATCAATCAAAATTTTACTACCCTTGCCGCGTTTGTCTGCATAAATAGGCTAGGTACGTACAGTTTTCTCATAAATAGACTTCCTCATGGGGAAGGTTTGTGTAGTCCTTTTTTAAATAGTGGAACATAAAAGCTATGTAGTTTTATCCTTTTTATTATTATGAGCCACGAAACCCCACACTGAAGATTTAGCCATTGAAAAAACATACAAAAAATACGAATACAGCTGAAACGGGCTGCAAAGGAGCCAGGTCATTAAACTATGCTGCGCGATATGTAGATATCTTATCTGCAGCCATTCTGCAGTAATAGAGACTCGATGTGGTAGGGTCTCCTTCATTCATACACATAAATTGCGTATAAATGCGATAGTACAATTATAATGGAACTGTTAGTACGAACGAATCCTAGATACGAGAAAGCTACTTTTCTGGTTATCCAGGTCATAAGGGAGTAAAATAGGGGTGACAACAAGTCGTATTCCACCCAAAGTAAACCTATAAACGCTTACAATAGATAGGTCTTGTCGACATCCAAATAGCTCAGGCCTTAAAGTCAAAGGCACCAGATGAGTTGAATTTAATTAACAAGTTTGGTTGAAGTTAACTCTTTTAACAAAGTGTAGGTACCAAATGATAAATGCAACACTAGACTTGATTCAAGGGTCTCTAGAGCCTCCTTTATATTCTTCTATTGTGGCTTTCCTCTCGCCTCCTGTGCTGTACAGATAACGTATCCGCGGTGAAATCCATGTCAGATTGTAATCTGTGCCAACATTACTAACTTATTAAGTTTCGTATACTAATACAGTATATGTCGATGATCTATTTGCAAATAGCCGTACCTGTAAAGGTCCATTGCTGAACTTTAAGCCATTTTCTAGTGCGGACCTTTATGTATTAGCTCATATTATATTATCGAAATAAAAGGGACTAGTATTTACGATGGTAAGGCAAACTGCTGTTTTGGGCTTTTACTATAAAAAAAGGGTCGATTTCCTTGTATAAGGGTAGCAACTGTAATTTGATGGGGAAGCGCTAGGAGAAAGAAATGTTTCATGACAACTTACAATGATCAAGGTAAAGCAACAGAGTCAACGGCAACAATATATGAAACGTCTGTTTAATCCAGCCTTGTTCATAACTCATAAAACAGAACCGTACAAATGAACGCCGGAATATTTCGCTGAAAATGTTAACTTCAGAACTGAAGTCACTTTTATCCGTTTCGTAACAATTGGGACAGATCCTCCAGCGAGCTCTTGACCTGGAACCGAGATTTGTGATTCATAATGACATTCACAGACACACTTGCCCAGTTTCGAAATCGTAATTTTAGAAGTGTCACATAAAAATATGTGCTGTTTAAAGATTAGTTTTTTAAAGGATTTTCATAATATTGTTGAGGAAGAGAGATGATCAGTTAGATGTTCAGCAGTGAACGTCGTATGGCTCAAATGACGATGATGTGATTATCAGTATCTCATTCGTAGTCAATTTTTACGATGTGTTTCTTTACTACGACTAATTAACTACGTTGCTTTAGTTGACGATCATTTAGTCCGACTTTTGATCTATACTTAAAGCTACCAAATATGATGATCCGGCTGTTCAGTGTCGTTTAAGGCACAAGATCTAAAGTGACTCTCTACTTGGAGGCAGACGAACATCAGAAGGCTTAAAAAGAAACTAAGTAGGTACTTAGATAAAGCATTAAATTAACTAATTCCGTTTCGTAGTGAGTTAGGAGTTTGTATCAAGCGATGAGGTCGTCAACACGTCCAGTCCAATCAGTCGTTTCCCATAAAGCATCACGTAATGAGTGACAGTAGATTTATCACAACGTTATTTGTGGAGATATCGGAGCCGCCTCGGCAATGATATCGCGGGGCGAGCGACATACGATCCTTCGTGGTAATAAATACGCCCTTGTTGCAAGGATACTGCCCACACTGTTTGATTGTTGTACCTACTTGCACTTGCTGTGCACCTCGCTCGTTCGTGTGCGCAGGATTTAAAATTAGAATTTGGCGAATTCGAAACTGCAGATTTTTTTTCTTGTATGACAGTGTGTCGTCACTTTTTACAATGCCAAAAATAAAGATGCTGGTCGCATAAGGTTTGGTGAAGTGGCAATATAAAGTGGTGATACAAGATTAATAATTCTACGTGATATTGCACACAATTTATACAAACTAAATGTATTCTCATTACAATCCAAACGGTTAGAAATAATGTAGAATAAAATATAACAAAAAAACTAAATTATTTGACGGCTAATAATCATAGGGTAGGTTGGCCATATCCGGACAATATCTGTCAGAAAAGAGTTCCACATTCCTAGCTTAAGGGTGCTTTTCTACCACGATAGCTTAGCGAAGCATGAGAAAAATCTACCAATAGATATTGTTTTATTATCCTTAACTCAGGTGGAAAAGGGTAAATATATTTGTCCATTCAAAGCAAGCAAGAGATTTGAGCAAAAGAGGAAGCCGTACGAAAGATCTTTCGATTCCTTGCACAGCTTTGGTTGAAAGAGTCAGGTCCGGTAGGCACCAAAGCGAAGAAGATGACCTAACTGCGGGGCCCGTTTTAGGCTGCGTCCTCTCGGGTCAATTGATCTCGTCTCCTTTAGTGGATACCGCCAGATCGCGGATTTTATAGCTCTACTACGCGCTCTCTTAAATCGCATAGATTCCTCGCACATCATTAGTGAAAACGCACTCTTTAAAACAGCATGACTAAATAACATTTAAGTTTACTGCCAAACGTAATATTGTGGGAAATCTGCTGATTTCAAAGCGATTCTTAAAGAATGTAAGCGCACTAAAGAAACCCCCACTTTATTGCTTCTGGTGACCCGGGAAAGTTTCTCCCCATCTTTCGGAGTGAGCATATTTTGAACTCTATTGCTTGTGAATCTCATTTTCCTTGAATAATTTGTTGTGTTTGCAAGCTAATTTTGCGTGAGCTACTCTTTACTGAGTCCATTATAGCAGAATGCTTAATAACGCCGTATTATTACATAATCTCGTTGTAATTTAAAACAACACGCGCTTTAGAATATTTTATGCAAAATTATTACGTTTGTTGAACCGAAATACTATGTATGTTTAAAATATTAAACTTATAGGACAAATCACATATTTCAGTCATTGAGTCATAGACTCTGACAAGATGCGGGATATTTCAGATTCCAGGTAAATTAAATATAGAGTTTATAGACGTTTTAGCATTTTTCATAGTTTTCAAACGAGTTTTGGAAAAGAGTGAATGAAGTATGTAAAAATAGCAATTGATAATTATCTTGAAGCTATCAAGTGGTAGTTTTATCCGAGCCTTGGAGAGCGTTCTGCTCGCTTGCGTTAGTGCATACGCTTGCTTCGAAATCTGGTTACGCGAGAAATCCGAGATTTATACGGCCACGCGAACCTTTGTGCTAGATTCCCGAGCGGCTAGTTTCTAAACAATTGTTTATAGCTATTTGTGTTTGGCCTGTTTAGTAGAGTACATGCAGTAGTTACATTGAAACTACTGGTGGATACTTACCAAGATAACGCTGATTTACTGGCTTGGAGAGAGGCAAATTATAACTCAAAATGCTATCTCGAAACAATGGAACTATCAGTGTAGTTAATTACTGATTATTGGTGATATAAATACCCTTTTATTTTTATGACTTATGATCCAGGCACACCGACGGAATTCAGCGAACGAATGATTTGGAGAACCAACAGGTCACACGAAACTGAAACCTCTTTCTTGTATCCTAATAAATAGCTTTGCTGCATAAGCAAGAACACAAAATTATAATTGGACAAGCCTGGAACGAAGTTTTATCAGCACTAAAAATGATTCGGTTACATTGATTGACGAAATTTGCAATTTGGCTAACTTTAGACGAACCGTGTTAGGTGTGGCCGATGCATTCAGGGAGACTCATACGCAGACAGGGAGACTTTTTCACGTGGCGTGGCGCGAAACTCTTTGCTGTGGGTCTTATATTTTATTATATAAATAATAACAAATATAAAAACAAGTGCCATTTACAATATGAATTTATGTTTATTGCATGGCAACCTCGCGAGAGCCGTCCACTCTTCATCAAGTTATTTTATGGCACCATGGGGCCACATTACTAGATAAACTTATATTTCAGAAACAGAAACGATGATAGAAAATTGCCCTTAAAAGTTTTTTTAATATAGGATATTTATTTTTGGATGGATAAAAAAAGCGGACTTATTGTATTGTATTGAATCATAATAATACTCAATTAATACTCAATCAATAAGAGTCAATCTTATTAGGAATTATACTTCTATTTTTTTTTAACCGTGCCGAATTTCGTCTGGCTAAATTGGCTACACATTAGTAAATAGTCATTTCAGTACGAGCCAAAAAAACGACTGTCATCCTTCCTTCATCCAATCCTTAAGTGAAGGTTAATTAGTCAGACTTGTTAGCGTCCAAACTTCACAATTTTGAGATGAATATTAAAACATGTTTCTTTATGACTTTTCAAGTTCCAACGCTCTTTTGATTATGAACGAAGCTTGCATAGCATTATGCAAAAGCGTTGAGAGATAAGTACTTACGGGTTTTCTAACATCCTTAGGCAGACCTTGGCCATCGTGCTCAGCGTTTCCGTGGTATTCTCCAAGTCTTGCTGATTGTCGTTCACGAATTGGCTTGTCGCTTCTGACAGGACTTTTAACATTGGCGTAGCCTGTGCGTAGAACAAGGACATTCTGTTCGCCACGTCGGCACTTATGTGGGGCTCGTCTCCTGGCGGCAGGTCAGCGTTGATGAGGCCCCCGCGGGATACGCTTCGTCTGTAGTAGCTGAAGTCGTTCTGGATGGCTGGCGTCTTCATCTGAGAAAGGAGAATCTGTTTTAAAGACAAATAGTGTTGTTTTTTGGAGCATAGAAAATATTATAGGTATAATGACCCCACGGTTATAAAATCTGTTTTTTATGTAATTTCGATAAGTCTTTAGTTACTGTTAAACTAGCCACAAAAGAAATTTTATTTTTGGTACTGGTGACCCATGTTCAAGGTGTAAAACATCTTTATGTTACTATATCTATCATTCGACTTTCGAACTAGGTTTTCTTCCGTCTGAAACCTGCTCGCTATCATCTAAAACTAAGTCAACCTTAAACAGATTATTAGGCGCGCCTTAATTTTTCACGAGGGGACGAGAAGGCAGTGTTTTCCCTGAAACAAGATCGCATGAGTGGTTGCCATTCTCATGGGGGAGCGAGATCACGTTTCGCTGAACCCTGTCCTGAGATACTTTAGTCACTGATGAAGGTAGTAAAACTTTGGCCCCCATGTCGGAAAGGGGAATGGTTTTAATCGATACTACGACAAATAAGAAGATGATTACTCGAATTTTGAGATTTGATTACAATTTATAATATTTATTAGGTCTACCAACACCTTACACAACACACCAAACCAATACTCTAAAATACAATAAATCGTATACCAAAGTGTGATGTAAACACCACATGCAGTCAGAATGATATTAACATTCAACATGTATGTATGTAAACAAAAATAAAGAAAGAAAAAACAGCTAATCACAAAATACAAATATCCTGCAGTGACTCGTGTTATCGTGTATAAGGAAGGTATAAGTATGTTTTTTATGAATTCCTAAAAATAACAACTTAAACGCTAAACGAGTAGTAGACGGTTATTTAGTAACAAATGGGCTATGATTGGAACTAAATTATTCACTTGTTATTAATAAAACATGATTATCAAATTCATAAAATAATTTATCTAAGTAGATGTAGTTAAGTAGGTACATTCATGTTTATAAAATTTTAAATAACTTGCCAATGTGGACGAAGGTATTGTGGTACTGGTAAAGGTTGCAGGACGACGCGGCGACGCTGGATGCAGGCCGCTACCAATCGGCCGATCTGGAAGTCACTGGGGGAGGCCTATGTTCAGCATTGGCTGAGATGATGATGTGGACGAAGCAAAATATTATTTTAATAGTTGTCACAAATTTTAAGTTGACGCACAAATGTTATCAATATCCTCCATCCATTCAAAACGTTACCTATTTACATAATTATGCAAAGAATATCAACTTTTAGCTTATTGCCAATCTTTTAAAACGAACGGCAGCCGCGAACGTGACCTTAACATAGAAATTTTCTTTATCGCATCAATCTATGAAAAGGCGAGGAATCGATGAGTCAGCGCGCAGAGGTCACGCCAAGCCTCGCTTTCTATCACAATGCCATTTAATTCGTAGGTACTTCGACGCCTTATTAGGAGCATTCTTATGACTAATGTTATTGTGTATTTTATTAGCATCGCCAAGTTAGGGTGCCGTCACACCAATAGGCTACTCGACTCATATCAAAAATTAATAAACAAATATTTCTTTTAATAAGTGTTAGACTTAAGGAACCTTAATATATCAATTTTAATACACAAAATTAAAGGATGACTGGATACATTCAATTTTAAAAATAATATATTTAATCTATAATTTGAAACCCGAAAACGCTATCCGCCATGATCGTGACGATAGTGCCGTCAGAAATCTCGAGAGCAAAATGACTTTCGCATTATTGTCATGTTTTCTTTGTCTTTTTCTTTAAATTTTATCCCATATTCTACACTAAACGTTGCTTGTTACTTGTAACTATAAGGTAATCAAACATTTATAACGAATAAGTAGACCTATTGGCACCCATAACCTAAATACTATTATTTTAATTACTGGTATTAAAATAGTTGTCTAATGAGTATCTACTTACATCGAAGTAATATTCGCAAAAATCAACTTTTATTTATTATGTACACTTTATGGAATCATTATAAAATTAATTCTGAGAAATTAGTTGAGTTAGTTTACAAGTAAACTGATGTCAAAGTAATAAGATAATCCATAGACCAACATCAAAGGCAGCGTTTTTGTCTGTTTCTAAAAACATAATTTTAATATCATAGATTCGTAGTTTTTTAAGTCACCAAAAATCTAAAAATATTTTTTTTTGTCTAATGAAACTGTAACAATTTAGGATTTCAAAAAAGTGTCAAATAGCCTATCGATTGGTATCGTAGGTTTAGGTGATCAACGGATACTGGTCGTAAAAACGTCGATCAGTCATCGATCGATGATTTAACTATCATAGATTGGTGTGGTTATTGTTTACTATAAAACGTCATGTACCATAAATACAGAATTAAAAAAATATTTAATGTTTTAATATTAATTGATAATCTCTCCAAGAAAGTTCAAAGAAAGATATAAAGTAAAATATTTTTATTACAAACCATTATCATCATCATCACTAGCCTATATCAGTCCACTGCCGGACACAGGCCTCTCCAAAAGGAGGATTTTGCCATAATCGCCACACCACTTATCGAAGTTTACATTATATCTCTCGTTCGGCGATTGATCGACTAGTGTGGTGACTCCCTAAGACTGGTAGAGGCGTCGTCACGTCAGTCGTTTCTTGTCTGGTGCACCAGGTTTCGAACAATGGTTGATGTTTGGGTGTTTTACACTAAACAACGTCGTTCTACTGAAATTGGTATTTTAATTTTCGACACATTTTATTACTTCAATATTTTGTAAAGGTTGATTGTAGTGCGTATTATTTTTTCTCTATGGTAGTGCTCTATTATGGGTGTGTGGCGAGAGACACCTCTAAAAAAAAACACCGTTTGGTAATCGTAACGCCATGATGTTAATTCTTTGAATAAATTAATATTAAACGAGCTTAAGCATTGTTATAAAAATAAAAAAAAAACAACAACGGTACTACAACACCCAGACACGGGGCTATATTTAAAAAAAGTTCGTTTTCTACATTGACCTAATCGGGAATAGAACACGGGATCTCAGAGACCGGCTTGCTTGCCACTCGGCTGAGGTCGTCGAGTTAAGTACTTAAGTAAGTATATCTTTTACTTGACAAAAAAATAAATATCTGAAATATCTGCACTTTTAACTGCCCATGTTTTATCCGCTTTTCTTATTAGTGTACGTACATGTACAAATGCTCATATCAGGATCGATGCGAATAAATCGATGCTTTGAAATATTCAACGCCGAGGGAAACGAACCCTCGTATATTCTTAGAAAAGGAACGCAAACACTTCAGAACATTTGAAATAGAGTGAGATAGGGTTTAAATCGAACAGGATTAATTTATGCACGGAAATGATTGGTATTTTCCTTAGCTCATCAGATATCTGACAATAATTACGAAAATAGCTTCCGAGAAAACACCAAAACCAAAATGGAATAAATGAATTTAATTTGTAAGATGAATGAAGATGAGGTAATGGGTTTGGTTTAGTTTTGCACAAATCATGCGCATAGGGGCCGTCCATAAATTACGTCATCGATTTTTTCAGATTTTAGACCCCCCCCCCTACAATCATCCTATCGTCATTTCTTAATGACCCCCCCCCCCTTCTCCCAAAATTGACGTCATTACCAGTTTGACAAAATTAAAACATTGCAGATTTGAGAAAAATAGGGTATTAATGATTAAAACACTCGATTATAGAATCACCTTTTATTGTAGTTATTATTTAAGTATTGTGTTTATTATCAATACATAGTATAAAACAAATTAAGTCGCTTTTGCTGTCTGTCCCTATGTATGCTTAGATCTTTAAAACTACGCAACGGATTTTGATGCGGTTTTTTTTAATAGATAGAGTGATTCTTAAGGAAGGTTTATATGTATAATACATGTAAGTACCACGGGCGAAGCCGGGGCGGGCAGCTAGTATTATATGTAATATTATTGTTAGAGTATTTTATCTGTAGTTATTACTGTACATATTTGTGTACATCTATGTTGCATTATGTATGTTTATTATCAGTTATTTTAGTACTGTACGCGCCTTAGCCGCCTCTCACATTTGCAGTCTACTAGGTGTGCTGGAAGAAATTTCTTTTTAGAAATAATCTTTTTGTACGTGAACAATAAACTATAAATAAATAAATAAGAATGACGTCAATTTTGAAACACCCCCCCCCCATCTATAATTTGCCGTCATCCGCAGACCAACCCCCCCCCCCCTAATTTAGAATGACGTAATATATGGACGGCCCCATATATAGATGATGCTCAAATGTTTGTTACATTATTCAGTGTTTGCATGTTTAGTTTTCAATTGTAAGAATCAGAGTAAACAATCTAGGACTAGCATCTAATGAACTAACTGGTTACGTATCATTCAACTAAAGTAATTTTAACTATTTTCAATATAACTAAAGCTTTCTTGTGTGTGCAAGATAAAGGGTGGACGGTAGACGAACAAGAATTAAATAAAGTAGTAATGTTGGTTTTTCGGTTGTACCATAGAGAATAAATAATACTAATAAACAAACTACAGCTCATTTTCTCAAGAGCATAGTGGAAAAAGGCAGCTTCCTACATCAACTGCTTACAGTTACCTAAGAGCTTACAGCTGTAAAACTAACTTGCCAAAACTTTGCAGCCATATTAAAATAAGTCATTTCTAGATCAATAGTTTCCAGTATAACAATCCTCAGAGTTACTGTGCGTAGAATATGTCTGTTTTGAATAAAATTTATTTATAATTTTGGTGAATAGTATCTTTAAGCCTATGTTAGGTTCGGTTAGACATGTAAAAAGCGCGTGGCGCCAGACCGTCATAGAAAAAATGTTTTAAGTCATTCGCAAATCCTATAATGTAAAACATTGGCTCCTGTACCTTTGTTTAAAGATTAGTTAATACCACAGCAAATACTCACAACAACTATATAATTCTAGGCGGATATCCACTCGTAACAACGTAATGATACGTTGATGCGACAAATCGATTGGTTCCGCTGCCTAAGCGTATGAACACGTCAGAGTTATGATGTTTCAACCAGTCGTAATATAAATTTAACAACTGTTTTTTTTTATAAATCTTTAATAGTTTTCATTGTAAGATAACTTGTATTTATGAGACCGAATTCATTATTGTTTTAGGTCTGAATGGAAATAGAAATCTCTGTCAGTGACTAGTGAGACCGCGATGCAAAATATTGGTCACGTTTACAACACGTTATGACCGGCAATACGAACTATTAAACGCATTAAAAACTCAACTACGGTAATGGTATTAAAATAAGCGGATATTTTCGGACATTGTCTATACAAATTCTACAATGATGCCGAATCTCAATTGATGTTTTACTTCCTATAATCTCTGCTGGTTTTAATGGCACGGCAACATGGTTCCATTCCATGTTTTATATATTCTTTCTTCCAATTTGTGATTGACGGACGCTTAACCTTCATCATCATTTCCTCATCATATCCGCCCATTCCAGTCTACTGCTAGACGTTAGCCTACCCCAAAGAGCATGATCACCGGCTTTTTTTTATCCAGCCACTGCCAGCTATAATTGATGTGGCATAAAAAAGCATGTTCCTTGAAAATATTTCTATAACTTACTTTATGTTCGTCAAACTTGAGCACGAATTCGAGTATCTCCGCGAACTGTTTGACGAGCGCCTGCTGCTGCTCCAAGTGCTGCGTCGGACTCATCGCCCCGCCGACCAGCGAGCCTAGCAACCGTGGAACCACCTGAAGAAGAAAAGGAACGTTGAGATCTAGGAAGCTAACTCCAAGTGTTATTAAGGCACCACAGAAAAAAGGAACTTTGAGATCTAAGTCTCCAAGTGCTACATTATCCAGCCTTGACTTCAAAATGTTATTTTTTTATAGTCAGTAGCTGTGCTCTCGATGTCGAATACTCTTACGGGTAGTAAAAAATATTATTATTGTCACTTTTGAATTTTTTGGGATCCTAATAGCGACATCTAAGTATGTTAGTTGGCGGTCACTAGGCAGTTGGCACCATCCATCTATAGACCCTTCGCTAAATTAACAATTTGTTTGATTATCTACGATTAGCAAACAACTGAATTGTTCATTATCGCATACTGCAGTAATACCAGCAAAATAAAGTTACGCATACAATCGATTCTTCCTATAAATATATCAAGAAAATTATGTTCATATCGTCCGGCCATTGTTTCCAGTAAAATGGATCTATTGGTGCAGGGGATAAAAGGTCTATGAAGGGCAGAGTAAAAATACCTCCCGATGGAGGTTCAAGGCTATTAACAGCACAATTTACAACACAATATGCTTGCGAACGTGTTATGTACGTCATCGAGGTTTTAAAACCGAGGAAATATGATAGAGTCATAAATATTCCTAGGTTTACATTTTTATAAACGATGGACTACCCTTGTTGGGTAGCCAAAATTAACCAGTCTTTTTTATGGGAAAATATGAGGCTTTTGTATGCATAAAGCGAAAATAAATTGAGTGACTTACGAACCAAATGTCACTAAGTTCTTTTATTCTGTAGGTAATTTTTTTGTCTTCTCCCAGGGTTTGGTGATTAATGTGACTGTTCATATAAAATTTTCAATTTATCCTGAACGTGGATTGAAACATCATTTTGTCTCTCACAGTATAGAATGATTAATAAACTAGATTTAAGGTACACCTAGTTTTAACATGATTGCAAGTGGCCCTTTGTATTTAGAAGAAAACGGTAATCATTGTGTAGGTCTTTTATACGCTGTTATTGACTAATTTACTGTTTCATTTATTTTATCCCAGAACAAAACAGCACGTACTCACAAAATCCAATTGACATCTTCAACCGCGCGAAATAAGCTGGAAAACTCGTTTGTAGTGGATTTTTCCAATATTCAACGTGGAAAGGAATGGAATCGATCAACCAGAGGCAATCAAGCTGGAATGTAAGGCCGTTACAAATAAACTAGGATACCTGGCTTTGTGTAGTCTATTACTTCAATGCTTTTGTTCTTGTTGGCTAGACTTTGTGCGTCCTTGTAACAGACGATTTTTTTCCAGGAGAAAGTAGTATTGATTTTTATAAGACTAAAAATATTATCTTCACTAATGTGTGCGAAACATACGAGAATGATTATTTTAATAATAGCAAATATTGACTGGTTTTCAAAAGCTGACGCAATGATATCAAAGTACAAAGATATCAGATAACAAGGTAAAACAAAATACTTTAATATCAGAATACATATTTTGTATTTGGTACGTCAACAATGATATCATTTTTATATGAAACAAATACTTGGTTGGAAACGCTGAACATATTACGGGTGAAACTATTCTAAGAATATTTTAAGCAATGCCCACAATCTGAAACTTTACTGACAATGCAAGATATTCTGGACAAATGAACAACTGCTAGAGTATTTTTATAGATGTATTGTTCACAAAACATATTAAATTCGTGATACGATTCTCAAGATGTTACAAACATCGATGACCTAATTTTGAGATTACAAAATAAAAATATATTAATCGAAATTCGTTGGTTACATAATTTCTTTTTTTTTTTAATCACGTGTCTGCATAAACAAGAATATATAAATTTATGCCAGAAGCAGTGGGACATCAAGTCATCTACATAGCATAGATCATATTGATCATCATTTCATCGAAACTCTTAACGCAAGAGACACAAATAAGAGGTTATACCTAAGGTCAATTAGGAATTAGAGTCACGAACACGGCAATTAACAATTATGTGGACCTAGTGCCGACTAGCAGACTGTCTATAGGACTATGGGAAGCCGTATGCGACCTATGTATGATACAATGCGACATTCGGACAGTCGCATCGCGGTTGTTGCTGAAAATCGAGGCCACGGTAACGTTTAAACAATGACAGGAAGTAATTGTAATTTAGCCGATTAGCTTCGAACGCTGGGAATGAATTAAGGAGTCATTCAAGTATTTAATTCGATCAAGTTTACAAAGTATAAAGACTGACAGCTTATATATGATATGACCCATGTTAGGAAAGAAGCAGCTTTTATATTTAAATGCAAATAAAGTATTTTATTCTTTTTCATAGTCCGTTTTTTTACAATTGGAGCAATAGCTAACTGAGATCCATATAACACACACACCCTTGGACTGGGTTACACCTTTCGACATTTCTTGTCTAGCTATACATACTCGTAGATAACCATAATACGTGTATGTAGGTAGGTATAGCACAAAACAGTGGCAAGTTTATTATCATCATTACAAATGGGGCACTTAGTAGCAATAACAACTGTAACAGGAAGGAAAAGGTTCTCAAAACTGCCCATACGATATAATATTACATAAATGCCTCGTGAATTAATCGGATCGTGAGAATACTAGGAATTTAGAATTTAATGAAGTTCCTGTAACAGTTAGGGAAAAAAACCATTATTTTTCCTAATCGAAAGCCATCGTGTGTTCATGTAACACATATAGCGATTTTTTTTAAAGTTCATGCAATGTTTAATCTCATCTCGATATTATGCACATTAGGTCAAGCCTAGTTTTAATGGAATTGGCTACTACACAAAAATTAAATAGGCTTCTGTACACTCCAAGCGGGTAAATAATATTAATTTACTTTAGTTATTTTCTTAGAGTATTATTATTATTGTACTGATGTGTTAGAGTATTGGTGTACTAAACCGGATAGCGAAATGTTGACAAACTCTAATTTGCTGTTAGTAGTTGTATCACGATACGGAAAATATTTTCTGCGGTATTAATAAATTATCAACAATCCCATCACACAAATAGTTCGTATTATGAAGCAGGCATTAATATGGGAGTAGTTCATCGGAATTCAGTTTCAAAGTCACGCGAGAATTACATAACGATTAGATTTATATCTGGCCAATATTTTGATAAGTCGTTTGACTTTTGCATGATAAAATTCTCAGCAAATCAAGTTTACCAAAACAATTCTATAAACCTAATCAAAATGTGTTCATTATTAGGAAGTGATTTAATAATATGCTGCTTAACTTAATTTACTGTCTTGATTTAAGACATGGGGTGAGATATGATTGGTTGCTGATTTGATAAGACAGACTGACGTGCTTGGCCTACCCCCACATTTAATCGATTTTTGATGAGTAACACAAGTGATCCATCAAACAATAGAGTGAAGTGTCACTCATTGTCGATATCCGTCGAAAAGTACCTACATGTGGCAAAAGAAAGAATATGCAAGCAAGCATCATTAGGAAGTACTTGTAGCTTAGCAATCGTAGTAAAATAAAATTATTGCAGCGTTCCCGTTGGCAACACATGGCATTATGACCAACATATAGATAAAGATAAAATTTGGATTGTCTCGTTTTCTTGTGCTGACCGTTTAAAATATTTAAATTCCCTCGCCGCGTTTCTTTGTTTTTGTTCTGTAAGGGCCGCTCTCCGAAACAATGTAGAGATTTTGATAAGATTTTCTAATTAATTGATGATTATTCATTAACGAGGAGAGTTTTTGTATTTTTTTTAGAATCAAAGATGCTTAGTAAAGAATCAATCGGTAATTGCGGTCGTGTTGGGAATTCACATATAATCGGTTACTGGTTGGTTACGGATTTAATACAGTTTGATTGATATGCTTAGCTCGCAAATGCAAAATTTGAATGTGATTTTGTCACTCCTGTAATGCTGAGGAGGTAGTCAGAAACAATAAAATAGCAGTTTATTTTATTACGCAAAGACATTAATGATTCTCTATACTCATATTTCCTACGATAAAATTACGAAACTTTTCTTTGCAGATTTCCCTCAAAATTGGGTCGCAGACCGCAGTGTTAACATACCCATTAATTGTGGTGATTCAGCCTGGCCGTGAATCACGGATGGGGCGAAAAGATCGGATACTTACTTTTTTGAGCGCATACTCATCGTTCACCGAAGGATAATTCTGGGATTCGCTCAACGATGATGTAATACCATAAATAGACCAAGTGTAAATACACAACACTTGTATATAAGTTCTATTTTTAATCGTTATATTACCTTTTAAATTGTAATATTACTAACATAACCTACGTGTCAGTCGTACCCTTTTAATTGCGCAGTGGAAGCAGTATATTTGTTATATTTAGTAACAATATAGTCATCAGTTGTTGTTTAATAAGAAGGTAACAACGCGGGAGGGATTTATATTAAAAAATGTGTAAGACAAGAGCTACGATGATATAATTTATCATAGTTGAAAATCATTATTCTGCAGCTATAATAACGAATAGTGCAGTTTTTGTCAAAAGAAAAAAAACTGCAACTTTCTACAGAAATATGTGACACTGAACTTAATAAAAGCCACATTAAAACGGGCACGAAAAACCCTGGCGCATTCAAGCATGCAGATGCGGTGCACTTATTTATGTTGTATGCACAAGCCGTAAACAAAATGCAAACGAGCAGTTACACCGCAAAGTATGCTTTAACTATACTAAACAACAAAACCAATGTACAATTAAGAGATCGACACCCGGCCTCTAATTGAATTAACGCCAGTTACAGCCCAATTGCGAGATTTGAGCAGTAAATTTGAGCAGATGTCCGCTAGTCAGGCGTGCGGGTGTCATCCCAACACTATTTATAGCCTTGTTCGATTCAATCCAACTGCAGATTAGACTTCTTCGCTTTGGCAGTTAAGTAATTGGATTGCACGCGGTTCAGCGGTTAACGCAATGGAGTACTCGTAAGATATTTTAGTTCCATACAGACCCCGGTTCAAGTTAACTGTTGCAAGATAAATAAACTAGCCGAATTGTTTAATGTTTTGCTTTAGGATTCGTTTCCCGCTTCGAGATTGACGTAATGTGTATAAGAGGCATGAAGTTTCTTCTATTAGCATAACAATAACATGGTTTGAGTGCCCGTTTCAATTTGCTACATAAAACTCATCCATGTTTATGTCAATAGTTCTAACCAAACAAGACATAAAATGTATATTGTAGAAAAAATGATAAACGAGTCTTTTAAAAATGGCAAAACGCCTCTCTCTAACTCGAGTTAAATAATATGGTTTATGTCAGTTCAATCAAAACATTTGAAAGTATGTAAGTATGCGTTTTCTTTGATTGATGCTCAAGTGTTTTTTTCTACGTGTTAGGCTAGGTGCGCAGCAGGATTTATTCCGAGCTATGATTACATCGCAGAATTGCGTTTATATGGTATTTTTTGCATTTTCCTAATGAATAGTCGTAATGCACGCTTAGCCTTACAGCTGAAGACGCTAGTGCAGGTACAGAAAGCATGCTTTCTTGAGAAGTGCAACGGACTGCACGCCCCATTAACTCTGGTTCCACGTCGCGTACATCTGCATTGGTGCAGGCAAGCACGTGATTTACAGTATGCAGTGTGATGTGTGAAACAAGAAAGCATCGGTTTTACTGACGTTAATAGTTAGTTTCGAAGTTTGTTGGATTCGTAGACACGTGGTTATAGTTTGAGTTAAGTTTAAACCAACTAGTAAGATTTATATTGTGTCTCGTGTCCGGGTTAACCTCTGACGAAACCTCTGGAACTAACATTCAAGTATCCAAATGTCCTCCTCCAAATGGATGTCTCGGGGCAGGGGACATAGTGTATAGCATAATAGCCTATCACTCTATCTGGTGTACCCACAGCCGAATACATTAGAACCTTATTTTCTTCTGCCCTGGTAACATAGTGTGTTTGTATTCAGAGCGTCGGAAGAAAATAGCTGCATATATAGCCCTCACTGAGCAATACCGACTATGAATCATTCATTTTACATACTTGATTGATGTGATAATCTTTTTCATCTCGTAGTTCTTTCAAGCACAAGAAGACACGGGCGGTCGCTGTTAATAAATTTTAATTTATTCATTGTTGTTTCAACGGCAGTATTATTCAAACGGTTTTACAGTTAGATTGAATAATGGAATCGTATTGTATGTTTAGGTTTTATTGCCATGCTAACAGTCTGCTATGTCTTGGAGCGTGGCACTTTCAATTTAAATTAAAGCATTTTTAATGCGATAAAAGATGTCGATACCGATTCAAGGATGAATGAATATAGTTTTTAAACAACGATACCAAGGTAGTATATTATTGAGTTATCAGATAATTTAAATTACGGTGAAATAATTTGTACTTGTACTGTCTGTGTACTGTAAGTAAACACACCTATTATCATTTTGCACCACAATATTTTCACTGTTTAGTTTAATGATAAGAGTGCTGGGGGGACGATTCATAAACTCATATAAGTTTATTATACGCTCTGTTTAAGTACATACTACATTCTATATGGCATATAATGGTATCCGATTCTGACGTCTAACCACAACGAGCCGCATAGCTTCGACCCGCAAACCATAGCAGGATTTAATAAATTAAATTCCATTGTTTAGCGGGGGCATGGTGAAGCGTGTGTGTGTATCATCGTCATTGTAAATAAGCAGCTTCGGTATCTATACATATACGCTTCGTTTTTAAAGAAAAAAAAATGCAAAGATATAATTCGGGTCAAATCAGTTTGAAATTCTCTGAAATTTTTTCTGAAGTGGAGACAACCCCTTGTAATTATTTTTTTTGTTGTATAAATGAGAACATAATTATTATTTATTGTCTGGTACCTCGTTACAAAAGGATGCCTGTTATTGCTTATTTCGGGACATTTAGTTACAACAGAGGGACATTCTTTGTCTTTTTAACCGACTTCAAAAAAAGGAGGAGGTTCTCAATTCGTCTGAATGTTGTTTTTTTTTTG
Source organism: Anania fuscalis (assembly GCA_950371115.1). Taxonomy (NCBI): domain Eukaryota; kingdom Metazoa; phylum Arthropoda; class Insecta; order Lepidoptera; family Crambidae; genus Anania; species Anania fuscalis. The sequence goes on along the minus strand of OX493333.1, from coordinate 5,712,799 downwards.
TATGTTTGTTACGCGGTTACGCCGTCAATTATGGACCGATTTCAAAATTTATTTTTTAGTTTGAAAGGGTATACTCCCGACGTGGTCCCATTTACACCAAGTCAGATTCTGATGATGGGATCCTTGGGAAATCGAGGGCAACCCTCAATTTTTATAGGCACCCATAATGTTTTGCATATATTTTCTGACTCAATGCTGACTTTTGGGTCATGTCATGTTGCTGACCTGATGATGGAAGCCACAGAACTCCTTAACGGATAGGAGTTATATAGAAGATAATACTGCTTTTTGTCGACAGAACGTATTTCGCAGTATGTTGAGCAGATACGACGACGAGCTTATGAGGTACCAGACCGCAAAATAAAAATTTACACCCAGTAACGAAAAAAAAATTAAAAGTTCCTTTCTTAAATTGACTTGGAATTTAATGCAAGACCTTATCCTATGGTTACGACACCAAAATAGCCGCCGTTCTGGTTGGAGTGTAGGAAAAGCCTTTCCTTAAGACTTAAAAATTTTCGTCGAAATATTGACCCAATATAACACCTTATTTTTATCATACCATTCGATGGGGGGTCCATAGAGGACAAACATTAGCTAAGGTTACTTTGCTGTCAAGTCATTTTTGGCGGAGTTGGAAGGTGAAAACTGAAGCTTATTTTAAAGGCGTCTGGGACTTGTAATAAATTACGTCGAAAAATTGATCATTAATAGCACCCTATTTTTATTATACCATTGGGTGGGTGGTCCACAGAAGAACAACATTTGTCTTGGTCACTTTGCTGTAAAGTCATTTTTGGCGGAGTTAGGAGGGGAAAAATAGAGGACTTAACACTTAAAATTGTGAAATAAAATAAGTTTAATAAAAAACTAAAAGCCGACTTCAAAATGAAACTAAAAAGTGAAAAATAATATTGACTAAAACATACGTAATCAGTATTTTTTGGAGTCGGTGCGAATGAACACATTTTAACTCTCGATGGCTGGCACCGACTCCAAAAAGAACTGATTACGTATGTTTTAGTCAATATTATTTTTCACTTTTTAGTTTCATTTTGAAGTCGGTGTTTAGTTTTTTATTAAACTTATTTTATTCTACTTTGTATTCGGAGCTCAGTGCTGAGAAAACCTCATTTCCCGATTCCGATGTAATGAAAGAGTGCGTTTATTTGATAAAGGATGATAATTCATTAACCTCTTTAGATATAAATCAAGTTTACTTACTTAACAAAGTAAAATATATGAACGTATATTTGTGGATATACGTCACGTGGCACATCCTTATCCGTCCACCCACGTGGGCACACCACACCTACAGTTTAGGCGAGAATGTTGTTCAATTCAAACAATAGGCCTACCATTTACTGATGCATCTCACACGTCAATAAGTAAATTGCCGGTAACCAAGTACGAGTGATATATTCCATTATGAGTAACAAACACATAATGAAGAAGTCTAAGAGGAATAAAATAATATTTGGGTGGTCTACGTTGGGTCTATGCTTCTATGGCAGGCAGGGTTTCTCAAAGTGGGGTACGCCATTGAGTCATAGGGGGTACGTGATAAAATTTATGTAATGGCGGCGGATAAGCTGCCTGGTAGCCAGGTTCCTGGTACCATTAACGTAGAAAGAAGCTGTTTTTTGTATTTTTTAAATTAAATGGCTATCAATAGTCAGATTTTAAGGGGTACCTACCTACGCTGTGGTCTTGAAAGTCTAATAGGGGTACGTGGAACAATAAGTTTTAAATACCCTGCTCTATGGTGTATGTTCACGGAGACGTATTAATTTTATTGTTTTATGATCAGCCTTAACGAGCGGCTCTCGATTTGTTCTTACATTAAAATATTGAAATCAATATAATTTCGCCAGTTTAAGTTCGGTTTTGGGTTTAGGTCATATAAATTAGTGATGTTTGAATCACAGCGGGACAAGGCTCATTATAATTTATGCGCAAGCGTGTCCTCCCTCGCAAAGTTTTGTAATTACCGTTTGTATTAAAACAATTTTGCGGCTTTCGGGAAGATAACTAACGTGGGCGATAAAGGCAACCGTCAGATGACACTTGTTATCTTTATTTAGACCTATAAAAACGTAGGTACTGCTTTTACTTATGTAATATTTATAATTATTTATCCATTGTTAGTAACCAATCTTTAAGTTATTTTTTAAATCAAAATAGGTCTAAGGCAAAGTGTAGTGTCATGGTATGGTGCTGAGCTTTAATTACCTACCTCAATTATACCTTGTGGATGCGCAACCAGTACGCATATTTATCTTATTGGCTGCCGAGAGGTCGCATGAGACCGCGTAATAATATATTTTTATTGTGTCTTGTTTTGCTGGGCTACTAAGATACCCTCAAGTCCAAAAGTTTTCTCTATTTATGCCGCAGTTCAGTTCATCTAAGTAACATTTTGACTTTATTTATAATAATTTCAGATACGACTACGTTGTGCGTTTAGTGTTAGCCAGACGAATAGAATCGTGTTTGCAATTTCATAACAACCACGCCCACAATCCATCTCCAAACATTTTACGGTTTATTTTTTAGTTTTATTTTATCCTTTTATTTTAGTTATGATTTGCCCAAAACTGCCTCTTCGTAGCGTTTCCTTTTAGTTCGGTTTTGGCTTGACGCGACAGGTGTGATGAAAGGAATGTCGGCGGTCACTTAGGCTTCCTACGAACTGGGTGAGGCACAATCGGTATTATTACTGGATTATGTTGCACCTGCTATCTTGGAAAGGATGGAAGGATGCGACTAGGGCTGGCCGCTTTGAAAAGTTAAAGGCACAAAAAAAACCCAGATATTTTGCAAAATTAAGATTTTGTAAATTATTCACATGTTCCTATTGTTTCTGAACAAAGGCGACAAAGATTTACAGACAAATGTAGGAAGTGTGAAGTGAAGGCAACATTAATTCGAAACGTGTTTGAGCATGGGTAAATCAATCGGTTTTGGATTAATTTGGAATTCGCCTATTATTGCGACAGTCAAGTTGATTACATGTGACAAAAAAACTATAAGATATTTTTAGTTTTTGTAAATATCATAGTTTAAAAAGCTATAAAAAACTTTGATGTGAATTGGACTCGTCAAAACCAATCAAACTAGCCCAAACAAGAAGCTCCACTCCACCTGACCAGCCCCTCTAGCACGATCAACAAAACACGATATGATATAGCGATTTATCGCCTATTTACTTAAAAATATGATAACATAGCCGCCGTCTTGAACTTTTATTGAAACAGTAAGGATGTCCGTACCGGCGACGACACGGTTATGCTCGCTTTTTTGATAAAAGTTCATATTTTGACAAAAAATATGCGATAAATCGCTATATCATATCGTATCATATCGTGTTTTGTTCCACATGCTAGAGGGGCAGGAGGCCTAATACGAAAGCGCATCGTTCGTTCGGTCGTATCGTATTATCCGATCAAATTAAAACATCTATTTCCCGTATCAAAGGTTTGACAATTTATGAACAATTAAAAATGGTCAGGTCTTTTACACGGCTAGATTGAGTTGGTCAGATTTTATCCAAAGGATTGACACATGAGACAGGACATTTTAATTTGTTAGGTTTATACGTCCGAACGAAAGATACACTTCCGTGCTAGGCCTCCTGGCTCTATGATCAGGTCACCACGAAACCAGGATTGTTTCAATCAAATTATAATTTTTTCACCCAAAAAGATGCTTACAATGTTTCAAATCGGTACGTCAGAAGTAGGGAAAAAATTACTGTCAAAATTTAGTTAAATTGTGAGAGTTAAGTGAGCCTAATGAAATGGTAATGAATTTTTTGCATACTTCTAATGATTTTGGGTCTAGTGATATAGTTATTAAGAAAACAATCTCAAAAAATCATTCATGGAATATGACTATAAAACAATGCGGATTTATGGAACGTATATAAGACGCCGAAATATCAAGCGGAAAATAGGTAAAGTGGACAAGTTTTTTTTTAACTACTCATAAATGTTGGTTTAGGAATGAATTTAATAATTCTTTTTTTTAAGGAAACCCAACAATAATCTCCGTCAGGCGTGACGTGAGTCATAAAGGCTTTTTATGGCGGTATGACAGCATATTTACAACATTATTGGTAAGTGACAACCCTATAAAAGCAGGTGCGAGGCGGAACAAGTAAACTGCAAAGTATTTTTCTTTTTTTTACTCCTGCCTCATAGAATCATTTTCAAGATTGTAAACCGCCATTACTAAATAATGACTCAGTATCACTAATGTTATATGGCACAGAAATTACAAGGCAGCGTTTTATCACGTTATTATTCAAACATGAGTTTTAATATTGAATGGGAAACAATCGGCCAACTTTTGTGAGCGACTTGGACTCGCTAACCGAGGGTTCAGTACTGCCGTATTTTCAATTAAGTTAGGAGTGATCAATCAGCGCAAGCCGGACTCACACATGGTCGGTTTTTATTACTTTGTGTATAAGTACAGGTGCATTATAATCTTACTCGTTTGATTTTGCAAATTGTTAATTGCAAAAAAAATATACTTCTATCTAATTCTTTATTAGAGATTTATGAAAGTAAGAACTACCCTGACTTTTTGTCCATGATTCTAGGAACGTATACCATATTGGTTTTGGGGGTTCAGTTTTAGAATATCAATATAAGGGGCATAAAAGGCCGTATCCTTATATTGTATTGACTTAAAACCTTGAATTTTTACACCACTTAAGGTTCGAAGACATAACTAACATCATCTTGATTGCAAAAATATTATAATAATTTTATCAAGGTTAGCCTTTATTAAAAAATGGGTTTATAAAGGTACTGTCTTTTTATGGTCGGAGGAACCCTAAAAAGGCTAAGTACTTTAATAGCTGGCTGGAACTTTTTAAATAGGATTTATTGCCTTTTGTTTCGAACACGACATGGTCGCCTTTGGCTGTTTAGGTTTTGTTTTTAAATTACTTTTATTTTCGCGGACCTCGAGGATTGGTATAATTAGATCTATATCCGTGATTAGGATTAACTATGATATTCTACTCTTATAAGATATTGCGAATCGCGCTGTGACTACACATAATATTTGTTTGTTTGTTTTATTTCATTTATTTTGATGTGATATAGATAGATGTCGTATCATATAATGCAGCACAACAAGATAATATATACCTGCTTAATACACAATTTATGTATAGTTATTAATCATTTATGTATTATTTAGTTTCTCATTCTTTTGTTTTTAGTAAGAAGTGTGTTTTTCTTCGACCCTCGTGGAAGCGACTATAGCTTCTCTATGTGACGGGTTGCGGAAATTGATTCTTGGACACTTTGAACAATCTTGTTATAGAATCATGAATTTTTCCCGCAACACCCAATCGAACAATTCCGATGACAAGTCGGAACAAAATCACGTGACAAAGTTCTACAAATTACTATGTTTTTATTATTTGTTTTGTTATTTATAGAAATAATTTTAACACATAGCTTACCTAATAGACTCACTAACCCGAATACGCGATTAATATTTTATGCTAGGAGCATTTACACACAGCGATTTTGGATGGATTCGGTTTAAAACGTTATCACTACAATGTCTACAATGATTCTGCGTCATATACTTGTATTATTTTGTGCTATAACAGATGAAGACTAAAAAACATAATAAAGATTAGGAAATAATCAACAAATTTTCCAAACTAGAAATGAAGATAGAAAAAAAAAACATAATATAAGTTTGTTGTATAATTAATTAAGTATAAGGAATATAAGTTTAATAAGTATAAGGAAATATTTAGCAAAATTTTAAACTCGGGAATGTACACGGATGGAACTCAATAACCTATTATCATCTATCAACATTATGTTACGAAACACCCGATTTTGAACTACCTCCTTAAATATGGCTGTATTTTTTAAGTCTGTATGTAAAAAAAACAACTTTCTATTATAATATCTTGGTTTACATAGGCTCCTGGGCTGCTGCCTTTTTTATGTGTCGTAAGTGTCGTCTGTCTAGTCTGTTTATTATATAACAAGAAGTCTTCTGGTCTAAAGACCAAGCTGACTAAACCGCTGTTTAACGTTACGGTTCGACTAGCAACGCTGGTTCCTGAACAACTGAGAGGTTTGTCCTTAACCTACTGGCCTGCTATCGATTTACACAAAATTCTGGGAGAAACATTTTTTTACCGACTGTTTGTCCGGGGATACGGTGGACCCGCGAGACCTTACACTTTTGGTGAACTTTTTATTAAGAAACATAACATCGATTTTGAGAGAATCTCATGTCAAAGGGTTTGTTGATGATGATTAATCCTATGAATAATAAGCCCCCAAGTAATTTAAGTTGATTTATACTGATTCTGACTGTAAGTATTTCCTAAGCTGTTTATTAATCACTTCTGATGAAATTTGGAATGGACATACTAAATACTCGAAGAAGGACAAAGGGTTGTTCCCCGTTTTTCATTCCAGGAAATCACGCATGCTGCTTTCCGAGAATTCATTCACGTCTTCCTGTATGAAACCCGATGGTAAAAAATCATTTATCAAACAAAAATCTGATTCCATATTTGTATTGTGATTAATGAAGCGGTTTCATAGTATTTAGCGCTTCGCTAAAACTCTTTATCTTTGCAAGACATAAATTAGGTCACGTCCTAACTTTACCAAACTAATTCGTATGCAGGAAGTATTCTCCAGACTAGCTCCTAGTAATCTTAGGTGTATAAACTATCTATCATGTTGCAAAACAGGCCTGTTGGACTCCTTATATGGAACTCGATCGGTGCTATTGTAACGATCTTTGAATACAATCATGCGTCATAATATTCGATGCGAATGCGAGGTCTCTTTCACACGTAAGGAGTGAGACAGTGCCTTGCGCACGTACGCGGTCGACTGCTGCTGACTATGTTCAAGTTCCCCTGACGTCTATTTGTCGTCCTTCGATGATATATATTTGCTGTGGCTGTGGTTTGGGCGTGCCTGGATTTGCCACGAATAAGTTTCGAAGTATGAATCCCCAACTTGCTTAAGAGCCAAGATTGGTAAGTCTTCGCCTGAATCACTAATGAAACTGCTTTTATTTTACATTCTAGGTTGACTGAAGAGGAGAAAATGAGGCAAACAAATGAAAGCAACTAACTAAAAATATTTTTACCAAAGAATTATCGTGACTTTCTTTGCGTGACTTACACTTGCAGTCATACATAATTAGAAACCGAGGTGGTTCCTGACTGATTAATTTTGTTATTTATAAAACATTGCGGCCATGCGTGGTTGATTTATTAAAAAAAACCCTTTGGGACATTTCCGTAAGATTTCAGTACGATTTTAATTAAGATTCCCTTAGCGTGTCTTTATTTTTTGGCGTAGAATAACAGGAACAATGGGATTATTATTTCTGATATCAGTCTCCATTGTGCGTTTATAAAGCGGAGGCCACTAGAGATGTTGTTCTCATTATTATATTGGAAAGGATCGGTCGACAATTTTTGTGGATTTCTCTGAACAAAAGGACAGGTATATTAAGAGTTTAGAAGTAGTCGTAGAGTAAGAACATGTAGCACTAGCAGTAGTTAACATTAACAATTTAACATATAATTTAACAATAGTAATCAGTCACAATAGTACAAGCTTAGCTTAGTTTGGGGCTAGATAATTGGTATGATTGTGGAAACAATTTATTATTAATATTATAATACAAGACAAAGATACTCCGTCATTCTTGATTCAAAGAATGGTTACAGCAAGTCAAAAAGAGCTATCCTATAAATTGTTTCATCGTAGTAACTGGACTATAACGAATTTATGCTTTCAGAATAACTCGCGGCAATTGATCTCGTGGACTAAAGGATGCAGTGATTTTAGATTCTCATGGCGCTTCTGTGAGTGTCGACCGTTTGATTGGATGATTGTCACATGGATCGCGATAATCGTGGGAGGGTGTTTTTCTGAAATAATGCAGTGGGGTTTCTAGTGATGTCAGCACTGGATTGAACGAGACGGGTCGCAGGAGTGGTAGTGAGGAGGGTTGTTTGATTGAGTGATGTTGGCATTCATAAGATAATAATGCCTCATTCATGATATTATAGAACGCAAAATATTGAAAACTACAAATTGATAATAATCAGCGCGTTCTAGATTCGCGTAGGTACATGTCAGAATTCAAACAAAAAATATTCTATTTTTTACTCTTGAATACGATACTCCCACGTGCATATGAATTTGTATGGGACTTCTATGTGACGATGATGGTTTAATTAATAAAATTTACTGTGTTATTAGGCAAGCAGCTACATGAGTACTATTGGCCAATTCGGTAAATAAGTACCCATTGGCGATTTCCATTTACATGATTTTTGATAATAGTTGGTTTGTTTTTCAGGGCTGCTGCAGTTGGACCCTAGGACCCTTCGTTAGATTAACCCCTAAAGGCCGACTAGTTATTATCTTATCTACTCATCTCCTATCTTTGACTTCTCTCATATTTTTTTTACTAGCCTTAACAATAAAAATTAAGACCCCCTAGGAAATGTGAAATAATGATCACGGTAGCCCATATAACAGTTCACATCCTAGATCAACTTGTTAGATCAACAGCCGTAAAGTTTCGTCGTAAACGCCGAGGTGGTCGGCACAATACGAACAGACAGCCGTATTGTCGGTTTCGTACCGGATGCGAGACCGATCTGCAGTAGAAATATATTACGTGCTAGTATTGTAGCGTATCGACGGCGAAATACAGAGCCTACTCATTTTGCGAGTTTAACTCGATAGCTTTTGGTGAGAACGTAAGGAGATTTGTGTGAAAAACATGGTTTTGTTGAAGTGCCATCAGGCAGCGCCACCCCTAAGTCTATACAATTTCACTTTTACTTAAAGAGCGATTTATGCGATGTGATTATTTGTAAGTTTTATATAACACACATCTGAGGATGTATTTCATCACTGACAGGAATGAAGCTCTAATATTATTACTTTCGAATGCTTGTTCTCTGCTTCAAATTAATAACAATGGCTAACATTTAAAAAAGTTATAATACCTATTCTTACAAAGAATGACGACCGTCTGGTGTAGTGGTTCGCGCTCCGGACTACAATGCCTAGCAGTTGCGGGTACGAATCCCGCGAGGGGCAAATGTTAGTGTGATAAGCACGAGCATTTGCTGCACCTAAGTCATGGATGTTTATAAACGTATTTAAGTATGTTTATCCGAAACAATTTATTAATTTATTTATAATGTAACTAGGTACAATCGTAGGATTGCTGGTCAAACAACTGTCCAGTGTCCATTATTCTGCACGTCATCCAAGCTCCGTTTACTAAAAAACACAGATAGTTTAACCCTGAGGAAATTATTGTTAAAACTTAAATTTAGAAATAGTCTACGTTGTTAGTTTTCATATGTGGTTGCCACAAGAGTCCTTCAAGGATTTATTGTCCAGCCAGTAGTTATCCGAAGTAACATGCTATTCTGTCGGCTCTATTAAATATTCAACTCCCAGCGTACTCCCAGCTTCCAAAAACTCCTTGAGTTCTCAATTTCAACGCATACTTGGATAATCCGCACTTTACCGAGTTTTCGCACATTAGTGGTAACACCAAACCAACACTGCAGCGGCGCCGCAGGGACCATTAATTTCCCTCCACGCCACTCCACGCTGAGCCGTGTGGCCCGTGTGCGCTAAGATGACGCAGTCATTGTTCAAAGTTGGTAAAGCGATTAAACACCAATAGGTACCACACTACGCATGTAAAAACTCAAAATGTGGCTAAGCAGTGGCTAAGTTAAAATAAACGGACATTTAAAAGTTGATTGCAATGCAATCCATTTAAACTGCTAGTAATGGCGAAGATTGATTAAATATTTCATTTCAGACTCCTTTGCCTGACCTGACCCGGAAATATCTTAAGCCTGTAGTCGGATGGTAACCATTTTCAAACCCATAAGTGATAGTGCCCAAAGAAATATTGAAAGGTGGAAGCCCTAAGTTATTATTTATTTATTTATTTAAATAACTGTTACGAATTTTATCATTGGACAGGTTTACTAACAGTGTACCATTCTACAAAGTTAGAACCTTTGAGAGTATGTACCTACTCATTTAAGAATAACTATTTTTACTAAACTGTAACATGTTGGCATTATAGATTAAAACCAAACCGCTTCTTCTTATTCACAGATTAAGTTTAAATTTATAGGATGTCTACTCAACATGAAATACGTTTTTTATAGTGGGCTACATGTTTTGCAATTTTCAGCACAATTATAAATTTTGTGATAATAAATTCCCTGCCCATAGTTCTTTATACATAGATAGAAAAGAATGTATAATATTAATTGGCTTGCTTATTCTGTTATTTATACAAGGTTATTTATATTCGGTCATAGGTGGATCTAGTTATAAATTTATCATATTCAAAAACATCATTTTCTCAAAGTGTAGATTGTCTGAAAGAGATCGCTTTTAGCAATGAGACCACCTCTTTATTATTAGTCTTATTGGAAATTATTCATTCTTATAGGGCAAAAACTATATACAATATTGTCAGATACACATGTTGTTTTGTTGTTAGTCATAACAACAATTAATAATTCACCAAGGCATACTTCAAGGAAAAAACTATAATTATAATATTGCATAATAAACTAAAGTTATTATTAAATAATAGGCTATATAATATAGGCTAAGCAAGAGTAAATAAACACATACCTACTAAGGTATGCCTATGCCATGTCTTTAGCAAATAAAATAAAATTATAATATCATTTCCTAGTAGTAGCCATATAACATTGTGATGTTGCACATCAAATGATGACATGTTGCAACAAGTTGCATATATTTACACCTATAGCATTAAAAATCTTGAAGCTAATGTACACAATAAGTAGGTACTTTTAACATTTATCTCTCAAGAAACATTATCAGTGACATCATGACATGTAAATTGTAATCACTAGTGATAGGACTTATGATAAAAACTGTACCTATCTTATCATCACGAGGATGCACATTCACATACACAAAGTCATGTAGGATATGAATGCCTGTTGTCAGATTGTTAGTTTTCTTTTAAAACTGCTCACAATTTATTTTATTTTCAAGAAGTTTGATTTGGAAACTGAGCCTGAAACATAGACTAAATAAATATAGTCATTGGACGAAGCTCGCAACTTGAATCCAAGCTACAGCTAGATGCAATGAAACCCAGGCTCAGCTATAATTAATTTGAATTATTATTTTACATTTGCAACTGTGATTGAGACTGTTATAGCCTTAGTACAAAGAGAACATACATAGTTTATTTAATCTTTTTAAGTAATATACAGGATAGTATTGAATATGCGTGCTGATAAATTATCAAGTGTAGTGTAGGTATGCTATAATTCTAAGTGTTATTGGTAATAAACACACTCATGATTTAAAACTTAAACAACAAATCAATGAAGCATGCACTCAATCCTTATCACTTGTTTATAGCATATAATTGGAAGGGAGGAAATCAATTTACAAGTTTCTCTGTGCTGTCTTTAATATATTAATAATGATTTATGTATGGTTGATCATCATAGTGCCAACTTCCTAAACTATTGTGCTTGCATGGATTGATAGATGTATTATTATGATAGAAGTAGCAAATGCTGATCCTTGTCGTTATAGGTGGCCTGGTAGATAGAATAGGCTAAAGTTGATGATATTAAAAAAATACTTACGCGTTGAAGTTCTAATGAGTGGTTGTAGCATCTCAGCAACTTATCAACCAATGGTTTGACGGCGCGCCATGCTCTCTCTTGCGATATCCTCGAGGGGTCTGCTATAGCTTCTCGTATCTCTTTCCCAGCTCCTTTATAACACTGTATCTCTTCTAATATCCTTTCTGAATCCAGCAACACCCTCTGCACCTCCTCGTAAACATCGCGCTCCGTATCCGTAGGAGCGGCGTTCTCGAAATCCAAGAAAATATCGTACCGCGGCGAAGAACAACAGTTTGAGTCGTCACGGGACAAAAGACTCAACAATTTGCCCATTTTTACGAATATAACCACAATTTATTAAAACTTTGACGGTGGTACCCACTGCATTGCCTACAAATAGGTTCTATGAATGAAAACCACTAAGCACTGATAACAACACAGCTTGTTATAATTTGTAGAACAATGTTTTTGATGAATACTTGGCTTAGAAACTCAAAAAATGGATAAAAAACTAATATACGCCCAAATAAAGCAATAACCAAGTAACAACTTGCCCTACCTACCCGACGGCGACGACTCGACTCGAGGAAGGAGGGAGGTAGACGGTTTGATCTGTCATTAAAAATGGTGAAGTGCTGACTGCTATCAAGCTATCGACAGTTTCAAATTCTTATTTATTTATGTTCTAAATGTGGCTCAGACATAATGTTTGGCACACATCATTGAAAATTGTTTAATGTTTTTTTTTTTGATTTTGACATATAGTATGTTTTGTTGTACTATAAATAAAACACATCTTTTTCGGATAATAATCGTACTCGTACTAAAAAATATTAATTGTTTTCTTTGGTGTTCTCCTATTATAAACAAAATATTATTTTATTGCTACGTTTAATTTTTTTTTTAAAGTTCGCGCCCAAGCCTCGAAAGTTACGAGAATTACTTAGAAACAGTAGGTAGTTACGCATTAAAAAAAAACAAATCTTCAATTTAAAAAAACTTACCGCTTCATTTATTTTTAAAAGTTATCTATAAGTCTCTTTGGATAGTTAAAGCCGCAGTCATTCATTGGCAGTGGATCAGTAGTAAATAAAATTAGAGAAATTCATTGTGTTTGTTGAAAAGCTTTTAAAATGGTCTATAGAGCCTTACTTATTTATATTTATGTTAAATTCGTTGTTTTAAATTACGATATTAATTCATCTTCTCCCTTTTAAAGCATCTCTTGACGTATGTATTTGTATTTTTAATAAATTTGTATTACAAGTAAGCAAGGATTCAAATTTTATTCTTTAAATTCTTACCCAAACCTATTTTCAATAAATAAATCTTTTTAATTACAAAATGGGAAAAGCGCGGGAATCTTTAGACTCGACGGGCGTCTTTTTTTCCTTCTGAATTTTATTTTTAATATTTAAGGGATTGCGTTCAGGAGGGTAGTGTTTGTGTAGATAACTATTATTTGTATACATATATTTATTGTTTAGTAGTGTTTATTTGGGAAAAAGTAGGTGAGTTGCACAGTTTTCTTTTGAAAATGAATGATCCTCCCGATGATCCGGGAGGGTCACCTCCTCCACTTTTATCCGACGAACTTGCCGATCTTCCTGATGTTAACCTTTCTCCACCTCCGGCAGGATACTTTGTAACTATTACAAACGATTCTGACACCGATATTTCAACTTCAGCTACAGAACATGAGCATATTATTAAACGAAAGCGTAAAAAATTAGGCCAAGTAAACCGAGAATCTGTACCGCGCCAGAATGATTTGCCTGCTTTAGTTCCACATGCAGTTGCCAATAGTCAAGACTTGCCGAATAATAACACACCTATAGGGCGTAAAACTTACAATGACTCAGATATTGCTCCATATGTTGTTTATGTGCAAAAAGTCTTAGCCTCTCCTAATGACGGAGCCACTTTGCACCCGATTGAGGTTGGGAAATTCTTAAAAAAGTATTCCTTCAAAAATATAATTGATGGCAGTGTTAAAAGTATTGGCCGTAATAAAATATCAGTATCATTCTTGAAGTTCTCTGATGCTAACTTCTTTATGGGCCATTATAGCTTGGAATCTAACAAATTGAAAGCCTTTGTACCTACATTCAATGTCACCAGAATGGGTCTTGTTCGTGGTGTTCCTGCGGATTGGTCACCTGATGAAGTTAAAGCTAACATGTCTGTACCAATTGGATGTGGAGAAATAATGAAAGTAAGACGCCTTAATTTCAAAACTTCTATTGATGGTTCTGCATCTTGGAAGCCATCCCAAACAGTAGTTATCACATTTGATGGACAAACTTTGCCCAAACGAGTCTTCATTTGTTACAATGCTTTACCAGTAGATTTGTACATTTTCCCTACAATTCAGTGTTTTAACTGCTGCCGGTTTGGCCATACCAAAACACAATGCAGATCAAAGCCCCGTTGCTTTAAGTGTGGACAGAGCCATTTTGGAAATTCTTGTGCTATTGATGATCATCATGCCTCTTGTTGTTTGTGTTCTGGTTCACATTTTGCAACCAGTAAGTCTTGTCCAGAATTCATGCGCCAAAAAAATATTAAGACTTATATGGCTGAAAATTCAATTTCTTATGTAGAAGCTTCCAAACTTCACCCTCCGGCTTCCAAGTCATATGCTGATATTTTGTCCTCCAGTCCTGAAAATGTAACACAAGTGATCAGTCCTCGGGATACTTCTGCTAAAATTAAAACTTCCAAGGCAACAAATTCTTATAAAAAAACAGTTCTTTTGACCCCTCGCCCTTCACCATCGTTTTCTAAGGGCTATGACAAAAAAGCTCATAGTGATTTAATTAAGGATTATTCCTTCCCCTCCCCAAGGGATGGTTGCGCCATTATGAGCCAGCCCCAAGATCAGCAAAAATCGAATCTTACAGACCTTATTGTAGTCCTAATTAATTTAGTTTCCCAATTTAATTCAAACTCACCGTCCAACGCTGCCCCCATAATAGAAAGTTGCATTCGATTCCTCCAAGATGGATTTACACGCCAAAGTAATTCAATGGAATTGCCAGAGTATTTTAAGCAAAAAGAGTGATTTTTATTATTTAATTAATATGTATGAGCCATTTGTTTTTGCTCTGTCAGAAACGTGGCACAAACCTAATGTTATATTTATTTTATTCCCATGTAATAGAAGTTATTCTACCTTTCCCTAGTCTCCTGATCTCGTTGTAACTCCTTTTTTTCCAAATTTCGATCTTAGGCCTTAATATTTCCCTGATTCCCCGTTTTTTACTCGACACTGGTAGAGGGCAATCCGCCCGTAGCCAAATAGACAGTGTTGTCATGTCATCACTGTCAAATAAATAAATAAATAAATAATTACAAAATACGATCGACGTTGTAATGAGTAAGCTGGACATCACTATTGCAGTAAAAAGTATTGCTATATTAAAATAAATTGCGGATTACCAGCTCTCTACTCTAAGAATGAACAGATGAATGAACCTTTAAAGTTTCAAAAGTTTAATGTTAGAACTCTACTTTGGATTATTGAACATTATATATTTGAATTTTAATATTTTAGGTACTTAATTAAAGTCAAATAATAAAAATTATCCTACTTTGACGGCCATCAACGCCATCTATATTGTTGAGACACAGCTTTTCGTTCAAACAATGGTAGATTTGCGTTGCATTGGTTCAAATAAGTCATGTAGTGTCTAATAGATGGCGCTTATCAGATTTTTTAGAGATAACAAAAAGATTTCAAAAATGCGTGAGACTGAGAGCTTAAGCAAAGCAATTTTCTTTTGCTTAATTAATCAGTCTGAGGTCGGCAGATTGTTAAGCAATTATGAAGCTATCATGCAATGTTAAGAAATTACCGTATAGGTACTTATTTCCCAGCGAATAAGTCATAACTTACTTAAAAAATGCTTTAAATATCGACTAGATTTAAACCACAGGTAAATTAGTTATCAGAATACATACTTATAATACTAGATCCATTGATGTAAATATATAAGTCAATGACTAGATCAAATTTTCTCTTATAAAAAAGTTTACTCTGCTGCTCTCCATCGTGGAAGGTCAATGAATTAGTAATACAAATAATGGTTTTAGTATAAAAAGAATGTGTAGTGTAAATTAATAACACATACAATAATATAACTTTTATTTTAAAAATTTACATTTAGTTTTGGGGTGACATTCACATTATTTATCCGTCCCCGGCTGACACCCATGCTGCTGCTGCTACGCCACTGGTCTCGAGTTTAAGCTTTACTCTAGCTTGGCCTTAAAATATCAAATACCTTGGCTTACGGCCTTAAAATACCAATTACCTTATTGCTTAAGCGATGGATTGAATCTGCGTTAACCCAGTCCGGTTTCCGGGTGGGTATAGACCGAGCCTACCGTCAGGGACCCTGCTGAAAATCAGCGTCGTGATACGTCCCTGGCAGTCACGACAATTGCTGAGCGGGGGCCTTTTTACCCGACTGCCAAACGAGGGTTATGTTTTTCGAGTGTATGTATGTATGTATGTATGTAAGTATGTCTATTTCTTTGGCACGCCCTACAGCCTAAACCGTTTAACAGATATTAAAGTAATATATCAATAGATTCGTCTCAATTGTGTGTCTCAATTAAACCGACTTTGAAGCTTTCTTTTTTTTACTATGGGTCACATATTTTTAGTGATATTAGTATTCAATACTTTATTTTTCAAAATTCCTACGGGAACAGGCAAAAAAATTACATTTAAAAAAAAAGGAAGGAAAAACCGTTTAATGGATTTCAACATATGATATGTCATTAGATTCGTCTCAGTTGTGGGAGTGACATTGGCTATTTTACTGCCGGAATTCCTATTGGTACATGATTTTAACGGAAAAAACTGATTTCAGATACTACTTACTCGAGTTAAAACTTTTTTTTTTCAATGAAGAGTTATAAATTAGGCTTTATGTAGTTCATTGAAAAGTAGTAGTACTAGAACACTACAAACTAAAAAGTCAAAAATAAAATTAATTACTTTAAAAAAGCAAAAAAACCCACTGCGTAAAAAGTTAAATTAAAAGATGAAAATAAGATTTAAAGAATCAATTTGCAGTCGGAGGCATCAAATCCATTAACAGCATAATGATGATTGACTTGGTATGCGTTAGTAGGTACCTATTAAATCCGTGTAGAAAAAGTCGAATCAAGTAACATGGATTTGATGCCTCAGACTGCAAATTGATTCTTTAAATCTTGTTTTCATCTTTTAAGTTCACTTTTTACGCAGTCGGTTTTCTTGCTTTTTTAAAGTAATTAATTTTTTGACACATTTTATTTTCTTGAATCCTGTTAATATGTATTTCTTTTGTATTCTGTGTGTGTCAAATAAATAATTTTCTATTCTATTCTAAATAATTATGTATAACATAACTAACGGATAGGTTCTGATATTTAAGCTTTGAGCTATAATAAAAAGATCCACTGAGTGACCGTAGAAAATTAACAGTAAAACGTTAAGGCGTCAAACACAATACGGAGAACTATGAATAAGTCTTTAAAAGACCGGCCAAGTGCGAGTCGGAGTCGAGCACGAGGAGTTCCGTACCATTATCTACAAAATAAGGCAAAAATATCATGTCTGTTGTATGGGAGCCCCCTTAGATATATATTTTATTCTGTTTTTTTGTATTTGTTGTTATAGCAGCAATAGAAATACATCATTAGTGAAAATTTCAACGTCTAACATTTACGACTCATGAAATACAGCCTGGTGACAGACGGACAAACAAGACAAACAGAAGACAGTGGAGTCTTAGTAATAGGGTCTTGTTTTACCCTTTGGGTACGGAACCCTGAAAACAGTAAAGCGTGTTCCCAAACAAAATTAAATAACATTATGGTGGTAGGTACAGAATCCTTGGTGCACGAGTCCGACTCGCACTTAGCGTGCTTTTCTAAAATAAATAAACAAATCCAGGCTTTATTTATTTATTATCATAAGTGTATAACATCGACACATTGCCATTAAACATACGATTTACAAATAAAAATCCATTTCTATATTTACAAAATTCATCCACCAATTCACCTTTCGATACACGCCTACATAATTTATAACCATTTTCAATAGCATTACTGTGAGCACAGTTTGAGGTATACTATTACTATCCCAGTAGTAAGTACCTACCGTTATTATACTGAATAATCTAAATCAGATTTTTGAAGCCCTGTATAACATTACCTACTGATAGACAAACGTGGACAGAACAAGGTTAAGAACTGAGGGCCTAGTTGTGAGTTTTTAAACATACAATTAGACCATAAATAAATATCTATATGGGTAGGCAGCGCTACCTAATGGCGACACGTACGTAACGTAGCCATGTTTTTTCTTACAAAGCCACGATTACACGCGTTCTCGTCAAAAACTATGTAAAAACACACTAGGCCCATCGTATATCAAATTATCGTCACTACAAATAAAAAAAGATAGTCTATGAAACTTATAAAATATCTTAGTGATTTTAAAGATCAGTCTAACATTCGATAAAATTTACAATTTTTAGTTCCTAACGTATTTAAGGCTATGGCCTCATAAGTAATACGGGCCCTCTTATTTTACGAATATTTTCATATATTGTAGCATAGAGAAAGTAATAATTAGATTTACTTTGTCTATGATTGTAGGTTTCAGTAGGTGTATGACGGAGAGACGTAAATGCAAAATATGCAAAAAAATTAGCAACTAAATTGGTTAAAGATAAAAGCAATTATAACATTAAGGGCATGTTTCACAATTGCTGAGTAAAGTTCCAAGTTAGCTAATCTGATTAGTAAAGAATAGGGATGTTGATAATTATTGGAAAAGCGTTTAAAAGCAAGCAAAAGTGACCTATTAACGTCAAAGTCAACATCCACATTTGTTTACTGAGCAGATAAGTTCTAAGTTGCTTATTTAGAACTTTACCTACTCAGCGATTGTAAAGCAGGCCTAAATGTTTGGTGCAAATTCTATGATTTGGATTTAAGTAGAGACTAGAGAATGTGTCTAAACGTACTTAAAAATGGAAACCAAGAAATACGGGATCTCCAAATTAGTAATACCTATATTAGTTAAGCCTACTCTATGGATTAAGTAGACGATGAATGAAGTAAATAGGTAGGTAATTTAATAAACCAAATCAAATGCACTTTACATAGTTTACAGGGTATTTCTTTTCATTGCGGTTTAGCTAACTATAGAGTAGACACATAAAAAACTATAAGATAAAAACTTATAAGTTCTATACATAATATAGTTAGAAAAGCATTATGCATATCAGCAAAATTAATAATTAACACTGTGTTTTAAAATATAATCTACATAAAATGATTTTATTTATTCCTTTTGTGCTTTTTTGACATTTTCACTTGCGATTTATGATTTCTATTTAACCTTACGCTTAATATTTTAATTGAATGATATTTATTAAATGTAAATAATTGTAAATACAACCCATTTTGGATGGTAGCCCAATAGTTAACTTCCATATTTATCGGTACATCAACAGGGTATATTATGTGATATGCAAACAAAATATTTAGTATTCATTCAGATTCATTACCTTTCAAACAGGGTGTTTAAAATAATAGGACTATCCTTTAAACCACGTGATCAGCTGCATATCTAAATGTAGATGTTACAATGAGAGTAACATTAAAATTTGTGCACCCTGTACATAACAATAAATTATTCAAGTACCTAGGCAGGAATTTAAATTTAAACTTTCCACTACAAGTTGAACTCTCACTAAAGGGTGGAAACCATTAAGTGGGAGCGCACCTTATGTATAGTCAACGGCTTATCAATTAAAAACGTTCAATTTTCAGAATTCTTAGTGTCATGTATTTTTTAAAATTAATATAAGTCTTGCCTTAAAGTTGAAAATTATTAGGTTTGATAAGTTGATAAACAGTTGATGTATCATGAAATTTTTGCAAAAAACATACATGAAGAGCGTCCCCTGTAGCCATGTGGTTATATCCAGCATGCGCAAACACAAATATTACGAGTAAAGCAGATAATTCATGTGATTTGAACAATCACATGAATTATCTGCTTTATTCATGTGATTGTTGAAATAAAATCACATTAAGAAATCTATGTTTATTTATGTATCCTATACACATTCATACCCACTTAATGTAGAGTTTCTACAATTTGCTATGAAAAATGTCAAAATACAAGTATATTTATGACCGGTTTGATACATTCCTATAAATAAATGTTTGTTGAGTAGGCATCATTATTTATTAGGGTATTCGATAAATAATAAAGCTAACTGCATTCTATTTCCGATTAACTTAACAATATATTTTTTATTCCTGTAGGCAGTAATAATAATACAACAAATAACATCTAAGTACTTACTTATCTAGTACTAATTTGTCTTAAGTAATTGGTGTAAAGATCCGTCTTATGTCTACCTAGGTAATTTAAATTATTCACTCCATTTCGTCTCAATTTCAACACAGTTCATAAATTCCTCTACAATGTAGGTCTAATGGTTTATTATCACACTTTTTCTATGTTTAATCATTTGCAAAACTAAAGTTTCGATATCAAAAACTCAGTTGAAAGCTATTCGTAAAAATGGAAATTAATATTATTATGACAATACTATATTATATACACAATAATTTCATATAAGTACATCATTCCTTCCTACACATAGAATTATTAGTAGCGCCGCGATCCCGGGTGTTACTTTATTTTTTATAGCCGGCATAGTAACTTTGTAAGCGTAAATATCTATCCTGAAAAATACTCAAAAACGTGTCGTAAAAATGACCTGAAAAAAGTCACAACGGAAGTATTCCTTCTTTCATATTTTGTAACTCTAGTATGTGAAGGCACCGACCAAGTGCACGTCATTTACCCGGATATTTAAAAAAAACACTCAAAATTGAGGCTCCGTTATAGTGATCGCATAGTGACGAAAACCTACATTTGAAACACTAGTATTATACCTAGTACATTAACGATGTAAGTATTTTAGTTAGCATCAGAGCGATGGACTCATAAAGTAGTTTTATCCTTTTTATCCTTCGTGCATTTTTCATCTCTACTATGTCACGATGACGTCACATCAAGTCGATCGTAGTCTACTGCTACGGCGTAGCAGGACAGAAACATGGCATGGAGGCCAAATACGAAAGCGCATCGTTCGATCGGTCGTATTTTTATTTATTTTATTTACATTATTATCCAATCAAATTAAAATATTCCTCCGTATCCAAAGATATTGTATTTCTAGTGCAATATTTTTTTTTTTTTTTTTTACTTAAGATGGGCTTACTCTTGACCCCAATCTTGCTCTAGAGCATAGATGGGATCTACGATGGAGCGAGCTTGCCCAGAAGATGCCTATTCACTCTGGACTTAAAGAGAGTCAGGTTATATGCACTCGGAAATACAGACGCAGGCAGGGAATTCCAATCTTTAGCTGTGCGCATTATAAAAGATGATGAGAAGCGCTTAGTGCGGATTATGGGTATATCAACTAAGAACGGATGGTAGCCGGCCGTGCGTCTGGATGTCCGATGGAAGAAAGGTGACGGTGGTATGAGCTCATGCAGCTCATGAGCACACTCTCCGAAGTACAATCTGTAGAAGACCGATAGGCAAGCAACTTTGCGGCGGTGAACCAGGCTGTGCAGCTTGGACGCCACCAGTTTTTTATCGCCTATTATTCTCTTGGCTCTGCGTTCCACCGAGTCTAGTGCAGCAAGTTGGTATTTCGCCGAGCCGTCCCAAAGGTGGCTGCAGTACTCCATGCAAGATCGGACTTGGGCTTTGTAAAGAGTTAAAAGCTGTCCAGGCGTGAAGTACCGCTTGACTTTATTCAGGACGCCCAACTTTCTAGCTGCAATTTGAGCCTTAGACTCGATGGTGGTGCCAAAGTTGAGGTCAGAGGACAACTCCATGCCAAGAAGTTGTAGAGTGTCGGTCACTGGAACAGATGTACCTCGGAAAGTAGGAGAAAGGGTGAAAGGACTCCTTTTTGTAGAGAAAAGACACGCCTGCGTCTTAAAGGCATTGAAGCTGACGAGATTGTCATCGCCCCACTGGGAGACATTACTTAACGTCAGGCTCGTACGCTCAACCATGGCCTCTCTCAATCTTTGGACCTCAACTCCACTGGCTCCTGCACTAGACAGATACTTCTCCGTGACAGTACTGTCATCTGCGTACCCAACAATACCTGAAGATAGCAGGTCATTAATGTGCAGCAGGAAAAGAGTCGCAGAGAGCACAGACCCCTGAGGAACTCCGGCGTCAATGGCCTTGAGGTCAGAGGAGCAGCCGTCAATGACTACTCGGATCGACCGTTCTCTCAGGAAGTCAGCCACCCAGCTACAGAAGCCAGTGGGGATACCGTACGCTGGAAGCTTGCTCAGCAGACTCGCATGCCAAACCCTGTCAAAAGCCTTCGAAATATCCAGCGACACTGCGATTGCTTCGCCGTGGTTTTCGATGGCTTCGCCCCAGCAATGCGTTACATACACTAGAAGATCCCCAGTTGAACGTCCCCGGCGGATCTTTGCCCGTATCAAAGGTTTGACAATTTATGAACAATTGAAAACGGTCGGGTTTTTCATATTTTATCAAAGGATTAACACACATATGACTGGCCATTTTTATTTGTTAGGTTTATATGACCGAACAAAAGATACACTTTCGTGGTATTGGTGTGGGTTGAGAATTAAATTCTAAAGCAAAACAAATTTTGTTTTGCTTTAGAATCGATCGCAAAGAATGTAGAATTCGGGTTGCATGGCGGCGCCTAGTGGCACGTTATGAAACCATATTTTTCCGTACGAACCCGTGCTACCCTTCTCGTCAAAAGCTATCGAAAATAGGTACAATGTGTAATTTATGGACAGGGAAAAAGTCTATGATTACATTTTAACGTCAACGCGAAATAACGGTGCTCAACTACGAATCTCGTTTCAGTATTCGGCTGTAACTATGATATCTACGATAGGTAGGTAAGTGCTTTTTGTGTGATGTTTTTAATATGTATATATATGACATGATGTACCTAACACATTCATAACATTGTTTATGTAAATATAAATGCAAAAATAAAAAAATCTAACTGCAAATGCGATTAATTTAGATGCATGTAAGTTACAGTAGTTTTTTAAAATGCATTTTTTGTGTTCTAGCACGAATATTAAGTAATAATAAGTAGGTAGCTATTATTATTTGTAAGAAAATATTTACAATCAAAAGAAATTATCAAAAATAATTATTTTCCAAAATGTATTATGCTGAAACAACAAAAGATAGGTGCACGTGATTTATTTAAATCTTTAAATTTCTAAGGCATATTAATTTAGTAATTATTTGTGGTTTTCATTTTATATGTATTGTGTTCATGTTCATTATTACCATATTTTTTATATTTAAGATATGGAGCTTAACTGAAACCCATTTGTTAGTTTAAATGTAGATGGAGCCTACAGTAACCAGTTAAGTTTATGCTCCTCATTTCTGAATATACTGGGATAAATTCAGAAATTCTTTATTCATTGCAGTCGAAGAGCCAAACACTAGGTATAAAAGAGCTAGGTTTATGCTAAGCTTTTGGCATTTAGGCTCTAAAAATTTACGAGTACGAGAAGGTACTATTTTATCTCTACGTTAAGTTAGTGCTACGTAGCAATAAAATCCTTGTTGTTACCCCTTCAAATGGATAAACACCTTCATTGCTTGATTTTCTTGCCACTGTTCTTAAGTGGGTAATAGCTTACTGCTGAAAATCGTTACTGGATGGATAAGTTACAAACTTAAAGAAGAGAATAGAGGAATTTAACGATCATTCAGACGTGAATAGCGTCTTTGAGGTACAATATTCAGAGATAGAGTTAATTTATGGTAGTTCCCGTCCAACCTGAGGGATCCAGTGCAATGACTGATCCATAATGATGCCTCGATGATTTTACAGAAAATATATTTGTATTATCTTGACTGTGTATTTACTGCTATATTTTTATTAATTTTACTCGACATTGTATCGTATCATGTCCCTCGACATATTTCAAAAGGAAGGTTGGGATGTCACTCCACCGTACCTCTGGTTTTAGGTGTTTACGTTTTATTAACCTATAGGTTGCCGAGTGGTAATCGAATTTGTATTGTTACGTTTTGCAAGGCTAAAGGGTTAATGAAATCGAGCAATAGGTAGGTATTCTTCATCGGAAGTACTTAAGTGCGGAGACAAGCAGGAACTTCTCAATGAAGAGGTCAGAGTCGAGGGCGGCGATGTGAGCTGCGCGGCCGACCAGCGCACTGGCGGTGTGGGGTAATGCGTGCTGGACGTCGTACCGCACGACTGACACGGTGGACGCACGGGCAGCCAGCGGGGAGACCATGTTATGTACCTGCAAAAGAAAGGTAATTAGGTGCTATGTTTCACCACAATCACTGTAGATTGTTAATAGCTGTGCGGCGAGACGCGGGAGTGGACTTGCATTATGATAAAAGTGTTGAGGCATGAGGCATGAGACATTTTCGATTCGAAAAAAAGACCACAAAAAACAAGGTCCCGGGCAACAGCTATAAAAAATAATGAGTCATTACTACTGACCATTTCCCGGTAAGCCTGGCCTAGCAGCGAGGTATCCTTAGCGGCAGCCTTGCACAGCTCCAGCCTGGCAGAATGCAAGGGTACGTATCTATCCTGTCCAGAGCCACATAGCAGTATATGCTTGAACATATGAAGCTGACTTCTCTCGCTCAGTCGATAGAGGAACGAGCGCCGAGGATCGGAGGCATCGCGAAGAGATAGCTGAAGGAGTGAACCCGATTTCTTCCACTTTTGCATGAACCACATTCCTAAAAACCAATTGTGATTTTATATGTTATCAATCATGTTTTAAAACATCTGGCTCTTTCTTAGCTAACTAGCTATTGCCTCTTTTGGGGCTATTAACAATTTCAGTTATAAACATAATTATTCATCACCGACTAACTTTCAAGTTACATACCAGCATTCACCAAGCCACTGGAGTTGTAGAGCGTGCCTAGATGAGGTCCACTGAGTGACAGGAATGTATGCAGTTTTCCCAGAAACGGCTTCATCTGGTTCCTGGCCAGAGCTGACCTGATGATGATAGTGCCTAGAGAGTGGCCTACAAAACTTATTCTGGCTGGTTCGCTTGAGCTTTGTATGTGTGTCACGATTTCCTGGACTAACCTGTCGATAAATTTATATATTTGAATGCAATGAAACAAGACTTTGAATCTACGATGAGTAAAAAGACATTCTAAGGCTAGGTGATAAGTTTTCCTACCTGTCGGTCATAGTGTCGAAATCGGAAAACGTATCTCCTTGATTTCTTTCTGACATCAGAAATTCTAATCTTGCTCCAGGCAACCCAAGCTCGAGGTAGGTTTTGACTAATCTGAGATCTGCTGCATTGCCATCTAAGCCATGTACGCAGATTATAAGATGCAGTCCTGCAAATGAGATGCCTTTGTTAAATTTTGCTAATCCGAATCGTTGCTTTATATAAACCAATAAAAAAAAACACCCGTCCTACCTTCAGGATTAAACATTCTATATTCGTCACTGATATGGAAGTAAGGCAATGAGTTTTCAACAGGAGGGAAGTCTGAGTAAATAGCTCCAGGATATTTCACGCTTTGTCTAAATTCTTCTCTGCACTTTACGAAGAGACGTTCAGACTCGGCCAAGCCGAAGATGCTAACAAGATTGCTCTCGCGTTGTTCTGAAAACATTAAATGACAGAAGTCACTGGGGGAGGCCTATGTTCAGCAGTGAACATTCTGTGGCTAAAATGATGATGATGATGATGAAGATAAAAAAGTTGCACAACTCAAAAAAAGATATTGCAGTAGTAATGTTGGCAAGCAGTTTTAAGGTGACAAAAAACTATAGATATATAATTTTTAATTGCACGCCAAATATTTAACATTTTAGCCTGAAAAATTATATTACCATTTCCATTCTCGTTCCTGCTAGCCAGTTCACCAGTGCTTTGACTTTTGTTTAGCGTGCCTGCTGGTGTACTAGACGACGAATTCATCGACTGATGCGGTCTCAACTTTCGCCTCTCCATGATTCCTGACGCAAAGCAAAGTTAGTGTGTTAATTGCGAAAGCAAAACCATAAAAAATATACACATTAGGCATTGATTTACCTTCACAAACATGATACAATGGGTTATCTAGTTGCAATGGTGCTGGCTGCGCTTCCTGTTTTCTTGGAGTCTTTGAAGGAGTTGACGATTTGCTGCTCTGTCTGCTCAGTTTAGGCGATTTTGTAGGTGGATCCTTAAATGTGAATTAATTCATTAGGTTTCATATTATCCGTGCTAAAAAATATAATTAGACAAAAACTTGATTTATTTACCTTAAACTCATCAGGCGGTGGTGGAGCATCTCTAAACATTTGAGGTGGAGGCAAATGTTCGTAATCATTATCCGTCATAAAATTAGAGAGATTGACTTCAGATCTAGCCTTATTCGAGTACTTTTGAATAGCTGACGCTGGGCCGCCAGCAATTTTTTTTCCATTATGAGATTTGCAAGAACGATCAACTGTAAGACTCCGAAGTTCAGCAGCAATTAATTTCTCGGTGTATTGTATTTTTTCTCTCAATTTGGTCTTGTCTATTGAGCTTGATTTTCCTGCCTGATTTTGTTGCTGCGATTGTTGTTGTTGTTGTTGTTGCTGCTGCTGTTGTTTGGATGGTATTTCTTTGCGAATATAAGGATGCAAATTATCGCTTACCGTTTGAGACTTCTTTACAGCTCCTTCATTTAAAGCTTTTATTCCAGAACTATAAGATTTACCCTGACCAGCGCTAAATGAGTTATGCCTTTGATTTACTTTCACTGCATTTGTATCACAGAATTGCTGAAAGCAACTCGCTGTACATGTATCCGAATTACAACCAGCGTCTATACCATTACTGTGCATTAATTTGTTATATTCACATTGACTATCTGTGCAAATAGAATCACTACATATTGTACATTCTTCGCAGACTTCTTTATCACAGCATTCAATTTTTTCATTGGAATTGTTCTGGGACACTTTTACAGCAAGCTTCATTAAGCGTTCCCGTAACTGTTCTCCATTTAGAACAGTTCTTTTAACTTCATTGATTGACTCACCTTCAACTTTCCGAGCTTTGACTCCATCACCTTCATATTTCTGACTAGGTGTTTTGGGAGCAGATGTAGTAGGGGGTGTGAAATTTTTATTTAATTGACAGTTGGCGTTATCCGGTGATGATGGTCCTGAACTACGAGCGCTCGAAACCCATCCACTTTGCTCACTCAAACTGGAAGTGGAACAACTTCTACTTCCTTTCTCATTCTTATTTAAGAAATTTTCAGGTGGAAGGATTTTAAAATCTTTATCTCCTATATCCAACGGTGGTGATTCAAACGCTGGTGGTGGTGCTAAATTCGGTAATGATTCAGACCCAAAAGTGTTGTTTATAGTTGGTTCGTCAATAACTGATGCAGCACTCCGGCAATGTCTAAGTAGTTCGGGTCCATGATCAAGACTATATGGAACGCTAGCAGACGATTCCAACCTTCTTAACTCAAAAGGTATACTTTCATTACTAGATGAAGACGCTGCTTCTGACATCAACTGTGTCATTTTTTCGGATGGTTTATGTTTAGAACGTTTTTCAGGTTTTCCACTAGATCTGCCGCTTTTTGGTGTAGCCATGCCCGATTTTGGAGTCACCCTCCCCGACTTGGGAGTAGCCAAACCTGATCTTGGCGTAACACCCCCCGATTTGGGCGTAGCTTTTCCAGATCTAGGAGTCACTCTTTCAGATTTCGGTGTACTTCTTTCAGACTTTGATGTATGGCGGTCTGATTTGCTATCTCTTGATCTAATAGAATGATGACTGCTGAGTGAATCTCGACTTGAATTTACTTTGGAATTTTCTTTGCCATTGCTATTTAGTTTAGATTCTTTAGACCGGCTCTTTTTATGTCGTACGGATTGCAAAGTTGAATGTGGGGTAGATGGTGGGGTTTTCGAATACGTAGATTTGGTCGTGCCATCACTGCTTCTGTCTAATGTCATTACAAATCCACTATCATCACTACTCTTACTAGACTTTTTCGGATAGTTCTGAATTAAACTTCTTGTGTTGAAGTCGAAACTCCAGTCACCCTTTTGAAGATAATAGTTCAGTTCATGCCTTAGTTGATTGCGAGCTGCCTCTAAATCTATATGTTGATTTTCCGCGTTTTGATGAAACACGTGTGTAGAGTTCGATCTATGAACATGCTTATTAGAAACTAAGTTACTTTGATCAGTCGCTTGAGTTTTCCCACTAACCGGTGGGTAAGAATTACGTGGAGGCAACATAGGACGGGGTAAATTTACACTATAGCCTCTTTGAAACTCTAACGGATTACGAATTATATTATTCACTGGCGGAGTACCCTGATTACCGAAAGTATAGCCGTACACTTGGTTAGGATTCGATTTCATCACACCCTCACACTTATATCCTACGTTGTGAAATACTTCATTGTTCATTCCATGAGAATTTATGCTTAGGTTACAAGGATTTTTATATTTTTCTCTGAATTCACTAATATTTCTGCGATAATCGTCTCCCTTAGAACTACACCTGGTAGTTGTATTTGTTGGATAAGCTGTGGTGGTAACACTTCGCGGAAGAGTTGTAGGTTTTGTTTGTTGTGGTGGAAGATATGGTTTTGGATAGTTGACTGAAGAATTGGAGCCATTTCTCACAGGTTTAGTCAGTGTTTGAGGATTGCTAAGCGGCATCATTTGTGCAACTCTCAACTGATCTAAGGATTTGCTGTGCCTAGCTGGTAGCGTGCTGACCCCGCTGGTGATTTCCCTTTTTGGTCGAAACTCATTCGGATTAGTTAAGTCTCTTCCTGAATGGGAAATATTTGCAGTGCCTCTCGTCGTGTTCATATCTAACAATGTTGATGCAGAATACCTGGATAGTTGCTGCCCTTGTTGTATGGGACAAGAAGCGAATGCGTTATTCGGTGGTAACTGTATTTCACTAATTTGATTATTTTGCACTATGTATCGATTCCTTCCAGTCAATTCCAGTTGCTTATTGTGAGCTTTAGCTACTTCGACTACATTTTGTTTGACTATGGAACGCTTTGGGGAACCACGAGATGATTTCTGCGGGGCTAGAGTCAGAGTAGCTTGTACCACGTTATCATTGGATTTAGGAATATTGAATTGGGGCTCCAGAACGTCCATTATAGTTTTGGGTAGGGTAAGGGTTACTCTTGAAGCTTCTGATGAAGGTCTTCTTGAATCCAAGATTGGACTTACACTATTACAGCCGCATGATTCCATGGAATCTATACATAAAAATGGATCTGAAAAAGATGAAAA
This sequence comes from Anania fuscalis, assembly GCA_950371115.1. NCBI lineage: Eukaryota > Metazoa > Arthropoda > Insecta > Lepidoptera > Crambidae > Anania > Anania fuscalis. The sequence goes on along the minus strand of OX493333.1, from coordinate 5,683,693 downwards.
AATTGCTTTACTTCATTGAAAAAGGGAAGAAAGAAGCCATATGATTAGAACAAAAAATAATATTCACTTACCACTACCAGCTTTACTAGCACTAGAATTTAAAAAAGAACGACGTCTTGCAAATTCTGCAGTATCTTGATATCTGAAAAAGATTGATTTTTTAGAGGATGTCTTAGACAAAATACGAAGGATTTAAAATAAAAAAGTACTACATTTTCTTACCTATCCTCAAAAATGATGGGCATTATATGTGGATCGCCGTCTAGTGCGATGCAGTGAACTGGTAAAGGAGGCAAGAGGGCAAGGTACCGAGACCTCCTTGCTGTCTCCCCGACACTCTGATACGACTGGTAATTGCTGTCGTAGCAGCCGGCGAGTGAATGCCGAGGGTTGTCCAGAACGAAAAAGCATTCAGAGAAACGTTTGATACTGAAATAAGAAGAATTGGTACATGAATGATTTTGAAAGAAGTTGAAAAGTTCATTTCCACGGCAGCGGAAAGGAGTTGTGTTTGCAAACAAATGAAAACCCGAGTGGAATCCTCGCGAATCTGTCCTACAATTGATTTCTATATCAGTACTAGCACCTTAAATACACTAACTAATAGAATCCAGCAGCCTATTTTTTCGACTTAAAAAAACATAACATTTTGAAATCGTTTTTAACGAACGGCAAATGGCTTAGCATATTTATTTTAGGTTGAATTAACCTGTTTTTTTTTTTGCTATTTTATAAGTTATTATGGCAATTACGTCTCCACAGAGATGTCTGCTAAGGCTAATATAGGATAAGTTTGAAATTAGTATGATTTGTTTCATAGAATAGGCGAAGAAGCTGGTTTTAGTTGAGTACTTGCGGTTAATTTCCTTACCGCAAGGCATGATGACGAGCCGCAAGCGCATGATGGACGTGGGGTCTGTCAGAGACATGGTGGAGGAACGCTCTCCATCTCAACGTGACCTCGGCGCAAAGCCTCGCGATGTCATGCGCTGCCCCCATCGCCCATTCTTCTTCTTCTCCAGCCTCGGACTTCTGTAATGAAGACATGAATGTGGTTAATGCCTGATGAGTATCACTGAAAGGTAACTGAAACTACTAACTAACTGATTTGTTCCATTCAGGGAATTCGAACCGGGATCCCGAAAAGAGGGATCACGGAATCCCGGCCCTTTGTTCTGGATTAAAATCCCGGGAATACACTCGACAAATCCCGGGCTTTCTGGAATTTGAAAAAACAAGCAAACAAAATTTTCCTTAAATATTTAGATTAAAAAAGATTGTAAAACATACGCAGATTTACCTATCTTAACTTTAGTCAGATAGAAAACAATACCGATGTCGACACGCCTAATATTTCATGATGCTACTACTTAAACCAAACATATATTCTAATATCCTTACCCTTCCGATATCGCTTAGTTCCTTTAGCCTCTGAGCGACCTCGCCGACCACAGAGTTGTTGGTGGATTCCTCTGGAGTCAGCAGCACACCAGCTGAGCCGCATACCGCCAATGCGCTTTGCAGGCCTTCTAGCGACCCTAGAAGGATGCCACAGATTTCTGCGTGGACTTGTCTGAAAACGACATTAAACAAATAGTCAATGGATGTCTGCATTTTCTATTTTGACACTTTCATTTTCCATTGTTCTTTTGCAATTGTGTTGATCATACTTTACGAGCATTAGGTTGAGAGTTCGCATCCCACAGCACGTTATTTTGGATTTATACCTCATTAACTTGTTGGAAACGGAAAACATCGTAAGAAATTTGGTACATCTGCCCATGAAGCCATGGTCTAACATTGTTTTGGTTTCCCGTGTTTTAGAGTTTAGGGTGTCTGATGGCAACTGTTACAAATAGGTAAGTATATATATATATGTGTGTGTCAGGACTTGCTGCATCTAGGAACATGTTTAAGCTTATTACCGGTGACTTGGAACGGAACAAGCGCTATGTGAAAGAAGTTGTGCTTGATTATTTTGAGAATGTTGCTCAACGACATAATAGCGCTATTTTCCATTCCCTTAATCATTTTCACGTATATTTCGGTGCAATGAGTTGAATTTGTAGTTTACGAGCACTAAAAGCAGGTACTCACCGCGCGTGCGCGATCTTGCTAGAATTACCGCCAGCGCATTTGGCCGTAGACCCGAAGAGGACATTCTCGAAACTTCCCGAAGTATTGAAGTTTGAGCCTGCGCTCTTCATCAGCTTGCCCCACTGCTTGCTGGACCGAGGGGCACTGGAAGTTGTAAATAAAATTGATTTAAAATAAAACCAAAGCATTTGCCAGTTAGATTTCAAATGTAGGTATTGTGCAGTTGCTTCTCTAAGCTTTTAAATAACGTATCCTAAAATATTTTTAACCTTCAGGTTGTTTCACCATCACCAGCATATTATTAATATTAAGTTCCTTAAGTATGCAGTGTCTAATTTGGAGTATACTATTACCAGAGTTTAGAGTTATCCATCATGTTAATAAAATATTAATCGCAGCAAATATCAAAACAAATCCATTAAATCTAAAAGCATTTGATTGTTTGTGAGATGTCTACTGTTTAAATAAACTATTAATACAAAAAAATGCCTATTTCTCAATGGGTGCACAATAAAATAAAATAAAAACACTGCAAGTATAGAACTAAATCTTTTTTAGAGCTTTTAGTGGCAATAATTACTAAAGAAATGACCATCTAGTGTAGGTACCATTGTTCCTTTTACTAAAAATTGGTACTTACCAGCTTTGCACGTAATGCATGATGCTCTTTCTTTATTGGCAGACATAAAAAAATAAATTAGTTTAATATTTGATCAGACGTAGAAAGAACTTGAGATAAACTATTTACAATCTTTCAATATTTAACAATTCATTCTGAGATATAAATGCATCATTATTAGTCTTAAAACTATGGCCAAAAGACATAATCTATCAATGGAAAAACTTATTTTGATTTGATAGATGAGATTATTTTTGTGTACATCTTACTTCTTAGTGTTGTAGGATCAATTGAATTTTTTTACTAGTCAATCGAAATGATCCGGCAGCTAGAAACTCAACCAAAACCCTTAACGGTTTACGCACATTAAAATTTTACTCACTTGATATAAGGTTGATGCAAAGCAACCAAACTCGCGTGAATGGTGATAGAGACAGCCGACAAATGGAAGTAGTCGAAGAGCACTGGCAGGTGGTAATGCAAGCCCTGGGACGGCTGGAAGTGCAGCTTCAGCACCCGGCAGGAGACTGGAGCGAGGGTGCTGGACTGCGCACCCTCGCTGCACCATAGTTCCACTCCGAGGCTCCATTCAGCCCGTTCCAGAGACTCTTTTAAGTTTCGGCTGTCGACTGAAAATATTGTTTGAAGATTGGGTGTTTTATAATTTGCAGGCTTTAAGCTTGTAGTACCTTTTAAGAATAATATTTTCACTTGAAAAAATAACTGCCTCTGGTGATTGAATCCTCCAATATATTAACTTGCAAGCCTTTACTTTAGAAAAAAAAAACAGATTTCCCACTGGTTTATATATTTCTAAAGGTTTAGCATGCATATGTTCACCAATTTCTCTAAAATAATTAAATATTGGTATTTCGTCAACTGTGATGTATTTCCGCTAAAAAATGTAAGGCTCTGAGTGTGAACAGTCGTTCGATTGGAAATTATGAATTTCAACCGGTTCGACTATTCAATTATGTATTACATTTGATATTAGTCAGTATAAACTCTTAACGTGCCACTGCATCTATCTGCTAACATTCATCATTTAATTTGAGATATAGGACGTCCAGTGATGAACATAGGTCTCTTCTAATGACTTCCAGATTGGCAGACTGATAGCAGCCTGCATCCAGCTGCTTATAATAACTCACCCAGCAAATGCGCCCTAAAATGCACAATGTCTCTCAGCGTGACCTCCTCGTTCCTGTACATGATCTGAAAAGCTCTGGAGGCGGCCAGGCCGCCAATGAGCGAGGCGTTGGCAGCTGGCCGGCCGGTGCGGGCGGCGCCGTTGCCGCTGGATACAGATGCCTCGATGTGGACTGGCACTTTGGGAGACACGCGGAGGCCCACGCGCACCTGGTACAACCTGAGGAAGACAAAGGAGCTATAAACAAGGCGCAATTTCAACTCAGAAACTTTAAGGGGCTGAATCTAGTTAAAATGACAAGGGGCGAAATTTGAAAAACCCAAAAATATTTCTGAATAATAATAAGTCTATAATGTCCGATTGATTAGCTGTTCATGATTACTGGGGAACTGCTTTTTTTTATGACGAGTCAATGTTAATCTCATAGTAAAATACCTATACTGAATTTGAGCAATATAATTAACCTTTTAAGAAGAAGTTATCTTAAAAAATGATTCTTATCGGATGTAATAAAAAATACCGCAATACTTCTTATAGGATGATTCTGGTGCTTAAAAAACAATAAATGTATCTTTACCAACGATCTAAAGGTTCTTTAAAAGTGTGGCTTAACTATTGTAAGGATTGAATAACAATGCCAGATGTTTTTATTTCAATCCTGAAACATGAATAACTAAGAACAGAAATGCGAAATATAAACTTTTAAGAAGCATTACTTTCATGCTTTTGGGCCGTGGCCATCTTTACTGCCTTTACTCGTATGCAGGGATTTTGCAAGTCATATTTTCAGAATTCATATGTAAATACGTCGTAGTGAGTCGCGTGTTCGCTTGTCTTAAAGCTTTTCATAAATACCGACTGTTTCCCAAGATCGATGCCATGCACGACGTCACGATCTCAGAGTTTAATATGCCTAATTTTAGAGACTGAACTGTAAAGGTTAAAGGTAATAGACGGCCTGTGGTAGCACGGCACTTTGATATAATTATTTACCTTTACTTACAACAACCCACCTACGATACCTGACATAAATCAATAATATCAGAAAGATATATTCCTTAGGGTGCACCCTGCACGCACGTCATTATTAACGATGGTAAACGTAAAAAGATAGGAATGAAATTCATATCTTGTCTCCGAAGTAATAATTCGAATCACAATCATTATGCCTCAGGATAGTAAAGTTATGGTTAATTGACGTTATAGTTATGCACAAGTCATTGATATATAAGATATCGTGCCTAAACGACGATGTAAGCAATCATTTCATTGCGACTCGCATTGTCTACACTCGTAAGTGTAGAGGCAAGAAGACTTGCTAAGATCTATTTATAAATGTCACGAATTTATTGTATTATATTGGTCTTTACCTATGAAATAGCCGTTTTGTATGAAAAAATTTAAACGAATTTTTTTCATGTGTTTTTTATTTGTATTAATCGAAGTAATCACCCATGCCATCAATCCATCTTTGCCAACGCAGTGGCAGTTTATTGATGCCCTTCTTAAAGAAATCAGCTGGACGGAGACCAAGAAGTTATCCAAATTCTGTAAAAAGAAGTAGTCTGTCTGTAGGCGCAAGGACTGGTGAGTAGGACGGATGACGGAGAGCTTCAAACCCCAGTTCTTGCAACTTGGAGACCGTCTGCTGTGCAGTATGAGGTCGCGCGTTATCGTGCAGGAGCAGCGGAGTGATTGACCAATGCTGGTTGGAGATGTGCCAGCTTCTTCATCATTGTGTTCAGTTCTTCACAGTACACATCTGCAGTAATGCTTAACCCGTTTGGTGAGAAGCTGTTATGAATCACACCGGCGCTAGACCACCAAACAGTGACCATCACTTTTCTAGGGGTAAGTTTTCGTTTAGGGCATTGTTTAGGTGCTGAACCAGGATCCAACCAACTTGCTGAGCGCTTGCGGTTATCAAACAGAATCCATTTTTCATCGCAGGTAATAATGCGGTTCAAAATTCCTTCATTTTTGTGTCTGTTGAGCAGTGCAAGGCACGTCACGACGCGTAGGTACTTCGCGCTGGCGATCATTGAGTTCGTAGGGCACCCATTTGTCAAGCACTTTTACCTTGCCAATTTGACACAAATGGACCAATATTGTTTTGATGCTAACGTCGAAAGCTGCTGCTAATTAAACCGTAGATTGTGTATCATCAGCTTCCACAATCGCCTTTAATTTGTCATTGTCGACCTAAGTCTTCGGACGACCGCGAGGTTCATTTTTCAGGTCGAAATTTCCAGAACGGAAGTGAGCAAACCAATAACAGGTGGTGCCGTTGGTTTGTAGTGTTAGCTCCGTAAACGTCGTTGATGTTGCGTGCCGCATGTGCCGCGTTGCTGCCACGACGGTACTCATATTCCATAATTACTTGAATTTTTAACTTATCCATGATGACGAAAAATATTGAAATGCGATGCAAATGTAACACTAATCAATAAACAAATGACTATGTACTTTTGGAAAAAGAATTCCATGTTTTGAATATAAAATTAATTTTAAATTAGAATTCTTAGCTAAACAAAAATTATTTTGATTTGAAATGGCCAGTACTGCAGAACGGCAATTTCATGCGTAAAGACCTATTATATACATATGTGCATTGACTTTATATACTTTTTATATAATTTTTTTCACGACTTCGATGGTTTTCCCTACAATACCACTTATGGCAGCAAGATTTTGACTTCCCATATAATTTAATAGTCTAGTTAATGTAGGTACTTTATGATAGCATCTATAACGTTTATTCCTTTATCACTATTTTATAAAAAGGTGAGCTCTCATAGTAAAAGTTCTTGATCAGCATTTTGATTCTATGCTTTCAAGGAGTGTCATATTAAATTTTTACAAATGTGCAAAAAAAAACACAAAATACCAAATTAAAGTCGTTATTTGTTTACCAAAACTTGGCTATTAAAAAGTATTAACACATTCAACAATTTAAGTGAGTGCAATTTTCACAAATACCAAATGGGCACTCCCACGCATGTGGACAAGATTCTGACCCAGTTCCAAATTTAACCGGCTGTCACTCGGCACCAATAGAATATAGATAAACACTCGCGCTTCACACATTTTATTGCCGTTTAAACGTTGTAATATGCGCAATTTATCATGACAATTAATTTAATTTTTGGTAGTTATTGAATGAGTCGTACCTACAAAAACGATTCTCAGTTTTATTCCAAGAACGAAAGTTTTAATTCTGGATTTCTTCAAAGGGATCAAGCCAATAACGAATTACAGTTATCTTTTTAATTAATAAGATGATTGCGATTTTATAAGTTTGTTTGCCTAAAGCTGCAACAACGGCTTTTAATAATGTCAGAAAATAAATTAGCACACATATACAAATTGATGATTTATAGGATAGACAGGTAAATTCTAAAAAATAATTAGTGTTTTGTTTGTTTCGCTAATCGCTTAAGTCCTTGTAAAATAAGCGTGAATAGCACAAAATCAAAAACAAGATTTACAACGTTAATTTAACGTAAAAGAGAGAAGAAAATAAACAAAGTGTTCGGCATTTGTATGACTGTTCAACATGATTCCAACTACGAAATACAATATTTTTGAGTTACGGTAATATAGACTAGATTTATTTAAATGTGTTATAAAGAATTTAAAGCTTTATAGCTGGAATAGCGAGCCAGCTTGTTAACACCTGAGAATTACTTGTACAGTTACAAGGTGCGGAAAGAAAACTATTATTTCATGTGTTTTCCGCCCGAACATGCGAAGTGATTTGTGCGATTTCGTGCACAACTATTTTGTATTCTTATTTCTTAGCAGTTAAATAGATAGATACTATTTATAGCATACTAAACAAAGGAGTTTGAATTGATAAATCTCTACATATGGTATAAAACAACTCCGAGAAAACTTAAAAAAAAATGTATTCCGGTAAAATATTAGGTCCTTACAACTTTTTTCAAAATTTGGATAACATAAAGTTACAAGGAAAAAAAATCAAATCTGATGAGGCAGTCAAAACCGCATTCAAACACTTCATAGACTGTCGCTGACAGGATTTTTTTTAAAGGGATCAATGATCTGCCTATAAAATGGCGGAAGTGTATCGATAACAACGGCAAATACTTCTTATAATAATTTCATTAAAAAAATTGATTATATAATAATTTCATTAAAAAAGGTGTTTGACTTTTTTGATACTGAACGGAAATTTCATGTAAGGACCCTGTTAGCGCTGCATTTAGGGTTATTGTCTAAGCCAAACAACGACAAAAACCGGCACATATTATTTAGCCGTTCTAGAGTTTTTGCGAGACTTACGAACAACAATATTAGATAGATAATATTGTGTCGATTTTATAATCAAAAGCTAAGTTGCTATACAGCTTCAGTTTGTCTGGTGGTGAAGCTTAGGCATAATATGGCAGGTTTTGTGATGGTCTCGTGGTAGGCAAATCTGATTGTAGCTTTATTTGACGTCGTGTTAAACTCATTAAATAAATACTGTAAGGAATTAACATCCTTGTGTTATAAGGTAGCAGAGAATGTATTTTGCCAGGCGTGTCTTCAAGCACACCCATTAATGATATTGACGGGAATTTAGAAATTATAATCTTCAGAATGGATGGATCTTGTAAGTGCTGATATGTATGAGAAAGGAGTGAACGACTTGATGACGAGTGACCAGATTTCATTGAAGAAGAAAACATACTCACTGCGCCGACCCTAGATGACCTGGGAACAGGGCAGGCGAATGATGATGATGATGACACGCCTAATTGAAACACAGTTCCGTTTAGTTACACTAATATAATGAAATAATTCAGGTTACATACACCTAAATACTAGACGCGTTTGGGGTGAAGTGGAGCTACACACTCCATTTCAACATTGACCCGGACAGGGAGTCGAACCCAGGACGTTTAAGGCGAATTACCGCGCTACTACACCAATTGAGTATCCATCTTCAAATTATCTTTATTTCTTTTGACTATACAAAGGCTTTATTTTGATCTCAATACTCACCATTTTTAGACCCAAAGGGACCATTGCGTGATTAAGTCGTACAGAAGTGCCTATAATTATGTTTGTCGGTTAAAAGGGTCGGGAAATTAAAAGGGCTTGTCTACAGCAGAAATTTCCGTTAGCGAATTGTCGCCAGACCCCCACATGCCACTTTGTATGGGGAGTTGTCCGAAAAGTATCCGACCTGGGGCGGTAATTTTAGGTTATATCTAAGATATAGGTTAATTTTAGGTTTTAATTATATTGTCTTTCTGACCGCTTGTATTTTGCAGAGATTTGATCTGGATTATGATAAAGGCACAGTTTCTTAAACAAAAGTGGTTCGTTAACCGATATTATTATTTACGGATATTATACAAAGCCCTAGGCTAGACTAGATGCGCACATTTTAAATTTTTTTTGCAACATGATTCTTACTTACCTGTTACTTACTGGTTGACTGGTAGAGAATGCTTTTTGGCATTAACTCTGCCATTAGTAGGTAGGTACTATTAATGTTAATTACTACACATTTTGGACTTCTATATCTTTAAGAAAAGCGCAAAATAAATAATTTGAATAATAAAGAGGCACCCGAACTTTCATCAGGTTGACATAATTCTGTCTGTGTCAATGACAATTTTTTTTAATCAGTGTAACGCACACTGCAAGCATACTCCGGTCGGACATTTTATGGACACTTAGTGTACACTATTACTAATACATATACCGTACAAACTGTAAATTAATTTGGGTCGGCTACGTCGGCAGACGGGGCAGGTGTAAATGAATTGGGCTGTAAAAACATGTGCCTTTACGAAACCACGTACCTAATAGGTATATGTAAAATGCGGCTAGGCTTGGGAATATTTGACGATTTCTATACAGAAGTGAAAGTTGTCAACAGTTTGTTGGATTCTTTCGTGATGTAGATGATAATTATTTAATGAAAAAAGCGGACTGTATGATAGATATGAGCATAAGGCTAGACTAATTAAAGTGACCACACACTTGGAAGGTAATGAAGAAAGAAAGCCAACCGAGCATCGATGTTCGCTTGGGGACCGAATGTTGCTCGCTGTCGTTCGCTACAGTTTGCCGATCCTCAATCACTTCACAATCCCTACCACCTGGAGTTTTTTTGGTTAATTTGTTTTTTGCTTTTGTTACATTAATTAGTTTTTAGGGTTCCGTGACCAAAGGGTAAAACGGGACCCTATTACTAAGACTTCGCTGTCCGTCTATCTGTCCGTCACCAAGCTGTATCTCATGAACCGTGATAGCGACTGTTGAAATTTTACAGATGATGTATTTCTGTTGTCGCTATAAAAACAAATACTATGTATGTATTTAGTTGGTAAGCCTTATTTAATAAAATATAAAATAATAGAACAGAACCCTTCGTGCGCGAGTCCGACTCGCACTTGGCCGGTTTTTTTAATCGTTATCAGTTCTGATGAAATAACAAGCTGGTTGATGGTTAAGGAAGTGTTCTTTACGTTATTTTGATGTTGGCACCAGTAAATATTTGAGTGACCTTCGCTTTTCAATACCAACAAAAATGTATAGTGTGGAGATGTGCAGCTTATCATAATAAACCTGTCAGGGAACAGGAACTAGAAGAATCTTTACAGATTAAAATAATTAAAAAAAGAAAGGTAAAATAAAACAGCTATAGCAAACATAAACCTGAACCGACATTTTACGTGGATGAGTAGGTCATACCCACAGTACCGAAGGGCGTACAAACGTCAACATTTACAAGCGTTATATGTACACTAGAGTTAAAATTAGACCCCGTAATAAGTACAACGTAGCCTTGTGCCATGAAAAATTAATGGCACAATTCATGCTGAATTGCATTAGAATAAGGTAGATGATAAGGAAGTGTTTTTGGTATTAAATCGTTGGTAAGGTTTGTAAGTAATGTCGGAGTATCGATCGATATTGATCCGTAGTGTTGTAAGCCTTTATATCGAGAGTCTGTCCTATCCTATCCTGTCCCAAATCTGTCCCTAAAATACTCGTTATACCTACCCTCTGTAAACTGCTCTGTGCCCTTGTGATAATAAATATTTACTTTGAAAAGAAAAAAACTAACTACTTTGAAAAAAAAAAGGAATTCCGAATAAGTAGTAGTAGAACGAATAAACTCTACCTTATAAATAAAAACTTGGTATGCAAAGAAATACTTGATTGAATATTTGAAATAAAGAATATTAAAATATTAAGACTTCGAAACAACTTATGTCTCTCTGTTAAAACGCTTTAACGGCAAAACCACAGATTTTTATGAATATTGGTTAAAACGAAAACTAGAAACCAAACGAAGGAAAAAAACAACTTTTTTAATCCTATACTATACTTTAAACAAAATAGGGGGTGGCTAGACATATTTCAAGCAGGGTATGCCGTGGGCACAGCTAGTTTATAATAACTAAAAACATAAAATATTATTCATAACAAAAAGTGTAAGCATTCCAGAATATGGTTGTGGTTCTGAAATAAAACGCGAATAATCATATCGCCAATGACATCGCTAAAAACCTGAGAGCAGATTGTGGTTCTGGCGAAAATCGATCTCAGGCGGAATTTTTCTGGATCAAAACCCACGCAGGGATAACCGGAAATGGGCGAGCGGACGAGTTGGTGACGGATCAACCCTGACCAGCATTTGAACACTTCCCATGATTCTTTACCAATCGAACCTTCAGGGCTTCAATCCTCAATAATTTATTGCAAAACCGTAATGTGCAAGTAGATGTGTTATATAAATATTAATGTGAGACCTAAGTTACGGACCTTGGTGGGCACAAAACTTGATACTTGACTTCTATTAATCCCGATACCCAGAACCAAGTTTTTAGAATTAGAATTAAATTGTAAAGCCGGCAGCGTTTTACCATTCCATTACGGGTATTACTTACCAATGGCCATGGGAGATATAAACTTTCTAGCTAGCTAGCATAGGGTCATAGATAAAAACGATGAAGTTTTAATTATAAAGGAAATTATCTTCGGTATCACTTGATTCGTTATCCCACTAATATTATAAATGTGAAAGTTTGTGAGGATGTTTAGATGTTTGTGAGTCAATTATGCGTAAACGGCTAAATGGATTTGGATGAAATTTTGCATACATATAGAATAAGATCTGAATTAACATATAGGATACTTTTTATCCCGGTTCAATGTTCCTATGGGATATATGTGATATACCAAGCGTCCTGTAGTTCACGCAAACGAAGTTGCGGGCACAGTTAGTGTCAGATAATTCTTCGGTGCTATATTAATTTAATTTAGATATCTAGGGCACATAGTCACCGCCAACCTTAACGACCAAGCCGATATGGAGCGGGAACGGAGGGCCCTGTCAGTAAGAGCAAATATGATAGCTCGCAGGTTCGCTAGGTGCTCAAAGGAGGTCAAAGCATCACTCTTTAGAGCATATTGCACCTCGCTTTATACGTGCAGCCTGTGGGCTAATTATACAGCGAAAAGCTACAGCGCCCTCCGCGTCCAGTTCAACATTGCGTTCAGGGCGGTGATGGGGTTGCCACGATTCTGCAGTGCCTCGGGTATGTTTGCGGAAGCTCGCGTCGACTGCTTCCACGCGACTATGCGCAAAAGGGCTGCATCACTGGTACGCAGAGTTTGGGCCAGCTCCAACACCGTCCTGGCGATGATAGCTGCAAGACTGGACTCGTGTAATATTCGGCATTGTTGTAAAAGGCATACTAGTGTGCCTATGCCAAAAAGAATTTATTAGCATTGTTTACCAGTTGACATTTAATTTTAATTTGCGACATTTATTTATTTATTTATTTATTAACTTTTAATTACTTTTTGGCCAAATGTATTAATATTAAATTCCAGTGACATTTATATTATTTATATTCAATACTGATTCTAATAAAATTGTATGCATTATTTTAATTTTTATAATCTTATGACTGAAATTTAATTTATATTGTGATTTTTCAATGTACGGGTGTAATTTGCCTGAATAAAGATTAATTTATTATTATTATTATTATATGATTCTGAGTATAATAAATAAAATATCTAAATGAAGACCTCATATTAGGATTTAGATCGCAAATGCCTTTGTTAGAACGTTTTATTCAAATTGAACATGGCCCTTGCGACCCTGACATAGGCCATTACCGTGAATCCCAAAGGACTAGACGTGGCCACTTTATACGTTTCAGAATATGAAAACATGTGTCGTGACATCCGTGACAACACTGACAAAGATTAATGTACTAAGTGCGAAAATACTTATTTTATATAGATGTTGCCGCGACTTCGCTCGCGTGCTCTTTAGTTTATTTAGTTTATCCACAGGGTCATCTAGCCAGTATTCTATATGTTAATAGAGATCTTATTCTATATGTGTGCAAAATTTCATCCAAATCCGTTCAGCCGTTTATACGTGATTGAGTCACAAACATCTAAACATCCAAACATCCTCACACACTTTCGCATTTAGGTAATATTAGTGGGATTCTTAACAAGAGTATCAGACGATGACTATCAAATTATCAATAATCCTTCGCGGATAGTTAGATGGCCTACACAGACTACACTTTACGTAGGTATGTAACTTAATTCGACCTATGTTAAGGAGAATGAGTGGACTATTTCCAACTTATTTTAGCCTATCAAGTTATTACTTTAATTTATCTGAGAATTATCTTCGTGGAAATCCTTGGGGGAGGCCTATGTCCAGCAGTGGACGTCTCTCGGCTGATGGATGGATGGATGGATGGATTTGAGAATATTTGATTCCATCACCATCCATTAAAACCAAATGTTTTCCTACGAAACTTGTCCCTTTAGTCCAAAAATGCTTTTTTCACCAATCATTCATTCATAATAAATATCATTTATATTATTTATAAGGTCATAACCTAACACCCTGTATAGTTACGGGGTGTTCGTTCATGTCAACAGACCATTACGTACGCCATAGTAAATTGGATCCCATTTGCGAGTTGCTTGTTTGTCCAACGAAATAAAAACGCGGTAGACTAATAAACTTTGACATTATTTGTAAATAGATCAATGTGTTATGTCGCAATTATTACTCGTAATAGTTTTGGTTTTTTTTTATTTTTTATAATAGATCGATGGGCTGTCTTTTTATCAGATTGTGACTACAAGAAAATAATTTAAGGCACTTACAAGCGCGCTTCATGAAGAGCAATGCTTGTTTTTTAAAAAGGTCTCTCAACTCTGATTGACCCGATATCGGCACATCACAACAAACAAACAGTACTTGTTTTGATAGGATCCAAAAGTTAAACAAGTAATCTAATCAATATACCTAATTATATCTTAATCGAAAAGTCTTTCGATACGTTTTCTAAATAAAGATAATTTAAAAACGGGTGCTTTTATTGATTAGAGAATATAGGTTTTATCCGTCAATGTGAAATAGTAACTAATAAAAATGTTTGCAAATAAAATATGATTAACCTCATTTCTTACCTAAAAGAAAGCAATTACGCTCTTTTTGAATCTCCGTAAAGTAAGAAATAATAAATAGGTATGTTTAGGAATGTAATTTTGTATCTTCGTCATCGAATCCGTCAAGTTAATTTACGAAAGAACCACCTTTACTTAAATTGAACCAAAACAATTTCGCGACGGATCGAAATCGTCATTGTCATTTCGATTGGTCGTAAAATAAACGAGTAAGGAACTATAAATCAGAAAATTTATGTACTAAGTTTAAATTAAAAAATAGCACTAAATGAAATCACATGCGAAACCTACTACACTAATAAAGGGTTTTAAAGTTTTATGCGCTCGATCCGTCTCCCCATATTGTCGGTGCACGCAAATTGCAATCGCCTGCTGCTTACTGAGGGCCGGTTAATTGGCACTTGTTAAATTATTGATTACAAAACATATTCGTAATTGGTTATATCATTACACGCAGTAGGTATGAGTGATCTATCTTTACAAGGTTTCACTTTCGCCGGAAAGGACGGTGATAGATTATTTTATTAAGGTTCTTTAATTAAGGTGATGTGGCGTTGAACGTAATAAAAGATTAGGATAAGGCGGACAGATAGATTTGTTTGCCACGACATCTACCTGCATAGACTTCATTTGCGACAGTAAATCTCATAATCAGGTATATGGTAATTATCTCATAATAAAGGTTCAGCCTTATTTGACGAAATGGTTATACAAATGGAACAAGAAACAGTGGTCTAAATTTAAAACAAAAATAACGACAAGGTCCAAATGTGACCTGTCTTTGCGATCCTGCCTTGATATTTCCGAATAATGCTATGCTATGCTAAATGTTTGTTCTATTCTAATGTACCACATTTATTGCTTATTTAAAATTTCATCGTTTTTATCTATGACCCTATGGTAGCTAGCTAGAAAGTAGATTATATCTCCCTTGGCCATTGGTAAGTAATACCCGTAATGGAATGGTAAAACGCTGCCGGCTTTACAGAGTCTTGAAAATGATGTAGTATGAGAACGTCGATTTGTATGTAAAGGGCTATTTTTATTAATAACATACATACAGTAAGCACTCCCAACTAAATGCCATCGTTAGTTAGATCGATAGATCAATGACCGTATTAAGGTAAAACCAGTCTACAGAGATATACCTACATCTAGTGTTAAACTTTGTATCATGTAATGTATTTTATTGTATGAGGGATTATCTTTTATTTATTATTATTTATTTTGTCTTCTATTATGTCCCTGGTGTCGGTAAAATATACATCTACCAACAACAAACATACTCAAAATTACCAGGGCCCTAACCATGAACTGTTAAAACAATCACAAATCTGTGAAACATTATCATTTCTGTCAAATTTTGTATGAAATGACGTACCAAAATTGACAGATTTAACAACTTTGAGATGTTTTAAGAGCTCATGGTTATGGCCCAGATATCTTGAATGTATTCAGGAAGAAACTGCGCAAATGTGTTTTTACTCAACACATAAATTGTATTGTTGTATAACTTATATCCGCAGTCATTCGTTAAAAACCAACAGTTGAATTTTTTGTACGACGCAACCGAAATCTCACACGCTGATCAAGTAACCACTTCACAAAATGCTTATTTAACGTCAATATTCTGTCAAATATAGAGCCTGTTAGCTATTATCTATGCAATGTGAAAATTCAATTTTTGTTATACAATTACGCTAGCTATTTAATAAATGAACAAAACTACCTGAAAGGCACTCGTATATTAAATTAATTTAACTTAATCTGGACTATAATTATTATCTCATTCTTTTTCCCGTGGGATGATTCAATTTCTTCTTGGCTTAACTAGTGTGAACGACGAGTTCCACTGATGCTTCAACTTACAATAGAAAAACGTCACGAAAGCAGGATTAAGATGATTATTATAAAGCTATCTGCATTACTATTCACTCTATAATGGTATGATTAGGATGTACCAAACATTACGATTTCGGTATTGCCTCTCTCTGTTGCCGGTGTGCCTGTGTGTTGCAGTTTTAAAATACAAAAATAGTGAAAATACTTTAAAAAATCTAATACCTATTATCTTTATTTAGGCAATTATTGTACATAATAAGAGTAAGTACCTACTTTGATAGCAAATTCTAATTGTGACGTGTGGCGCTAGTGTTTTCCATTTTCTTTTTGTCCCGTTTTTCAATCTGGAGTGATCTTATTAGTCAGCTACACACCTGAAGCCAGCCTTCTGATCTTATCAGATAATTGAGCGAGCACGTGCACAAAATAATTTTGTGACTCCAATGTTAGCTAAAGTAACATTTTTGATGATCTTAATCTAAATTGTGATTAGCTCTTAATACAAGAATCTAATAAAGACCTAAAACTCCATTCTATAGAAAAGACCAATTAGAGCTTAAGGTTGATATCGTTACAAAAGATGTCTCATATCACAACAGATGTGTAGCTGACAACTGAGCATACTTAGGATTTCGATTAGAATATACATATTTAACAATTCATAATGTATCGAAATGTTCTTTACTTATATAGAAATACTTCAGTTTTGGAATTAATTAATGGGATAGCAACACACGTTCCCATCTTCTAATTGTCCCCTAGGCATAAATTCTCATTTGTTAATGCCCATAATAAAGTAATATCTTCTCCCCTGCGAGTATGTGTTATAGCGTTTGTATCGCAAACTAATTGTGACAGGCCGATATACACCGCTCGCCGCAAGAAACCGGACACCCCAGGGTTTCTTATTGTCAGTGTTGTCGTTACCCTATTATGTAACTTGGAAAACTGGGTTAGCACATAACGTGTCATGTGCATAGCGGACAAAACAAGCGACTTTAAAAGACGAAACTAAGCCATTCTGTTAGGTGTTGCAAATCCTTTTGATTGATTGAGCATGTTTAGCTATTACGCAAAAGCTTCTTTGGATTGTATTGACATAAGTTAGATTACATTCAATGCCTTTTGCCGTTTAGGATTTTAGGCAGTTTGCTAATGAAACGTTGTCTATTTTAGTTGTAATGCTCATTGAGATTCTATATAATTAACTGTAAATTTAGCTTTTGATTTTGCAAAATAACCGCATGTAATTGCAATCATTTTCTATTGAAGTTTTTATATTTATTTAGATGTTCCCCATGCTCTTGCATGCATCTAGAAGACTATACGTAGAAAAGTACGTCGATGATAGTTTAATTGATGCCTCCGGTGATTAAGTCGAACTGGGATTTGATAAGCGTGTAATTAGTATTGACTTTCACACAATATCCAGCGCTGATCGACGTTTAACCGCTGCGCATCCGTGCCTTGATTGGAGATAGTGTAACTTTAATTGAGTTGATCTGACGTTTGGAGCGTGCTGAAATATTGGAAGGCCGGAGGAAGCCCTCACCCTCTCTGGAAGAGGTCGACATTGTAGAACTTGTAGAGTTCTACGGAGAACTCGAAGGTGGCTTGCAGGTCGGTCATGGTGCGTGCGTGAGGGATCGGGCGCGGGCGCGGGCGGCGCGGCGCGCCATGCCGCTGCCGCTAGCAGCCCGCCGGCGCCGGCCGCATCGCCGCTCACCGCATCGGCACTCCACGGCTCCGCACTCCGCACGCACGCTCACTGCTCACAGCCACACCCGCACTGGCTCGCGAAGCCGATCGGGCGCGGTCCCGGTCTCACGAAAATAGCGAGCACAACGCGGCGGCGGCGACGGGCGCGCGGCTTACAGTGCGGGAACCAGGAATTCATTTTTGAGCGCGCTCATAGCGCATGCGCGCGACCGGCGCGCCGCCGCCGCTTCGGCCTGCAGCAGTGCGCGTCGCCTCGCCCACCTAGACAGGTGCTCGCAATAATCCCTAATCCGCACTCGAGCGAGACTGCGATGTTATGAGACCGTTTTAGGGATATGTCGCCGCGTGGTAATGCGGCGCGATTACGCTCCCGCGGGAGACGGGAGACGTAAAGGTCAGGGGGAGGCCGCGTGCTCCCCCCGGCCGGCCGCACGAGCCTCCGATGACGCCATTTTATGAACACCTGTCAGAGGCACCAAGGGGCGACTCGACCTTTGCCGCTCGAGATTTGATGTTTTACGGCTGCTTAAAAAGGTCGCCGAGCCATCGCCGTAGTCACTTGTCGCCGATCCTGCGGCGCTAACCCGCGCCCGGGGTATTTTCAGTCTGCGGTCACGTGGTCGCTCTATTTAGACAATTATTTTTGTCACGTCAAAACAATTGACTGCTAATTTTAAATTGTCTGACACATTCATCACGTGCTTATAGCTCTGAATGCTTATTTAATTTCCACAAAAATAGAAAACTTAAGAGCTTTTTCTTCTGCAGGTATAAGATGCTAAGTTGTGAGTGATGTAACTGTAGAGACCATCTTACAACTCAATAAATAATATCTTTTAGACTTCAGGGCCATAACCATGAACTCTTAAAACAATCTCAAAGTTGTCAAATCTGTCAATTTTGGTACGTCATTTCATACAAAATTTGACAGAAATGATAATGTTTGACAGATTTGTGATTGTTTTAACAGTTCATGGTTAGGGTCCAGTAGTGCCTTGTTCATCGACAAGAACGTCAACAAAAATCCTCAGATAAAACTACATTTATGTATAGCTGGTTGCTATGCCACTAATGTAATTTAGAATAGGTATGGATTTTTAAAACCTAGCAACATATTGGGTTTCGTGGCTGAATGGAAATTTGGGAGAGTGCAAAGGTCACAGTTCAAGTTTGGGGTGGTCGATACTTGGGTTAAGGAACGCACCGTGGTAGAAACCCCATGACAAATGATAGCTTTTTGGGACTGACGAAATGGATAACATTTTTAAATATTGTATATGTGTAATGTTTCCATATATGCTTGTAAAGTGGTCAAACATACCTAATATATTAAATGTCATGATAATTGGTATGGCAAAACCCATCTTGGTCGTAACTCGTATCTGTTTAGTCTTGTACTTAGAGTGGTTTTGGTTTAGTTGTTTATTCGGCCCTACTTCTCTATCACGAAAACCTATCCCGGAGCGTTGCCTTGCAGAATAAGAGCGAGATTAGGGGGAGGGGGGGGGATCCACCTTTCCACGTACCAACTGCTAGACACTAATAATATGTTATCATGTTCAAATTTGACATTATTCTCACTGTAGGAAGTTAGAAGAATAATGATTGATCGTATTTCGTTTTGAACTTTTGTTTAAGATTGTCAAGTAGGACCACAAGAAATGACTGGGTTAATTTTCCCAAGCCAGACAATAGAAACAGTCTGCTTGTCGTAACGAAGACCCTTACGATCGCGTCAAAATATAGGTACTTAATTATTGTGGTTCTTCTTGATTTATAAAAATTCTTCTTAATTTTTTTTTCGAAATAAAAACAGCCAATTTCATAATTAAGTTTAAAAATAATGCTAAAGTCTATGAAAGCAACACATAATTAATATCACAATCTGGGCATAGTACGAATGAATGTCCCCACAAAACAAGACTAATTGGGCACCCTATTCGAGTTGATGCCAGGATAGGCGGGCAGGGATTGGGGTCCATTCAATAACTTTGATTGCGCGTCTTTATACACTTTATCCGACTTTATTTGGTGGAGGTACCTTTTTAGGGCACCCGTGAAGCAATATCGATTGTGATAAGCTGGTTTTAGGGGTTCCTTTTGGCTTTACAGGTGATGGAGGGATAATATGCTAGAAGAAAAATGCGGCGTTGAAAAAGTTTTTACCTTGAATGTAATAATTTGGAATGTTGATTATTCTATCTATGTAAACCTCACTTATGTAGAAACTAGATGTGCCCGCAAGTTCGTTTCCGTACACTATAGGATGTTTGGTAGGTATGCCACATAAGCAAAGCGTTCAAAATAAAGAACAGTAAAAGTATCCTTTATGTTAATCCAGATCATATCTAAATGAAGATTATTCCTAATATCATCTTCCTCCTCTGATGTCATTTCTTCAAGAAGTTGATGATCGTGACTGTCTATTAGACGCCTTGATTAAGTGTCCTTTTCAGCAGTATGAGCGCCTCGAGGAAAGTCATTTCAAGCCATCATTATCAGCCATGCCTGTAGCTGCATCTGACCCGTAACTGTCACCTGAAAGAGATCGCTTCTAGCAAAAAGACACTGACCTTGGTTTTATTTTTGTGGTATGCAATAAAGAGTACTTACCTAGATAGATATAGATAGTTTACAAAACTCCATCTAGGGATAGTCACGGAATGTAGGTAGGTGGTCAGTCAGTCAGTCAAAAGTATATTGATACTTAATTACATTTTTGGGTGGTGGTTGGTCAGGCTATTGTGGTATGATTTGTTATGTAGCAAAACATGCTTACGGAAAATTCAGATACCAAGCTACTATGTGACGTAGCTAGGTAGGTAGCAAGCAATGTCAGAAGACTATTGTAATATGTTTTGCAATGCGGTTTTTTTGGGAAATTCAAATACAATTATACTGTTGACTGTAGGTGGTAGGTAGGTAGTAGATTGCGGGTCATTTGAAAAATCAGATACTATGCTATTGATGTCGACTATACGTAGTTAGGTGGTTGGTAGGTAGAAAGCAAGAAAGCGTCGAGGCACAATGCCCGCCGCGCACAATGCCGCACGCAAGTACCACTCAGCATATTGCTCGCCGCTCGCAGAAGAACACACTCTGTATCATTGCCATGTCACGCCGCATGAATATTTACAAGCCGTCCTACTAAGAAAGCATTGGGAGTGATACATAACTAAACTGAAGCAGACTGAAGTGCTTAGGGCTTATAAGACATACTCCAATGCTGAAATTGTTATTTTTCTAATCTTTTAGTTGTGTCTTTTTGGTTTTGCCGTATGTTTTTACTTTCTATTCATAAATCTTTCTTTTTTTCTATCTTCAATTAACCGTAGTTGACCATTATTTCGTGATAAACGTCACCCAACATGAACTTTACGATAAACGGAACGCATGATACTGTTTTACCGATGCGCTAATAGCGTTTAGTTAAATTGTCATAAAAACCATCTCGTGCAAGACAACCGTTAATTGTGTTTTAGCTAAATGCATTTAGCAGCTAATCATGTTTAACTAAATGCATTCAACTTCTATTTAAACATTTTCTTGTGCAAGCCGCCCTCAAATACAACTTTCTCCGGAATGCAAATAAGCTTCTCTAAATACTCTAAATAAGTGCAAATAAAAATCTAAATTCTAAGTCGTCGACGAAGACGTCGTCAAATATGCATATAAGTATATTTGTTGCACTCATGACTGACAAAGAGACCATCAAATCCGAAATTTTACAAATCAGTGTGTGTGCTAGTACCTCGATCTGGCGCATATCTATTTAATGACATGATAATAGATAATGATATTCTAAGTCTTAGTTTTATCAAAGGCCCGTTTATTATGTTGAAAGGTTTACATTAGCAGGTGTGGTGTTTCACTGGTGCAATCTCCTTTGGCGGTGTAGCACAATGATTGTTCCACATCAGCCATGTTGCGATCGACACTTGTCGGCACCGGAGTGTGTAAAATGAACCTCGCACCGAACAAATGAAATGGAAATGGGCTGAACATCGTTATTCTGAAACATTGTTCCTATACGGTTGCAGGAGAATGCTAGAATTCGTGCGGACGACGAATAGTAGTTACCTTTATTTATTTGTAGTAAGGTAGGTTACAGTCATAGTTCATAATAAACTAGCTTTTCTAGGTCGCTACATATTGTCGCGTCAGCTTTGTATTTCTTCTAATTTTTGTGCCTAAATAACTTATGCTACGAAATTGCTACGAAGCTACATAGCCTGTACGTTTCGTAGCAGTTGATGTACCGTGTAGCTAAAACTGGTAAAACGTAAGTTAATATATTAGGTGTACTTAGTCAGGATTGGTGTTACTGCAAAGATCATACTTATGAGACGATTTCTATTCAAGTTCCTTGCAAAAGTTCTATGGAAGAACACGGTTCTTTTAAAGTGTATAAACTTTTTCCCGTTCTAGAATAAGGGCGCAGTAGTTTTGCGGAACACTAGCGACACCTCGCTTCCCCCGTTTTACTTTTTAGGTCGAGCTGCACTATGGCCGAACATTTATCATCTCCGAGGATTTTGCTTCCTTTGAGTTTAGTCACAATAGGTAACTACGTTTACCAAAAATCGGCGTTTTAGCGACTTTTAAATGCTGTAAAATCATAGTGCCTACAGTCGCCGCGATGCAAAAAATCGCCGAAATTGATCGAAAGCCATCAAATGCATCCTAAAACGCGATGCAGCATCGATGAAGTCGCAATTGGCAATGATTTAACGATCCGATTGGCGTGCCTGTGATTTTGCGATTTGGATGGCGTACCCGGTACCTACGCGTGCTGGTTTCGGGTTTCTATGACACTAGTGCTTGTAATGTTGTCCAAAATAATTATATTATACATTATAATTATATTATTAAAAAAGTATTAAAGCGTTAACAGTTTTTTAAACCTAAAATTAAACATCAGTATGGAATCATCGATCGTTATAATACTGTACTTAATCCCTATCGATTTCGGATTCCCACTATCGGTGTTTTATGGTATCTGCTGTGTGGAAACTCCAAATTACATTTTACATTAATCATCACGCGCAGCTTCTTTTGTGAATTCACACTTTATTTTTTGGCTATGCTCTACAAACAATGTTTCTCTTCTTTTGTCTTTTGTGCCAGACATTCGAAAAATATGCATGAGAAATTGGGCAATGAAAACTAACGTCACACTCTTTTTTAAATATGAATGTTTTTGCTGGCCATGTACTTACAGCTTCAGTGTGATTATTATATCACACTGAAGCTGTAAAAGAGATTTTGGTAAGTATTTTATTAGTTGTAAATTTTTAATATGAGATAGGTGCTACCTGTACTGTAAGGCGTTAGGTCCACTTGAGCATCTATGGATTAGTTATTTAATATATAACCTTTCCTTCTGTTTAATACATACGTTATATCCTCGAAATAACTTTACACCAACGTATGATGTTGAGATGATGTGATCTACACTTTTTAGTTTCAGAATATACATAATATACCTACCTACCGTCAAGTTACAAAAAGTTATTAAAACAGGAAAAAGGCAATACACAGGCATTCTAATAATGTTCAACAACGCTAGTTTCCAGCGTAGAAATCCAAATGAAAAGTTAAAACCGACTCAAGAGTTAAAATTAGGTTGCCCATTGAATGGTAGGAATTAGCGAAGCCATATTTAGTTCAACTTTTTCCGTTTTAGTCGTTTCAGTACGGATTAAAGTTGGTATCGCTGGTCGCTTGCACGAGCTAAATTTCAATTTAGGGTTGACATCGTGCTGTTAAAGAGACAATGCCCAAACCAGCTTATTTTTACCAGGTCAAAGTATCTAGTAGACAAATTTTGGCATAGAATATAATACTGTAGGTATAGTTCTAAATTGAGCTAACGTGAACTTTAAACTTTTGGCTCCAAATTTTATCAACTAAACTATTTTCAAAATATAATGTATAGCTTTTTAGTCTGTGTTTCGTCTTTTCGATACATTGATAAGAATTGTCTTCAAAGATCTCATATTCGATAAATGTTTATTGGTGACGTTATATTTTAGAGGCAACCCTATTAAAATAGTATGTCGGTAGAGGACTAGAGGCCGCATTCTGTTTGAGTCCCTATTCTATTATGCACGCGGCTTGAAATATGGCTCATGTCGTCCCAGTAGAGTATCTACGTAGTCTTTTTGCCCTCATGTACATGCAGTAGGGATAAAAATAGGGACGGATGCCTCACTTCTAATCAGGGAAAATGACAGTTGAATTTTCCTGGTATCAAAAGAAAGTGCAATGAGAGCGATGGTAGCTCAGCGGGTGCAGTATCACCTCACTTCCATTTGTAACAAATACAAACTCCTAGCATACCTGGTATCATAAATAATAAGGTGTTTCAAAACAATTTGCCACGGCTGCAATTGCCATGGCTAAAAGTATTCCATAAATAGATTACGATAGGGATGAAAAGTAATAATCGTTTGGCCATTTCATGAAGTGTCGGTCATATCGCCAAACGCCGACTGATTCTTTGATCTGATTCTGGCCTATCCACATCATAATTTGACAAGCGGGTACAGTACCGCATGATGAAAAACTACCATTTTATGAAAAGGTTGGTTATATAATGAAGTGAATTCTAAGATCGGGCCACGACACATATACGAATAGCATTAAATAATTATTGTGAAAAACTCAGAAAGTAACATCTATGTACGTCCACATACGTGACGTCACGGACAGTGAATTTTGCTACCAAGACCTGGGCCCTAAGCATTAACCACAAATTACGTATAGCGGCGCAATTTTGTGCATGAACTGTTAAAACAATCACAAATCTGTCAAACATTATCATTTCTGTCAAATTTTGTATGAATTGACGTACCAAAATTGATAAATCAAATCAAATCAAATCAAATTCTTTATTTGCCTTTAAATAGGGTGTTTACAAAAAAATTGTGGATGGTTAATTAACAGTAAGGTTCTTATGCCTATTTAGTTATGCAGATTCATAACATGCAAATAATTAGTGTACTTAAAAAGTGCTAATATTACAATTTAAATTGGTTCATTATTATTATTATTAAATTTATTATCATTCATTTCATACATATATCATTGTCTTAATTAAAATATTATGTTTTATGTTTAAAAAAATCGTCGATTGAGTAGAATCTGTGTTCCATTAGCCATGCTCTTAGTACGTTATTAAACCTATTAAATGGGAGTTGCTTAATTTCTTCAGGTATTTTATTAAATATTTTCATGGCCATTACGTATCCATTTTTATTAAACCTTTTAGTTTTGGGCAGAGTGGTGAGAGTTAGTTTATTAGGGTATCTCAAACGTATTTTAGTTAAGTTTGTGTCCTGTCTTTCTTGAAATAGGTGTTTGTTTTGTTTTACAAACTTTCCCATTTCCAATATATATATACATGGGAGTGGAAGTATGTTTAACTGCTTAAAAAATGGTTTGCAGGAGACGTTAGGTGCGATGTTGCTTATCGCTCGAACACATCTTTCCTGGGCAACAAAAACATCATTTATGTTAGTGCTATTTCCCCAGCAGACCAGGCCGTATCTTATTATAGATTCAACATGGGCAAAGTAGGCTGTAATCGCCGTCTTTTTATTTGCTATTTTTGCGAGTTTGTATAAAGCGAATGCAAACCTATTAATTTTTTGAACCACTTTTTCAATTTGTTCTTTCCACGTGAATTTGATGTCAATAATAAGGCCCAAGAACTTAACACTATTACCACATTTTATATCTTGTCCTTTAATATTAATGTTTATTGATTTATTTTTGAAATTATTAAAATTAATTATGTTTGTTTTATTAAGATTGATTTGAAGATTATTTTTGTTTAGCCAGTCAATTATGGATGTCAGTGTATTAATAATGTCAATTTTGTGTTGTTCTATCGTACAATCTTTATTACTCGATACTAATATTGATATGTCATCAGCAAATAATGTAAATTTGTGGTTTGATGCCGTAGTTATGTCATTTATATATAACAGAAACAACAGTGGACCAAGAATACTACCTTGGGGTACACCACTTTTGTTGTTTTCATACTGTGATCTGTAACTATGAATAGTGTTCTTTGCGTTTAGTTGCTCTATTTCGACGCATTGTACCCTATTTTCCAGATATGATTTTAGCCAATAATGAGCAGGTCCCCTAATACCGTTAATTTCTAATTTTTCTAATAGTTGTTTATGTGAAACGCGATCAAATGCCTTGGACATATCGAGAAAGATTACTGTTGTGTATTTTTTATCATTTACGTTTTTCAAGATATCACTGACCAATCCGAATATTGCTTGTGTCGTAGATTTATTTTTTTGAAAACCGTATTGGTGTGGGCTTATTATATTGTATTTGTTAAAAAAGGAAGAGATTTGTTCATGCATTACTTTTTCGAGAATTTTTGAAAACACCGATATTAGAGTCACGGGTCTATAATTGTCAAGTTTTGAACTGTCACCTTTTTTGTGCAAAGGTTTCACTACCGCAAGTTTCAATACTTCCGGAAAGGTGCCGGTTTCTAAGGATAAATTTATTAGATGTGCTAGAATAGGGCTTAATTCAGTTTTACATGATTTTATTATTTTTGTGCAAACCGAATCATAGCCTTCGGTTCGAGTATTATTTAACGTCATATTTATTTTTTAATATAGTGGTTAGTTACAGGAGTCAGAAAAATTGAATTATTTAATTTATTTGATTTGCATGTATTTTCTGATTCTGAGTCTAGTGTATTTATGTCAATGAAATATCTATTAAATGTTAAAGCGATCTCTGCCGGGTTATGAACCTCTTTTTTATCAGTCACAATTTTATTAATAAACTTTCTATTTTCTGTATTGTTTGTTTCATTTTTTATTATTGTCCAACTTGCTTTTGCTATGTTTTTGCTATTTATCACATATGTGTTATTAGTAATTTTTTTTGAACGGTGCACACATTTTTTAAGTATTTTATTATATTGTATGTATTTATTCCGTTCACTATCTGTTTTCCTTGTATAGTAGGCGTGACGTAATATTCGTTTAGTGGCGCAACTTTTTTGTATTCCTTTTGTAATCCAGCGAGGTTTCTCGGATAAAAATCTTCTGATTCTGGTAATAGGGAAACAAAGTTTATAAAATAGACAAAAGGTCCCGTGGAACTCATTGAAAGCAGTGTTTAGTTCATGACATTCTAGAACGCCTTTGAAAGACAGACTATGAAGGCAGCTCTTAAATGAATTTATATTTTCGTCTGAATAATTTCTTTTATTTGCAAAAATCATTTTTGGATACTGTTTTTTGTGATCAACTTGAAATTTCAATGTTTGGGCTGTCTCGTGGTCAGACAGCCATAGAGGTAAAACAAAACCCAAAGCATTATCAATATTACTTATTATGAGGTCAAGACATTAGTCACGACGAGTGGGAGTATGTTTTTTTATACTTAAGATGGGCTTACTCTTGACCCCAATCTTGCTCTAGAGCATAGATGGGATCTACGATGGAGCGAGCTTGCCCAGAAGATGCCTATTCACTCTGGACTTAAAGAGAGTCAGGTTATATGCACTCGGAAATACAGACGCAGGCAGGGAATTCCAATCTTTAGCTGTGCGCATTATAAAAGATGATGAGAAGCGCTTAGTGCGGATTATGGGTATATCAACTAAGAACGGATGGTAGCCGGCCGTGCGTCTGGATGTCCGATGGAAGAAAGGTGACGGTGGTATGAGCTCATGCAGCTCATGAGCACACTCTCCGAAGTACAATCTGTAGAAGACCGATAGGCAAGCAACTTTGCGGCGGTGAACCAGGCTGTGCAGCTTGGACGCCACCAGTTTTTTATCGCCTATTATTCTCTTGGCTCTGCGTTCCACCGAGTCTAGTGCAGCAAGTTGGTATTTCGCCGAGCCGTCCCAAAGGTGGCTGCAGTACTCCATGCAAGATCGGACTTGGGCTTTGTAAAGAGTTAAAAGCTGTCCAGGCGTGAAGTACCGCTTGACTTTATTCAGGACGCCCAACTTTCTAGCTGCAATTTGAGCCTTAGACTCGATGGTGGTGCCAAAGTTGAGGTCAGAGGACAACTCCATGCCAAGAAGTTGAAGAGTGTCGGTCACTGGAACAGATGTACCTCGGAAAGTAGGAGAAAGGGTGAAAGGACTCCTTTTTGTAGAGAAAAGACACGCCTGCGTCTTAGAGGCATTGAAGCTGACGAGATTGTCATCGCCCCACTGGGAGACATTACTTAACGTCAGGCTCGTACGCTCAACCATGGCCTCTCTCAATCTTTGGACCTCAACTCCACTGGCTCCTGCACTAGACAGATACTTCTCCGTGACAGTACTGTCATCTGCGTACCCAACAATACCTGAAGATAGCAGGTCATTAATGTGCAGCAGGAAAAGAGTCGCAGAGAGCACAGACCCCTGAGGAACTCCGGCGTCAATGGCCTTGAGGTCAGAGGAGCAGCCGTCAATGACTACTCGGATCGACCGTTCTCTCAGGAAGTCAGCCACCCAGCTACAGAAGCCAGTGGGGATACCGTACGCTGGAAGCTTGCTCAGCAGACTCGCATGCCAAACCCTGTCGAAAGCCTTCGAAATATCCAGCGACACTGCGATTGCTTCGCCGTGGTTTTCGATGGCTTCGCCCCAGCAATGCGTTACATACACTAGAAGATCCCCAGTTGAACGTCCCCGGCGGAAGCCATATTGACGATCACTGAGAAGATCATTGTCTTCTAGGTATGAAAGCAGTTTGCAATTTAGGACTTTTTCCATAACCTTACAGAGTACGGAAGTGATGTATGTGAATATTGAGATTATATTTATTAATAATATTCTTTAATCGTGCTGTTTGTTTGCACTCATTTTTAAGTAAGTTAATATTCATGTCACCAGTAATAACAATTTTTTTATTTGGGTATTTTTTAAAACATGAGTAAATTAAAAGATCTAGTTTCTCCAGAAAATATGTAACATGTCTTAGTTTTCTAGATGGAGTCCTATATATACAGATTTGACAACTTTGAGATTGTTTTAAGAGATCATGGTTAGGGGGCAGTGCTAAAAAAAAACAGTTTTCTAAATTGATTCAATCGAATATGCGACCTATTGCATTGAAGGCGAATCACTACGCTACTTACACCAATAGGGTATGTACTGATTTAAATTTTAATGGTTTTTCAGATAATGCCTAAACTAATGCCCATACATAATGGCCATCGGCAACATTACTTCACTTTATTCAAAGACGCCCCTAAGTAAGTGCTGAGTGTTACCTCAATCTAAACACAACACTAACATTTGAACTACTGGTTGGTATTAAAAATTAAGTATTCAACAATCATAACAATTTTAGCACCAAAACAGTCACAAAGATGTTAAATATAATATTTACATAGAAATTAACTTGCAGCCTGCCTTGCGGCGAAGGTACACAAAATTGCAATCACAGACCGAAATTGCGACGATTAAACAATTTGTTTGTATTTTGAGGAGGCTCTGACGACGGGAGGGTTTACGTGATTAACTCTCCCGCCTCTGACGAGATTTTTAATGAACGAGATGAGATTCAGTTGGATGTAACAAGCTCTAACTTACATAGGTATGTAAGTGCAAACCAATTGTAGCTACTTATTAACTTCCACAATAATATAAATAACGTCAAAATATGTTTTTACTAGTTTCTTACTTCTAGGTACTTATTAATCCACCAACTAAAAGCAGGTTTTAAAAATAATGTGTCAAATTACACATATCATCATAATGTGACTTATGTATTAAAATGTAGGTTTATTCGACCTTAACAAGGTTTAAATTACGATCTACTTAACCTTGGCTTTTCAATCAATATCCACTAAGTATAATGAAAATATCAACCCTTCATATTGCCTTTGACGACAATTTAATAGCAAGGACATAATAATAAAATAGTTAAGACCTACTCCAGCCAAAATGTAGCGTTGTAAATAATAGCATAATGAAGTTATTGCGTGAGGAGAGATCTTTAGTAAAAGGGTCTACCGTGGAACATTTTCGTTCGTTCATACGTACTTATACACAAAAAATTAAAATGCATAATAGTGTGTCAGACTAAAGACAAATAGTGAACTACAGAATTTAAACTACTCATTTCAATGGTTTATACTTAGTTGCCAAACGTCCATAAAAAAATTACGTAGGTACTTTTGAAACTCGAAACATGAAAATTAATTTTTACGCACTCAAAATGTTTGATTTTTATGGTAGTCTAGCTAAATTGCGCCGAAATGTTGGAAAATACGAACTCATAATTTGCCTCGTATGTATATGTATATGTATGTGAATTGTAAAGAAAAATAAAGCAACTTCGTGCCACTGTGTATTTCAGGAAATGCAAAAAAAATGTTTTTGAGTGGAAGTTTTTTTTTTTTGGGAAGGCTCAATATTTTATTATAAGCCTACACAGCGATGGGGCAGAAAGGTTCTGGAATGAAGCAGGCAAGCGCAGCGTGCGACGTGCATCAACAAGGTGGACAGACGCCTGGTAAAGGTTGCATGAGCCGCTGGGTGCAGGCAGCTTCCAACCGCAGCCTAACTGGAAGTCACTGGGGAAGGCCTAAATTCAGCAGTGGAATCCTGTGACTGAAATGATGATGATGATGAAGCCTGAACGTGTGTTCAGGCTTGACGCCGCCGCACGCTGGTAAAACGCGTTTAGGTCTACTAGCATATTAGCCACGACACGAATTTCGCTATGTGGTCTTGCTCTGTGATTGCCTCAACGCGTCGTGAGCGCGTTATTAGAGCTATAATACGAATTTCGCTATGTGGATGATTTAGTGTGACCACAACGCGTTGTGAGCTATTTTTCAACTTTTCGCTCAACGAGCTTAATCATTCTTTAAGCGTAACATACCTATAAACTTTTTTGAAAATTCCCTTCAAAGGGCGATTTTGCTACCTAAATAGGTACAGCAACTTTTTCTACGCAGTATAATTTAGTTATTTTATGATAGGACTAACATCGGAATCGGCAAAGAACCCTAGAAGGAAATTAAATTAAGTAATAAATTAGTACCTTCAAAGTGGTTGATTTTCAAATTTCCCCTATTCTTCGTTATTCAGTGGATGCCGAATTGCCGACTACAAAAACGGTTCAACGCAATACACCACCTCTTTTAATCTTCCCGTCCAAGCCAACACTCGTGTCGGAACATCGATACGTATCGACTTATTGATATCTCTGCAGGAACCTCCTCGGCTGCTCATTTCCTGGGAGCCGGCAATCTGCCCTAAGCCAGTCTTATTACGCGCTCTATTTTGCCAAACGATTCGCCCCTGGTGTTGCATTATAGACTCTATTGCAGGGCAATTAGGTACATTCCTCACGCGCCAGTTGGAGCGCAGATGAAATCTGTGTGAGGCTTGTTAGGTTACTAGCCCGAGGTGCATGCGCAAAACAACAGCGCTAGGGTGAACAGCCAGATCAAATAGGGCCAAAAATATTGAAAGTACAGTTTTCAGGTGTAATTACAGGCTACTACAGCTTTCCATTCCTACTGGCCAACTACTTTACAACGATCTAGAAGTCAAAAGTGACACATGATAATACTTCCTTGGAATTTGCTAGATAAAAAGTTGAATACCTACTTATACAAATCTATTTATCCTATTTAACCATTGATTCACATATAAACTTACTTTAAGAAGGATTTTAAAAGTTAAGGCCTAGGTTTCAGTTTGATTAACTTTTTCAGTTTATTGTTGCTGTAGCTTTCTTTTAAATATAATATGATAATACTACTTTGATTCTGCACGTGCGTTTAATTCAGCTAACTAGCATTTGCTAAAGTGATGATCTCCGTAGCCGAGAGGGCTTGGCGTCCGGGCTCGATTCCCGGTCGGTTCAATGTAGAAAACTTTTCTGTGTCGTTGTTTCGGGTTTTCTTAACACAAGTACTTTAGCTACTACTTAAGAATCAGAGAAATATATATTATCACACACATTGATTTTTTTTTTTATATATATTCAGGACAGCAAACAGTCTTACAATGATTCTTAATTTAAAATACTACATTTAAGTAATTGTAGGACCAACAACATTGTCCACATAGAGATAGTGATATTTAAGTTGAGAGCAGACATCTGATGAATTGTTCAATGTTAATTTATTAATTTGTATTGCTTTCTATGGTTTTTTACATTATTTCTATCTTGTAATGGAGCATGCTGTTCTCTTTCGTGCTGTGACTCGAACGACTCGGGTAGGCGGCTGCATACGGTTGTGCGGATTAGGCGAATTACAAGACGATTAAATTGCTGAAGTGTTCCCTTCTCTGCAAGGAGAATGCGCATTTTGCCTGTTACATGAGGACCAATTAGCTTTATTTATTTTGCAAGGCTTTTTTTAATGAATCTCGTAACTCCACAACTTATGTTTTCTTGGTAATTATACCTTGTTAGGGGCAACGATCAGACTGATCTGTTATTACAACTTAGAATGAAGTATGATTAATTTTTAACCACGTTTTGTATTGACGGAACTGTTGCAAACAAATAAATTAAATAACATCTATGCTCGATGTCTGAAGCTTTAAACGAGATAAAATAATTATTTGTCAATCCTATAAAGTTCCAACCTGTAGATATTGCAAAACAGCACAGAGTTGAAGGTATCTTGCAATATTTTATGTTTTTATTTTGAATACCCAGGAGAAAGTACCTGCTTTGATGTTGTCTGCAATAATTTTTCTCAACGACGGTATGTTGTACGACAGGGTGCTTCCATTCCACTCCCATGATTAAAACTTGTCTATTGTGAGGTGCTTTTATAGACTCCTCAGACTTTGATTACCTAACGATAGATGCCTTTGAATTTGAATATAGAGTCGTTTGTACATTTTAAATGAAAAACAATCAAAAGTTTGACGACCTCCGTAGCCGAGAGGCGAGCACGCCGGACTTGGCTGCGTCGCCTTCTCTGAGGTTCCGGGCTCGATTCCCAGTCGGGTCAATGTGTAGAAAACGAACTCTTCTATATTGGCTCGGATCTGGGTGTTGTGGTACCGTCGTTGTTTCTGATGTCTATAACACAAGTGCTTTAGCTACTTACCTTAGGATCAGAGCAATGTATGTGATGTTGTCCAATATTTATTATTATTAAAAGTTAAAGAAACAATTTGATAGTATTTTTTATTATTGCCTAGCGTACCCAGACTTATAACAGAACAAAGTATGATATAAAAGTATGCCACATCAAAATGATAAAAACTAGACGTCCATCATCATCATCATCATTCAGCCACAGGACGTCCACTGCTTAACATAGGCCTCCTCCATCCCCCAGTGACTTCCAGATTAGCCGGTTGGAAGCGGCCTGCATCCAGCGGCTAGACGTCCATATCCTATAAAAAGTGTTTCTACAATCACACCAACTAGCCCCAAACTAAGTAAAGCTTAGATTGTACTCTTGCGACTAGATAATGGACAAGTATAAATACTTGAATACGTTTATATAGGCATCCATGACTTACTTAGGTACGAAGAATTCTTATATGCTCATCGCAAAATCATTTGCCCATTCGGGATTCGAACCCGCAACTGCCTAGGGCTTTGTTACCGAAAATATCGGCAACCTCGTCTAGACGTATCGTTATCATACCATAGCGCGGCAGGTCGCGCGTCGCCGCTTCCGCAGCGGTTTACTGAAACTGCATCAATTTATATTATTGGATCTGCTTCCGATACCCGCCGGGGATATGCGAAATTGATATTTTAGAATTCATGACTTGGCATGTAAGTAAAATGGGGATTGTCAGCAAATTTCTACAAAAATAGATTGTATATGGAGGTTCTTTACTTTTATCTAAAAAAGATCGGGTGTTCGAAATAAACCCCGTGCTTTTTAATGAACGACCAAAGTAAATATAATCTTAATATATAAAACAAAGTCGGGTTTGTTAATAACTCGAGAACGGCTGGCCTATTTTCATGGTTTATGATTTTAGAATAAAATAATAAAAACATTGGAAAAGCTGACAAAAAAAAAACTGTTAAGCGGTACGAAGTTCGCCGGGTTAGCTGAACATAAATAAAAGTCCAAATTGAATGATGTAATGAAAATTGAAAATAAAACATTCGTGGTTTTTTATATTTATTTCCTTATGATTTTCAGATTTTAACTAACTGTTTGTTACAAAATATTTCAAAAAATATCTACAAGAAACCACTCACACAACATTTAGGTGCAACTAAGGTATAAAACATATAGGTGTAACTAAATAATATTTACCCATCTTTTACTTTAGCCTACAAAAAAGCCTGAAAAAGTTAAAAAAAGCCTCAGCACCAATGCAAACTACAAGTTGGCAACTCTCGAAACACGTGCCAGGATATGAATAAGTCCGTCACGCGCCTGCAGACCCCAGCGCGGGTAGGGTTACCACTCGTTCAGTTTTCTGTAGACACATTTTTGACTTCTAAAAGTTTTTACTAAACTGTCCTCTACCTGAAGGTTGTCTGAGAGATCACTTCCAGCGATAATACCGCCTACATTTTACCATCCTAAATGAATTTTCTTTGTACTGTTAGTTTTGTGTGGTGTGTAATAAAGAGTATCTATCTATCTCCGCAACCTCACCTTACCTAGATATCAGATTGTCAGGAAATTATTTTTTGTAAGTTAGTTATTGCGAGTGTATGCTTGCACATACTTAAGATGTCTTTCTTTAAACTAATAAATTAAACTTTTACTTGAACGTTACTTGGAACCGAGAAATGAAAAAAATAGCGGCTGTTGAACTGGAACAGTCTCGGCTTCGGTAAAAAACTTAAAAGTTATATAAAATTATTATTATTTAAACGCCGCAACTTTGGATTATAGGATTCGTCTGTGAATTTATTGCTTTGGTGTTTCATTTCAGTCCTTATAAACATATTTCTGTTGGCAACCCTATCCCTGGTCTCTAGAGCCCCCTCGACTGAATACTTTAGGCCTGCGCCCGCATTAAATTTTTAGGACAACCCTGCAGCAAGTGTAGTGTGTGTAAATGTTTTTTTTCTTTAATACAACCTTTATAAGGAATAATGCCTGATAGCGATAGGAATAGAAATTGTAATAAAAAACGATTAATTAAACAGCTAGAGTTTACAGATATTTTTGTACTTGTCTGTAGCAATTTTAATTACTGGCGTTTACTTTTATTTACTTTTTATACTGAAAAAAGTTGCCAGGATTTACAGTGATTAAATTTATTACAATATTTGATGTTGCTCCCATATGAGAAGTTGTTGTATATGACCAGCTGATCACGTGGTTTTAAGGAGTGTCACATTCTTTTGTACACCCTGTATAATGGGCTGCGAGCCGCACAACGGGCAGTTAGAAAAAGTCTAGTGAAACGGAAACAACGAAGGAAAAGAAAGAAAAAGTTAAAATAGTGAAGTGAAGTAGTGAGTGTCTAGTAGTGAAGAGCAATCAGTGCAGTGCAGTATAGTGCATTTCACGTCCATCAGGAGGACTGTCAGAGTGCTGTATCAAGAAATTCACGTCGGGGTTACGTCAGTACCTCGTCGTTGTCATCAACTCAAGAGGACCGTGTCAAACGAGGAGACTACGTCAGTGCCACGTCGGAACTTTGTCGGGACTGCTTCTGTGTGGCTTGAAGCGAAGAGGAAAAAACGTCTTTCTGAAGAGCTGTCGTCGTTTCCTTCCAATCCCGTACCCACTTCCGTAACAATAAGTTTAGGCAAATTTTTTTTTTTTTTTTTTACAAAAGCGACATTTTTTCGCGTATCCGTCACAGCACAGTTCGTGGGATAGCCTTATCGTGTGTAAACGTATTTGATAATTCTTAATCTCTATGATAAAGCTATTAATTAAAATTTATGAGTACAATGGTAAACAACACTTCATTTACCTCAGTGAAAATATTCTGCTTAGTATTCGGTTTGGGAAGGCAACCTCCCAAGTTCCCAACTAACGTTTCACAGTCACACAAGCTTATATTGCCAGCTACATACCGTAGAGGGCGCTGCTCTCACGTAAACATTGAGCTCCGCGTATTTTAAATCGAAAAAATATAAAAAGGTGTTTTATCTCTGTGTAAATACGTAAATATTGAAGAAAAAAGAACAAATAGTGTATGTAAGTGTTATCTCAGCTAAACATTAAGTGCATCGAATAAAAACAGTGAAAATAAATTACGCAATAAAAGTAGTGACATTATACTATTTTTGTTATATAAAGAGTTATAAAACTGTTATGGAAATAATTGTAAAGCATTATTAAAAGTACTGCCATACCTAGTGAAAGTGTTTAAACAGTGAAAATTGGATTGTTTACAAATTTGTTTTTAAACTACCGTTAAAACTTTCAAAATTTATCCCCGCGTCACCCGCGTTCGCAAAACAATCGACACAGGCGACACCAGCGACGCTCGAGTAAACAAAAAGCACTGCAAGCAACGCCATCTATGGACGAGCAGTAGCATTTACTAATATGCCATTGATAGAAAACAAAACCTAATAGATAGTAACAACATTCAATGACAGAGGGCACTAATTAAATAATTGAACAAAATTATTCTTGAGTTTACTTAAAAGTAATTAATAATACTTTGAACCATAACTGAAAAAATACATTTTTCATGTAAAAATGGCAAAAATATGCAAAAAGTGTGAAAGAGAAATAACAAAACGAGATTTCATAAAATGCTTCAAGTGCCAAAGATACTTTCATTTGGACTGTACTAGTATTTCGGAAAAATTATTTTATTTAATGAAGCCAAAGAAAAGGACTACCTGCCAATGTGACAACTGCATTAACACTACTGGGGAAATTATTTCCGCGGCGCTGCAACAAATAAACATCCCAACACAAAATTCTTTTGAAAGTTTAACAGATGTAGGAGATGATACAGTAAGCGATAATGAAGAAAAAGATTTCATTACATTCCGAAAAAGAAATAATCAATCACTACCTAATTTGTCAGCATTCGATTACTCTCCTTTTAAATTAGAGCATAATAAAACGCCAGTCTCCAACAAAACATATCAGTCCTGTAATAGTTCACAAGATATTGCCTCCGCAGACCCACTATACATTGAAGAACTGAAAGCAATAAATAAAAAACTTCAGGAGGAATTAAACAGAGCAAATTCTGAGATAAGTAATTTGAATGCGATAAATACAATGTTACAGGATAAAAACAGAGAACAGCAAAACGTCATTAACTTATTTACAGTGAAATATGGGAATACAAACACAAATACCAATGGAAAAGGGCCATACATATCTACACCGTTAAATAATAACAAACGAAGGAGTAACTTAACTCATACAGATATTGCCAATAACTTAGAACCTACGGAGTTATTGTCAAGAACACAAGATAACCAGCTCGTTACAACTCCACAAACTGGTACAAGTGCTGCCACAAAGACTTCACCTTCTCGAAGGCGCTTGTTAGATACGTTCCGGAACCAAGACATGCAAGAACTAAACTTGAAAAAACTGAAGGAAGACAAGTCCAAAATGTGCGTCATCAGCAGTATTTACCAAAAAAGCTTCGCTGTAACAGTAAGAAAAACGCTTATTACAAAATGTGAAATGTGTCATTACCGTGTACCGGGCGGCGGTATTAGACAATTGCTATGCGGCTTACAACAAAAAACTAAAGACTACACTCTTGCTGACTATTGTGTGATAATGATTGGTGAGTCTGATTTTGAGGTATCAGATAACTATGCCGATTTAGTACGGTATCTAAGAAAAGCTCTGTTATTGGTACAACATACAAATGTTATTTTATGCCTACCAACCTATAAACTATCTTACACTGCGAACATTTATAATGCCAAAGTTGAAACCTTTAACAACCTACTTGGTAAAGATAATGAGGTACATCAGTATTGTTATGTTTTGGATTCAAATAAAAATCTCCAATGCTCTTTCCAATTATTTTCTCGATTAAATGGCACTTTAATTAATAAGGGTTTTAAAATTGTAATTAACGATTTATGTCAATTAATAGCAAACATTTCTACAGAATTAGTACATAATAGTAATAATATTATTGAGGACTCTGTAACTGTTCTCTCCCAAAACAATAATTCCTTTCGTGCCTAAACATTTCACTATTATGTGCCAAAACATGCAATGTCTTACAAATAAAATAGATGAATTAAATATTTTTCTATCAGAATCCGAAATTGATGTGATCGTTATGTGTGAACATTGGTTACTACCCTCTAATTACCATTTTTACTCATTGGAGGGCTATGATCTGACAGCTAAGTATCTAAGGCAAAATCACATACATGGCGGCGTCGCGATATTTACGAGGGAATGCATTAAGACTAAAGAAAGACTTGACATACAATCATACACTGTCGAGTTCGTAGTGGAATTCTGTGGAATAGAGATTACTGATATGAACCTAATAATAATATCTATTTACCATCCTGAACGTGAAAGGGAAGTAGAAACATTTTTCTTCCAGATGCAATCGTTGTTGGAACATGTCACAAAACATATTAATAACAAAAAAATTGTTATAGGTGGTGATATAAACATTGATATTACCAAAAATACAAGTATGTCGCGCAGATTTACTAATCTTCTTAAGTGTTTTGGCTTTCGCTGTATAAATAGATCCCCAACAAGAATAACACCAACCAGTTCGTCTTGCGTTGATCAGTTTATAATCGGAAAGAGCGTCAATATGAACACTGAAGTTCACCATAACCAATTATCCGATCACAGTACGTTAATCGGTATGATGCCACTCACCAAAAATGAAAATGAAAATACTTCTAAAACGAAAATAAAAAATAAACGAATATTTAGCAGGAAAAATATGGACAACTTTAAAACAGCAATAAGTACGGTAAATTGGCAACACATACTATGTACAAATAATAATATAGATAAAAACTACGAAATATTTCAATCACAAACTAGAATCTTTTTAGACCAATATATACCAAGAAAAGATATCATCTTAAAAAATAAAAGTAAAACAGTCTGGGTCACTAAGGGAATAAAAAAATGTTGTTACCACAAGAGGATACTACGCTACCTTACAACTAAATTCAAAAATAATTCCCTAATTCAATACGAAAAATCATACAGCAAATTATTGAAAAAAAATATTCTAACTGAAAAAAGGAAATCTTTTATACACAGACTAAACACATCAAAAAATAAATACAAGACTATGTGGACGATAATTAACGAAAAAACTAAACCTATTAGCAAAAATATACAACGAAACATAAATTTAAACCATAACACTGAAACAATCACATGCCCAAAGACCATAGCAAATCTATTTAATAATTATTACATTTATATTGGAAAAAACGAAAATATTAACATACCTCAAGTACATATTGAAAATACATTAATAAACTCATTTTATCTAGATATGGTCACCGAGGCAGAGGTAAGAAAGGTAATCTTGAACCTAAAAAGAAACAACACATGCGGATACGATGAGATACCGGCCACGTTACTAGCATATTGTGTAGATGAATTTATATCCCCTTTAACTTTCTTACTTAATCAATCCTACGACCAAGGCGTTTTCCCGCATTGCCTCAAACAAGCAAAAATTATACCTATTTTCAAAAAAGGCGATAAAACCAATTTAGTAAATTACCGTCCCATAGCCTTACTATCAGTAATATCAAAAATTTTCGAAAAAATAATGTGCAATCGAATTTACCGATTTTTTGAAAAATACGAGGTGCTTAATAACAATCAACATGGTTTTAGAGAGAAACGCTCTACGACGTCAGCGGTGCTCGACTGTAGCTTTGAGGTTCTAAATGCGCTTAATGAAAATAAGTGTGCTGTGGCGGTATTCATGGATATCTCGAAGGCGTATGACCGTGTCCTGCATGAGGTACTATTAAAAAAATTAGAACATCTAGGAATTCGCGGAAAAACAATTAAGTGGTTGACGTCTTACTTGAAACAGAGGCAGCAATTTGTACAAATTGCGCACTCAAGTAAAGGTGTTTTGGAGAATGTTTATTCAGAAATTGATACAGTCTCCGGATCAATACCACAAGGTAGCGTGCTAGGGTGTTTGTTGTTTATAGCATATATTAATGACCTGCCTAATGCCACACCATATAAAATTGTACAATTTGCTGATGATGCTACTCTTGTTATATCCGGTAACTACGATGATATAAATAAATTACACGAAGAAATAACATCATCTATAAATCAAATAGCAAAACATCTGAGTGAAATAGGCCTAGTATTGAATTTGGAAAAAACTAAAATAATCCAGTTTAGACCGCATCAAAGATCAGTACTACCACTAAATATAACTTTTGAACAGAATAAAATAGAAGTAGTTGATACATTTATGTTACTCGGCATCACCGTGGATTCCACTTTGTCATGGAAACCTCATGTAGGTACAGTTGTAGGTAAACTTAGCAGTTTTACTTACGCTCTATATGAGCTGCGAAAATGTACCAATTCGCAGTGCGCGTTGACTGCATACCATGCACACGCTGCAGCCTGGATCAGGTTTGGAATTGGACTTTGGGGAAACTCAACCGATGTCCAAGCAGTATTCGTTTTGCAAAAGCGCTGCATAAGAGTAATCGCAAATCTGCCACCTAAAGAGTCATGTAGGCCGTGGTTCGTCAGCTTAAAGATTCTTACAGTCAGTTGCATGTACATTTATGAACTTTGTAGATTAGTCCGCACCAGCCCTCAATATTTTAATAGAATTACTGACCTCCCTAGACGCTACGTTTCTCGCCGAGCAAATAACTTATGCCAGTTAACCCCACACCTTGATTTAATCAAAAGAGGTCCATTCTATATGGCAGTTAAGCTATATAACCACTTGCCTAACTCCTTAAAAGCCCTCCAAGGATGCAAATTTGATAATAATTTAAAAAACCTTCTTCTTGATAAGGCTTATTATTCTATAAAGGAATATTTAGATGATAAGTTAGTCATATAAAACAAATAATAAATGTATATATACCACTTAGCTAATTTAATATGAAAAATTGTTAGTCAATAATAGCTCAGAGTAATTAAATACTCTAATAGATAATATTGTACAGGTACTTATTATAATTGTATTAAATTGTAGTGTAGCAACTTAGCAAGTA
Organism: Anania fuscalis; assembly: GCA_950371115.1. NCBI lineage: Eukaryota > Metazoa > Arthropoda > Insecta > Lepidoptera > Crambidae > Anania > Anania fuscalis. Next base: position 5,642,670 of record OX493333.1, on the reverse strand, counting down.
ATTATTAAACTGTAGTGTAGCAAGTAATTTCATGTAATTAGTAATTTAAGATTTTTGCAGTGCCCTTATAGGGCTCTTGTTTGTGACAACCACTTTTTGTAACACCTATGTAGCAACAAGATGCAATAAATAAATATGAATATGAATATGAATATGAAATGATCTTTTGCTTTCTTTATTGTTCGGCGGTAACCACGAACTCTTAAAACAATCTCAAATCTGTCAAACATTATCGAATCTGTCAAATTGTGTTTGTAATGACGTACCAAAATTGACAGATTTGACAGCTTTGAGATTGTTTTAAGAGTTCATGGTTACCCCGCAGGAAAATGAACTCAAGAAAAAGTACATTATGCAAGTTGTCATCACACGACGCACATTTTGTAACCGTATTTAAATTATTGAACTAAATAAATAAATATTGTTGAATACCTAAGTGAATACCTATACTCTAAGTTTATTTAGAATAAAAAAAAGTCTAGGTTCCAAATGTTATATGTATTCACAAATTACGTATAGCGGCGGCGTCATGTATTGCAACTATAGATAATAATTTGTTCTGACTTTACGAATTGGTGCCATGTATAATCAAAGAAAGTAATTCGTCATTGTTTTAACGATTTCTTAAAGTGAATAAACAACTTATATGTCTAATTAAATAGGTAATTAAATTTTGTGTTAGCAGTAAGCACTCTAAACAGGTTGGTACTTTATATGGAGTAAAAAAAGGTATGTTTTTTTATCAAAATTTAATAAATTCAACTTAAAACAATTTAAACTTAGCTAGGGTAACTATAGTTACGTTTGACTATGGACACCCAGTGTCCTCACCCCGACTCGGAGGTTTCGGGTTCTGGTTTATAAGATCATCAATAAGGCAGTGATAAAATTAACTTTTACTAATTATTTTTAGTAACATTGGTCTATAATTATAAATAATTGTGTATTTTGTCAAATGATATTTCAAATCTTTTAAACGCTATCCACACAGGGTAACCATGAACTCTAAACAGTACTCGAGCAGTGATGTTTAAACTTTAAGTTATACAACAGAAAAAAACATGAGAAGGTTGTAATTATACACTTAAAATTGTTAGACTCTAGGCCAGGGTTAAGGCCTTTCGGGCTGTCTTGGTCCAGCCCCTCTAGCACGAGCAACAAAACACGATATGATACGATATGATATAGCGAATTATCACCTCTTTACATTCAAAATATGATAACATAGCCCCCACCTTGAACTTTTATTAAAACAGTAAGCATGTCAGTGCCGGCGAAGTCACGGTTATGCTCGCCTTTTCGATAAAAGGTCATATTTTGACAAAAAATAATCGATAAATCGCTATATCATATCGTGTTTTGTTGCTCATGCTAGGGTTTATTTTTTAGGTTTATAATCTATGACAGAAAACTAATGCCCGACTAGCCCTAGAATTTAAAATGTATGTGAACCAGTTATATAATATCAAATGTATGAATACTGGTCATATTTTTTACTTATTTGGATATGCAAATAGCGCTAGAAGATTTTTACGTATCCATTTTACACCTTAAAAAGACACTGATCACGTGTTTCCTACACGTACACTTCTATAATTAAAAATCGATGTTTGTTTCTAAGACATGTTTATGCACCAAATGTATGATTTAAATTAATAAAAATACAAATAAATAAATAGATTAGTATGTATTTTTTTTTGTCTACAATACTAAAACTGACCAAGCTTTACCATTTTTATATTAAATAATTATGAAAATGTAATTATTTTGCTTACAACTTCCGCTTAGTTACGCCGGCATAGGAACCCCAATTACACCACCTGTAACCCACAATCTGAGGAAAATCACAGGCACATGCAAAGAGCACCGCCCTCCCTCCCTCAAATTGCATGCGAAACAGACGAATGCAAAAGTTAGTACCCAACACCGACATAAAAACCTCGACGCGCGTTTCGCCACTTCACGTGGCATCATCAGGAGAGATGTTGTCGCCTCGGCTGCGCTTCGACGACTAAACTGTGAGACTGGCGAACAGGCCTTTTATACCCCCTCTCCACCACAAGTTTTAAACGTCACTCGTAACGTTACGAGTAACGTTCATCGTTATTTGACGGTTGTTTCTATTTTGTTGGTTAGAGAAGATATTTAATAGTGGAGAGTTGGCAAAACCGACCTGTTCATTCAACAATGTAAGCGTATTATCTTTATTGTGTTTTATTATTTCTAATTGTTCTAGGATGGAAAGTTTTAAACTTTTTTCGCATGTGTGTAAAATTGAAAAAGAATGGTTTTCGGAAATACTATGTCCTGAATCTAAAAGGTGTTTTGCAAAATGTGATTTTTCTGGGTGATTATTGCGATAAGCGGATATGTGTTCTTTATAACGTGTGTTGAAACTACGACCGGTCTGTCCTATATAAGAAGAGTTACAGTCACTACAATCTATTTTATAAACACCAGATTTCTGATGTTTATCTATCTTATCTTTACCATTACATAGCATTCTTAATGAGTTATTTGTGTTAAAAGCAGCATGCATGTCATAGTGTTTTAGCGTTTTAGAGATACGCTCCGACACCTTACCTAAATAAATCAAACTAGAATTATACCTGTTAACCTTTTTATCAGGAATCTAAAACGCTAAAACACTATGACATGCATGCTGCTTTTAACACAAATAACTCATTAAGAATGCTATGTAATGGTAAAGATAAGATAGATAAACATCAGAAATCTGGTGTTTATAAAATAGATTGTAGTGACTGTAACTCTTCTTATATAGGACAGACCGGTCGTAGTTTCAACACACGTTATAAAGAACACATATCCGCTTATCGCAATAATCACCCAGAAAAATCACATTTTGCAAAACACCTTTTAGATTCAGGACATAGTATTTCCGAAAACCATTCTTTTTCAATTTTACACACATGCGAAAAAAGTTTAAAACTTTCCATCCTAGAACAATTAGAAATAATAAAACACAATAAAGATAATACGCTTACATTGTTGAATGAACAGGTCGGTTTTGCCAACTCTCCACTATTAAATATCTTCTCTAACCAACAAAATAGAAACAACCGTCAAATAACGATGAACGTTACTCGTAACGTTACGAGTGACGTTTAAAACTTGTGGTGGAGAGGGGGTATAAAAGGCCTGTTCGCCAGTCTCACAGTTTAGTCGTCGAAGCGCAGCCGAGGCGACAACATCTCTCCTGATGATGCCACGTGAAGTGGCGAAACGCGCGTCGAGGTTTTTATGTCGGTGTTGGGTACTAACTTTTGCATTCGTCTGTTTCGCATGCAATTTGAGGGAGGGAGGGCGGTGCTCTTTGCATGTGCCTGTGATTTTCCTCAGATTGTGGGTTACAGGTGGTGTAATTGGGGTTCCTATGCCGGCGTAACTAAGCGGAAGTTGTAAGCAAAATAATTACATTTTCATAATTATTTAGTTATGGATTTCCGCAAAGTAACGCCTGATTCTATCAATTTCATTTTTATATTGTTTTACATTGCTTAACTAAACAAGTAGTTTAGTCTTACAGAATTAGATTTTTTTTCAATTTCATATTGTTTTTAAACCAATTAAATTTTAATTAAAGTTATTTACAAAATGCTTGAAAAAATCCATCATTACTCATGGTGTCTCACCACTTACCTATATAGTTACCTACATAGAGTTAGATTAATTACTTACATACTTTTTACAAAATTATATTTAAGTCTTTATTGTTTTGTAGTTATCTATAATTACACGACAGAGATCGAAGGATTGAAATTCAGGTTCATAAAATGGTAACTTGTTAAGTACGTTTTTAAGTCTTCATGTAATGTTTTTGCATTAAGAATTTCACCCCTTCAATAAAAATATAATTTTGGTAAATGTAATGAGTTTGCCAAACATTTATTATGAGAAATGGCGGAATCTAGCATAGCACTCTAAACTGCTATCACACAAAACAACAAGAGCATTAAATTAATGCTTAACTTTAGAAAATTCCAAATTCTTGTAAATAAACTCAGAAATATCAGTAATTGTGCCTGTTTTTCTGTAAGTCACATAAGTAGATACTCTTTTAGACTCATTACTAATGTACCTACTAATATTTAAACTTTACACATTTTGAGCTCTAAAAGTTCAAACCTAGAACTTCCAGAAGTTAAGCAGAACAATTGAGGGAAAGGAATTTATGATTAAACAAATTCCCTTCAATCAATCTGACCGTACTTCACAGATGAAGAACGTCTCGAAAGAGCATGGAGAGTCGTTCCACTTCAACCCCTTGTCGTCTCGGTTCCAGAGTTCTAAGCAGTTCTCCTCTTCTCCGTTCTCGTATCTGAAGTTGTTGGGTTCACCAGCGTTCCAATTTACGAACGTTAGAGGACGCCCGTTGGCCATCCAGAAGAAGTTTCCTTCTTCAGCTAGGTCGGTGCCTGACGTCCAGAAGTGTTCACGCCCGTATCCTGGAAATGATAGAAGAAATGGTTAAACTCTTAGGATTCTGGATTAAATAAAAAGATATCTTCGTGACTTAGCAGGTACATTAATACTGTAATTAATGTGGTCATTCATGGAGCTTTATTAAAAAAAGCAACTCTTTTGCAGATTCATCAGTTTTAAAAAGGTGTATGTAGGTAACAGAAGGAAAATGGTGGGTTATTCTATGTATTTTGAACCTACCTACACCTACACCTTGTGAAGTTAAAAAAAATATTTAAATTCTGAGTCACATAAAAATGGTCAGTTTAACTAATTCTGTTAAATATCATGTTAACATTTGTTGCTTAGTTTCTAAACATTTAGCTAATAATCACAATAGCTCAAATCGTACATATAAGATGTTAGAGATAATAAACATCCGTTAGATTGTTGTAATTATTTGTTATAAACTTTCATAACTAACTTTCATTAAAATTCCGGCTCGATCGTAAAGTCTTTTATGCATTCTGAAATAATTTTCCTAGAATTTTCCTTAAAGATAATACTGTCTTGACAGATTTGTCATTTGCAATAAAATCTTTGCGAACAATAACCATATCTTTGCTTTCTGCAAGCACCAGTTATTTGCAGTTTCAATTTTAAATAAGCTGAGTGTTCTTGAATGCAGACGTCCGATAGCATAGTCCGAGTTCTTAACTGGGTATTTATGATTTGATAGGTCATTTTGAATCATATTATTATGGCGATAATAAGTTTTAAGTAGATATTATTTTTATAGATTGAACGAGTCAGGATTTGTGTAATGATACAAGAACATTGTTTAGTACCATTTATAAATTTGTTGTTAGCGGTTAAGAATATGCCTGAACAATTTTCTTTTATATTTATGTTTTAACCTTTTGAACTAAAGCAATTCCATAGACCACACGATCACAGCTATATAATTTTGTTTTGTCAAAAAGCTAATATAATTTAGAAAGTTTTACCTGTACACTAAAACATTAAAATCAGAATTTGGAAATTATAACAAAATTTTTATTTTAGTATTAATGTTAAAGTTACTTTACCTCGGGGAAATAAGATAGGGTCATGTTGTACAATTTTAAGCTACAGTTTTCCCAAAACCGAAAAGTTTGTAGTCGAGCTTTGACCTTAACCTTGAGGTAAACTGCAATTAACCTTCCCCGGGCCGTTTATGAAGTCGTTACCCCTTGCTTGAAACATTTGTGATAACGCGACTCTGCTCCTCAATTTTGCAGGTTTATGTTTTTTTTTGTTTAATTGAAGATAAATAACACTTGAAAAAAAAATCATCGACCTCAGGTGGGACACGAACCCACGTCCCATCGCATGCCGGGCAAGTGCTTTTTTTTGTTTTTAAATATACTAGCCGCTATTTTTTTAAAGAACGAACATGAACGAACGAACATTAGGATCATCAAAGTCATCACGATGAATGATCACGTCAATGATTGTTTCCTTGTTTACTGCTTAGTTAAAATAATTCACAAAAGCTTGGTAATGAAATTATTTTTTCTATGCACTTGTGTGTACAATTTTTTTGCTGAATATAAGGGGTGTCTTTATAAGACAGCACTATTAAATAATCGTTTTTGGTAATGTGACAGTGACAACCATAACATTTGACAGCTGACTCGCTCAAAAAATGAAATAAAATCAGTAGAGCACTCTTATTTACTTTGCTGAAAACGTTATAATAAATCAATAGAAATGAAAACACTAGATCAGAAATATTAACATTCTCATTAGAATCCACATCTCAAAGAGATTTATTTATCCGCTGAAGCTTGATTGAACAGCAAACATCCAATGAAACTAATTCGTAGCTGTAGCATTAAACGTTGTCGTGATTGATCTACTACTCAATTTTATTGGCGTTTCCTTCTTTAATAAATTATTATTTATTGTATAAGATTGCTAGAATGTAATATGATTTAAATTGATTAATGCGTGGCTCCTATTATGACTTACAAAGCCGAGACGTGGACTTTTAAATTACGGCAAGTAATAACTAAACCAATTTTAAGTTGCTCAGCAAGCTGAGAGAGAACTATCCTCAAGATTTTTCTTAGATATGTTCATCTAACGGAGAACTAAAGTAAGCGATGTAGTTGCTCGTAAAACCACGTAATAAAATTTCCATTGTGTCACGTTCTCGTTTCCCTGGATTGAGTGATCGCGGGATTAAGAGTATCCACATAATCCTTGGTAGACACTGGACTGATCCAGCGTGATCTTATCAGGTAAATTCTTCATTTTAAATATTTATTGACGGATTTCATCCTCTCCCTCTTTTGTTCTCTGGTAATAGTAGCCTTCTAGAAACTAGCAGACTAAGTTCCAGGAATGACATTTCTTGACAACTCATTGTCGCTTTACATCACGTGATAGACACGTCACTATACGCCACCACCTAGCTACTTGAACAGATAAGTTTAGGGTAGAGGAAATTTTTAACTAAACTTATGTTTAGGTAGCTTGAATGAATTAAATGTAATATTTACCTGAATCTTTGACGTACTGCTCTAATTTGTCGTTCTCCTGCTGCGAAGAGATGGAGGCCAGGTGCATCCCGTGAAACCGGCAGTACTGCTGCGCTTTGAACCAGTTGGCCTGGAAACAACCATTTAAGCAATTAATACTGATAATCTCCATTTTAATGTAGGTAGAAAGACTGGTAAATAGATAAGGGGTTTGCTTAACCATTATACAGGATCCGGATCTATTTCCAGATAGTCTGCACTTAAAAGGAACTTTGGAGCGAATACCTGTGCCATCTAGTACTTGGAGTTTTGCATAAAAATATGTATATTAATCGTCTAAAGATTAGATTATAAAGATTTCAAATAAATATTATATTTTATTTCAAAATACAGCGTTATCCTACCACCGCTTCAGGGACTAAATATGCAGGTAAATGGGACGCCTATAGATATATTGGCTGGTGATAAGATTAAGCGAGGCCAGAAACTCAGTCACCCTTGTCAGAAAACGTTAAAGTAATCGCATTAAACGTGCAGCGCAAACTTATTTATAGCTTTCTCTACCAGAAACTACTAAGGGTCAATAACTTTCTTTTTACAACTTAAATATAAATTTCTTTTCTACCCTGATTTACTTGTACAACACACATATCAGCAATAATAATGTATTATAACGATGAATCACTTACTTAGTATGTGAAATGAGGTAGTCTTACTACTATTTCACACACATACTAAGAGCTTTGCTCTTGTAACAATAAGTTATTCATCGTAATTATACATTCAAATTTAACAAGACCTACTTTCCCGCAATTGAGTTGTGATTACTTTATTGCCACCATCACTCAGGGATAGGAAACATCTGTTCTCAGGTGTCATTTAGCGTAATCACCCACTGTGTTGCAGGCACTTGCAAAATACCGCTTTCTAAACAAACGCCCGGTGATTAGAGACAGGTTCGTGCTTCTTTTGTTTTGCTCGAGTGGCGAAATTACAATTAGTCTGTTACAAATAAACATGCATTATAAAAGCACACTTGCAAATTGATAAATAATGATAACACATTAAAATTGTTTATCGGCAAGAGGTTGGGTTTGATTATCGGCAAGAGACAAGAGTGCTTTTAACTTTAGGTTCAGATATTATTGTCTTCTTAAATTAATGAAAAGTTATCCTTTTTGCGATACAATAATGTTTAGTACATGTTTTTTTCACATACATTGTTCCAATCCTAAGGTAAGTTATCTAAAGCACTTGTGTTATTGAAATTAGAAACAACGACGGTACCAAAACACCATCTAATAATAATAATAGTATGTCTCTTTTCTTATTAAATATAATAAAGAAAGAGAGTATGATCAACTTTTAATAAATTTTATTAAACTTTAAATGATAGAATAGAAATAATCCAAAAATACAGAAGTCACATCAAAATCGCGATGAAAATATTAAAAAAATCTTCGAGGTAGAAGTTTATTACTTCTACCTCGATTTTATGTGAGAACGTAATCAGATAAATGACAATTTATATAAAAATTAAAATATATTTAATAATGTAATAGGAACTTATATCCTGTATGCATTGTTTAAAACTAGTCTGTGCTTCAATTGTTACACAAAATAAAGCATAGTTCGAAGTTGAATAATCCAGTGGTAACAGTTTCAACTGACCGGACCGGTTGCGGTGAAAGTCCGAAGTCGGAATTCCGTTGAATTGTCTGATCTCGTGCAAAATATAGCGTATTATTTGTTGAATGCAGTTGTATAATGATTTAATGACTTATAATTCGTATCATTGAGCAAATTACGCAGGCGGCTAAGTAGAATTGACGTCGGTGAAAAAATAATTATAATTCAGTGTCATAATAAAACTATTGAAGGCGCTATATTGAGGGGAAAGTCATTATCAAAGAGGTGACTGGTAGGCTCAACTAAAATATACCTACTTGAATCGTTTGTAGTAGAATTGGGATTCTAAACTGCGACGGCGCGTTACATATTATTTTAATTACTTTTAAACTTCGCGTTGCATAATTTAAAACTCAATGAAACGGGAATTAACGCGATCATAATTTAGGTACAAAATGTTACCTCTTTTGAATCGGGCACTAATCACTGGATTGAATTTCATCAAACGCAAGTTCTTTCCACGGTTCGCCACTTTTATTCAAGAGTTGTGCGTGAAGCTATTGAAATCAAAAAGTATAAAAATTTCAATCGGGAAGACGGTTTCAAATTATCCGTGACATAGAATCCAGTGATTAAAAATAAACAATCTCGTTTTGTTTCGCGATCGAGTTCTCACCTGAATACGGACGCGGCGGTTAGTGTGCAGAATAGGGACACAGTGAGTGTAGTGTGTGACGGTACTTGGCGTGAAAATAATATTATGAGGGTAGATGAAGAATCTGCCTCTCATATGGAGTGAAGACATCGCTGTTCCAGTCAGCCTGTGACCACGGTCGGTGTAACCCGATCGAAACGTCAGGCAAAAGAGGTAACATTTTGTACCTAAATTATGATCGCGTTAATTCCCGTTTCATTGAGTTTTAAACATATTATTTTGTTAAGTAACATGACATTAAATAAACAAATACGCTAGCTTTTCGAGGTCTTTACTAAGAATGGTTCTACTGCCCAAATACAACAACTTTTATTATTAGAACCCATTGGGTCCAACTTAAAAAGAAAAGTATATATTAACATAAATATCAGCTGATTGAAATCTAATGAATCGAAATATTATTCTGTTCTCTTTACTTTGGAAGATGGTTTTTCTCAATTTTTAATGTTTTAACACCCCTTCTCGAATTATACGTATGTTAAAGTTATAAAAAAAAGTCATTAATAATAAATAAGTATGTAAAAAAAAGTCATCAGTTACAGCCAAGCTTTCACAATTTATAAGAGGTAAAAAGTTACGGCGATTTATAAATGCCTATAATTATAATTAAAAATATACTAGTGTCCAAATCTCTGCCAATTATATTTTATTGTCATCAACACAAACACGTCACACGACCATGTTAATTGATAGTTTCACTAATCGGTCAGGTATTTAGGCGACCAATGTCATCGCTTATGCAACCTGCATAAGATAAATCATCAAGAATTGTGATGTTAAACTGTGTAGAATAGAAGACCGAACCTACTTTGTGTTGTATAATATTATTTGGATCTGTTTTCTACTGACGCAAACTTAGGATTAGCATTTTAGTGAATATCCTTAATATTTTATAAGTGTTAGGGCTAAGGCGTGTACAAGCTAAAGAAATTAAAATAAAGTCGATTTGGCAGTCAGATGTAAATAAGTGTATATTTGGAGCATTATTAATAAATTAGTGAATTGGTCTTAATATCAACGAGATTATACAGATTTTTTTTGTTGATTTCCATATTTTAATGGGAGCAATTTATTTCGAAACTAGTGAATTTATATAGCGATTAATTCTGTAAAGATTCCAAAAATCAAGAATAGTCGACCGAACTGTCGAGAGCAGAGTTTTATTGTCACTGGACTAATCAAAAAGTAATTTATTAGCAGACCGATTAGTAAAGAATTATTAAAATGTTAATAAATCGCGAAATAATCCGTAAAAGTAGTTTCATTTAAAGAATTATTATTTTACCTAGTTGAGAATTACAAATTACCATTTTTTTATTAAGTCTTCTTTATTTTAGCGATGTTTTATACTGCATAAGTAGGTATTCGCGGAACAACTGACTTATGTACATTTTTTTTTTTGATTTTTTAAATTGTTATATTTATATTATATTCGCTTAATTACGAGTACAATATTTTCTATAATTGTAATTTATTATAGCACATATGTATTTTAGAGCTTCCTGATATAAGCAAACGAACATAATAGGGGAGAGTGGGGTAAGACGGGGTCCTTAACGTTTGATGGTAAATAAAATTGACCGTAAAGAGTTTTATTAATTTGATTTATTCTTATAATCTTCTTCGATAAATCAGTCATCATTGTTAACGTGTATTTGGCAGTCTAATCAACATAATAAAAATTAAAAAAAACAAAAAGTAGAAATACACCCTTATCCCCATCATGCCCCACCCCTAGGGTAAGATGGGGTACCCCCGTGGGTAAGATGGGGTATGGCAGCAAACGACTATTTACTGTTCACAATGTTCACAAGTGAACACGGTATCTGCATCTTCGTCATCTAAACCTGCACAGCTGCAGTGAGCCCATTTGCCGCATGCTGAACAAGCAACCCAGCCTTCATTTGAGTCCAAATATAGGCCTTTACAAAATACAAACAAGGTGTATTTTCAGTATCGCTGTCACTATTCTCGTGTAATGATCTATTCTTAGCCCCTTTTTTCTTTTTGTTACTCTTTTCTCCTTGGTTGCAGGTTTTTTATGAGATTTTTTAAGTTCCTTCAACTCTTTTTTTCGCTGTTTATCCTCTTCCGCTTCTTTCTTTTTCTTAATCGTTTTTTCTAATTCATTCTTATACGGCGAAGATGTGATCACCGCAGTTTTTCCTCGTTTTCTAGTTACGCGAGATGTTTTTCTAGTGGCTGGAAAGGGCATTATTTGCTTCGGACTTACAACACTAAATATTGATTGCTGTGGAGTTCGCGGCCTTTCGTGTAGATCGGGGTTATCGAGCCAGCTAGAACATCCTGGTTCAGGGGTTGACAATGTATCACTTAGCACGGTAGCTGCAGTAACCAGATTAGTGGACGGTGACGTACTCGGAGATATACTAGCGGCAGTATCAAGTGTCGACAGTGTTTCTGTTTCCACTGTTACAGGCGTTACAGCTGCACCCGTTGTCTGTGGGACAGAAAATGACTTTGGTGCTAACATGTAGCCCATTTTTCCTTCAACCACATTTTTCACAGCATTTTTCATATTTTCTTCTGACCAATCCCCTCTACTTGTTTTTTTTTTATATTTCTCACCATTCTAGAACAAAACTAATAGTAAAATTAGACATTTCTATGTCGCTTGCTTTCATAACCCATCTTGCCCCTTAACATCTACCCCATCATGCCCCCGTATGCCAAATAAAATTTAAAAAATAACTGAATAAAACCAATACGCAGCATTGAGGAAAACAAGTTCTTACCTGTTAGTGTTGTTATTTTCACATTTGATAACATTGAAATCAATTGCGAGGTGTTATTATTTACGGAAAATACACGCCCAGTATAATACAGAAAAATCACTAGCTATTTAGCAAAAAACAGTTTTTTCCAGAAAACAAATCAAAGGCGTGGTGTCGTTGTCCGCTCACTTCGATAACTGATTGGCGTAATGGCGGCGCGGCGTCAGGTGCTAAAACGATCCTGATTGGCTAATTCGTTCGCACTCAGGATCGGTCGCCCCGTCTTGCCCCCCACCCCGTCTTACCCCACTCTCCCCTACCTGTCAGGTCACGGAAACGAGACACAATGGAAATTTTATTGTTACGCAGCTGTTATAATGTTTGAGTTTGACATAAACGAATTGTTAAATGTGATCACTAACTATATAGGCTAGGTCAAGGTCTAAATAGAATAGTAATCGAATAATAATGACATTCCTTACTGTTTGTAGACGTTTCTGAATTGATTAAACGGGCCTTTTGTTTTATTCCCATCAAAGGTCACCCCACTTTGAACGGCCACCTCATAGATGACCAGGCTGATATCATCTCGATCATTATTCTTCGGTGTTGCAGCAATAGTATTGTACCTAAATAACGATGTTACGCAACGGTAGCGCAGCTGTTTGGCGGGCGAAACTTTGGAAAAGCAAAAGCAAAAAATTCGTGGATATCACTTTCTGTAACGTTTCAGTAAACGTGACAGAGAATAGCAAGTGATATTCACGGTTTTTTTCAAATTTAGTCATTTGAATCTAAAATCTAACTGATAGATTGACTGATAGCAAAAGAAGGCAAGCAACGTTTTTAATAGATTTGTGTATGCTGCCTTAGCTCTCAATTTTCGGGTGCAAATGGTGCAATTGCTGGTTGTGGAAAGTAAAGTTTTAGATTTAAAGTTTTTGGTGCACGATTAAAGAATTCTTAACAAGGGGAGTCCCGTATAAAAATACAAGTACTTTCAGTCTGTAGATATAAAGTTAACATACCGATCCTTTATTTATTATTTTAGTGCTGTCATTATTTTGAAACAGTTATTTATGGCTGTTTGCACTGTGGTTTGCACATACATTCATCTACATTGCGAATGATACCACCTATGTCGCCATGAGTTATAGCTATTATTGACTCTTGTAACTACCTACATTATTTACATCTTGCTTGTAACACAACCCGGCTTGGTCTGATAGATGGTAATTACTGGTCTTAGTTAGCATACGGCCATCTGTGTGGTTCTTTGTTAATAAATTCGTCCGAGTACTTACCTAATAGCTGAAGTAATGGCCTGTGGAATTACAAGGCTTCGCGTAGTCAATGGAATTCAAACCAAAACTGTTATGGGATATGAGTCAAAATGCAGTACCGGTCAAGGTAGAGATGTCCCCAAATGTCACCTGCACCAGGACCGTTTAAGGTCGGTATCAATTTTAGAAGCTTTTTTTATTGTAAAAATATATTCTTTATGTTATTTAAAGTCATAAACGAATTTTGATGCCCGATACAGAATAACTATTTTAGTGGAGACTACTTGATCCTCATACTACCAGTTAAGTCCCGGCCAAACAGACGCGTGCGCGGTGGCGTGCTTGGTGGCGTGGGCGTTCAGCCGGTCGATTCTCTAAGAAAAACGCAACGGACTCACTCTAAAACTCGACTTAGCCGTACAAACGAATATAGCCTCTATCTTGTCAGTAAGAAGGTTCATATTATTTATCGTTGATGAGCGAGTGCAGCGACGAAGTGAGCGCGGTTTTGTTTACAGAATCGACAGGCTGATTGTGCCATTGCATTTGTATCGACGAGTTCACACCGGCGCGGACAGCAGCGGCGTGCATCACGCGTGCAGCTTGACATTCAGCTTTTGCACGCGCGGACATGACATTTGACGTGACAGGCTCAACAGACAGAGGGTGCGCTATTACGATAATATAAATAATTACGTTTAAAGCTACTTTTTTTTTTACGAAAAGCAATGAGTGAAGCCAACTAGCTTTTTTCTTTCCTATATCTTCAAATAGCTTCGCTCGGGTAACCGCGTTGGAATTAATTAATGCGAAACTCAGTAAATAAATAAATTAAAAACTCTACAAAAATTCTTTGTTTATTTAGTAAACGGGTTGACGGCTTTTATATTCGTAGTATATCGGCAAATAATCTGATAACTGATAAACAATAGTTAAATTATAATTTCTACAACATCATTAGATATCTTTAGTATGACTAACATTTTAATTCTTCTTTGACTTCATTCATGACTAATCTCTTTCTTGTTAGGTCCGAGTACATCCGAGTGAAAGATACATTTTCGTGCTAGGCCTCCTGAACGCCTAGTGTCCGCGGGTTTGGTGTGAACTGGCTTGCACGCCTACGCCCACGCCCACGCCCCCGCATTGATTTGGCCGTAGCTTGAGTGATAGTAAATCAGTTGCCAAGTATCATTTACGAATCTTAACTTTCTTTTGATCTTCAATAATATCAAATTAAAAGCCAATCGAGACCTATAGATCGGTCAGAAACTGACAACCGGCATACTGGTGCTAAACCGTCACACAAACAATAGGTATTATTGTCAAAGTATAGAGTACTACGTAAATTCAAGTAGCTGGAACGAAAAAGATAGATTTTCCCAAGTAGCTAACAGCCTAAACTTTTTAAATTCTAAGCAGTTTCAATCTGTCACCTATTGAAGGTAAAGCGCATCATCTAACAGGCAGACTTCGCCTGTATAAGTACAAGTGCGCAAAGTAGCGCCAAAAACAATGACTAACAAAAATTTAAAGTAAGTTTGTACATAGTTTCCTTTTTTATTGTTATTAAGGGCAGGTGCCCGTTTAGTGGTTTAATAATAGTTATCCCTAGATTCAGCCCTGTCTTCTGCGGCGGTCAGCGCAGGTTTCCACTAGACTTCGCTCGTTAGTGATGCTACATCGATGCCCGAGCTAATTCCCTTCCCTGGATGCTGACGGAACACTTCATTGACCAGGACGATTAAGTATTCATTCAATTTTAGTTTGAATGCTTGTAGGTACATAAACTATAGCAAAATTGTTTGATGGGTTTCATTAAATGTATTGATTAATGGGTCTACCTGTCTAGCTGTTGGCGACCAGCACCACTCTCCTTTTTGGTATTACATTGAACAGAAAAATGTTATTGACCTAGTGAAAATATGGTGTGAACATAAAACCTGGTTGTCTTAGCTTGTGTGTGATCCTGAATAACCACCTTAGTGATGAGATAAATGCCCATTATTCATACTGTATACCTATATACATATGGACTAACTTTTTAAATTCTTAGCAAGTCAAACCCGTAAAGGGAAAACTGGGCAAATCACACTAACAGGCAGAATACGCCTGTGCTTGTAGATAGTAAAAAAATATGAAAACATTGGTTTATGAATATATTGTTTTAAACTTTCATGGTCACTAACATTAGAATAGTTTGTTACGGGATTGCTACCATGTACCTTATTTTTGAGTTCCCGATATTTCACTTTCAGTTACTCCGTGATCATGGCGCTTGCAACAGTGCCGAAATATCGGGAACTCAAAAATAAGGTACATGGTAGCAATCCCGTAACAAACTATTCTAATTGGTTTATGAACCTAAATCGGAAATCAACAATCCCAAACCATTTAAACAGTTCAATAAAAAATGATCCTATAGTTGGATTTGACGTACCTATATCTGTCAACTGTTGCGAACTAGTAAAATATTATAATAATCTATCTATAATAAGATACAAGGCTTTTAATATGTATGGAACAAACAACTCTAAAAAAGTATAGTCCTTTAAAAGTAGTTCATATTAACGAGGAAAGCAATCTGTATTTATGTATGTCTGTCATTCAACCTAAAACTACCAAAAACAAGGAGTTAATAAGAAAATGCTATAGCCTCACACAAGGCGTTTTCTTAAATGTAAACAATAAATGAAGAGCAGTCACCCATGAAACAGGGCCGCTAGCATCGGATAAACGTATCCTGTACATTTCCGAAATATCCGTTATTGCAGGCAAGGTTAATATCTTAACCGTTCCATCGGACCCGATTAAAATACCGGACTTCCCAATATGCCCCGGTTAAGTAAGCAGGCAAGGAAGCAGGTCATACTTAAACGCAGGGAGAAACGGCACTATGATTCGTTTAGTAGTTTTATTAACAAAGTAAGCCTACCGGCAGGTACCACCCGCAATGTTAAAGGTCATTCAACCGATTTTCAACTTTAAGTCTTTCGCACATAAAGATCATGATATCTATTGAGAAAAATTTACATATTGCGGTAGGTTGACGAGCTGTTGTCTCTACATCATCACCAAAGAATGTCTTCTTCTAACGAAGTTTGGAGAACAGTATATGAAATTGTTGGTGGTCGCTGGCTAGGTTTCTAATTTCTCAGTAGCAGAAGCCCGTCCAATCTTTGATGTCGTCAAACCATTTACGTCTTTGTCGTCGTGGGGCTCTTATTATCTTCTCCTACCGATATGGTAAAGGTTGTTCTTGGTAAAGTTTGGTTTGAAAGGCTTGGATTCTAACTTTTTCTACAGTCAAACTTTTGCTGTCTAACGTGCCATGCTGTGTAGATAAGTATAGTATGTATTTCAGAATTCCAGTTAATGCAATACCTGATAGACAACATACTTACTTGCATCTTAGACCATAATATGTCACTATGAGCGGCTTCTCTGCCAGTTTTATGTAAACTAGCATCCTTATAAACGACTGCATGGTTCTTAGGTCTCTCACACACTAGCGTCTGTCGAGCGTCGATATCGAGGCAGTGTCCAATCAGCGTTAAGTAAATGCCCGCCGCTCAAGCGTTGCGTCAACGCTGATTGGATGCTGCCACGACGTCGACGCTCGAAAGACGATAGTGTGGTGGGAGGCCTTAGATTGGAAAAAATATCAATAATAACTAACTTTATTTTTAAATAGAGTTTTTTATCAATTCGTAAAGGGACATCTCTTATATACATAGTCGCTATATGCAATCAATTGAGTGATAACTCAATAATAATGTCCTTCTACAAATGCGTAAGTAATTCAATCTAACGCGCTCAGATGCAATGGTTCATTGAATTGAGGGCATCTTACTAAGTGCAGTATGTGTTACTTCTATGTTCTTAATGCCTTATTATTACATTATCCGAGTAAAAAATAAACAATTCTGTATGTGTTTTTGTAATACAAGATAAAATTCCTACCTACTTTATCATAATCGAACACATTGAACGGTTGATGAGGTACTTAGTAATAAAATGGTAGACAATTTCAGAACTCATTAATATCACCAACTACCACATCTATTAGAAACTTTTCTTAGCATGATTTAGCATTATTCGTCTTCCGGTCATTGATGAATTAAGATACATTAACAAACAATGAAGAATTATTAATATATAATATACATATTTCGTGCTCAGTAAAGCGAACATTAAAACTTGTTTTAACAATACTAAGGGCGTCGTGGTGTTTATATAATGGATGTAAGGACAGTGGCCCCTCAGTGAGCAAAGTGACCAAAGCAACGACACGGAATTATAGGGAAGATACCATTGCACTTGATACCTATAATTGTAAATAAAAAATAATTATTTACTAAGCCAAAGTTAACGTTAAATAGTTACCCATTACAGAACCAAAATTGGATTACGTAGGTGTAAGCTCACTTGCAAATGGAAAAGTAAAAAAAAAAATAGAATAATTCTTTATTAAAATAATATCAGATTTTGATTTTTGATATGAAAAGATATCTTACTCCAATCTTTGTTGTTATCTACGCTTTAGACCTGCTGTATTTATTTCTTTTACACTATTGCTTTTAAATCTGAGTGAAAGAGAAAGCCGAATCGATCAACTAACGTTACATCACGTGGGATGCGTACGCGCCGATGCTGTAATCGAATGACGCGTTTATCTCGTTTTCATTTGACAAACATTTTGGTAGTAATACTTACATGTGTGCATCTTTAGAAATACAAACTTTACGATTGAGGTTGCATGGTCGGAGTCCGCTAACATACCTCAGTCAACATTGACAGAAAAAAATAATATGCAGTGGATGTAACTCATCAAATATTTTATGACAAATATCTAGCCAGCTGGTTAGCAGTTAATCTGGTTTTTTATGTGTTGAAACTCTCAGGTCCGCTTCTACGACCTTCTTAAATCTAGATTGAGCATAATCCTTTATACACAGATTACAAGGTGATGATGGGCTTCACCGTTTCAAGTTAATATAGTTTTGTAACGAGGAGCACAAATTATCAGATAGCCATATTCCCGTAATTTACAATAGTTAAAATCAAATTTCAATCCGAGTAACAAATGGTAGTCTCGTACGCGAAATTATCAGTTTCATGAATACTACGTGAATTAACATATTGCTGACTTTACCAGAAACCGTTTTTTTCGTCGACGTCTCTTAGCCCAAGTTTTACCCTAGTCAGTAAATAAAAGTTAGCTTTCTGAATCGTTCCGACCTGGAAATGAATTTTGAACGCTCAACAGGATTTACCTTGTCACTTGGCCAATCGTCGTCAAACAATGTTGTTTTTGGATCGGACTACGAAGAGTGGACTAAAGATATCCTGAATTCATACAATGTTAAATACCTACATAATCATTTACAGAAAAACATTTACGCTATGGCTTTGGCATTAAATAATTACGTTATCCTTACGTGGTTATGGATTGGGGAAATTGTTCGACTTACCTAATTGAAAAACACTAAATTGAAATATATAAAATACTCGCTCGACTTCAGAGAAGTTGAGATTTAGCATTCTTCAACGTAACTAGGTAGAGTTACATTTTTTAGAACTAGTTTTTTCTTACCTAGATATTTGATCACAAATATATCCTACATTCTATTATGTTGCGACCTTGTGAAAAATGTTTTAAAAACTGAAATATATTGAATCTATACCTATTTGGCATTTTTTGTGACAGTTACAGAATATAACACCGAGCTAGGTATTCATATTTCAGAGTATTGGTATAATGTCCTAATTTATTCCTTTAAAAATAATTTTATAGGTAGGTACTATTGAAAGTTTATGGTCTTTCATTCCATTTCAATAGGTTCAGTCCTTATTCCTATCCTATTATATAAGGTCCGATTTTATTAGTGTTCATCCTGTTAACCTGTGACTATATAGGTGAAAAGCAATCGTAAAAACCAACTTTCAAATGTCTATCATAAAAACTATAAAAGTTAAAAATAAATTACAAAATAACAACATCGACTTCATATTGCATAAACTCGTCCTATCTTCAACTCTTTCTAGGAATAAGACGGATAATCAGATGGTTAAACGTAGCAAAGATAGGACGAGTTTATGCAATATGAAGTCGATGTTGTTGATTTTTAAATTTTTTAGTTTTTATGGTACACATTTGAAAATTGGTTTTTACGATTGCTTTTCACCTGTATAGTCACAGGTTTACAGGATGAACACTAATAAAATCGGACCTTATATACCGCCGTGCTACAAGCCTGGCGGCTGCGGGTTGGAATCTCGCAAGGGGCAAATGTTCGTGTGTTGAGCACGAGCAGTTGTACCTAAGTCATGGACGTTTATACCTATTTAAGTATTATATCCGTTATATAGTCGCCATAGTACAAGCTATACTTATTTTGGGGCTAGCTAATTTATTTTATATTTATTTATATTTAAGTAAAGCGATTGCCGACAAATAGACAATTTACTCAAGAATAATGTATTCTTCTTACCGCCGTGTGTCTACGTGGTATAATAATTCCGTAAGTACATCGATTCCGAAAAATGCAAAGGTATTTTGTTTGAACCATAAGTTGCTTTATTTAAGGAAAGAATCCTACTACACGTAATATAATATAGGTTAACACTACACAATACGGGTATTAATGCAATACATATCTCTTTTCATTTATATTTTCCGACGTTGAATGAAAAAAGCTTATGTGTTATTAATCCCTGTGTTGAGTATAATGTTAGTAAAAAAATGCAACAAGAAAGTTTATAATTAGTCTCTAACTAAAATTAAAGTGGAACCCTAAAATTTTACTTAAAATGTTTTCATAGTTGACCACGCTTATTTTATCGCTTGCCTTGCCTTTTCGTAAGCCTACAATTATTTTGCCAAAATCTCTTTTAAATCAAATCTAAGAACGAATTAGGATAAAATTTGTCTCGCAGGTAGACCGTGCCCTGAATTTTATTAAGGTATATTTCCCGAGGGATGTCCATTGCACGTGCGCTCTATAACTATAGAAAACCGGCCATGTGCCAGTCAGACTGAAGCACAAGGGTTCCGTATCATCGAATTTACTTTCATTAGCTCCGGGATCTTTAGCGCAACCACGACTCGCACTTTGCCGGTTTTATTATTTGTTGTTTTAGTTTAGTTATATACGCAAGCAAACCATGTAGAGTTTTTATAAATATGATCTCGTAATTATTTATAAATAAGTGTTTTTTTAATTGTTTTACTTTAAATGAACAAGTTGTGTTGTGAAATACGTACTTCTAGACTGCTTAGAAACCTTAAATTTTACCCAAATTATTTGTATGTAACTTTTTATTGACAAACAAATGGATAACAAAGGGAGTGAGGTTTTTTCGTTAAGAAGTACAGAAAATACCTAAAATCACTGATTGCACGCAGACGGAGTCGCGCGCCAAGGGTAGTTAAAATAAAAAATAGTTAAACATATTAGCTTACCTTGAAGAAAATTCCTAGGTAATACCGTTTTTCGCCCGACTTGAGTAGAGGCATCGTCCACCGCGTCACGCCTAGCTCGTCGTCGTTGCAGCTCGTGCATTCTGGAAATAAACAAATGAAATTAAAGTTAATAAGTAAGCAAACATCATCGAAATATATTTCCCCACCGCCATATCATTGAAGATCTATTTGATTTCTGGGTCATTTAAACGAAAAACCATTTGACCGAAATTTATATAATCTCAATCTCAGTACATTTCCTCGAACGCCATATAGGCATAATTATTTCAAAGTCGGACGATGTTTAGGTAATTATATCGATTCGGAACAAGCTTTTTGAACATGCGAAAATCGATTTAGTTTTAGCTTAATTCAGAACTGATTAAATAGTACATTAACAAGTCCATTTGTTTATATTAAACATATTATATAACAATAAACACAATGATGGTTGTAACCGGGTTTTATTTATTTCCTAGAAAAGTTTAAACCAAAGGCAATAACAATTTTTAGCAGCATAGTCATTGGGCGCAATACTTATTAGAAGATACAATAATAAAAGTACGATTTAAATGTCACTGACTTATAACATTTCAAAGTTACATATTATTACAACGCAAGACGGTTAAATATGTAGTCATCGGCTGATGATACCGCGAAAAATCAAGTTCCGTTCGTGTCTTCGAAACTCTTTTACATCGAATTCTCGATAGTGCTATGGCTTGTTTCCGCGACAGCTTTTTATATCGACTCTACCTTATTTTTTCGACTCTTATTTCTATGATCATGTAACGTTACTTTGAGAATATATTGCCAATTCATAAGGTTTTTATTGTTTTTTGATATTATCACATTATAGATAGTCAAAACAGGTCTACTATTAAGTTTATGATCTCGAGGCTTAGGTCAAGAACAACAGAACAAGTCCATTGATATAACCTACCTTATTTAAAAAGTAACGTAATTTTGAACGTGTTTATAGTAATTGAACCTATCACAGTGCCTCTTGGATGAATAACATTGCTCTCCATAATTACCGCCATTTTTCGGCACAACTAGTCGTGTCGAGATGATATTTCGTTTTGTTTTACAGCGCATGGTCCGCACGCAACTCTTGTGAAATGATTAACGAGAAGACCAGGAGCCATATTCTTAAAGCATTCGAATTTCAATTCGCATACGAATTCACAAGAATCGCTTATACGATTCTTAGATAAATAACACTTGAAAAAAATCATCGACCTCAGGTGGGACTCGAACCCACGTCCCATCGCATACCGGGCGAGTGCTTTGACCACTAAGCTACCGAGGACGTCACGTGACAAGATGAAATTCCTCAAGTGTTTTTTCTCGCTGTCAAAGCCAGCGTATTCTGATCAATGTTGTAGCTATATGTATAGCTGAGTAGTACGAGTATACTACCGTCAACACCCTATAGAAATATTTTTACAAATATTTGACTATTGGTTAAGATCAGAAATGCTTAAACATTGTAAATTTTTGTTTTTAGCAATTCCATGCAAGGTTCAATTGAAGATAAATAACACTTGAAAAAAATCATCGACCTCAGGTGGGACTCGAACCCACGTCCCATCGCATACCGGGCGAGTGCTTTGACCACTAAGCTACCGAGGACGTCACGTGACAAGATGAAATTCCTCAAGTGTTTTTTCTCGCTGTCAAAGCCAGCGTATTCTGATCAATGTTGTAGCTATATGTATAGCTGAGTAGTACGAGTATACTACCGTCAACACCCTATAGAAATATTTTTACAAATATTTGACTATTGGTTAAGATCAGAAATGCTTAAACATTGTACATTTTTGTTTTTAGCAATTCCATGCAAGGTTCAATTGAAGATAAATAACACTTGAAAAAAATCATCGACCTCAGGTGGGACTCGAACCCACGTCCCATCGCATACCGGGCGAGTGCTTTGACCACTAAGCTACCGAGGACGTCACGTGACAAGATGAAATTCCTCAAGTGTTTTTTCTCGCTGTCAAAGCCAGCGTATTCTGATCAATGTTGTAGCTATATGTATAGCTGAGTAGTACGAGTATACTACCGTCAACACCCTATAGAAATATTTTTACAAATATTTGACTATTGGTTAAGATCAGAAATGCTTAAACATTGTAAATTTTTGTTTTTAGCAATTCCATGCAAGGTTCAATTGAAGATAAATAACACTTGAAAAAATCATCGACCTCAGGTGGGACTCGAACCCACGTCCCATCGCATACCGGGCGAGTGCTTTGACCACTAAGCTACCGAGGACGTCACGTGACAAGATGAAATTCCTCAAGTGTTTTTTCTCGCTGTCAAAGCCAGCGTATTCTGATCAATGTTGTAGCTATATGTATAGCTGAGTAGTACGAGTATACTACCGTCAACACCCTATAGAAATATTTTTACAAATATTTGACTATTGGTTAAGATCAGAAATGCTTAAACATTGTAAATTTTTGTTTTTAGCAATTCCATGCAAGGTTCAATTGAAGATAAATAAGTAGCTCGGTAGCTTAGTGGTCAAAGCACTCGCCCGGTATGCGATGGGACGTGGGTTCGAGTCCCACCTGAGGTCGATGATTTTTTTCAAGTGTTATTTATCTTCAATTGAACCTTGCATGGAATTGCTAAAAACAAAAATTTACAACGATTCTTAGGATTTCATATACGAAATTGGAATTCTAACACATAAAAAATACACTCCCAGGTTGATGTTATATGCGTGTAATAGAGATTTCGTTAACAATTAATTCTTTTGTTTTTATTACCACTGACTTTCGGATGATCATTTTGCGGCAGTTAAGTCTAGTATTATCAAAGTTAAGTCTAGTGTTTAGTTGAATCACGATCGAGATTATATTTTTATCGCCATTGCCAATACTCGTATATTAATAATCTAAAAGCCAAAGTTACTCTAGTCTATCATCCGATTTTGATGAGTAGAAGATAATTTAAGGTATTTAAGGTCTCATTAAAAAAACTTTACCATTTGCTTAAGGAAAATCGGTAAAAATGTTGTAGGTATTGTTTTTTTTATATTGTTTTAAACTTTCATGGTCACTAACATTAGAATAGTTTGTTACTCCGTGATCATGGCGCTTGCAACAGTGCCGAAATATCGGGAACTAAAAAATAAGGTACATGGTAGCAATCCCGTAACAAATTATTGGTTTTTTTTTCTGTAACCACTGCTATTTACGAGTCTCTATGTAGCCTCTTCGTATTTCGACGACAATATATGATTATGTTTGATTACAACGTATATTATTAAGTTTCTCAACTGTCAGTCAAAGTTGGCAGCAAATAATGTTACCATTTAAATTATATTTCGCAATAAGTATAAGTTACTTACTTACTTATTTGATGAAAAGTTAAACCAAAGGTCAATTAATAATATTGTTATTACAAAACTGTTTAACCATACGAATAAGAATATAAGAATATTATCAATTTTGTAACGTAATACTATAGAGAAGATGTTGTGTGAGCTCCTTCATAATTTTTAATAAATTGGTTGTCATGTATTTTTATGGCCATTGTAAGTGCTGTAATTAGTATCATTTTTCATTAAGGTAATTGGTATTTTTTCTTACAACACTCGTTTTTAAGAGTATTTATAATTTAGTGAAAGCTTCTTTCAATTACGCACGTTACGTGGACACTGATGTGATTTAAAAAAAATATAATATTTTGTTTTTAAAATGGGGTTATGTTATGTATTTAGGCAGAGAAAAAAGATGTAACCGCGTAATAAATGGAAATCTTGGTTAATACTAGGAATAACAGCTAAATATTTTAAAATAATGACTGATAAGTAATAAGTGATATACATAAATTGAAGATTGATTGGATATTTCTGACATGGTGAAAAACCTAGTTTACAATTTCTGAAAGGGGTTGCAGGAGGTTTAACTTTTTCTTTAACCCTAACCCAAGTTTATAATAACTTAAGAAAAGCCAACCGATTTGAAACGTGTGACACCGTAATTAGTCGACAATGGTAAAACCCACATTTAAAAATATTTCGGGTAAACTTTTTAATCGTGGTTAACCATGGTTTATTATTTTATACATTACCTATTACCCAAACAGTAAACTGTAAATAATATATAAAGGAGCCTTTTCACTAGTACTTAAGTAACTTTACAATGTAAATTATTTTAAAAGGTAAGTAAGATATCAGAATAATAAAATTTTCTACCTACACATTAAATTATTGGCTTCGTATGTTACGGTCACATGTGTCCCACCATATTTTAAGGTTTAGAGTTGTACCTATCTTGTTACTTATTTAATCACGCACATTTGGAAAGAACTTAAATGCATGCAATTAAAACAACATAGCAAATTAGCTTGAAAGACTCATCTAATATATTAGTATTATATTTTCATGTGCTAAAGAGCATTATAAATAAAAGATACGATCTGCCAAAATAAATGCTCATAGCGCAGGCTCGGTCGGACCGCGGCATTCCGAACGTTGCTGCCTGTGCTACTTTTTAACAGGGTTGCTGAAAGAAAAAACAACTTTATGTATGATAGCAACTGGCTGAAATGGCTCTATTTAGGACTTATAAGTAAAAAAAAGAATTGCACTAAAAACTGTTCTCGTTGATGTTCCGCTACATACAAATTTGCGTTTACTTAAAAACTATCGGGGAAAACACAGATTACGCCCTTCATCAGATTATATTATTTATATTGATACAAGTAGGTTAATGTTTTTCGACGATGTGACGATTTTCCAGGAATGCAATGTGGAAAGTTGCTTTACTACCTATATTTGGGTAGGTAATTATTTTTATTTATAAAAATCTTCAGCCATAATGTGTGGCAGCCCTGTATTCATCCGTGAAGGCATTTCTGAACGGACCTCGAATATAAAACACTTAAATTCATGACGGGAATCTCATTATTGCCGAAAAACGAAAGATTATTTAATTTATTGACACTTTTTGTTCGCACATGCTGAGTTGATGTTTTTATTGGAGTCGTATAAAAGCTTGGGTAACTTGGTATAAGTTAATAACGAGGATATTAATTTTATGATCATTGCAAGAATGCTGTTGAAAAGTATTATTTTTGAGTAATAATTATTTTTAATTACAGACTTAATAGTGGTGCATGCGTAAACTATAGTATTACTTGTAGTAAGGTAGGTAGGTCATGTTTAATAGGTAGGTACTTATACTTTTATACATTCCAAGACTAGATTAACGTTTGACGTATACCTAAGGTTCCGTGGCTAAGACCTATATTATATTAAAATCCTGAAACACGAACAAATAAAAGTCACACAAATACTACTTAAAAACACACTTGATATCGTCTTTAATATCGGTTTCTTAGTTTTTATTTATAATAGAAAACGTTCGTTGCATTAATATATGTGTTCCTACTTGGTTGCAGTGTAGTCGAGTGTTAGAGAACTTACTTTTTTGAATATTTTATATTTAAACCAACTGGACTCAATTTCTCAACTCAAGCGGACTTATTACAAAAAGGTAAACTTGGTTTAAACCATGTCTAAAGATTAGCCAACTAATTATAAATATGGGTCATTATTACCGAGATATGTCTGATGTGTCAACATTTAAATTGGTTGGTTATTTTTTAGACATGGTTTAAACCTAGTCTATCTTTTTTGTAATAAGGCCAAATATGTTTAGTTATTAGCTCATGTTATATGGCAGACAAGCCTCAGTAATAAATTTAAGTCATCTCTAAGATGCCACATGGAGTGGCGAAACGCAACGAGGTTTATGTCTGTCTTGGGTAGAACCTACTACTAATCATTGCATTTAAGTACCTATCTGCGACATGCATTTGTGGGAAGGCACCACCTTGCATTTGCTCGCTTCTCTTGTCTTCGAACCACGTGGGCGAAAAAGTTGTGATACGGGCCTGCATTGATACTGATGCTAAATTAAGATAAGTAATAAATAATGTAAGATAAATTTGCACACCGGTACAATAGAATATTATTGAGGCTGACTCTACTAAATACCTGTATATTCTGTCATTTTATTCTGCAAATAAAGATTTTGACTTTGAATTTGCTGGCATAACTAAGCGGAATTACTGTGTGCAAATATTTTATTTTTCATACTTATTTTTACGCCTATTCCTTTTCCCACGATCCATTTTCATGATGAATATTTCAGATGAACATATGTATAATAAACTATCGCGAAAAAACACATTATCGAGAAATTCGAGGATTCGATATTTATCATTAGAGATGACGTCAAGGTAGAGGTTGCTGTTCAGTCGTCAAATGGTATTAAATGCATACCAACCCGTACTAAGAAACAGGTGTAACTACGAGTACAGCCATACCATCAAAGTTTTGCAAATAACCTGGACAATGGCAAATCTAATTTGCTAAAACAGCATAAAAATATTTTTCAAATAAGATGTTTAACCTAATGTTAGTAGTTAGAAATAAAAATTAATAAATAATTAAACTACCTCCAAGCTGCACGTCCCAAAAACAGTTCAAAATTACTTACTGTCATCGACATCGTCAGAGCGACTAGAGCTGTAGACTGAGTTAGATTTGCCATATGCCCCTTTATATCCCGAGTCTGGAAATCAGATATAAAAGGTTTCGTTTACTATAATTTTTTTAAAGGAAAGTCCCTAAAATGTGTGTTGAATCTAGATTCGTACTATGGCTTGAGCATTTCACTAAACGATATTATGTTTATGGAATAGGGATGACGACTAACTTTTTTTTCTCCATCTATCAGGTAGATTATCAAAAAGTATTGGTTTCGTATTTATTCTCTTATCACATAATCAAAATACTACAGAAATATTACTTATATTGATTTGAAATGTCGCATTCTGTCACGGCTAGGTACTTTTTACTTAGAAGTGTCGTCACGAGTCCAATCTCCCGAACTTTTACGCGCTACATCTTTGTATTTTTTTTTGGTTGATTGACAAAAGAAAAAATAAGAGTCCATTTTTTCGATAATGTAACTGACGGATTAAATAGAATTTCATTTTCTTCATCCCTAGTCTTCAATCAGTCGTCATCTATATTCCACTATTACCAAACTGCGCTCTGGCCGATGCTAAAATGACACCTGTAGAGTCAGTTACTTACTCGTCTTAAAACGATCATCAAAGATTACGTCGCAAGTCAAAATTCGTTCTCGAAACTATAGTACCTTCGCACTAAGATACATTGTGTCTCTTGCGATATTAATGTTTTTTTAAAGTAAAGAGAACTTGTGACTTTATATTTGTAACACGTCCATTAGCTCGTGACAGGCTGTTGACAGATTTAAAATGTTTAGCCATCATTAATATGCTGCCTCGAAGCAAAATATCTTTGGTTTGCAAGTCTTTCACTTAGTTCTGTAGATTGCAATGTTATTGTACGTCTGTGAACCAGAGCATAGTATTTAAGTATTCTTACAATAGGTCATTTGGTGAAATTACGAAGACTTAAATGATTTCAGTGCATACAAAATAGCAACTTTAGTTAGATTTATCTAGGTGACGTAAAGGGGGAAACGTGTGTTTTATTCAATCTATGTCTACTACTTCTTTTTTGACCTTAATTAGAAAGCAAACGAATAATTATTCAGAATCAAAATTATAACCTTAAAAAATATTTTGAGGAGTTTTATCGAATAAAATCGAAGATAATTTTGAACGTATTTCTTAAAAATTCTTTTAACAGGGCTTTCAAAATGCCTGTTTAAAACTGGGCTGAAGGCATAAAGTTTAATTTCACAAGCAGAGCAGCACAGTCAGCAGCTAAATTGAAATACAAAACAAAAATAAACTGACATAATATATTTCAAAAAGAACTGGCTAACGATTGGTTTAATTCATTCATAGAGTCTTGTCCCTATCATTATTATGTCATGTCACACTGACAAAACAAGACAGGCACTTAATTTGCGAATGACATGAAACACTTCATTATCGGAGCTAAATATCAATGCGTTTTATTTGCTGCAGTCTAAAATTGTTAATAAATACTCTCTTAAAAAAAAACACTTGCATCTGGGGGCTAAACATGATCTCGAATAGCTGTATTACATACTTCGATCTAGGATCTACTAGTTTAGAATAATTGACGCAAAAACTAAATAACACTGCTTATATAAAGTCTGGCGATCGCTTTGCGCATCTTTCGAAACGATCATCGTATCAGAGACGCATGCGCGCGGATCTTACAACCAATCCCGGCCGGCGGTGCAGGCGGACTGGCCAATCACGTAGTCGTAATAGTAATGTTAAGTAGTTAGTTGTATAATTCGTTCTACTATAAAGCGTAATAAACTTTCGTCTCACAGCGCCCTGGACGCGCGCCCTGGCCGCTTGTTATATCAAGTCCCTTAGGTTAATCTTCTTCTGTTGCCGACGGTACTAAAGTAACTGCGTCATGCAACAGTTCGGAAAATTACTTAACTTCGTAATATCAAATCGTTATGAAAGATTCAATGACTTTGATAATGACTTTAATTCGATCACAAAATGATGCATTTAAGGTCGTGTGTTTCTTATATTTTAGTCTGGGTGTGCTGGGTTTCATCGACGGCAAAATAAATTTATGGATGATAATTCCTCACTTCGAGATCATGACAATTAATGTGTTGTCTGCAGCATATTTATTTATTTAATATAATAAAATTAAAACTGGTCTTCAATTTTTTTTGATTAGCAACTCGTCAAACTAGCATCTCGTCTAAATACCACATTGTATGCATACTAATATTAAACGAAAACCAGAACAGGTGATCGCAACCGACGAATCAACTTCAAGTCTCTACTAAATACGCAAGCTTTCATTACATCATCATCTTTCAAACATCGAAGTTAAAAAATTGAACGTCTAGGGAAAGCAATTGAACATCAATATAAAAGTGTTGTTATTGATTTGAAGTCTTTTGTAATATAAATAAATAAATAAAAACATTAATGGTTGGCCAATGGTTAAAGCTACTTAGATTTGATTTTTAACGTTAACTAATGACCACTATCCTCGAATTTCATTTTTCTACAACCATTTTCTAGCATCTTCATTTTTTTTTAAGACCAATGCAGGACGAACCTTTTAACATAACTTTTATTTTAAACCTATCAAGTAAACACTTAAAACATACACCATTGGCACACTTAAAAGCAAAATAAATAAATACATCCAAAATTCTCTGGGTCATAGTACCTTGGGGTAACCATGAACTCTGAAATCAATCTCAAATCTGTCAAATCTTGTCAAATCTGTCAAATTTCGTACGTAATAACGTACGAAATTGACAGCTTTGACATAATTGAGATTGTACTAAGAGTTTATGGCTACCCCGCTTGTCTGATCACTTAAAATTAGAAATTTAGGTAGACTATTTACCTGTCTTTCCGAGTGATGAAGGGTAGCTTACGGTGTGAGTGTCAGCAATCCATGCCATCACAATCAACACACACAGGATATGTCGTTGGCACATTTTTCACTATTTTTTTAATATCCACTACAAAAAACTGAACGTCTTTTGGCGGGCGAATCCGTTAAACTGTTCGATAATGGCGATCCACCCACTGTCACTTCTAGTATCGTTGCTAAAATACAAGTTAATTCACTGATTAAGTTGTTTTTAATGCTTTTGTGGTTAAGTTTGCGTTCCGACAATAGGTATCGCGGTATTTTTAATTGCATTTAAACTGGCCTGGCGACCACACAGTATTCCCAAATGACGAATATCTTGAAAGAATTTTGCATTAAAAACTACATTCTGTTTGAATGTATTAAGAAGTTGTTTTGTGACACGTTACCACATTTGCGGAAGAAGACTCGTTTCGTTAATAGTTTGAGGATTTTTATGGGTACATTTAGATTGTAGCATAATATTTGGATATCAATGATTTTAATAATGTTGATGTTATTTCATCAATGATATGGGTCTTCGTTTAGTAAGATGATGATTTTATTAATAGCTTTGGTGTCTATGCCGATTTTTTTTCATTTGAATTCTTAGACCTACATGATCTCATTTGAAGATTACTTAGATTTTATGTATTTGTCTGTATTTAGTTTAAAACGTAAAATTAACACTGTCTAAATGTTCTGAGTTTATGGTTTTGCTCCTAGACAAAAGCCCGCCGAAGGAATTTCATCTCAATAAAAAGAACTAAGTATTTTAAAAACATAAGCTCAGAACAAGGCTAAGTATATTAAAAATCACTACGTAGGTATTACAAAGTCGTTATGTTATTCTGATTGAGAGTGATTGAGAAACACAATAAAGCATAGACGAAGATTTTTGAATTGTTTATTTTTATCCGCGAGCTTCCAAACATTAGCTCAGCTGAATGTAGACCAACCGAACGTACAATCGCCGGCATTACTGTACAATAATTTCGTACAGTCTCATGTTTATTATATGGTAATTTTCTGTTGTCTTGGGCAAGATAACTGGTAAGCGCATAAAATTACTACGCAATGTATAATTTAAACGGTAAAAGCCTATTAGCACTCAATCAAGGTCTCAGATTCCATTGCATTGTGGTATCAGGTATTATATTAGGTATTCTATTTCTGTTACTTCAGTCAGGAGGTGGTATTATAATAATCCGGTCTCCGATTATTTAAAATTGTTACTACCTATGGAACATGATTTATCACTCATTTGGATGTATGTTTTTTTAAAAGTTGGTTTTATAGTCTTACTTCTCCGATTTATGTTCAGTTCTTTAAGAATTTATTTTTTAATTACCTGCTCACAAATGTCATTCAGTTATAGAGAAGTATTTGTTTGTCTTATATGTTTATGAACATAGTAAATAATATTAAATAAATATGCTCCATAAAACACACCAACTTTCAAAGTCTGAAAGTAAATTGCCATCCTTCTGTTACTTTTAGCAAACAAATAGGTAGGTACTCATTTTTCTAGCTCAGAGGTTTTCAAGCATGCCCATCGCAATGCATAGAATTGATAAGGCCTATTTTTATGTGTTATTGTAACAATTTTTCCGATAAAATATTTTGTATTTTTGTATATCCAGTAAAGCCGGTTTGGAAAAGTTTGTTTTCAGAATTGACTTGAACCCGGAATTGAACTCGGGACTCCTTTTATCGCGTTCAAGGCGATTCAAACGCAAGTCGTAAAAATCAAAAAGACCAAAATCAAATTTTATAAAGACAACCCTGTGACTTAAGTATTACTTTGTTCTATTATTAGAGTAAAATTAACTTTTTTTTTTCATAATATGGTTGGCTGGAAGGATTGTATTTGGCAACAAGGCCGCCTGATTATGTTCGTGTGTCTTGTTTATTATAACTTTTAAAGTTTCTTGTGCAATAAGGTTTGCTAAATTATAATAAATAAAATAGAAAAAACCCGAATTAAAAAGAGGTACGTGTTGCATTAATGACCGTGATGTGTTTAGTGCTAGTTTAAAAAATGCAACAAGAAAGTTGACCATGTTATGAATTAAAAAAAGGATAGTTTTTATTTTTTAGTAAACAAAGTTTGACGCTTGCAGCGCGGGCAGATTTCCCTAAGTTATCAGATTACTGGGCGTCCGAATTTCATTAATATTGGCGCGGCTACCGTCCGGCTCAGTTTCATAGGAAATTCCCATTTCCACACGAACGCCAGGATGGAGGAAGCCAGTAAACTATCTACTGAAATTGAATGCTACGTGTACACATTTACGTGTTCCAAAAACACTTATTTTAGCCAATTAACAGACTTTTGCTATTGTCTGTGAATCAATAATTGTAACCAATTATCTTGGGCCTTACCCTGAACTATAAAAAGCATAGCATGGGTGATGGAAAGCAGTGTTGCTAGTATTACCACAAACTGTTTACTGCTACAGGTCATGATTAGGCTATTCCCTGCTTTAGATAGATACTCTTTAATGCACACCAAAATAAATAATTTACAGTTAATATTTATAGAATTTAGTTTTTTATCATTTTTGGTTCCTCGACGTAAAGAAAATTTCAAAATGTGGCAAAAATCGCGAGGTGAGCCGTCGTTCGTCAGTCGCTCCTGAAAATTGTACACTACCGTGCAGTGTAAAATCCTGTGTAGGTTAATTAATTAATTATTATTTGCGATTTTACGCTGTTATTTATCAAGATCTAGGTCGAATCATCTCAGTAGGTTAGTAACGATATGGCGTATTACTTGCTCCGTGTAAATACCCATAGTTTACCGAAACTAACTACAGATTCGTACCTATCGCTGTGGAACGGCCATCCGGTCTTGCTCAGGAAATTACCTCTGCCGCATCCACGTGAGAGGAAGCTATTATGTAGGTAAAAGTTTAAGTTAAACTGTATGTAGAAATTTAAACATCGCCTAACAACGTTTTGGAAAAAGCAAGATACGACAGAACGAAAGAGATTATAACATTTTCGAAAATCGTTAAATTGTAGCTATTTCAAGTCCTACGCGGTAGGTATGTCTTGAATTCAAAATGTCCTAGGTTCAATTCCCAGCTCGAGTCAATTTAAAAAATGATTTTTTATGAAGTGGCACTGACAAAGTGTATTCCTAATTCCTTCTGGCAAAATTCATTGTCTTGTACCTCGTAACACAGGAATGTAAATTCCTAGAAATCATAACATTTGATGTGTTTTCTGGGCATTCTAATGTATTTATCTATATCCATATTGGTAAACGCTCCCCAGCCCGATGGACCGACCGATGAAATTTCATAAGAATCAGTGAAACCTTTTCAGAGGCATTTTGTTACAAGCACTGTGAGTTGACATGATAATTTTATATATTAGATACTTAGATTATAATATTTATTTTGCATAGATACCTACCTATGCGCATGCGTGCCGTCTTAGCAGATCGGCTTGCACAGTTATTAAAGTTATGCAACACTGAATTTCTATAAAAACCTGCTCATAGCTCGTAAGCAGGTGGTTTTCAATTGCTGTAGTCGACAATCTTATGTATATACACATAGAGTTCTTTTTACATTACAATTTATGAAACTCGGTAGGCAATAAAAAGCTTAATGCTTCTGATCACAAAAATAATGCACTTATTAATTTTTTTAGTTTCGCAGAAAGGGATTTAAGTCTTTGTATTACGATACAAAATTATTGCTGAGGGATGCCTCTTCTTTTTAAATTAGCTCGCGTCTGGGTGTCCTGGATTACCCAGACACGTGACAATTTATAAAAGTATTTTTTCTAATTTGACGCAACCGGGAATCGAATTTAGTACCTAGTCTAGGACTCTTGCAATGAATGCGATGCACCGCGCCGCATCGTTAATGCAGAGGTTGTCAATGTGGGTAACGTAATATTAGCTAAGATCAGGTTTTTAAGATCACCGATGTAGTCACCCTCAAACAATAATTTAATATTGTATCTAGTTTCGTAGCAGACAAAGGGTAAGTTTACATTTTTTTATAAATAAAGGCATTAAGGGACAACAGCACGTCGACCTACCACAAAATGTCAAATTTTCTCATTTCAAAATGAATTCTATATTTCAGGCTTAAAGTTGAAAATTTATTGGAGAATTTTTGACTTTTGGGGTAGGTCGACGTGCTGTTGACTGTACTTATTGTCATGAAAGTGCCTCTACGCATTGAACATACCTACATAAGAAGTTCCGGTTTTGCAACGTTATTGCACTTGAATGCTTCCTTTATTGTTATTTTGTACGTAGTGACTTCAAAGTTATTAATGATTTATATGAAATAACATAGTTGTGAAGACTACGATAAAAAAACAGATCTCACTTGTAAAATGTGATTTGAAATTAGCCTTGAACTTTGTTTTGCTTAAAAACTGATAACTAACTCTTCACTCATAAAAATAGGATATATATTTTTTATAGCTCAAACACCTTACTCATATAAAGTTTGTTAACTAAGTCTAAAAAATCTGATAAAAAGTAAGACAATTTTTATAAAATTATATGACTACTTTAAATAAAATGCATTTTATTAAATATTCACTTATGTTAATTTTTTAATCTTCTAATCTAATATGATTTTTTTTTTAAACGATACGGCCAATGTAACTTATTACTATGCGTGAAATTTGCTAAAAAATGCAAATCAAAAATTTCAAAATGCTAATTTTACGGATAAAAATACCTAGAACCAATCACAGTAAGCACATCACAACGAGAACTGATAATAACGAATATTTCAAAAAAAGTACGCGCGCGAATAATGAAAGTGAACGTTTGCGCAGACTGAACGCGCGTGCGCCACGCGGCTGTACCGATTCTACTAAGGTCCGATAGTGTTAAAATCTTCGAAGCTTTTGCAACCTTCGATTTGAAGCCACATTCTTGTGGTCAAGCGTGTTTGATCTTCATCGGAGATGGCGCAAACGCGTCCCACAGTCCTCTTTGCCCGACCTTTACAAGGCTTAGTGATGAGAATGTCTGGTGATGTAATTATCTTGATAAAAAAAGTAATGTAGCTGTCTCGTTCGGAAATTGAATGTCACCTTTTATCGTCCCTCAAATTTTAATGATGCTACGTAACTAAAAAAATGTCACAGTTCATTTGTTTTTATCAACATGTAAGTAGGTAATTAAATTGCTTTGTAGATTAATATTAATGTGAAAACTAAACTAATTAACAAATTAAAACAGAAATTTTAGATTTAATCTTACAGATGAAGATTAATTAAAATGGCATGTAAGTATGTGAAGAAATCAGCAAACACTCGTTTAAAAAATGTTTATAATTTATAATATTGGGACTAAAAAAAGTAATAAAAAAACCGTTTCAATTTATCATGGAAACAACATATGAGAATTTTTTACAGTTCATTAATATATTTTTTTTTATTGTCAAATAACGACTTTAATAAAAAAACATCTGTCAACATCATTATTACTTTATCTTTTTAGCGCGCTTAATATCCTTGCGTTCAAATAAATACTTTAAACTCTCATGCGTTAAACCCAGTCTTTGTGCCAGTTAAACGCGATCTACGGCTAATGATCTCTAAAGGGCAAGGTCTTAAGTCCAAAGAGCAGCAACAGACCATAGACCTTCACTCTTGTATTTCCTTTCGGCAGTAATCTGCACACACCGGCCACTAACCAATTATTTTCATCCTGAGAACACTTAAGGCAAAAACGCATTAAAATTCGTTGCTCATCACACTTTTTTGCCATATAAAATCTTAATTTAATTTTTTTAAAGCTTGTATCAGATGAAAAAAACAAGTTTTTTTCTCATCGCTGTCCAAAAGGGATTTCCGTAATTTGTATAAATTTCTTTGTCGGGAAACGTTTTGTCGCGACGCGATTGTTATTTATTTTTATTAAAGTTTAAACCAGCACTCGCTTTAAGACTCGGGTATGACATAGCTTGACTTTAGCCATAGCTGCGTATGCAATATTAAATTTTTATTAATGATTTTGTGATGTTAAACAAAATATTTATTGCAAAAACTATCTTTTAGTTTTATAATCTTTTTTTACAAAAGAGATAAATAATTTACCTGGACTTGTTAATAAGTATACGTTTCTCTAAGTTCAAAATAAAATACCATTCCCCAAGTATGAAAAATATAAATGGATATGTATATGTATTTTACATGATACATACATACATTATACTCGTAGATACATTTACATTTAGGTAGGTTATGTACCTATTACTCTATTAGTCATTAATGGAATGACTCATTTAACACGTCTGGAAACAAGCACAATGATGAAGAAAACCTTTCACTAGATTTTCGACCTCTAATCGTCGATTTTATGTAAATAAAACATTTGTTTTTTGGGTTCCGAACCTCATAAGGATTTTAAAATCCTTAAACCTTCAACTCCCAAGCGGTAGCCGGTCGCCGTCCATTGTTATTGAATTGTTAAAATCTTGTTATAATTGGGTTAAGGATAATTTTGCTGTCCATCTGTCAAGAGCTCAAAGTTACGATTAATAGGAGATACTCGTAGGTTCTACTAAGATCTAGGACCTGATAAATTGCCAAGATTTTAGTATTAAATGATCCATACTTTGAACCTTACTCGTGCGTACTTGCAAGCTCTGTTTTCTGTTGGCCGATCTATAATTTTGAAATTAAATTTGAAATAATGAAACTCCTGCATATAGGAATGTGTCTGTTTTTTTTATATTTAGTTAACAATTCAATCGCACGCAGGTGGTGCTTGACACTTATAGTGTGGTCCTTGTTTGATGTAG
This sequence comes from Anania fuscalis, assembly GCA_950371115.1. Lineage (NCBI taxonomy): Eukaryota > Metazoa > Arthropoda > Insecta > Lepidoptera > Crambidae > Anania > Anania fuscalis. Next base: position 5,605,711 of record OX493333.1, on the reverse strand, counting down.
AATTAACCTGTCAAGCTTCAATTCCCCACCGGTGGCCACGTCATAATAGATTTTTTATTGTGTCTCTTGACCTTGGCCTGACAGGTTAAACAAAAGTAGTTGTACGTATCATTACGATATAAATTAGACGTGGAGTATGCAGACGAAGCAATATGGATCACAATAAATTCAGGTGTTTACCTGGTTTTAAGAGTACATGGTTACCCCGCTGCAATTTATAATCATAACTAAATACTGGCTTAATTAATTTGATGTTATTGCAAGAACAACATTTTATAAAATAAGCTTTCAAATCCGTGACAGAGTGGTGGCTGACACAGGGACGAAGGAAGGTGAATGAGGATGACTTTCCTACGTTAATATCTTGACCTTTTATTGGCTCACTTGTCAAACGTGTTAGAAAAGTGAGAGACTAGTCTCATTAGTAAATCTAATATTCCATTGTGAAAATCAATTCACTAACCTTGTATTAATCGTAACAGCTGATCGGTAATGTAGATAATTTCTAAGATTTCGTGGTGGGTCACATAGAAACCGTAGTTGGTGGGGTACCAACAGTCCTATTTAGGTTAAGAAGTTGATGGGTGACCGTAACGCTGGGTGTTGTGTGGATATGCCAGTGTTGTGGTGACTCATGATAGTTATTATTTAATTTCCTTGTTTTTTAATGAAATTAAATAAGTTAATTTACTATTGGTGGTCCTTTATCTGGTGTTTCAATGTTTTTATCACACGATCACGATACGCCAATGTATCGATAAATTGACGAGTTTTGTATTATAATTCGAGCTTTGTGTGGTTATGGCGTTGTGCTGTGGTAACGCAGTATTTAGGTACAAACTTGGGTTCAATAATAGAATGATTTTAATGTTATATTTCTCAGAATACACGCATTGAGCGTCTGCGTGCGAAATAATAAAAAAAACTGCGCTCGCCAACCCGCCTGCCAAGTGTGGCGAGTATGGCAACAACCCCCCGATGACAGACGTCACTGGGGGAGGCCTATGTTCAGCAGTGGACGTCCTATGGCTGAAATGATGATGATGATGATGACACGAATGGTGGATTTATCAGCATCATATGGAATCATCTACCTCTTGCTCGCTTTTCAGTCGTGTTGCAGAAATGAGAGATTAAATTTCATAATGAAAATCTGACATTCGTCAGAAAAAGCAAATACAGATATATGCCTATTTGCGTAAACCAACCTTGACTCTACCATCTTCTGCTGACACCGTGCGTCCTAACCTACGATACTATTTACAAACGACTATTTTATTGGACGTGTGCAGATGTTTCATTACAAAATGACGCAAACCGGTAGATTACAATCGTACGAGTAAGCGAACCCATTCATTGCCTATACCTAACAATATAAAGTAAATACAGAAAGTCCAGTCTAAAACTAATACATATTGAACGAAAGGTCTTGGCTAGTAAAAGCTTTGCGGTGTTTAATCTGAACATCAGTGTGTAAGGATAAAGATTCTAAGAACGTATAAATACTGATTATAAAATAGCTTTTAACATTAACAAACAACGCTTAATTTATAAGTGTCAAGCTTTTTATGTGAGTATGGTCAAGTAAGTATAAGGACATTCAAGCAGAAGCGTTTTTAGCTACAATTAAGTAGTTGTTAAAAGCTTAAATCTAAATTACAGTTCAAGTTCGTCATCAATTACTTACGGCAGTACGCCTGTATAGGGGCATGAGTGTAGGTACGTTTCCAAAAAGAACCTTTACTTTACAAAATGAGAACCAAAGAAGTGTCCAATCTGCTTAAGTTATCATTGATATCTAAATACACAGCACCTTTCATCTTTACTAATGTGGGGAGTGAGTCTACTTCTATGCCCATTATACCTAAAGTGTGTTTAGTGCCGTGTAGGAACGGCCGTAAAGAATACGCTTCCCCACCGCCAACAGGAGGCGTGTCTTAAGAGGCGACTAAACCCTGTAGCACGAGACGGGGTAAGTGTCTGCGTGCGAAATAATAAAAAAAACTGCGCTCGCCAACCCGCCAAGCGTGGCGAGTATGGCAAAAACCCCCGATGTCAGAAGTCACTGGGGGAGGCCTATGTTCAGCAGTGGTTTCCTGTGGCTGAAATGATGATACCTAAACTGTAATTCACAATGCTATGACAAGCATTAATTTATACGTTTTATAATTTAAATTGTTAAATCCAATGACGTAGAAAAGCAGTTTCATTTACTTAAAAACACACTATATAAGTTTCGGTATATTATAAGCGAAATTTTTATACCAAGCTAGATTTTAAAATTTAACATGCCTTCCTTTATAGCTCTTCAAGCTGTACGGTCAAGATATTAAGTGTTAATGACAGGCAAGACTGTTCGGAGGTGAAGCAAGTCCGTGATGGAATGGTGGACGCTAGTGGGAAAAAAACTAGTCAAGTGCGAGTCGGACTCGCACACGAAGAGTTCTGCACAATTATCTATAAAAACGAGCAAAAAAAAAACACGTTTGTTGTATTGGAGCCCCCTTAAATATTTATTTTATTACGGTTTCTAGTATTCTTACATCATCGGTGAAAACTTCAACTGTCTAACTATCGCGATTCGTGAGATACAGCATGGTGACGGACAGACAGACAGACAGCTGAGTCTTAGTAATAGGGCCTCGTTTTACCCTTTAACCCTAAAAAGAGGCCAACAAAAAGAATAAACTGGAAACGATTAGTACAAGTCCATAGTATCTTTAAGACGCAGCAGGCGTGTACCCTGACTTCAATGGGATCGAAGTAGCTAGAATGGTGATAATATCGATGACAAGCGAACGCTTTACAGCTTGTAAATTATGGAATCCAGTGTGCATATAGGCACTTTTAGATCTGCGCAATCTTTGGCACACCTTTCATGTAAAGGTGTGTCAAAGATTGCAATTTAATGCTCAAAACCAAATTGTTAAGGTTGTGGTTCAATTACACAACCTTAACGGTTGTGTAATTGAACCAGTTGTTTTTTAAGTATAACAACTGCACCAGGCATAGTTATGTTAAAACATGTTCAGGTCAGGTCAGGCTTTGCAATAGTTCAATGCCTAAAGCCATTGTCAGTAAAATGTCGCGTCGTGTCATACATCACCTGATTTCGATATCTAAGATTGGCATATAAGTTACAGATGTTTGAGTTGAATATAAATCCATACAGGCGCGAATTCTTATCGAGCTGAGGTTTGTTCCATAATAATAAATTTAACGCATTACAGACCTGTAGATTTTTCAGCTAGATATTAATTTACTACGGTGATCCTAGATCCTTTGATGTGCGGATACCGATCCGCTAATAAGCGCGTCTCTGGATGGTAAGACAACTTTCACACATATGTGAGGGGATGGCAGGTGCAATGGTTTTATGGGTTTCTGCACACTAAACTATATATTTAGTGTACAGAAACCCCATATTTTCGATAAAATTGTCAGTTTGTTTTGTTCCTACACCGCTAACTTATAATTTATCGTAATATCGGTCGCCACAATAACATTGGAATTTCATAAGTAAACTTAATATAAATTCATTAACTTAGACCTATTTGCGTTAAATTGTCGAAGTAAGTATTATTATTTCCACTGACATTCAACAACACAAAGAATTAAAAGTAACAAAAAACCGAAGTTCAAAATACAGTCATGTTAATATTTGACCTTTCAAGATCTTTTTATATTCACAGAACTAATCTCTTCTGATTTTAAATCTATCACTCATAAAAACCGATTGCCAGTCAAAAAACTTATTTTGTTACTAAAATTTAATTAATTTAACAGTCATAATGAAATCTGTTTCTGGTATTGAAACATATTTTTAGAAGACCAACACCAAAATCCCAAAAGCAAAGTCCCTGCCCTGAATATCTGATCGGTAATGTACTTAGATGATTTTTAAGATTTTGCTGTCGGTTTCTGGAGTCGTGGTTAGTGCCAGCAACCGTGTATACTTAATATAAAAAACTTTTTGTTGTGGATATGGTTGCGCTGTAGTAATGTAGTATTTATGATTAGGTACAACTGGTTCCACCAAATAGTATGCATCTTTTGTAATATTTCCCAGAAAATATCACCATCGTAATATCACACTCGGCGTTCATTGTGATCATAATATCTGTGATTGATGAATAACGAAAAAAAGTGTAAATAGGATTATGAAGAAAGACAAGTGCTTATGCAAAATATCGGAAAATAATAACGCTCAGAAGTGATTGCTGGTAGATACAGGATGAAAAAAAGTAGAAATTAAAGGTTGACCATCGTGGATGAGTCTTTGACCAAGCAGAAATAGTGTTTGTGCCTTAGGTAGTAACTTTTAGGTATCTTACGATAACTGTCCAACTCTGGCTCAAATGGTGGGGTAGGGTACTTTTTGCTCCTACCTAAACCAAAAAAAAAGATTATAAATTTGCTTACATAATAATTACTTACGATACGAATAATTAGTTGATAAATACATATACGAAGGCTATGTAGCGTCGCTCTGTTTCTAGGAAATTAAACTCCAGTATAAAACAAACACATCCGAGTTCATTGTAAATAAAAACAAAAAATACATTAAGACCAACTCTTGGAAATCGCAGGAAAGCTAATCTCAGATGGGGCTTATCGTATTTGGTCATGTCAACTATTGTCAACCAATGTCCAAAGAAATGTCAATGTTTGTCTATACTAATATTATAAAGAGGAAAGATTTGTACCTATTTTTGTATGTTTGTATGTTTGTAATGAATAGGCTCAAAAAGTACTGGGCCGATTTAAAAAAATTCTTTCACCAATAGAATGATACATTCTTCCAATTTGACATAGGCTACATTTCATTTTTTAAAAATTAGGGTTCCTTGGTAAAATTTGAACAATGTAACCGAAGGTGTAGAAAAATGAGTCTTAAAATGTCTTTCGTCGAATGCGCTGCCGAAACTATTAGCGATAATTGTCTACCCCGTGCGAAGCCGGGACGGGCTGCTAGTTTTTCATAAACACAAAATGTATTTGCTAAAGACTATAATTAGTCCAAAACAATAATTACTTTTTTTTTTTATTATCATGAGTCAAAGAGTCAAAATCATTTATTGCATTTATGAGTACAAATAGGTAACAAATACAGTGTGAAGTGCTTACACCATGAAGCCCATTTGGGCATGGCAAATTAGAAAAAATAGAATTAGTAAGATATTTATTTTATAAGTAGTTTTTGGATTGGCTATGAGAACGTTATAAGAAGCTCATAACCCATTTCGGTATAATATTTAAAGGCACAATATCACATTTACGGCAATACAGATAAGATATTTTTAATATATTGCATGCGTTACTTAGTACAACCATTTACGTAGTGATTGTTGAACAGTTGCAGCAGTGACAGAACCACTACCAAAATAATCTATGGGCAGAGAAAACATGCAATGCCACACCTTCAATAAAAATGTGCATTGTGTCTCCACGTCAAAAGGACATTCGAGCTAGAGTATAGAACTCAAATACACCTGTAGAATCCTATTCGCAAAACTCGCCTTCGAAACCAAAAAGTTTTTTACCATTTTTGCAAAAGTTTATTTCGAGATTACGAAAAAAGAGTGGATGTCGCTGTAACGAGAGAAACTAAATATACAAAATCAAGCTGGGGTTAAACGACATCGTTTTAAATGCGTTTGCCTTTCGTATTCGTGTTTATCGTAGCAAGGAGACTTAAGCAGAGCCTGAGTCTGGATAGTGTTGTAAGCAATATTTAGGTTAAATTAAAAACCCTGATAGTGTTGTTAAAATTACCTAGGTTAAATTTTAATTAAAAAAAAAACCTAGATAGTGTTGTCATCTAACTCAAGCTGGAAGAAAAACATTATTTTGAAATATGAGTATCGTTTCTATTCCTTAAAATATTTACTTGATTAGCGCATCTGATAATTAGATTAAATACAGTATTGTTTTTAGTTATGCCATATCTAGTGTGTATCGCGAATTTCATAATGGACAAAAACATCAAACAAAGAGTTTGTCTTAAATTTTGCATCGCCAATGGGATTTCGTGTTCGGAGTCTCTGAAAATGTTACAGAAGGCTTACAGTGAATCGACTTTTTTAAAACACGTGTTTATGAGTGGTACAAAGCGTTCAAAAGCGGTCGAGATGTGGAGGATTTGCCTCGCTCTGGTAGGCCATCATGCCATCACGTCTGCTACTGAAGATAACATCGCAAAAGTGAAGAAAATAGTGACTGAAAATCCTCATTCAAGTTTGAGAGAGCTAGCCGTCGAACTTTCTGTGTCACACGAGTCGATTCGTACCATTTTCAATAATCAATTGAGTATGAAACATGTTGCCGCTCAGCTAGTCCCAAAAGACCTGAATTTTCTCCAAAAACTCAATCGCAAAAGAGTCGCTGAGGACATGCTAGAACGAGTCAATTCCGACCCAACATTCATGAAACGCATTGTAACTGGTGACGAGACGTGGGTATACGAGTTTGAGATGCAAACTAGTCAACAAGCTTCTGAGTGGCGCCTTCCAAGTTCCAACTGAACCGAAACCGAAGAAACAGCGCCAAACTCGATCGAAAGTCAAAGTCATGTTGACTGTTTTCTTTGACTGTCGCGGTGTTGTGCACTCAGAATTCTTGCCAGAAGGTCAAACGATGAAAAAAGAGTATTATTTAAGCGTTATGCGGCGTTTAAGAGAGCAAATTAGACGAAAAAGGGCAGATTTATGGAATAAAAAATTCTTGGATTTTGCACCACGATAATGCGCCTTCCCACAAGGCCATCATTGTAAACGAATTTTTGACCAAAAACTCAACAAATACCATCGAGCAGCCACCTTGTTCACCAGATATGTCTCCAGCCGACTTCTTTCTTTTTCCTAAACTCAAATTACCACTTCGTGGCATTCGGTTTCATTCGGTAGAAGACATAAAGGAGAATTCGCGGCGAGAACTGAACTTGATTCCGGAAAAAGCGTTTAAAAATGTTTCGATGATTGGATTATTCGTTGGCGTAAGTGTATCGCTTCTGAAGGAGCATACTTTGAAGGTGATAAAATAAATTTGGATGAATAAAAATTTCTTGACACGAGTAGTATATTATTTAGGAAGCTTTGATAAATTGGCTTTGTGTTTGGTTGTGCATTTTAGCCAAGAGTAGCACACAGTTAAACAAGTTGGTAAGCAGTACGATTCTTTGCTAGCGTAAGCAGTTCCAAGCTTCCACTCGGATACCATGAGGATCTATGCGGCTTTCTTGTCCTCCTCCTGGTATAAAAGCTATTTTTTTGACTTGTGGCACACATTTACATGACAGTGACATTATCCGAATTATCCGGATAATTTGGATAGTGATTAGGAAGTATTCGTAATATTCGAATACTAAATATTCGCGGATAACTGCAAGCCCTATGCCAAATGATGATTCCCATTTGTGCTAATTGTTAGCAGCCTGAAGGCCGAAGCTACCTGGCTGGCGTGATGCCAAACTTGACACCCTATTTCTACTGTTACTAGGTGGTTGTTTATTTTTTATTTGAGGCCACTGCGCATTGTATACCCCTTTATATTACTCCAGCATATAACTTCTGTAAAGGTTGCAGGAAGTCGCTGAATGCAGGACGTTTTGCAACCAGCCAATTCGGAAGTCGTTGGGGAAGGCCTATGTTCAGCAGTGAATATTTTTTTGTACCAACAATAATCATATCTACTATTTGAATTACTACACCGTAAGTCGATATGGTAGTTTTGTTTTATTATTATTATTGTTTGCCGTACTTAATGTAGTAGTTTGGCAGTTTGCAAAATTTGCTAGGAGAATGATTATACGATTGGTGAAACTATTCTAAAAAAAAACATTTTATACCTACTCAATAACGTTAATTGTGGAACAATAGGTATGAATTTTCATATTTATATTTTTTTGTTAGCTTTTAGATAACTCATACAAGCCCAATTAGGTGGTAATTATGAGCGAAGCGATTAGAATCTAATACGTTATTATTTACCTTTACTAAAATATTAAAAATTCGGTAATAGTAGCAAATAGCAACACTATTTCTAGCCACTCGCGAACAGCGGGCGGCGAAATTGCGAAAATGGGGCAGCCTTAACGAGTCGCCTTTGCGATTTTTCTTTCGCTTCTAGGCTTCCGCGATCCCTAAGCGGAGCTATTGTCAGCGGCCCGGATTACTTTGTAGATTGTGGAACGATGTTCGGCTTTAAAATGCTAAATTAAGATAGGAAAGGACGTTTAAATTTAAAATGGAGACTCGTTTTTGTAACTTGTTACATACTTTCTAAAAAACTAGTTTATTTAAACACTAGCTGTGCCCGCAACTTCGTTTGCGTGGACTACAGGATGTTTGGTATGACACTTAGCGCATTATCATTTATTATTTAATATAAAGAAAATATCCCACAGATACATTTAAACAAGATAAAAAGTATCTTATATGTTAATTTAGATTATATTTTATAATATATGTTTGCAAAATTTCATCCAAAATCCGTTCAGCCGTTAACGCGTGATTGAGTCACAAACATCCTTACAAACTTTCGCTTTTATAATATTAGTGGGATTCTCAAACCTTTGAGAATTTGAGATCTTAAAAAAGATTCAACTAATGAGTTAGGCATTATATTAGTTTGTTTATATTAAAACACGGATCTGAAACACAAAGTCGATAAAATTGTCCTTACAAGTGCTGACGCAATGCATCGACCGATCCAATCGAGTCCGAGAAAAATCAAATCTCGAATCTTGGAATTAACGGACATGAAACGGTAGGTATTGGATTAGGTCTACTACGAAAATGTTTCGTTTGCTCGGATGTATAAAACTAATAAATTAAATAAAAGAACCATTCATTTGTGTCAATCGTTTAAAAAAATATGAACAACTACTTAAAACTAGCCGTGTAAACACATACACAAATTGATCATAAATTGAGGTTTATACGTTCGAATGAACGGAAAATGTTCCTTATACCTAGATCTTCTTTTGCCAAGGGTCGCCTTCATACCAAAAGTTCTACGCATATGGCTACCTCCAGACCCTTTCTCGGATTCGGATAAATCAGATGTAGGTACTTAGTGGGGAATGGCTATACATACTTATGCAATAATCAATTATTAAACGTCTCATTTAATATTTTTTTGTACTTACAGTCGTCACTAAAGTAATTTGTGTAGCTTTGTCACTGTGGTAATATATTTCCGTAATATCGGTAATTTTCGAGTAGAAAGTAGCAATTTTCTACAGTTCAAACATAAAAAACCTTAAGTCTAAACATGAATTGTCCTAAGCTTAATGAGATCCGTAATAAATATTTTTATTCCAATTTTCACAATTTCCCTTGATAAGTCTAAAGTTACAGAGCATTTTTTTTAATGGAACTATTCCTACACGAAATAGTAAACTTTTCGTTTCATCAAATAACGCATGATGTCGAGTTTTATAAGCTACAGCGAATATTCATTGCTATACCAACTAAGTATATTTACTATACTAGCCTGGGAATAAAGGGCCATCAATTTCGCTACAGAACATAAGTAGGCTCTGAATGTCAGCCGTTCACCCCGTCAACTGGCATTTAGAAGTTCTGATTACCCCTTTGGGATTTTATAATTACCCTTTCAGCTTTAGATGTGGTTCACAAAAACCCTACGTGGAGAATCTTCGGTAAGTAAGTAGGTAAAGATATGTGCAATGTGCAAGCTTGTTTAAGACACATTATTTTGTTTTTTTTTTGTAATTTCGGTATTCCGGGCCCGAATTTCGGTAGTTTGGACCCCATGTTGTAGAGCAAGAAAGGTGGACAGACGACCTGGTAAAGGTTGCAGGAAGCCGCTGGGTGCAGGTCGCTTCTAACCGGCCGATCAGTCACTGGGGGAGGCCTATGTTAAGCAGTGGACGTCCTGTGGCTGAAATGATGATGTTGTAAAGAGGGAACTAACACGTGATGTTTTTCTTAATAGTGCTCTTTAACCTTGTACGGGGCAGGGGAAATCTGTTTTCATTGGTTTTCGAAATATGGCAAGTGAATAAGGTTATTAAACGAAGACAGCCTTGTAAAACTGGCCATATCATATTATATGATTTTATAGGACCTATTTTTTTCTAACCCTTAAAAAATATTTGCAGCTGACTTAGAATAATAGGTACCTACCTACAAGTATTACAATACTTTTAAAATGCACGCCTATCGGCATAGATATATACTCTTTACTGCAGATAGATTTTAGATACTTTTTACACAAAACAAAGAGTAAAAACAAAAGAAAATACATTTAGAATGTTACGATTTAGGCGGTCTTATCGCTAGAAGCGATTTCTTCCCTTCAGGTAGAGGTAGAGGATAGTAATATTTTACAAAATACATAATTAAAATCAACCAATAATTTTATCGTTTAAAAATAATTGAGTAGGTATATCAGTCGCATAATTGCTAAATGCAATGCGCATTTATTTCCAATACAAAAGAGACGTCCGCAAAAACACCATTGAATGCGCTGAAACCATTAAAAAAGAAACAACTTGTCCGGCTTCAGACTTGTATCTTTTTTTGTCTGCGCTGCGTCTGCATTATTGCATCCCGCTAGTCCTTGGCTCAAACATTGACCTTCCCAAGGTTATAGGGATGGGATACAACCACAGGTCTAGTGACATTCACGTATTTTAATCTTTCTCTAATTAAAAATATTTCAGACCAAAAAAATTTTGCAATTAAAAAGTTAAGCTCTAAAGATGTTACAATCGGCAGACAAAATAACATCATTAATTCCATTATAATTATATAGTTATTTATTTAAATTAAACCGGTCCTCTTTCGTGGTTTTGAACTTCCCAAGGTGAATTTTGTCTGAAATAATAATTAGTGGAATGTCGATTATGATTTTATTGATACCTAGCAACAGCACGAAACAATAAAGTTATGCAGCCTAAAAAGAAAGAAGAATACTTTTACGAGTTCGAAATGCCAATGTTTATAGCTCTATTATGTTTGTGTATACTGTTTGTATAAATTCAAGTATGTACATCTGGAGGGCAGCGCCCTCATCTCATCTCAGCTGGCATCCGCAGAATACCAGTGGTCGCGACGTGCTCTCTACTGCCATGACCTTATACTGAGCGGATACCATTTTGGTACTTGACTCTACGCACAGTTACGCAACTTATTTTATAAGTTTTATGATAAGATTTTTATATACAGGCTGTCCCAAAATTAGCACATCACAGTGACACCAGAGATAGATGGACCTCAGACGCATCGAACAAGCCTAACATGTCCATAGAAAAGTTTTATCAGTTTTGAGTATGGCCAATTTTACTTATTTTGTAATCCTACGCCTATGGCAACAGTTACTTTTGAAGAAACAATCATTATCTAGACGGTAAATAGTGTGAAATAACGACAATCGGTGGTCAATCTCAATCTAATTTTTACCCAAAGAAAATGACTACAGCTATAAGTAGCAATCGTGAAAAAAAAATATATCAAACATAATGAACAAATACCATTAAAAACTTCCCTATGCTATGGCAATTCCAAAATGGTATAACACTTATATCGCAATAAAAAAAAAACTAACAAATTTGAGTCATTTCCAAGTCGTCTCCAAGTAATATTATTAATAAAACATACTAGGAAGTGCTGCAGTTCCCACGATCAAGTAGATATGAAATTATGTGAATTTTTTTATTTATTTTACCTGGCTAAGCAATAGGGAGGGAAAGGGATAATAAAACCGGCCAAGTGCGAGTCGGACTCGCTTTCGAAGGGTTCCGTACCTTTATCTGTAAACCCGGCAAAAAATCGCGCTAAAGGCGTAGGTTTACAAAAAAAGTAAAATAAACAGTTCTGTAAAAAAATCTGATACAAAGTTTATGAAAAAAAGGGTGATTTTTAAAAAAACATTCTAAAATTGGCCATACTCAAAACTGATAAAACTTTTCTATGGACATGTTAGGCTTGTTCGATGCGTCTTAGGCTCATCTATCTCTGGTGTCTCTGTGACGTGCTAATTTTGGGACACCCTGTATGTGTATGTCTTGTACCAAATAAATGATTTTCTATTTCTATTTCTATCATTATTTGACGACCGTCTGGTGTAGTGGTTCGCGCTCCGGACTTTACAAAGCCTGGCGGTTGCGGGTTCGAATCCCGCGAGGGGCAAATGTTTGTGTGATGAGCACGAGCATTTGTACCTTAGTCATGGACGTTTATAAAAAGCATTTAAGTATGTTTATCCGTTATCTAGTCGCCATAGTACAAGCTATGCTTAGTTTGGGGCTACCTATTGGTGTGATTGTGGAAACAATTTATTATATTAATTTATCAATATTTTCCAATAATAATAACTCAAATTAAAATAATAAAATATCAAAATTAAGTACTTAATATTGCCAAAAGAGGTCTTAATTGTAATTGTATACCTACTTATCGACTGTAAATAAAGGTATGTAACTAATAAATGATTGAGTTTTACTTTACGTAATTTCGTAGGCACAGAATGAAAATCAGCAGGCGGGTCGAAAAGTATGTGTAAGTAATTCTGGCGTCTGTGTAACTGTTACTACACTAGTGCATCTAGTTTTCGCAATGCAACGTGAGTGCGTTGAATGAGATTTACCCAAAAGTCATTATTTTTCTTATATGAAATAAGAAAAATGCCCTCTTTCTTCCGAAAGTCGTGTAAAAGAGATCACCTGTATTTCATTGCAATTTTAACCTGTCAGGCGAAGGACAAAAGAGACAATAAAATTTTTATTGTTACTGAGCGGCCGAACGGTCTTTGTGTCCTACTCTATTATTGTTATATTTATTTATTACTTACATTGAGTTCAATACACTAGAGAAGCAAACTTCACTGTCTCGCGGCAACAAAAGTCTTCTACATGTCAGTTTGAAAGCCGTAGCTTGGAAACGACTAAACATTTAGATAAAAACATATATTTGTCTCACTTTCACTAGTGTCTGGAAACGAGCTGTCATTCTAAAAAGAAAAAGATGGCGATATTAATTTTTTGGCGGGCTCGGTGTTGCTCGCTATATGAATTTACCCCATTTTAAATAAATAAAGAGTAATTTGAGTCGATTAATTTTGTATGAAATACTATTAATATGGTGTGTTTATAATTATTAAAAGAAAAGTTTGAAAAAAGTTGATAAATAAATAAGTATTGTCAGAGTGCTTTATTAAATACATTAAAACGTGACCGTTGTTGTTTTATAAAATAAACAGTTAGAGTGCCTTTCCAGATTTGTGTGTGTGAAAGTATAAACGCGAAATATTTGCGGTGGAGCCGCCTGGTCTCAATTTAACGAAACCTTTTTTCTATCTAAACCAGCGAGAACTTTTTCATCTGAATAATACAAATGATAATAATACCATAGAATTATAAATATGCGTTTCTTATCTTTAAAATGGCTGTAACGATTAAGATGAAATTTTGTAATTAGATAAGGTTTGAATTTTAAACTTACTTATAGAGTTATACTTCTTACTAGCTGTGTCCGCAACTTCGTTCGCGTGGACTACAGGTTGTGTATTATATAGCAACGTTGTAGACTGGAGACGCACTCTTATTAAAGAACGAACTTTTTACTTTGGTTTTGCAAACAAAACAAGACTGTTTTTTGATTAACACGGGTTGTGTTAATCAAAAGACAGTCACTCAGTTAACTCTCTACTTTTCAACCGACGAAAAAAACGGAGGAAGTTCTCAAGTCGACTACAAGGTAAAACTACAAGGTAAAATACAAATGACTATGTAAATCTATTATTATTAAATTATTTGACACTAGCTCTTGCCCGCAAGTTCGAATGCGTGGTCTTTAAATCAACATAAAAAGTTCTTTAAGTGATGGCAATCTGTTTCCAGTGAAAATCTTCTAATCATGTTGTATTTTTTGTGATAACTTAATTTGACAGCTCTTAAGAAAAACATTCAAACTGTCACTTTTCGTTTAATCGAGAGAGAGAAAGGAATATCTAAACCTAATCAAAAAAGGTTAATTATTGATTTATTACTGTAATACCGTAGTGACGAGCTCCTGGCGTAGGCATCACCATTTTCGTGGTTCTGGGTTCGATTCCCGGTCAAATCAATGTATAAAACGGACTTTTCTATATTGTTTTTGGCTCTGGGTGTTGTGGTACCGTCGTTGTTTCTGATTTCTGTAACACAAGTGCTTTCGCTACTTCCCATAGGATCAGAGCAATGTATGTGATGTTGTCAAATTTTTATTTTTAATATACAAAATAACTAAATATTACTAACAAAAAGCATAGGTCTTGCTTCACTGGACAAGTGTATACGATCGCAGTCGGTTTTAGGGTCAATTTTGTCTTGCTCCTGGAAATGCTAAGAGCAAATAATTGTAGCCTTATAAGGTAACCAATCTGTTTCTTTTCTTAGTAATCTTATGACTTTAATCCACTTCTCGCGTCGTATTGCATCTTTAGGTACTCTGTAAAATAATTATAACGCCAATAAAAAAATACTACGGTTACCAATTAAATAATTTTATCAACATAAAAAATCTCCCATAGATATGGGAAAACCAAATGATGTTTTTACTGGCAACACTGAACTTCAAATATGCTCTGTGATATTTTATTTAGAAATTTGAGTTATTTACATTAATATTCCACAAAAACGAATTACTTACCTTTGAAAAGTGATCCCACATGCTTTGTTATTGGTCTGAGACCTCGAAACACAATCTTTAACGACGCATTTACCCATTTCTTATTTTTTTATTGTGACGCCTCACTCGGTCAACGCCTCTATAAGCACTAGTTATACATTGACTGTGCTGATGCCTGCGGCCATCAGCGCAGTAGCGCGCGTTTAGCGCGGCAACTGCTGATCTAGTGTTAACATATATATCAATGATTACTTAGTTGACTTTTATTACTCGTAGTATGAAATACAATAAATCTATTTGAGGATAGGATCTATATACAACATAGAATATACGAAAACTCAAAATAAAAAAAACAAATTGTAAATTGTTGTTACACAATTTTTTTTCGTTGTTGCTACTAGTACTAGTTGCTGACCATTGACATTGACTTAAAAGTGTTGAGATGTGTAGATACTATGTAGTACTTATAGTTACTACGTGTTGGTCAACGTAGTAATTAAAAAAAACAATTAAACATCGATTGATTTATGTATTGCAAAATTAATAAGCAAACTAAAGGTTACGTTTCAGATAGCTACACTAAATAGTTATGTTCTGTAGTAATTGATAGAAATAATAGAGATAACTTGGTCAATCGAATAACTAAAAACTAGTTATCCCTAGGCTTAATTCGCGGAAGCCATCAAATATTTGTGTCGGTTAACCAAATCAATAATTCTTAATGCCGCCTTAGGACTTTTCTAAGAACGGTTTATACACATTTTTTTTGGCGTCGTAGGAGACTAAACTTCTTGTGGAAAGGAAATTATGTTAGGGGGAAACATGCAATCTGATTAGTCGTAAAGGACATCGGAAGAACTCCATACATGATTTTAGTTGATGAAAATATTTTGCGTTTAAAAATTAAAAATATCTTAACTTTTCAGCATTAGCTCCCGAGCAACTTTATGTGAACATTAAAAGTCTAACTCTAAAAAGTGTAAATAAAAAGATATTTAATTTAGTTTTTTGAGGTTATAACAAGGGTGACACTGGTAATGTGGAAAATTCTTTAAAATATTCGGCAACGCGTAGTTCAGGGTTTTTTGCCACCAGTGACCTGTGATGTGCGTTAAGCAATCACAATAATTACACAAAAACATTTGAAAACACACGGCAGAAGCGGCAAATTCATATATGCTCTATATGAATTTGTGAAGCAAAGTAAATGACACAGATTTTTATATTAATCTGTGATGTTAATCACAGATAAATATAAAAATCTATTCACTAAAAAATCAATGGTACTTACATAGCTGTGTTATTATTATTGTAATTGTAATAATTAATGTAATTAGAATTATTTGGCTGCCATGAATGTATAACTATACTTGTGGAGCGATTAAAATAATTCATAAATTGCTAGTAAAAATATATCTATAGGTAAGTTGAATACTTTTTTAAACTTTTAATCAATATTTTTCATTATCTTGCTCTATTCTTCCTACTTTTAGCCGCCAAGCGACTAAAAGTAGTCACTGCTTTTTAAGTCAATTAAGTTGTTAAATATTTTTGTATTTTTTTCCCACTTTTACAAAAAAAAGTTAATGTGCTGAAAAATCGTTAAATATAAATTTATCAAGAATAACAAATCTGGTTTCTAAACGCTACAATATTTTATAAATAATATTTTATCATAATTCTTTAAAAAAAATAGGACAAGTCTGTTAAAATGATGATCCAAAGGCAATGCCAGACCACTAAAATAAAAATGAGAATCGTAGTAATGATGACACAATGAAATAATTACGTTAATTAAAAACATACCACCTCTGTGACAGGAAAAATAACTAGCCCTTATAAATGAATGTATGAAGAATGTATGAAAAAAACAACTAAGTAAATACTTAGTAAATACTTAGCTGCTGGCAGCTACATATACCTAGGTATTCATACACTGATAGCGGACAATTATTGCAATGTAGACCACAAAGAATTAATAACGAAGTGTTTGCACCGTGCCATAAGAGTGCGCATGCATTATCAAGTAAATTATTGTGCATTATATTTATATATCTGTAGTCTGTAGCAGACCTCGACCTAAGCCAATTCAGGAAGGTCCATGTTTTGATTTGACTAGACTGAAAATCCAACCCAGCACCATTGACCCTATATCAAGTATACCTTCAGAATAAATTGAGTCAATCTGTTCACTCTCGACGCTCTGCAAGCTGTCGTCTTCTGGGTACTCCTGCGTTTCTGGAGCCAGCTCTTCCTCTTGCGGTAGTTTCTTAACTTTTTTCTCTTCTGTCATCTTTATCGGAATGATATCTTGAATAGACGGCGGTCTCACGTGTCCCCTCGAGAGTCCAAGCTTCTTCTGAATGAATGCCTCTAGGATCTGCTTCGTGATCTTGTTCTGGCGCGCCAGTTCGTGAACATCTGAGGAAGGAGAAAACAGATAAAAATGACTGCGCGAAAGAGAAATAAACAGGACAGTCCCTCTACTCTAGAACCCGATCGACTTTGGATGAGTGACGTGTGGCAACCTTCTTGCCATGTTAAAGATTCTAGCATCCATTATCAAACGTCACTTTTCCATTCGGGTTTAAGAGTAGACGAGTAGAAAGCATCTATGTCATTTTTATCTGGTTCTCCCTACTCCCCAATTAATGATGTTTGATGTTTTGTTGTTTTTATTTACTTATCTCACGAGATAAAGTCATTTAAAGTTAAATAGTTTAGGTATGTTCACCATGGTCAAGCCCACCCTGACTAAAAACTGAACAAGTGCTCGGAGGATGAGATAGATTTTCGTGTATCAAAATAAACAAACAGCTATTTGTATGGATAAGTTAGATGAACCTTGAAACTAGGACGACTACTAACTGAGATGCTTCAGAAATCATATCTCTTCTCTTCCTGGGAGTAGTTAGAACTTACACACACACACACACATATTTTACTCGGATTGTTTTATATGAGCAAAAGTACTTATATGTTACATTCTACGTTGCAAGGTTCTTTGCACGATTTAGAAGACCTTCAAAGAGCATCATACACATTTCGTATTGTATATACATGTGCATAAGTTATACTATACCCCATCAGAAACACAAATCAAGTTTCTTCCTCCTCCATTGTCGATGATGGCATCCATTGTGAAAACAATAGGATCGCGTTATCTACATTCGGTGAATGTGCGGAAGTTCCTTTGTGAATAATTATAGGGCACCCATCTTGTAGTGGGACCGACGTTGGATGTATACGAAGGATTCCATTGCCATTGAAAAAAATAAATACATGGTGGTCGAAAGTTCCCGCTGCGATAATTTGTACTTCGAATGTCAGTAAAAAAAGTTGAATGCAATAAACAATATTGCGAATATTTATGAAATAAATTATTAAAAGTCTTGTCGCACGTCAAAAATTGATTTATAAATGTATTTATTCTGCAGCTGTTTATTATAGTTTCTTTAATGTAAAATGTAGGAACTTTTTACTTATTAGTTCTTGTCCGTTGTGGATCTTGTTGATTTGCCGTATTCTGAATTAAAATAATGTTGAAAACTTGTTGAAAATAAAATAAACTAATATTGTCTTTAACTATTGAATAAACTTTAGTTTTGATTTTATATTTTAGTGAGCGCCTGCCTACCTTTTATTATTGACTTATATATAATGCCTGTTTCACAATGTACGGATAAAGTTATGTAAAAGATAAAAACACGTAGAGAATAAAAGTGCTTGAAAATCGTGTCAAAAATCGTGTTTAACCTTCAGGTAAGTAAAATATAGCTTAATCAGAACTAATGTAGAACTGGGCTATAACCATGAACTCTTAAAACAATCTCAAAGTTGTCAAATCTGTCAATTTTGGTACGTCATTTCATACAAAATTTGACAGAAATGATAATGTTTGACAGATTTGTTATTGTTTTAACAGTTCATGGTTAGGGCCCAGGGCCATAACCGTGAACTCTTAAAACAATCTCAAAGTTGTCAAATCTGTCAATTTTGGTACGTCATTTCATACCAAATTTGACAGAAATGATAATGTTTGACAGATTTGTGATTGTTTTAACAGTTCATGGTTAGGGCCCTGGCCCTTAGTATTAGATATAGACCGATTCTAAATGCTTGGTTTTTAGGAATGTGAATGTGTGACTTCAAACAAAACCAATAACAACGCAGATTTATTACCATAAAGTTAATAAATCGTATTACAAGTAGGTAGGCCTACCTGCTAGCTGTCGACATTTAAACATACAAAAATGAATGACATCTAATAAAATGTTGCTACAACCTTTTGAAACGCCCGACCCTCATTGCCAGTGACTATCATTATAATACAGTCAAGTACGAGTACCTATTATAACAGTATATATAGTATATATTTATTATCCATATACATACATATTTTCGTAATTATTTTTTTTGTTATCTTGTTTATTTATTTATTTTTTTTGCATAGGTCTAAGCCTATAAAAACACGTAACCAACAATTTCGTTGATGTGCACTTGCCCAATACTCAAGTAACTGGTAAGAATTACAATTTCAAATAGGTACTTAGATGAAATTTTATGAAAATGCAAGTTCTTGTCTCCTTTTACTGGTTACAAGAAAGCGGTTAGCACAAAGTAAAAGAAATAAACGTACAAAGTTTGCGTGTCTCGTTGCTTGTGCTCGGAGTAAATTGAAAAGATAGTAAAATAATATTGTAAGTTATGACAACTAGCATGAAATCGACGAGGCACGCTTTGCTTTCTTTTGTAGTAAAAAATGATTTCATTGAATAGAACGGCTAAGTTGGTAGGTAAGTTTTTTTTATTTTATTAAAACACATACATTATTTTATTGTAATTAGATTGTTTTTTAATCATGCGAAAATTTCTAAATTAAATAAAAGATTCAATAATTGATGATCAAACGAATATAAGTTGCTTCATTCGAAGATATTTATATATGTTAGATATGTTTTATTGCAAATAAAGCATTTAATTTTTTTTTGTTATTATCTACACTGGAATAGATTGGAATTCAGGGAATAATAGGCACTGCGGTAATTTCATGTACTTTATTTAATTAATTATTAATTCCAAAACAACTTTTTTTTTGTTACAATGCTATTTTTATTCATCTTAAATAAACAAATACATTTAATTGCTGTTTTAAGTAAATGTTTAAAGATTAGAATGGTAATTGGGTGACTAAAAATATGTAATATCTAATATAAAAATCATGACTACTAGTCACTTTTGTACCTGTTTTAGATGTGAAAGTCATTTTATTTAAAGGTAAATACGTAAACATAATAATATTATTTGATTATGTAATTTACCTCACTGTTTTTGTAATTATACCTACTATAATGGCAAATCAATATAATTGTCACTTATAATTACTTGTTAAATTTTCAGAGACCTATTGTAAATTAAGCTTAAACTGTGTCTGCGATACTAAACGTGTAAAATATTAATCATAAATTAACAGATTTAAGCCTCGTACTTACATTTAAAAGAGTACTTTAAAATTTATTTAAGAAATCGATCCTTGTTTGCCTCAGTAATCTCACCATGAAGCATTCTTGTCGTCATTTAAAAGCTTTTATTACAATCCACAGGAACATGACCATAAAGATATCATACACCCGAATGCATGTCGTTAATTTGTCGTAATTGAATCGTCTCGTTCGTTTCCTTGGTACCGGGCGATTAAATTATTACACCTTCTTTCGAGCCCTGAGAAATATTCGACGCGCGTAATCTTGCTTTATGGTACAAGATTTCTTTTGGTCATCGTTAATAACGCTATCTTCAGATCAACGCCAGTGGTTGCGTGAGTAAGGTATATTAATCATTTAATGTGTTAATAACAGACTATGTGTTACTAGATAAGAATACCAAGTTAATGCAAAGTCTATAAGATGTTGACATCTTTTACTAATAACACCAAGAATATCATTTGTTTAAAAAAAACTTATTTTATTAATAATCAAATTTTAAAAAAAAAACTGTTGGAGCTCATAGGGTACTGTTTGGTCCAACTAAGGTAAGTTCACCTATTATTACAAGTGTCAGTAAAATAACTGTTCCTTTATATATCGTAGAAATTATAGTTATTCAAAAATTATGAATGTCATCCAAGATACCTCTAACGCAGAAGGCATTTAGCGTAACTATAGAATTAATGAAAATGGTTTATCTGAAGTTAAAGAGTCTATACAATAGTTCCAATTATTTACTCTATACATTAACTATATCGCCAATCAGCAAATTAATTTATTAATCTGACTTGCAGCCCACACCGGAGTAAAATTATCCGATTGTGAATAGGTCAAGTGCAGTGGCTAGTTTGCCGAAGTGAATTGCCGATTGAGAGAGAGACAGTCCCGTCAACTGGAATGTCCATTCCAGTTGACGGGACTGTCTCTATTTCGTCGACTGGAACAATTATAGAATTAGATAATGGTATTTCGAATATTCTATCCAATAAGGCAGATTGATTTATCTCTACATTACATACTTACTGGGGAGTGGACATTTAATAAGAATAGCAGTTTACCTACCCAAAAAATTTAAATGTCATTTAACAGATTTTTAATACAGAGATCAATCATTATCAGTTGCGAAAATTTGTGGAGTGTGCTGTTGACTGTAAAATTATTTGGGTTAAAACTGAATAAGACTATGCTAGTGTCGATAGTCGTTATATTACTCAAAATATTACTCAATCCAAAAATAGACGGTTAATTAACTATATTTTAGCAGTGGGTTAAAAAAAGTTAGGTTGAAATTTTTTATTGAAAGTAAATATATCTCACAGAATTACAAAATTTAAGTAATATTAAACCGCAGCAAATTGATTTGGTACAGGGTTTATTTTCATAACGCACATTATTTCGTTGTTAGAGGCAAGACTTCTGACATTGTGTAAGCTGTGACATAAGCGAACTTGAACTTTACATCTGCACGATTCCCACCATCAATCAAATACCAATTACAAGATTATCGAGGTATCAAATCGTACTTATTCAAGATACAAAAACTGATAGACGCCGAAACACTTTCCGAAAAATCTTTTTAAAACCATTAGTAAACCTAACTATTTTGTAGTTAGATTTGGTATTTGAAGGTATAAATTATTAAATAATTTTAAGATTGAAAAAATATTGGAAAATTTAGGTTTCATGTAAATGCAAAGATTACGATGAGTTTTTCAAGATTTACAAAACTAATGATGCTTGAATGTCATACAGTCGTATAAATCAGTCTGTATCATTCGATAGATAAAGTTAAAGTAAGATAGATAGGCTAGGTGGCAGGTGCTAGTATTATTGACACCAGGTTTATTCTCAAAAAGTTTCGTAATAACATTAAACAAGGTCAAGTGCGAATCGGGGTTGCACTTGGAGGGTTTCGTATCATCAAACAATATTCTTGTCTTTAAAAACTATTTTTTTAAATAAATGTATCCCATTGGGTGCTGAACTCTAAAAATGATATTGTAGCTAATATTAACTAAAATTAGGATAACGTTTTACTTTGAGTAATCGTTTCAGTATTTGGGCATTAGTTAGTAGGTATAGGCCGTGGTAGAAGACGTTAAAAATAAAAATAAGAGTAGAAGAAACGAAAGTGGTTTTTATTCCTTTTTATCACCAGTTCCATGATGATGAATGACGTTTTCTCATGTCAATGACCTTGAAAACAGATGAACCTCAATCAGAACCGACGTGATAACCATTGTTGTCGAAATAGCATCGATGGCGCCTTGGCCCACTGACGCTAAGCTGTTGACTCTTTGTTAGACAAACTATCCTAATTCGTGTCACCTTGTCAGGGTTCTCTAATATTGACTAGGCCTTTATATAAGGCAATTAGACTTAGGCCGAGAGCTCACGATACAAATAGTTTGAGTAACTTATTAGTAGTCTGAGAAATGAGTTTTAAGATGATTGTAGGTAGCTGTAAATTTTGTTTTTCCGCCGTGAACATGGCCCAATTCCCATATTTTTTGGAAATGTGGATACAATAAAAACTAGGTTTTAATTTAAAACAAGTGTTACGATATTGTACTGGAATCTTATCAGTCCAAAGTTGAATCGTTACGTAACATCAATAAATGACATCAATTAATGTTCAATTAGGTACTTAAGTTACTAAAGTACTATTAGGTACTTTTAAGTGCAAGTTATCCGATCAGGGAAACAGGTAAGCAAGAGGACAGGTCATTAATTAACAACAGTGTTCATGCAGAAAAAAACAATTATATCACATCTATTTGATATGCATAGAGGTTAAAAAAGTTAATCTGAAAAATGACCGTATTATGTAGGTATTAGTTGTCATAGCAGATCAATGTCAAACAAGAATTTATTTTACTCCGGGACAAGGGCACTTATTATATTTTTGTTTATAAATAGAGTAAAACAGCAGCTTTTTTCATTAATTTAGGTATTTTATCTTTATAAAACGATGTGCCCATTAAATGTATTTAACCTACTCTGCCCGTGAACGAACAATCGATTATAGTACCTTAGTTGTAAAATTTTCGCGACACAACAAGAAACAAGAAGAAAACAAAACACAAATATAAATTTATGCAAAACGTATAAAAGTATAGTTTACTTAATTATTGTTTTGAAAACAATATATACAAAGAAACAATAAAACAATAAATATTTATAAAATAGAATACAAAGTATTTTTTTTTATTGTACAATATAGTGGCCAACATTCATTGTTAATTAATTAAATTTAGTGCTTACCTATTTTTGCTCGCTTCGGTGAGTGTGTTTGCTAAAAGCTAAAGAATAGGCGTAGTGCACCAAAAGCTAAACAAGCCAGATAAGTGAAAAATAGGTACATAAAAAAACAGCTAATCTTTATAGACGACCTCCGTAGCCGAGAGGCGAGCACGCCGGACTTTTAATGGCGCCGCCATCTCTGAGGTTCCGGGTTCGATCCCCGGTCGGGTCAGTGTAGGAAACGAACTTTTCTATATTGGCTCGGGTCTGGCTGGGTGTTCTGGTACCGTCGTTGTTTCTGATTTCTATAACACAAGTGCATTAGCTACTTCCTTAGGATCAGAGCAATGTATGTGATGTTGTCCAATATTTATAAAAAAAAAAAAAAAAAAAAAAGATTAACACAGATTTCAATCTAAGGGGGATTTATAGTACCTAGCTTTGTTATAATCAAAAATAGTTTAATTATAATAGGTTTTAGTTATTGAGAAAAACAATAGACAAGTTATGACGATTTTATATTTGTAAATGATGCTATTAAACTTCTAAAACTCATCAGAAATTACGACTCCATTAACTCATGTATTATTACTCATCGTTGTATATGTACATATCAAAATATTACATTCGAAAATTAATAAATTTTGATATACCACATACTTATGAGGTAGATAGGTAAAAATTTGAATTTTTTTTAATGGTCTTTAATTCGCTTGGCATTTTGCTAACGGTAGTAATTAAGGACATTACAGATTATTTTCTTCCAAAACAGCAAAGAAACGATTGAAACGCTAGGCCTAAGGTAAAGGTCATCTGTAAGGCGTTTATGACCGCATCTTCAAAATCCGTGAAGGCGATCCACTATGGAAATATAATGAAGTAAGTTGTGGCAGTAGACAGATTTTAATTATAGTAATCTTAAGGCATGAGATTATAGGCTTAAAGGCCAATTATATTATCTTAATTGAAACCACAACTAAGTTAACCTATCATTTTTAAAGGAAATTGAATTCATAAGTATGATTGAAGCCTATGTGATGTACCTAACATTAAGAAGCAACTGAACCATAAAAAAAAACTTAAAATAACTATATTAATAAGGAAATTTAAGTATTAACCGCTGCAAAAAATTGACAAGTCAATAGTTTGCTTTTAATGAATTACATAATAGGTATAATACGGTTTGTATGTTACACCTACAGCTAGCGACGAATCGATTAATAGGAACATCCCATGAGATGAGCGGTCGTCAGCACTAGCGGTCATCTGTCATCGGTAAGTCATTCTTTACTACCGTCTCGTCACTTCGCACTTAGTCTTGTGTTTTTGCGCGTTTTCCATGTTAGTTTAAATATTATTTAGTTATTTTATCGTTTTATTTAGAAAGACCTTTATCACTACAAACAAAACTGGGCAGTCGTCAAATATTTTTAAACTAATATTTAAGAAGAAAAAAGAAATTTTTTAACAAGTTGTTGGAAACCAAGTTGAAAATTCGTGGATAGGATTTGCATTTTTATCAAGAATTTATTTGCCATTAAACAGGGTACACTGAATATCAGAATTTTGTTATTTATTCACTTATCCAACTATTCGGCAAGATTTAGCCATTGACTGTCTTACCTTCAACACATTCAGTCTACATCCTCCAAAGTTTGGCATGGGAATCCTTGTTGTATGCTGCTTCAGTTTTGAATAATTATGGACAACAACCTGCAGGTCAAGCATTAGCAAAAAGCATTTTATCTGTGGATAGAATGCTTACATTGTATCCTTCGACCGTCCTTCAGCACTATAAGCACCAAATTAGCAATCTTGTTAACCTTTTAGTTACGGCATGGTGCGCCTCTGCATTAGTTTTCCGGTTCTAATGTCACTGATGCCTATCACATTATAATCCTTATCCACTCTACAAATCAAATTACACCCTATTATGCCCCGTTAAAGTTCATTTTGATCTGATAAACGACCAATTTAGATCATTTCATGGGAGTCGGTTATGGATAACCTCATCTCAACACTTGAACAGAAGTCACGAAGCAGTTAGCATTGCTCTAACAGACGTAACTTTTAATTAAATCTCATCCAATGTGTTGATAAGTATAAACCATAACTTATTACCGAATCTTGAAGTGACAACAGCTTAGTCAGGCTGCTGATATTAATGTAATATTGAAATGAATATTTAAATAAATAATTTGATTTCGGGACTATTTAAAATATGTCAAGGCAGGTAATGACCTGCCTTGACATCAGGTTTTTACCAGGTAATGACCTGTGGTTAAAATTTTTGTATCAGCATTAATTTTTGCCTACGCATGATTTTATATTGGGTGACCGAACTAAATGTAAGAAGTGTGGTTTGCAATCAAAGAAATAGATAGAGGATCTATGTTATCCTTAAATAATAAAGTTTAATTTGCCTTAGTCAAATTAAATCACGTACCGCTCTAAGAACAAAGCGTGGAAAAAAGCCTGACCTATTCCCTTACCGTTAACTTATTTAAAAATGATTTGCGTCCACTGATTTCAATTGTCTTGTGATTACTGATAAATATATTAATACTTAATATTATCCAGTAACAGAGCAATGATTAAATAAAGACCTTAATTTGTTTAGACCAAAAGTACCTACCTTAATGTATGATTAAAAGTAAGTAAAACATGAGCCCACAAGATTTTAATAGGTCGTTGTAGAATTCTAATATCCGGCTCCTGTAGGCGTATTTTTGAAGCGTTCGAAGTCCAATTCGCAAACGAAATGCCAAGAATCGTGTAAAATACGCCTCCTGCATTTAAAAATAGATCAGTTCGATAAAATTAAATTATCATTTGTCATCCGAATACAGTGGCGGGCATTTGTCTTTTATCGAGTAGGGCAGTAGATACTTACTTCAGTGTTTTATTGATGTTAATCAGTGGTTTTCGTCAATGATATACGTACATATTTGCAAGTACCCTCTGCCTTCCTTAATTAATTTACCAGGTAGGCACTGTCTATTTGCCTCAAGTAATTTAAGCATATGCACTACGTACATTACTATCATCTATGATTAGCTATATGCACTGCACGCCCCTGCCGTACAATCCGTATTACACATACTTACTTACATAACTTTCATAATCGATACGACAATTTTATGACAATGGTTAATGAGTCAAATTAAGCTTTCGTTTTTTACATTGAATCGAACCCGGGACCTCAGAGATGGCGACGCCAAGTCCGGCGGCATACTTGCCTCTCGGCTACGGTGGTCGTATTACATACTAGTAACAAATACAGCTTATATAAGTATGTTTAAATCCATAACATATACGCAAATGTACTTGAAAAAAGTCTTTAGCTAGCTGTAAAAAAATAACAAGAAGCACTTTACTTTGTAACAGGCTACAGTCTCAGCACAAGATAAAAATCTAATGCGATCCAGCTTTTCGTTGCATCCCGAGGATAGCCGCCTCGTTGCAGAGCGGTCTGACAGAACCTGGAGGCCTACTACGAAAGCGTTTCGTTCGTTCAATCGTATTAGCCTATAAAATTAAAATAACCATTTATTGTATCAAACCTTTGACAATTTATGAACAATTGAAAACGCTCGGGTTTTTTACACGGCTAGATTGTGTAGGTCATATTTTATCAAAGGATTTATACAAAGAAGGTAATTTTAATTTGTTAGATTTATACGTCCGAACGAAAGATACATTTTCGTAGTAGGCCTTCTGGCTCCTAGCCAGCTACGTGTCCGAACTTCTGACATTGAACAATTTATGTGCTAAATCGATGACGTCGAATGACCTGTTATCGGAACACATTTTACTCTACAAGACTTTGTAGTAATGCAACACACACAACTTACAATAACACAGTGTTAAATATCTGTGTTTACATTGAAGACATTAATTTACAAAAAAACGTTACGTTAGCTATGGATTTGTGTTTCATTATAGTTTGTTTTTCTATCTACTACTAAAATCTGAAAAATTGGAATTAGGAGAGACCTTTAGTCAGTAGCGGGAAAACACTGTTTCTTTATAAAAGATTATGAAAAGATTGTATTGTTTATATTTTTCTACAGGTTATCCAGTCTTAAAGACCTGTCACGCTATTAGATAGATTACTCTTCATTGCACACCATACAAAACAATTTTTTATTATTTATTTATTTGTACCCATTTATTGAGATTTAGGACTTCGATTCAATTAGGCAAAGTTATTATGCTTATCAATATCGTGGCTTGTGGGGCAGATCGATGATATAACAATTGAAGTAATAAACACTAAGAGCATTCAACCAAAACAGAATGCATGTAATGTAGGTAGAGTACTCGTAGTATTTAACAAAAAAGTTAGGACCTAAGTTCCTAAGACATTTTCTGCAACACTGGCCGTTAAAATAAAAAAGTTGGTAGGTAGACGACACTCAGTATTATTTGATCAGTGGACGACACTTGTGACAAAAGGAAAACGTCATTGCTTTTGCCTTTGTTTACGAAAGATTATTTCAATTTTATTTTCAAAATGATGGATAATCAATCAAGTTCAACTAGCGATTTGTCCCTGGATAGTCTAGAAAATGAGACTAAAAAGAAGTCGCACCGAAAAAAAACGCCGTCAGAAGAAAATGTTGATACAATACTGGTACCATTTTATGAAAACGATGTCCTCATAAAAGTTCCCAAAGATCAAAAAAGGAAACAAAAACAGGAAAGTAACATAAAGGCTAAAAAGGATTCCCAATCTGCTAATAGTTATCTTATTAAAAAAGACGTAAAGAAAACTAAACGAACTACGTACTTAGAAATGTTTCGTAAACAATTTACTCCGATTAAAGCTGAGAAGAAGCAAGATGAAAAAGATATACGTTCGATATCCCCAGAGTATGGTGATACTGAAAGGGAAAGCTTTGACGATGAGGATAACAATCCAACAGGAGAATTCTTTAATACTGAGTCATATAATGAAATATACTATGCCAAAATATTAAATCAAGAGATGGAAAATTATTTGCAAAATTCTATTGACGAGGGTTTGAATTTCGATGATAAAACTCTTCGAAGTGAGTCTTCTGATGGTTCTGCAGAAAACAACCTCAAAAGTGTTTCTGAAGTCTCTCAACCTCGCCGTCACATGAGAAGAGCTACAGTGCAACCTATCGAGAATGTCAAATTAGGTGGTCTTGGTCCAGATATGGAGAAAATTAAACCAAGGTTGGAAAGGGCACGAAGTCTTCAGAGATATTCTGAAAAAGTAAGAATGGAAAATAGGCTCAGAATTTATAGAAAATCAATTCAAGCTGATATTGAAATTAAAGCTGAAAGAGAAAAGTCTGCCAGGCGCCAAGATTCTGCCAAAGAAATAAACAAAAATGATCATAGTGCCTCTTATTTGGTCAATAAGTCATTAGAAGAAAAATCGGCCAGAAAATTACATTCAAAGTCAAAATCTGCCGGCGCTCAAAGAATAAGAGAGAGGAATAAAGATAACGAGCTCATAAAAGATGGGCGAACTAAGAAAAATAATGACATGATGCAGCATTCTAGTCCAACAGATACTAAAAATGTTGATAAGGCACATATTGTCAAAACTTCCAAAAAGGGACAAAAAATGCCTAGTGGCAGCGATGACAACTATCAGTCAGTGAAATCAGGTGCTCGGAATAGAGGAATGAATACTGACAAAGAGTCCGGGAGTAAGGAAATTCCACCTGTACAAATTAGTTTCTTGGTCAACGTTGGTGGGCTGCGACCTTCAAGTGCGTTAAAGACATTGGAAGAGAAGCACATAATGTATCAGGAGCAAGTGAAAGCTTTTACGCTGAATAGCAACAATATTTAGTTTTTTTAATTGTTTTTCTGAAGTTGTCTCGTTTGGGTGATTAAAATTCATATTGGTACCTACTGTCGTTTTATTTAAAACGTAAATAGGTACCTGCCCCCCTAGCATGACCAACAACACACGATGATGATATGATATAGCGATTTATCGATACCCAACTGTCAAAATCGAAATTGTTGATGTTATAAAAATTGTTTTATCGAAACAGCAAGCATGTCCGTGTCGATGACGTCACGGTCATGCTCGCTGTCTCGATAAAAGTTAATATTTTGACAGTTGGGCGTCGATAAATCGCTATATCATATCGTGTTTTGGTGGTCATGCTTGAAGGGCTGAAGTGGTTAACGGGAAGGTTGAGTTAGAAACCAAGATGATTATTTTATCTACGAATAATTAATCTGTTAATTTAGAATGTCAAGATTTCGTATGGTTTTATACCTGCTATTATTTTTCCTAGGTATTTGGATATACTGTTTTTTAATCTGGGCCAAAGAATTCACTAAAGTCTAAATTAAAATATGCTTTATGTATATAATTTATGAAAATTAATAATAATATTCCCGAAACGAATGATATTGTCCTGGACCATTCGGAGGTTTGAGAAGGGCCGATGCCTGTTAGAACACTACAATGTATTTTTCTTATTGTCTCTCAACATTTAAATAAGTCAATAAATTGCCATTTAATGAAATTATTCTATTACGGCTAATAGACTATCATAAAGCTTAGCTATAAGCTTTTATAATTTAAAATGTTTTAAGCTCGAATATGTCCACTTCAGTAAAATTATTGAACATACATATTGCAGGTGTCAGACTATGTTAATGTCGAGGGCAAGAGAAAGTGTTGCGCTGACCGACAGCAAAGCCAATAACTTGTGTTATTAGCACTCTATTTGCGATGGATAACCAATCTTGTATAGACCTACTCAAATAACTTTCATTTTGAATGTAAGAACTTACATGCCAAGCCTTTCTTTCTAAAAAATAATTTAGAGCCAGTAAGCAACTATACTCGTAAGTACGTACGTAGATACGTTTGGTAATTATAATTATGAGATGATGAATCAAATGATGACAATTTTGTGCAGTCATCGTAGGATATACTTAGCTAGCTAGGCTAGCTAGACACTTATTCGCATATTTTCTCGGGATTATTTTTAGAAAAAAAAAAAACACACATTCGAACACAGTTTTTACCATCGACTTAATATAAATCTGTAAAAATTCTAAAACCTACTTAGTAATATATTTACCTATCTAATAACACAGAGTAAGTATTATACTCATTGACTTATATATTACTTACTTTTTACATCAATGATTATACTCTAATAATAAGGATCTTTACAAAATCGCGTTGGCACGATGTGTTTTATAGGCTGATCTTAAAATATTACGAAGTCTTGAAAGGTAGATTATTTAAATTTTAGTTACACACATTCCAGTGTTAAGAAATGAAATTATGATATCATTGTTTCGTTAAAATTGTAGTAATCTGATCAACACGATAACATGTATGTTGGTAACTGAAAAACTTGCTAATTTTAGACAAGAATCTAGTCCGACGCAAATCTTTGCCTTAATTACATATAAGTAGTGCCAACGTTTCAAAATCAAATTACTGTGCAATCCGCAAATGGAAGTGCGGGTTAACGGCATAAGTATATCAATGAATGAGTAAGGCTGACTACAAATGAACGATTTCCTACATTACCTTACAGTAAGTACTTAACGATAATCGAGCGCTAAGTATTAAATTTTTCTCGTACATTTCGGAATAACTCAAGCCTAGCTCGCACTTGACCAAATCTAAAACTTTGCATTTTTGGATAACTTAAGAAAATGGTCTAAAACTGACAATTATTGTAATTATCATTTTTAGTGTCCACGAAAAAACTCTTTATTTGAGCTGTGAGGTTGATAATTTTTCCTAAATGTTTATGTTGTACTTACGTTTTATCCTTTTCAGGTACGAATAAACATCTTAGGTGTAAATAATTGCCACTATTTAGCACTTGTACTAAGGAGCGGATTTATCAATACCCAGATAACTTTGAAATAATAAATTACTGTCAGTTCTCATATGGAAAATATGTCAAAACGTCTACTTTACTAGTCGGATAAAAGTTATCTGGCGCTTGGAATCGACTTCTATTCGATTGGTCATCAGGCCACAAAAAACACTTTAATTTAATAAACGAGTACCCTTACTAAATAAAGTCACTGCTGTATGTCACTTTAAGTAAAATTTATTTCCGATGTCTTAAAAGTCTGAATCATCTGTCACTCAACAAAACCAGTCTGGGAGAAAGGTGGCATTTAATTAAATTGCACCTGTCTGCAAGTTTAATAAATGCGGTAGTAGGTAGAATAAATACTTAGCAAATTTTATTTTTGAACAATCGTAAATAAGCAATGTTCCTTTACGTTGGAAATGTCTATCTAACGATGGGTGTATCCATTCAGGACTCAGTATACCAGTCTTTTAAAATTAGCTTGTGTACTAAAGAGCAAGCGCGTAAAAGAAATGCGTACGACACGCACGTAATAGTTGTTGTTTTTAACGTTAATATATTTTGTAACACTTTTTATTAGCCCTCTTAGTCCCTCAACTTAATATAATGTACACACTGTTTGGAAGAGCGGTGCTTCCTAGTACAAGCAAGCCTTTGCTTAAAAGGAAACTCCAACCACAAATTTAATGTTATAGTTTAAGTTATGGTATAAACAATTTGAATTAAAGAAAATAATCGATAACTAATTAAAAACTTGCTAAGTGTGAGTCGAATTCGTCAACGAAAGGTTGTGTACCAATCGAGCAGTTTCTCCAAAATAAACACATTTCAAACTGATTTCCTTTATCTTATGTGAATGACGTCAAAGTACTTTCTTGCAGTTTTTCAAATGACATAAATTTAAGCACTCAAAACATCAATCTTGAAGCACACGAGACAGGGATAGCACACAACAACAGCTTGCACTGAAAACAACAACTTGTAGGTACAAACCCCATGTTAATGTGACAGGCCTTTATATTTAAATGCGATTTAATCGTCCGTGTACGTTTTGCTTTATAATTTCCTCTTCCATAGATAGATTTTTTTAATGAGGCCATAATGTGTAAGAGTGATATCGACTGGTGTTGAGTTTGACATTGTAGACATGGGTTTGAATACAAGTTTGAATTACCCAATGACACGCCATTTAAAGCTATATAAAGTAAAAAGAAAGATAAGTCGATTTAAAAAGTATTAAAATTATTAATTTCCAGCCCTTTTACTATGAGGTCTTAATGTTGGCCTGCTCTTGAACTGCCTGCTTTTTCGTATCTAATATCTTTGTTTGAAGACCGGCCAAGAGCCTATCGCCCACAGGCAAAGGGTTCCGTATTTGCTCATCACAATATGGGTAATTTTTTACTTGTTTTCTACAATTAAAAAGTTTACTTATATTTATAAAAAAAATATTTATTTATAAGTATTTTTTTATATTTAATATCTAGAACCTTGTCCAGCTTTCTAAAAAGGGCTGCAAAGCTATCGACATCTAGACGACGACAAAGCAAAGATCTCTTGTACACTTAATTCGCAATAAACGCATTTGAATTTGACAATTGTGTTGGTCTAAGGCTGCGCTACGAGCTGCACTTTTTCGGTCATCATCAACGCTGTACGTCGTACCTCATAAATATTTAGTAACCTAGTTCTAATTCTTATTTAATTAAATCTTATTTTACATTTTTAAATGTCATGTTGGAAAACATTATAATGCAGTCTTAATCGCAAAGTATGCACTGATTTTGTAATATCACCCTTTATTGGGGCAATCCAGGTCAAAACCAAAGCGACTTTTACCGTCCTCGGTGCCCTATGTCGCGGCTAGCGGCTCCTCTCACTGCCAAAAATGTAGCGGAATGTACAGTCAGTAAGCTAAATTGTACATATTTCCATATTTATCAATCATATCTTTAATACTAATATACAGTGTGTCTGGGTTTTGACCGGCGATAATTTAAGGGCTTTTAATTCAACAAATTTTATCGACATAATACATTAAATTTTATCGATAATATGTAGGGGCCTAACACTCCCCCTCTTGAAATGTCAGCCATTTAAATTTTTTATAACTTATGGTAGAGCATGCATAGAATACTATTCATATGGATCTGGAGTGCCTAAACATTATGAAAAAGGATTCATTTGAAAGGCAATTAAATTGCCTATCATATAAAAAAAGGAACAATTCAAAATTAATAACTATCTTGAAGGAAAAAATTAAATTACAAGAAACATGCTGAAAAATTTACGAAATTTACCAGTTTTTTAAACGTATTACAAAAATTGGCCGCATAAATGTACTTTATTTTTATATTATTTGATACATTTTGAGATTATTTACAAATTGATATTAAAATCACTATTTTGGGTGCAATACTTCAGGAGCTGCTGTACTTTAAATATGACATTGCACATGCACTATATGAATATTTTTTTTAAAAAATCACTCCTAAAATCCACGTTTAGAACATGTATGATTAAAAGTATTCTGAATTGGCATAGGTACTATTGGTTTAACCTTGTTGGTAATATAAATAAATAAAATAAAAATCAATAAATAGAGTTTTGCGCTCCCGCAATGTCAAATGTAATCTACCCTAGCTCCTGAAGTATGGCATCCAAAACAGTAATTTTGGTATGGTTTTGTAGATAATCTCATAATGTATCTTATTATACAAAAATAAAGTACATTTATGGGGCCAGTTTTTTTTCTACGTTAATTTTTTAGCAAGTTTCTTATAATTTTATTTTTTTCTCTATGATAGTTATATTTTTTTGAACTGGTCTTTGATTTATATGATAGGCAATTTCATTGTCTTTCAAATAAATCTGTTTCAATAATGTTTAAGCACTCCAGATCCATATAAATAGTTGTTTTTTGCATGCTATACCATAACAGTTTTAAAATATTTAAATGGCTGCCATTTCAAGGGGAGTAGAGTTAGACTCCAATTTGAGGGGTGTTTTGTCGATAAAATTTGATGAATTAATAGAACTTAAATTATCGCCGGTCGAAACCCAGACACACTGTATATTCGACAGGAGATTAACAAAGAAGTATGAAACAAAAAACAACAACAAGGAAGTATAAACAACGTAGATCACTCCAACTTCGTAGACGAAAATAATAGTATTTCAAAACTTTAGAATCAAAAAGTATAAAATTGATGTCTTATAAAAACATCATTTTTGTCATGTCTACAAGCTTAAATTGCTGACCTAGCTTCAAAATCTAGCTTTGTGTGCCCTTTATAATTTGGTAGCTGATGTGATACCGGCACTGTAAATAGAGCACAGCAGAATATGAATGAATTTTGTTCAAATTTTGTTCAATAAAGGGGTTAAATATTAAAAAAAAAAAAAAATTAAGCGAGTCCGTAGTCCTACTTACGTACGCACAAAAACGCTGGTACAGTAACAACACGAGCACAGTTAATGATATTATTTTTCATTCACTGTACTTATTACTTGCGTTCGCGCGAGAATGGGTAATCATGTCAATTGGTATCAATTATAGCTCGTTTATCATTTTATCAACAGCTTTAAACGAAGTCTCAAAGCACCTGATTAATGTTTTCTTCTGGTTAATAATGAATTCAATAAGTGCCTATAGTTCAGTGCATTTGTGCTCAAAAAGGCAAAATTTCGTGACGCAACATTGACTAAATCGCAAATAAAGTGAAAAATGACTACTTTTTTACGGCAAAAATCCGGAAAATAGCATACATTTTGCACATTTCTTGCGATTTTGTCAATGTTGCGTCACAAAATTTTGTTAGCAAACCTCAGATTCGGATTCAGCACCCCAAAATACATCAATAATGAAAAAATCAGAACTACCCTAAAACTTTCCTAGTAAAAACACAACTTCACTGAACTACTAATAATACCTACTTTCGAATAGAAAAGAAAGAAACTATTTATAAATATCTTTCTTTACGTTTAAACTTCTCCAATTCATGTTTTTGTATTTCTTAATACTCGTAACATGGCCGTAGTAAACGTCCCACTGGAAAGCACAACCTTAACTTCAATCATGAGGTGATTGGGTTTAACTAGGGATGATGACACCACTAACCGATTGACGTCAATTTTATGAAGCCCAAAACGAAGTCAGGCCCTTAGCCTATTTCACAATGTACGGATACCTAAGTTCTGTATTATTCCGAATAAGCTATATTTTACTTATCTGAAGGATAAACAACCAACCCGCCTGCCAAGCGTGGCGATTATGGCATAATCCCCCTTTTGGAGAGGCCTGTGTCCAGCAGTCGACTGATATAGGCTGGTAGTGATGATAGTGATGAAGGATAAACATGGTTTTTGACACAATTTTCAAGCACTTTTATCCTCTACATATTGTTATCTTTTACATAACTTTATCCGTACATTGTGAAACAGACCTTAAATATTTATTAAAATCAAAGATTGAATGATTTCGTAAAATTATTAGTGAATGGTGTCAACATCCTTATTCATTGTCAATGTCATTTCATTTCAAAAAGTAAGTTGTTAAGTATCCCTTAAATTTTCCTAAGCATGTAGTATGCATGTGCGTTGGTTAATTTTGGGCACAATTGTACACAGCTGCAGAATACACTCAGCGCTACCATAAATGTTTTGATCTTGATATGCTAATAAAGTGGTCGAAACAATAAGGATTGCGAAGTATCAGATGGAATTGGTAGAGCTATATACTTTGGTTGTTAGTCAGAGCACCATTGTTGGCAAGACTGGCACGATTCCTCAGAATTATTCATGTTACCAAACAATCTAATTTACTAACGACAATTTCGATAGAAAGGCTTAAGGAATAAAGAAAAAGAACAATAGATATTCGAATCATGACGCTAATAATTGTATGAGAAAGAGAACACCAGCTTTTTTATGATAGGTAAGTCAAATCATCATCATCATCATTTCAGCCACAGGACGTCCACTGCTGAACAAAGACCTTTCCCAGTGACTTCCAGATCGGCCGATTGGAAGCGACCTGCATCCAGCGTCTTCCTGCAACCTTTACAAGGTAAGTCAAATAAGTGATTATTATTGTGAAAAACGAATAGAAACTCTTTGCCCCAATAGTACCTTCTTCTACATTTATAGTATTTTATGCAACCTAACGTGATTCGGCTGCCATTGTTGAAGGAAAGTAGAGCATGCAATGGAAAACTATGTTAATCTTTATGTTATGACATGATCGTAAAATCTGTGGCGTTTTACCTGAGCTGTGGCTAGAACTATTTTGTAGAGAGGTTTCTATAGAGCGTTTAAAAGTAAGTATCATAATAACACCTTTTTCCTCGAATTTCAAATTGTAATTTGAAAACTTTGAAGCGGCGTTGAATGTTGGTTCCAGCTAATGATACTTGACGCTAAGCAGAGGCCATAAGAATGCTAGATTATATCTGACAGTAAGGTTTAAGTAAGTAGTCACTGCCGTAAGACATTGGGAGTATTAGGTATATCCCGGGTCGTTGGACATATAAAAGGCATACCTACTTTACGTTTTTGTTTTTAAATTCCTAAAATAAGCAAATCCTGGTATGTACTATATTATTTTTGTACCCACCTCTATGATATTATTTAGAATTACTGAAAAGAACATGACTTGGTTCTTTAAAAAACTTTGTTAATTCCACTACTGATGATTTTTTTGTAGGAGTACTTACAAATTTTAATTTTTTTTACAAAATGTTTTATTACAAGGAAGTTGAAAATACCCTTCAGGTCCAGCATCACCAAATTTTCGCCTGTTCTGTATCAAATTTAATGTTTTTTTAATTTTTACTTTAGACGGTTGTATAATTGCGGAGCAGATTTGAGTATCGCTGCTTAGACGGATACAACGCGTAGCCTATGAGCCTCTATTTTCTTTCATGAGCCTTCTTGAGAAATGTCGTAGAAAAATAAGCTAATCGCAAATTCGTCATCTCTTAAACAAGACCATCATTCGAATTAAATTGCAAGTTCTACAACGATTCGCGTCATAAACTATAATTTAAAAGGCTTAGTAGCCCTGATAACCATAGGATCTAATAAACATACGTTTGTTATTTTTATTCCGAAACAAAATATAGGAAATCCTTTTAGGTGGTAGGTATCTAGTATTTATAAATCTATTAGCAACCCGGTTTGAAAATTATGTATGTTCTCATTTTTATTACTACTTAAGAATGCCGTTGACCATCCGACAACAGTTAAGGTCGTACAACAGTCCAATTCATCTTTTTAATACGCAGTTACATCACGAATGTTATGATTCTGGCCGTTACAATTTCTATACGGCCGAAGTACCTGTAAGCTATTAACGTTATGTAATACCCATAGAACGGTTTTCGCACTCTCTCTCGCCGGTATCCGTCGCTTTATATTGAAAGCTTCAGTAAATATCTCAATTAATTTCCTGCTGTAATTGGGGTGACCAAACTTCCGAGTTTGGAAAGGCTTGACTTTTAGCGCATAAAAATAATTATTATTTATGGGTATCATAAGTCAATCCTTCAAACCTCCAAGCGGCAGCCGGCTGCCGTACGTCTGTTGTTATTCAATTATTATCTATTTTCCTGGTTAAAGTTAAAGTGTTAAGATTCATACACGACCTCCGTAGCCTAGAGGTGTGCACGCTGGTATATGGCGTCGCCATCTTTGAGGTTCCAAGTTCGATCCCCGGTTAGCTCAAAGTAGAAAATGTACTTTTCTATTTGTCTCGGGTCTGGGTGTTGTGGTACCGTCGTTGTTTCTGATTTGAATAGCACAAGTTCTGAAGCTACTTACCCGGCCTATAGGATAAGAGGATTGTATGTATATAATGTTGTCTAATATTTAAATTTATACATTGCGATCGCTAGAGCAACGCCAACATAGACATCTCTCACGAGGCGTATTTTTGAAGCATTATAATTTCAATTCGCATACGAATTCACAAGAATCGCCTCTGATTTGAGAACATACCAGTACCTACAGTGTTATTGGTTGCTTCTAGTTCGATAATTTGCTAAACTAACCGCTATTATCTAACGCCAATATTTTTAGTCTGAATGAAAAAAAAAATCAAAAGCTAAGGTCAGGCTAAGTTGCACCAAATAAAAGAAAACACGGTAGTACCTACGCAACCCTCAATACGCAAGTTTGATCGCACTTAACTGGTTTTTAACAAATAAATAATTAATGAAAGCTTGAAGACTAGATTGGTTTTGGTGATAAGAACTAAATCGTCTTTTCAGATTTCTTAAATTATGTTTTCGGTTGTTGGCAACCCTACTCTCAGTGAACTAACGATTTGTCCCGAGCTTATGATTCAATTATAGTTGGACCGTAACAGACTCTTTTATTTCTCACTCTGCAGCTCCGGAAACATCTTGTAACAACAACTAAGTTTATCCAATTGTTAAATTTCTGCGATTCTTCGAGAAAGCTTGCACTGTTGCAAGTTATTTTTGAGTTTCGATAAATAAAGGACTGTTATTTAATATTTCCAGGAGAGATTAAAATAGACTGCAGGTACAGTCAACGATCTGTCATTGACCTGTCGTGGTTAGGTGACCTTTCACCCTACTTAAAAAAAATTGTTACAACGAACGTGTGAACGATTTGTTACAAGCCTAAAACCTAGGGATCAATATGAATCGAGTAAGTTTGACGTTTTGTGGTTAATGTACCAATGTTTGTCTGTACCTAATGGAATATTAGTTTGTTCAACTCAGTTCTGTGCCGTGCACGTTTATACACACGTTCAAATCACTACTAATCTAATAGTTTATGGTAGAATTGAAAGATTGTGCAGAAACATAAATTACATTGGACATAACAATGTAAAATATGCTGACTATATTTATCTTAATGTAGACATAGAAAAGCATTGTGTAGCAAAGCACTGTCCTTTATTAATTTGCTACAACAATTTGTGACGCCCGAAGCTAAAGCCTTCTAACAGAATAGTTTGGCCTTAAATCTTAACATTGAAGTTCAGAACAGGGCGAATTATGGGTCATCAAATATTAACTCAAAATGCCTATTAAAAATGGCTCCATCATAAGGTACTGTTACAAAACCTTATGATTATGAGTCACCAGTGTTTAAGATAACACAGTCATTAAGCTTGACCTTAATTTTAACCTGTGGTTTATAATAAATTTATCTCATTTGAGATTGATGATGATTGAATGTGTAAATTTCACGTTTCAACCGCTGCCGACTTTGTTGAATTGTTGATTATCAAATAAATTATCAAGTAATTAAAAGCATATCAAAATGATGAGTGTTTAAGATGACGTATTCCAATAGTACATAAACATTTTTGAACAATACGAGAGACGGCCGTCAAGTTTTATATTTTATGATATTTTTTTTCAGACTAAAATAAATATCAATATTATGGAGAGGGGAATTGGAAGACGAAAAGGTTACGGGGTGGACCGATGCCCTAGTTAGGTCTTTAACTGTCAGTTACTAAAGAACCTACACACGATTGAAAGTTTAAATCCATTGCATGCTAACGACCCTTGTCGTTTTTTGGACCTATGTGACCTTCGGTCACCAGTAGACTTGTAGACGATGATTATCATTTCTACTCTTGTAAACCCATTACCATAATAAGCTTAATTACCATTTATGAATGATGAATGATCTGTTTTGAATCAAACCATACACTCACCGACAATTTCCAAGAATGAATCACTATTCGTGTTTAATAACCTAAGTTAACATAAAATGATGGTAATTATTAATTTAGTAACAGAACTAAACTGAGTGTAATGATCGATTTACATGGACGGAAATTCGCTCAAACATGTTCTCACGGTAAACGTAATTTAGTATAATATTGTCGCGTACGTAAATCTTCTGAGGCTTTCGATTTCAACATAAATGCTCCAGATTTGTACCGCGCTAAATTGACTGAAGCTATGCGGTGGTTATAGTTCATATGCAATGCAACATTTAATAAGATGTTTCTTTGGATGATATGCAAGATTATTCTGCTATTATTAACTTTATTACTTGTGGTGGTAACAGTGGTAGGGAAAAGAAATATTGGGACGTGAAAAAGCGCTTAGTTTAAGCAGTGCAGAAATAAATTGGGTTTATTGGAAGGGAGAGCATGTGATCTTTTGGTGATTTAACAGGTTTAACACATTCTGCCACAAATGACTTAGAAATATCAACAATTATAATGTAATCTAATCTGGAAGTCGAGTTTAATCTAATTTCCTCTAAATAGGTACACGATAATAATAATACTTAATACTTAATAAAAATACTTATTTTTTTTATGTCTTACGTATTTACATATTTCTGGATGGCCCCGATTAGCGATGTTTAGTAGTGTTTTATTGCATTTTAGGCAAGTTCTTCCGTTTTTATATTATTCATTATACTATACAATTTGAGCTATGACGACCTCCGTAGCCGAGAGGCGAGCACTTATTTATGATGTTGCCATCTCTAAAGTTTCGGGTTCAATCCCGGGTCCGGATCGGGTCAATGTAGAAAACTCACTTTTTATGTTGATTTGGGTCTGGGTGTTGTGGTACCGTCGTTGTTTCTGATTGCTATAACACAAGTGC
Source organism: Anania fuscalis (assembly GCA_950371115.1). Lineage (NCBI taxonomy): Eukaryota > Metazoa > Arthropoda > Insecta > Lepidoptera > Crambidae > Anania > Anania fuscalis. The sequence goes on along the minus strand of OX493333.1, from coordinate 5,564,888 downwards.
CTTAGCTACTTACCTTAGGATCAGAGCAATGTATGCGATGTTGTCCAATATGTATTACCTAATATTATTAAATCGTAAAAAGTTAAGTTAAATTGTAAAGTGGGTGAAATTGCATAAACAAATCCGTTCAATCTAACTTCGCTCGGTCGTTCAAAGTGTTTATTAAACGACGTAGGTTTGTAGGTACTTCTTAACAATATACAGGGTGTAAAAAAAGGCTTAACGAAGCCTTAAACCACGAATTCTATACATAAAACCAAGTAGAATGCAAAAAAAATAATTGCTGGGAAACGAATTTTATTTTTGGGTATCAAAAAAAATAACTTATTTCTAACCCACAATGTATAGCGCGCACGCCACAGACTATGCCTGAGTGTGTTAGCGGATCATGTTTCTTTGTAAAAAAAGTTTAGCATTATCAAACAGAAGTCAATTTTGTAAAAAATCTTTGAAAAAAAAATTGTAACTTTGACTGTCAATAACTCGGTAACCCGTCATTTCCCAGGTATAGTGTAAAAGAAAAAAATGATCGTAATAATACGTAGAATATGTAGTATTCGGCTTCGTTAAGCCTTTTTTTACACCCGATATACTATAGGTACGAATAAATTTATAAAACTAGGGTAACCCCTCTCACAGGAAAACCTGGATTAGACGCTCAAGTAAGATCGGAGTGCGATTATTTCTAAGCCGAGGCATTAATTAAATTAATCCGAACATGCGGAACTAGTGCGAGTGCAATTCAAATTGCATCCTATGCATGCTCTACTTGGTATTATGCAAGAACAATGTTCAGATCGCTACAAGGTACCTAAAGGACGTGTCACATTAAATGCGAAACAAGTCATGTCAAAGCATACACAACTAGCATCATGTGTAGCGGTTCCTTATTAGATTTTGCATAAATTTGTGTGGTAATAAAGCCCTCGCTTCCTAGCCACAATCATATAAATGACAAATTTTTATTTAAGAAAAGATAGACATACTTAACTTGCACACATTAGTCGACATTAGACCGCAGTCTTGCTGATTTCTATGAACACAATTATCAACTTGCTGTCCAAGCACCTTTCTTCTACCGGCAGCAAACAGGAAGATATGCAGCTCCGTATATAGCCGAGAGGTGACCACGCTAGACTTGGCGTCGCCATCTCTGAGGTCCCGGGTTCGATTCCATGTCCGGTAAATGTAAATATCGAGCTTTTCTATATTGGCTCGAGTCTAGGTGTTGTGGTACCGTCGTCGTTTTCTGATTTCTCACAAGTGATCCAGCTACTTACCTTAGTATGAGAGTTTTATGTGATGTTGTCTAATATTTATTTAATTAATATTAAAGTTCATTAATATCAAGATCGCGGCTGGATCGCATTCAGTGTGTCAATTTGTTAAGTGGACGACGGCCCTTTGGAATTAAGACTGTGAAATGGAACAGATGTTATCCTTCTCTGATTGTAGAGATTAGAAGAGGATGTCTTGAGTGTTGTCAAGCCATTAGCCCTTGAAGGCTAGATCTTTTTTAAGCTTACCTATTAACTTCACAAGTAAGTATGTAAGTAATCAAATCTTTGAAGTCGATTGGACATATTTGTCATCGAGGTTTTACACAATCCAGCTGATCTGATGATGGAGCAAAGAAGTGGACACAAGAAACTCTCAACGCGTTGAGAGTTAATTGTTTTGAAATAAGTTAAAAGAGTATGATACTATTTTTTACATTATATTTTTTATTATTATTAGACAACTAATATCGGAACTGCTAAAGTCTTTGTAACATTACGTTTGTTCTTGTTTCTACAATTGTAAGTAAAATTGTTTTATTTTAATAAGGAATTGACATTGTTTGAGGAATGAATAGTACTTAATAACTTTTTATGACCGTTTGATATTTAAAACGTGATTCAATAAAAACATTTTGAGGTTTTTAACCTTTTCGAGTAACCTTTGACTTTATTAATAATTAATAATAAGCTGACTTAACTGATAATGAGCTGTCAAACGACATTTGTACTAGCAAAAACCCCATTTATAAATCTTATACCCATATTCAGTTTTTTTTTAATTTTCCGGGATATTATAATTTTCTTCTTTACAGACAAACCTGTTAAACGCATCTAACCGGCCAATCTTCAGATTGGCCTTCAGACTTTCAAGTCACTGTGGGAGGCCTGAAGCAGTGGACGTCCTGGCTGTAATGATGATAATGATGAAGACAAACGTGGTCGTGACAATTACAAAAAACTCAGCTAAAACGGTAGAACCATTCTCTTGTGTATCCCAGAGATAGCATCCCCAGTAGTAGGTCTATTAAAACAACAGATTTAATAAAGGATTATCAACATCGAAAAAGAAAAATCTCCAAACAAATGATATCACGTGACTAAAAAATCAGTATAGAGCATCGATTGATGTTGGTCCTATAGAAAAGTTGTTGTATTTGAGCACAAGAATCAGTTTCCAAGACAGTTAACATTTGTTCTGTGTCTCTGAAGGGAATCAATGATTACGACACTTTAAACTTAGTCCAGGAAGGTACACGATAGTGCTCTCATTCTGCCATAGCAAATAGCTATTCGAATGGTAACAAACCGTTTATCTTCCGAAGTATCGCAAAAGAGCGCCTAGCTTCACTATAGACTGTAACACTAATAAATTACAGAACGATTACTTATCTAGAAAGCTCGTTGCGATATACATTGCGTTGTCAACAGAACTTTACAACGAAACTCTCAAACAGAATTCGCAATGTGTTCCTGTCACTTCTAAAGTGCTGTAGTGTAAAGTACGGTTTGTGTTAGTGACGTACAACCGCATATTTTGTAATTCTATCGATACGTATTTCCCGATACATTTTAAGAATAGTCAATTTTTAACTTTCAGGTCCTCAATGCCGCGCTTACAGGAGTTTGCCTGAAACATACCGTATTCCTTAGTTTACTTGCCTAGAACAACCAAACCCTACGGCCCCGACGTCATCAATTTTATATTTATTTAAAATAGTATAATACACTAAAGATTAAGGTTACTTTGTTTAAAACCATCCACACTTGTCCAACTAGCACTAAACACGCCCCGCACTAGTTGAAAACACCATATTTTAAGTACAATCTACAATACCATCAATCACTTTATTTTTGCTGTAAAAACACTATCTGAAATAATTCACTGTGCTATTTCTTAACTAACAATATCTGTTCACAATTAAACTAATTTTTAAAATCTCATGCACTAAACATACGATATCGATATTTTTGATAACAGTGAGTATCATCACTAGTTCTCAGCAGTCACGACTAGGCAGTAACGAAAACAGATTTCAATAGGATAGTACTCTAGTTATCTCGAGATTAATTAGCTCTAAGCCGGTACTATGTGTTCAGTATTCAGAACGAAAGTAGATTAAGGCTTTTAACGACTAAGGCCACGATGTGAATGTCTAAATAATTCACACACGTTAACCAACACTAGTACACTAAAAAAAGGGTTCTTCTGCCTAACAATATTGAGACGTAAGTAAGAGTAGGTATATACCCTTACTTTTTACGGTATTGAGGATCTATCAAGCCGTACTTGGCGCCGCCATCTTTGAGGCGGGCCTAAATATGGCGTGTTCGATTCCCGGTCGGGTCAATGCAGAAAACGTATTTTTCTATATTGTCTCGGGTCTGGGTGGTATGGTACCATCATTATTTCTGATTTCTATAACACACCCAAAAACTTATCATCAGTCGCCACTGTATTATATACTGAACTTCTGAACCTATTTAAACAAACTTCTACGTGTTTAACCCAATATAAATATTTAAAATATTGGTAAAATAATATTAATAGTCAGTATTACTTACGCTTACAATAAATTATTTGTACCTCTAGTAACTTACCTGAAACATAAACGATAAAACTTATTAAACATTAATAAAACACGGTAAAATCTGACAAAGAAAACAGACTGAAAATCATAGCATATCCTATTAATTTTTGTAATAAAATGGTTCGAAAGAAAAATGATTCAATTAGTTTTAGCTTAAAGGCTATTAACCTCAATAACACAAAACAAAATCGTACTATAACAAAATAACAATAAATAATCTTGTCTACATAGATCATTGGTTGTAATCGTTAAGATTTAAAAAATAAACTACTCTTGTATTATTTACCAGAGAGACTATTATTAGTTAAAAAACAAAACATGTAAGTACCCAAAACATTAGAAATACAAAAACCATGTATTTTTAATAGCATCGATGTCAATGAACTTGAAATTAATTCATTTCGTGACACTATTATAAATGTGGCTTTATTTTTAGGGTTCCGTACCCAGACGGTGCCAACGGGCGCTACGACTTATGTTATTAAATTTTTACTAGCTGTTGCCCGTGACTTCATTCGCGTGGTCTTTAGTTAATTTATACTTAATATGGCCAAATGACTCAAAATCGATATATATATGTATATATATATATATATATATATAGATATATACTTTATATATATATATTTTGTTATATTACATACTGTAAAGTTTCATCAAAATCCGTTTTGTAGTTTTTTTGTGAAAGAGTAACAATAAACATTATGAAATATTTGTAGGATATAATTCCGTGCTATTAGGTACAGCCTGTGGGCCCTGTGGCGTCTGTCCGTCCGCGTGTCTGTAAAGTAAAATATCTAAAGCTTTTGAACTGTACAAAAAAGCCAATTATTTTTACAGAATATGTTATTATAGTCCACTGTGCGGTAAAATGGTAAATAATAAAAATAGTCAAGTGTGAGCCGGGTTAGTGCTAAGTGATAACTCGCACTTAGCAGGTTTTTTTTTATAAAGAAAGGAACTAAACTTTTTTTGGTCACCAGAAACCACTTTGTTTTTCAAACTATAATGTCATAAATTGACAATATTATTTATTATTGAATAAATTAAAGCGATATGTATCGTTTAATGGATTCTTTGTTTTGAGTGATTCGATATTTTGTTTTTCTGAAAGTTGTCCATTTTTTAATTCAACTGCTTGCGGGTGTATAACGTGTGTTCGAGCTTTCGGGCATCAATGTTTTGGGTACATACATAGTAAAATGTTCTTCATAATTATATAGATTTCCATAGTCACTTCTGTAGGATATGGGATCCTGTTCCGAAGAGAAAAGGGAAATTAACAATAGTTAAAATCTGTTGCTAATGGCTATTAAACAGTACCGACAACGTCGAATCTGCCAAAACATTTTAATACTTTCTTTTGGTATTTTATAGTATTATTATCAAGAGTCTTAAAAACAGAATTATGCTTTGTTGACAAGCTAATCTAGTTCACGAGTAACTTGTATGTTAACCATGTGCTTTTAGCTTTCTAGAACCATAACACAACGCATGGCCTACTACTTGAAATCTTATGTGGAAAACTCGACTATTTTTATGTAACCTCTTATGAATACTATAATACACGTTTGATGCATCTAAAATATGGCTCCATAAAACAGCGAGGCATTAAGTTGGTTTGGAAACGGCGTTCCGAAATACGACGTACCTACAACGAAACGAAACGTTGCGGCGTCGCGTACGCGCTAAAATGCGGACATCTAGTCACATCTAGTCCACATTGGACAGGGCTGCCAACGTTCTATTACAAAATATTAACTGTTTTGATTATTATTACTTTTAATTGTTTTTAACTTATTGGATGCCTATCTCAATAACCGCGTAGGTAATATTTATATTTTGTCTTGTTCTGGGCTGAGGGGCTACGACTATGACGCTTGAATCGTATAATTATATAGCTTAGCTTAACTCCCGCACCTTTTTAAAACTGTAATCTCATGAAACAACTTATAAGCAAGTGGATGAGGTAAAATTTTCACTGTTTGCCATTCTTAATTATCAGGAAATAACACACGTCAATTTGGCGAAAAATACTCATGGTAACTATTAAAATCTATTTATTTATTCAAAAAATAATCTCGTTTATACTTCCTAATTTTATTTTAAACTTTTAGCAACCCTACGCAAGTGATGCGTGTTAAATATTCACGTAATAAATAAACTCGTACTGGTAACGCACTGTTTTGCGGTTACTTCATTCATATTTCACTCAAACATTATCTTGGTTTGACTTGACCCCTTGTATTGTGTAAGATGAGATTTTAACAAAACATGCAACGCATGTTTCGTGCAAGTAAAACTGTTCAAATTATTTGTATGTACGAGATAAGGTAAAGAAAGCTTATCTGGATTTTTATAACTTAAGACACGTGGCTCCCTTAAAACTACTTAACAACATATATTGTGCATTAGCACAATCTACAACAACTTATTTTATCCCAATTTGGGGTGGTGCATCTAAGGACAAATTTTTGGAAGTTGAAAAAGCACAACGGATTCTACGTAAAGTTATGTCATTAAGAAAATGTAATTCTCTACTGAACAACTTTATCAATTGCACGGACCTGTACATTTTATCCGTAGTAGGTACTCATAAGATACAAACAGTTAAAACTATGATCCAAGCTTGCTAACAAAAAAACGGTCACACATTATCATATCCAAATAACGTTTAAAACATACTTTCGCTTGTAAACAATATTCTATTCTATTAGGTAAGATACTCAATACAATATCTAAAAAATTATCGAGATAGTGTAATTAGTTATTTAAAAGAAAGAAACTCATATAATCATGAAAAAATGCAGAGCAAGAAGGCAGAACGCCTCATAGAGCATATTTATGCAACAAGGACATTTCCACGTGCTGTTTATGGTTCCGTACCCAAAGGGTAAAACGGGATCCTATTACTAAGACTCCGCTTTCCGTCTGTCTGTCTGTCTGTCTGTCTGTCTGTCAGTCTGTCAGTCTGTCAGTCTGTCAGTCTGTCAGTCTGTCCCCAGGCTGTAACTCATTAACCGTACTATAGTTAGACAGTTGAAATTTTCACAGTTTAAGTGTTACTGTTACCACTAATATTTAAGCTCCCATACCACAAACGTGTTTTTTTTGCTCGTTTTTATTAGATGATTGCGCGTAACCCTTTGTGCGCGAGTCCAACACGCACTTGGCCGGATTTGACACTGGGGCATATTTGTGAAGGCTGGACACGGCTTCTCATCAAGGTTTATATAAAAACACTACAACACAAATTTAGAGAAATAATATGTTGGTTATAGCAATAAGACAGGCAGACATAAAAACGTACGATATTTTAAAGTAAATAAATAAATATAATTTTCATGATCAATTTGCACCTCCGAGTTAATTGGCCCAGTTTTTGGCATTTGCATACAACATGCATTGCACGATCCACCAGACTGTGGAAAGACGCCACAGCATTGCGATTTTGATTTCAAGGTTAGATAGAAAATATGGCGTAACGGTGGATAGATTGTCCCGGGACTGGCAGACTTTGGCCCCCAACAGAGATTACTTTAAAACTTATAGAGGCCTTTGCCCAACAGTGGGCAAGACTAAGTCTATACATGTCCATAACAACATATATGATAGGTTCTTACTGAAATTCGCAAACACGCATCTTTACTGCATTAAATTGTCACTGCTATGAAATCTTAGGTTTAATTATGCCGAAAATTATTTAGGGGAATGCATTTTTTTTTGCTATTTACGTGTCCAGTGAGTAAAACTTATTTTCGATTATAGTTAAATAAAAAAAATTAATATGTAGAGGATTCTAAATGTTTTTCTTAAACACTTAATCTTATAAAACTCTTGCTTCTAACATAATATAATAAATCATAATCGTATCTCTGTGGCATCTGTTGCCCAGATGAGCGTTAATATGCATGCAGTTGCATTAAAAAAATATTTTTACATCCGTTGGTTAATTATTTTACATGCATTAAAAAGCGAGTTTGCGCAGTTTACAATGACACCCAATTTGCAAGGTTACATCAGAAAGTAGACCTTAATACATTAAATAGACTACTTACATAGCAAAAGTTCTAACTAACAATTAGTATTACTTGTAGAATTTAAACAGTCAGTGGGAAAATAATGTTGATCGTTGTCCTATCATAGGCTGAAAAACCAATAAAAGTATTCAATAACTAATCTAGCTAGGTTAACTGTTCTTCTGCCACTCTGTTGCCCAAGTGGTCACAGCTCGAAATTACGACATTAAGGCTGGGTTGCATCATCTTACTTTAACTTTAACAAACGTCAAAAGTCTGTCAAACTCCATACAGAAACACCGGTTATAGTTTTGGTTAAAGTTAAGGTGATGCAACTCAGCCTAAGTTATATTCTTGAATAATTCGAATTATTGGAAGAAGAAACTGTACTTCTAATATACGATGATTATTAGATTATGGGGAGCAGAAACATGGAATATTACTCTAAAGACCATTTATTTAATGACGTTTATACGGCTGAACGGATTTAGCAAATTTTGTAAAACTGAAAACAAGCATATTTCTTTGTTTGAAAATAAAGAATTGAAAATTTTTGGAATTATTAACAAGCAAATAACTATGACATCAATGATGACATAGCATTAAACAAAAGTTTAAGTAAACGTTTCTCATGATCGCTCTACAATTTTAAAATTTAGACAATATGTAATATTAAGTACTCGATGTTTCGGCTGTGTGTATTTAAATAGATAGATAGAGGACTGTTGTAAAGCTGGCTTAATATACAAACAATTAGTTTTGAAGATTGAAACATTTTTGACGTGCGTTGGTTGACAAAATCCAGATGAGAAGCAAAGACATTGCACTAAATACCTTTGGAGAGAAGATATAATAACAAAAGACAGTCAATCAAAAGTCAAATTAAAAATAAAACGTTTGAACACTCGTAAATGGACTTATTATGAGAATTGCAGGATTATGTGTTTCGCAACTGCCATCGAACAAATTAAAAACGTTGCGTGTAAAGTCAATCATAAATGGAAGAGCATAGCTTAGAAGTTTTATTTTATAACATGTTTTAACCTAATGGCAGCCTGGCTAGATCATCGGTCAGTGGATCTATTTACTATTATAAATGTCAGGTAGACCATTGAATAGAAGGTTAATTTTAATGTGTTAAACGTGTTGTAAATTAGTTATATAGATTGCCCAAATAGGCAATTTACACATAGGTATGCCGGTTGTGTACGAATATGTGACTGCTGTAATAGTAAGACAGTTAAGATAACTATGGATGGCATTTATCAAAGAATAAATGTAACATCAATTAATTACAGTCCTTATTACACAACAAATGTCAACCTGACATAATTAATTATGCTTGCAAGTTGCATTAGAACTAAATGAGAGCGACACTACGCACCGGATTATTTATGCAATCGTACGATGGCTAAGAGAAATGATCAAATGAATGTGCCATACATATTAATTTACTACGAGTATGTATTACTGCACATTCGTTTTGCTACTGATTATCATTATGGTTATAACATAATTTAGCATCTTATCGAAACTTATATGTGAAGAAATAATCATAGAAAAATTGTTTTAACAGCTTTTTATGTGGCATTGTCCAAGTGGACAGACGAACTAGTCTTGTTTGCGGCCCCAGGCCTAAGGGCTTTTTGGATATGGGTGGTTATACGAGACCGACTGACTTGGAGAAAACTAGTATTAGGGAAAAATAGAGCTCTGAAAATAAGGAGAAGGAAAAAAAACCCGCCGTTCATCATGTTTGTGGTGTGTTTGGTAATTTAGTTAGAGTATTTAGGTAATTTATTCACATAATTCCTTTATTTATATTTATCTTTTGAAAAACAATAAGGTTTCTGCTATTTAAAAACTGGCCGCCAAGGGGTTCCATACAAACTTAAAGTTATGTAAGGTATGAAGGTTCTTCCATAACAGGAATTGAGTCTCGTTGATTTTTATCGCGTTCTCAAAGTTTTTTCCCTTTAGTTGTGCTTGAAGACTTTGCTTCTTGCCAAATATGATTGTAGGTCAACGGACGTAGTAGTCCGGTAAGTATTTGATTACATTTCAAAGTGTTCCTAATGAAAAGGGTCCTTACAGACAGACAGACATAATCGTAGTTAGGTGTTTTTTTTTTGCTTTTGAGGTCGGGATTCCCGGGTACCCTTAAACGGATAAATAGGACTATCATAGAGTCTGACGTCACGCTGGTATAAATATGTAGATTGCATTTGTCTATAAAAATATATAGACAATGACTAACAAATGCATTATATTATTGCTTAAAATGTTTCATTACATTTGTCGGTAATTATAAAGTTATGATTGCGATTGCACTAAGTGTTGTAGGAACCGTTAAAACTCTGAAATTGGGCTGGAATAAGTATTTATGTTTCATAATAACACTATAAAATAATTGTCCACTTTGTTTCAAAACGAATAATTAGTTTCAGCGGCTCTCCGATTATTAAATGTTATTGCCTTCAATCAAAATAATTTGAATTAACCGCATTTATGAAACGGTCTGATTATACAGTCAATAAAACTTTAAAAATGCCATTATTTTCTTATTGCAATTACAAAATAACTGTTTTGAAACTAAGTGGTTTTAATAAAGCATTGCAGTATATTATCATGATTCTACGGGTTGACGGAGGTAGAAATAAAACTGCTGTTCCATACTAAAGTGCTACTCAACTAAAATATATAGAAGAGCTGTTTGTTTGGTCCTAAGAGACAGGGATTGAATAAAGACCATACAGAAAAATTATACAAACCTAAAAAGTCTCATCAAAAAATATAGGGTATGTCAGTAATTCATATTGCCAAGAATACTAATAGACAAGTCATAAAAGTTTATAAAAATATATTTTAGCAAAAATAATCACTGATTTTGGTATATACAATTCTGAATTGGTCAAAAAAAAAGGAGCGATAAGTTTAATAACTAAATAAACAAATTATGATAACGTTATTTATGCATTAGATCTAAAATGCATTGCAACCTATCGACAAATCTTCATATTTATGCTATTTTTAGCTCTACCAAATTGGAATAAGATTAATTTGTAATTATAATGACAGTTGTAAGGATGCAAAACCACTTTCACCAAATTCACAGCAGCCATGATGACGTAATGTGTTAACGCCCACACCTACTTTAATTATACACCTTCATGCTTGAGTGTTAGCATGACTTCAACTAATTAGGATATAATGAAACATAAGTATAAGATACTTATATAATGTACGTGGTATTAAAACTTAGCTTTTTATTTGTCAATTTAGCAAAAAAACAACGTTTTAAACGTACTCCTTTGAGTCATCTCGTCAATTAAAAATAGATACGCTCAATAAAATTTGGAAAGTACCTACTGCTTATTGCATTGTATAAATGTAAAAATAATAATAATTTCATTACATAAGTATTACATTAAAAAACATAAACCTCGTTTGGCAGTCGGGTAAAAAGCAATTGTAACGATACCAAGTATCATAAATTATGTCATAGTTAGCTAATTATGTCACGTATATGTAATACATTAATTAATAAGCTATATTCATCATCATCATTTCAGCCACTGGACGTCCACTGCAGAACATAGGCGTCCCCCAGTGACTTCCAGATTGGCCGGTTGGAAGCGGCCTGCATTCAGCGGCTTCCTGCAACCTTTACCAGGACGTCTGTCCACCTTGTATATTATTCCAGCTAAGTATTGAAAATTTTATACTATCATCGTCTAACGTGATAAGCAGATGGCTGACGGTGTCGCGACATTTTTTAAATAACTAATAGACAGTACAGTACTGTAACTGAGACATGGAATTATAAGACGGATTCGTTAGTTAAAATGAATATGACTATAATTGTATCTAACGAATCCATCTTATTTATGGTAGGTACTCAAGCTGTTGCCAGGGGCAAGTAGCCCCTTTCGGGATTCGAACCCGAACGCTTGGTTTTGTTAATGACCACGAACCACAAGACCAAGCTTAGAGTTGATATTTATTTAAAAATAGAAAATAAAATAAACTGACTACTATTCCTAATAAGTATTTATGACTTAAACTTTCTTATGTCTCCTATGCAAATAAAAAACACACAAAACATAAGGTGCCATGTTTGTTTCGAAATTTTTATGTACTGAGCATCGGAAGGCGTTGACGCAACACCCACCTTCCTGACTCAATATATAATTAAAATACAATGAGCGCTGAAAATGGAAATTATTAAGTATAATAATCATTTGTTGTGATTTCAATAGGTACTGAAGCTTACTAACAAAACTTATCCTAATACCAACACATACAACGATAGGCAATATTACACATTATCTACCGGCAACAACCGTTTTTTTAAATAGTATGTATTAATTTAATTTTTTGCATATATAATTTTTGTTGTTAGTAATTTGATAGTGTCTTATTACTTACTTTGTAACAAATTATGTACCTACCTGTAAAACTACGGGTCCGGCCGTTATGGTCCCATTCCGGTAAGCACCCGGCCGCCACGCACCCACATTGAAAAAATTGTTATCCGGTACGCCCCCATTTTTTTTCATTTTTGCCATGACACTTAATTTAGTACAGTAAAGTACAAAAGTGAAATGAAATTAAGACCACAATCATGAAAAATCAGGTATCTATTTTATTTCGGTCTATAGGTGTGCAGCTTACATAGTGGAGAGCGATCGCCTATACTTCTACAAGTATTGACCATGGTTGAAAGGGATGCCTATTATAGTCCAACTTAAATTATCTATTGTTTCAAAAACTCATTTAAGTTCAGATAGAAGAACTACACAATGGACGAGCTACCGTTTTGCCTGTATCCTTGTTTTCATGCGGTGTAAGTTTCCTTTGTAAACCAACTTATTTTACTGTTAATTTAGTTTGCATTTTTAAAGGATGTACTCAAAAACTTATCTTGCTTATTCTTAAGCATGATGGTAAAATGCACACACCACAAAACGAAAATAATAAAAATTTAAAATATTTAAAACACTTTTGTTTTCGACAGTATTTGTTAAAATATCTTGTTCAAAGAAAGGTTTTTACTAGGGGGCATCCCGGCCGGGGGCATACCGGAATAACAATTTTTTAATGTGGGTGCGTGGCGTCCGGGTGCTTACCGGAATGGGACCATAACCGCCGGACCCAAAACTACTAGTTAGATGTGTACACCAATGTAGCTTGCAATATCTAAGTCATTAAAATGAATTTAATCTAGCTAATTATCAAACTTCTGACTAAAATAAGATAATAGTGTCTCATGTACAACCAATGACATGTCATGTGTTAAATAAATATTATGGCATCCATGGAACTTAGCCTTAAACCTACTTTCAACCTTAAAAGATTTCATAATCACATACCGCAGCATGAGCTTCAATATAAAATTCCTTTTGCAAATGTGTGAACTCGAATCTGTCTCTAAATTGATAACGCACACATAGATGCTGCATACATGACGTCACAGCACCGAGATGTTTGGTCAGCAGCGTTGACTGATGAGGCTCACATCCGTAACATTACACCTAGCTTTCCTCTGGTCGCCATCGCTACGGTGGACCGCCACAAAAAACTGCCCCCCCCCCCCCCCCCTTCTAAATCATGTTAATAGTTCTTGAACTTTTAAAGAAAAATTATAACGGTTAAGATTAAGTTAGTATAAGAAGACTTCTGAAATATTTGTATAGTACATAAACTATTGATAATTAAGTGGCATGGTTAGAGAATAGGGACGTTCTAATAAGTAGTGTGTAAACAAAATTAATTAATTTAAAAAATCAAAAAACCCGACTGCGTAAAAAGTGAACTTAAAAGATGAAAACAAGATTTAAAGAATCAATTTGCAGTCTGAGGCATCTGAGGTTTTTCCCGTTTAATTCATGTACTAATAGGAATTCCGGGTAATAACATAGCCTATGTCACTCACACAACTGAGACGAATGTAATGACATATCATATGTTGAAATCCAAAATGGTTATTCCTTTCTATATTTTCAGTGTATTTTGTGTCTGTTCCCGTAGGAATTTTAGAAAATAAAGTATTGAATACTATTAGCACTGAAAATATGTGACCCTTAGTTAATAAAAGAAAGTTTCAAAATCGGTTTATCAGTATTGAGACGAATCTATTGATATATTATACTTTAATATCCGTTAAACGGTTAAGGCTGTAGGGCGTGCCAAAGTAATGGACATACTTACATACGCTCGAAAAACATAACCCCTTGTTTGGCAGTCGGGTAAAAAGTAAAGTAAAAACAACTAAACAAATATTATTTAGTTATAATTCGAGCCCAGAAACATTCAATTGGTAACAGATTCTATCTAACTATAAATGACTTTTAATAAACTCTAAAATCGCTTCTTTTATAGGGACTTAAAAACATTCCATATAGCAGAGGAACTTGGAATAGGTTTTATAATCTTCACGTTGTTATACTTATCTTACCTAATTGCCTATCGATATCTTTAGTGAAATCATTGCGATGATCGCAAACAGATTTTTCGCCTTTATCGCTTTCGGCTGAAACCTGTTAAGACGCTAGTAACTATATATGCTCTGTAGATGTCGTGGCCTGATCTTAAAATTAACAACCTCATGATGTGGCTGGCCATTTCATAAAATTGGCGTATTTTATAAAACGGCCAACAAAACTGGTTATATCGTTTAAATGCGTTTAAACGTCAACGTTTGATGATATTGTAATTTTTTGTTTTTAGCAATTCCATGCAAGGTTTAATTAAAGATACATAACACTTGAAAAAAACATCGACCTCAGGTGGGACTCGAACCCACATTGATCAGAATACGCTGGCTGCGACAGCGAGAAGAAACACTTGAGAAATTTCATCGTGTCACGTGACGTTCTCGGTAGCTTAGTTGGTAAAGAACTCGCCCGGCATGCGATGGGACGTGGGTTTGATGATATGTTAATCAACGTTTGGCCTTATCATTGAAATAGGTTTAAATACGTCTACAAGTTACTGAAATTCGTTTGATATTAATTTTGGGCAATAAATAAATAGAACTTTAAAAATATTTGTAATTTTGGAAGAAACTAATAAATAAAAGAGATTGAAATAGTCAAATAACCTCCAAAATTACGTGTCGAAATCCATATTTTTTAACGTTACAACTGTTTTTTTAGTGATATTCATAAAAATAGCTAAGCTTAATATTTTAATTATAATATAACTACTGCTCTTTTATCTTCACTTTAAGAACAGAATAATTATTGTCCACCGCCATGATTACCACAATAACAAACAAAGCGAAATCAGCGCCTCTACCGGTGGATAATATAACAGTTTTACGACATGACCACCAATGTTTGGCCATTTCATGAAGTGGTCGGTTATATCATCAAACGTTGACTAATTCATTGATCTGGTCTAACCACATCATGATGTGGCCAGCGGGTACAGTGCCGCATCATGAAAAACGATCATTTTATGAAATGGTTGGCCACATCATGAAGTGATTAATTCTAAGATCGGGCTCCGACATAGATATAATAAGCACTACGTTTGTCTAGAGACAGTTTCGCCTAAGGCGTTTTGTGTTTGAATTCGTCATTTTTTTTTAGCAGCCGACAAATCAGGTGTCGATTGATCTTACCAAATGAGTTCGATGTACCCAACAAAGTCATTATCGAGAAATCTGTTATGAACATTAACTCTCGTTAGGAAGTATCTAGTGTATAAATGTACTAGTTACATGTGCCTTGAATAGTTTCACTTATGTTTCCTTAGGTTTCGTTTTAAATATATGAAAGAATAAAAAATAAATGCTAAAGAACAGTACTCATAATAGTTTAACAGAATATATTTAGATGTGCCTTTTTAACCTAATTCGGTGTTTTTTTGTTAGGTACACCTAAAGCAAACAACTAAACTTTTATTGGTGAGCTTAAGATTTTTGATTTTGTCAGCCTATATCATTCATATAAAAAAAAAATAAGTATTCGTAATGAACTCCCGTTGCAACAAAAGCTCCCGTTTCAAAAAAATTGAGCAGATCAAGACATTTTTTTCACCCTGACTTCCTGAATCCGCCTCTTTGCAGGCACCATCCCCTTTTAAGGGTCCAAATGCCACAAAAACCATTATTTTATGGTAATTTATTACAGCCATATCACACGCAAGCCAGGGGACATCGCCGAGTGTAGCGTCGTTTGATGGAACTATAAAAAGCAAACGTCAATTTATTGCAATCAAATCCCTAATAAAACTCACTTTCTCCTTTTGTGAGAAAGGTGTGATTTTAAGACTCTAATTCATAGTAAAATATGGTACGCAAGCAATTTTTAATTTATTTTTTAAACATTTCGATAGAGCAACCATATGTGTGCTGTGTATAGGTTCCATGATTTTCTGTAGTTACTGAGAAGGTAGGTTTTTTAGTAGATCTATTATAATATTATATTTTAAGGATTTTATGTAAAAAAAAACATATGCGCTAAGGTTTGACAACAAAGAAAACTCGAATACTGCAAAAATCGCAGAACGTTAATGGATGAGGTGATTGAGATAACAAATAGTTTATTGGTTTAAAAATACAATTACAATTTTATTCTTACAATAATGTTACGCATGCAGATTGATCTCTTGTGTTGTCTATTTTTGGACTTTCTATAAAAATACCCTGTATCGAATAAGCCTCGATATGTCTGTAGATACGTGTATTACAAGTCTTGCTTCTGACTACAGTTTCTCTTTCAATTCAAATAATACTGGATGTCCCTGGATGTATGGATCAAATCCTACAGGCGCATAGCGGGCGTGATTCTCGAGCTTTTTGGCTTTATGAATTTGGATCCCATTTTCGACAGGAAAAAAGTTATGATTGATTTGTCTTTTTGTCATAACATTGCATATAGAGCTGTAATAAACAAACTAACACATTTTTTGTTCAGAATGTTGTGGGATGGTTTGGCATTCCTAGGAAGTTAATTTGATCAACTAGCAATCATGTATGAAAAAATATATTTTTTTTCAAAATTGTTATTTAGTTCAAAATAAAACGACACTTATATATCCAAAAGGTTCGGAAATCACCCCCGCTATGCTCCTGTTCGATTTGATCCATACTTCCAGGGACATCCTGTATAAGGTTTGCACAAAAGTAATGCTTGACGAACGTCAGTTAAGAGGCTTTTTTGCAGGTTTATGTTATGAAATAACGACTGTTAAACGTGCTTTAAACGTCCAAATCCAACGTAAAGAGTTCAATGTCAATTTTATGAATATAAAAAGTCGATCAAAATCAGGTTATTCGGACACACTGAGCGATCGTATTCCGCCGTCGCCAATTTTGCACGCTGCACAAAAAGTGTGAAGGCCACAGCGTGCAATGTTAAATCTAACAAGAATCTATTGGTGCATCATCAAACGTGACTAAACACGTATATGGCAGAATGAGATGATTATCATCAAAACTAATAGCACTTTGCTTTCACGGCGAAGCTTGCTATCGTGGGATCACGTATAAAGAGATCTCTGCAGTAGTTAACTAAGTAGCTACTACTGATTGGTAAAAGTCCGATCTGTGGATCGGGCACATACCCCGAGTCACGATCCGATTAACTTAGTGGTTATTCGCCTTGAACGCATAACCCAGATTCGATTCCTAGGCTGGATCAATTTAGTTTTTTTTTATTTGGTCCAGGTCTGGGTGGGCTTCATAACGCACTGGTTAATTCATTGTCTGATATCTCGTAGCACAATGATGTCAATTCTTTTCTTTAAGACCATAAATTAAGAAAGTGATGTGTTATCAGGCACATATTTATTTACATCTTATATATAAATATACGCATGATAAAAAAGTAAGTAACGTAACGGAACGGAGACGTACATAAATACTATGACCAAATGTTTGCCTCCGGGATTTTATTCGTGGAGATGTCGCAACAAATAATTTTATTAAAACCTCAAATCATGAGCTAAACCGCTAAACATAATTTTCGCAATTCGTAGTTTACGAGAAACCGCAGGTATTGTTGTGCTATCGTAAAAAGCCAATAGGTACCTCGTAATAGCACCAGACAGGGCCGTAACCAGTATGGGGGTTCCGGTGTTTTGTGTTTCTTTCATTTATTAAGGTGAAGAACGAGGCCAAAAGAACAATAACATATTAGGGTGCTAATTCACATAACTTAACACATTAAACATTCAATTGCTCATAAAACAATAGCCAAAGATATCGTTGCCCTATTTTTGAAGGTAAATTCCTTTCTGATTGTGACCGTTAATATGTCTTGAGTTTTTTTTTAAGAACTTTCCCCTTCCCTCAGGGGCACGCACGTGTCGACCTTAATACGGCCCTGGCATCGGAGAAATCACACCCACATCTCGGAGGAAAGTAAAAGTGGTCGTGACTACACCGGCAGTCAAAATACATTCTTTGATCACGGTCACCGGTTATGTAAGGGAATCATTGCTGGCAATTATTTGTGAAACACCTGGGCGCTCGCTTGTTATTGGACCATCAGGGGCGTAACAATGGTTAAATATAAGTGAATCGTATCATTGCGTATCAGAATACGACACTTCTTAAAACTACGTGATCATATACAAAACTTTTACTATGGAAGCAACATCATTTTTTTTACGATTTAGATTTTTCTTTAAATAAGCAGATTTTAAAGTACCTAGTGACGTCATATTCTTTTGTTCAGCCTGTATATTAATCATATGTAAAGCCGACTTTCCTAACAAAACAAAAGACCATCAGACATACTAACTATTGCTGCATTGTTTTGTTACCGTAGATGTACATACTTTCTCATGTTTCATTGCCATCAGAATCTCTTGTATAGGTACTGTCTAGGTCTAGTTATAATATACTAGCCGTTGCCCGGGACTTTGATCTCGTTGTCTTTAGTTTTATTAAATTTTCTAATTTTCCGCGCAATTTACTTTATCTTCTTTCTTAAGAACCTTCTCCTGACAGTAACAAACACAACAAAAAAAGAAATAGCTAAATCGGTCCAGCCGTTCACGCGTTATGTCGTGACCAAGGAAAATAGGGACTTATTTATAATAGAAGATTATGCATGTGGTCTTGGTAAAACCCAATAAGTAGAAAACTACAACATACATATCTACCTACGTATATTTCCTATTTTAGTTTTTATTTTGAGCAGCAAAAACTAGCCCTAGTTTTGTGACCGCATCCAGTTTGACCTGAAGTGATTGTTAGATGCACTAGAAAAACAGCTTTAATCACTATGGTATGGGTAATCCGCAAAATCATTATAAAAAAATTACGAAAAGAGTTTTAAATAATTTATAGCAACGAGGTATTTCAATACGTCGGAAATATAGTTATATGAAGCAACAATGTGCGAAAATGTATAATGTATTAGCCTTATGATCGCAATAGGTATATTAAAATGCCACTTGATTATGCGTGCTAGGTTAGGTATATATAGAAAAATACATACCTATATGTTTATTTTTATATTCGCCATATTGAGCTCAAATTCCTACATTCCTTATTCTTATGGTCGATAATATCGATTGATGGAATGAAAAATATGTTTTTATTAATAAATAGTCGTATATTTTAGTGCAGACTGTGTCATAGAAATCAAACATAAATAAATAAAATCTTTAAGCGTTAAGTATCAGTTTCATAAGATATAATAAGTACTTATTTGAATTATCAAAAACTGTTTTCCACAAAATTTCATTACGCGGGGTCGTCTTTTTGTTTGACACCTTATCAAGAGGCGAATTAAATAATTATCATTATTTTAATCTACTAACATCACACACGCTCTATAAATCATCTAGGGAGCTTAAGTATTTCGTTTTGCAATATTTACGTCAGATAATTATCAGATTACGCTGACCGTATAATTAACTATTCGGTTAATTTACAAGCATCTATGATAAAAATATGAGTAGTACTACTACTTAAATCTTACAGAAACAAAAAGGGCAATTTTTGCGATTATAAATCACTTTAAAAACAATCACAATAAGAGTGGTTAAGAAGAACAAAAAAAGTTTTGTTTTTATTTAATTATATAAGGTCCGATTTTATTAGTGCTCATCCTGTTAACCTGTGACTATATAGGTGAAAAGCAATCGTAAAAACCAATTTTCTAATGTGTACCATAAAAACAAAACATGTTAAAAATCAAAATCAACAACATATTGATTGACTTCATATTGCATAAACTCGTCCTATCTTAGGTACGTTTAACCATATAATTATCCGTCTTATTCCTTCCCCTTGTACAGAGCGAAAAAGAGTTGAAGATAGGACAAGTTTATGCAATATGAAGTCGATGTTGTTATTTTGAAATTTATTTTTAACTTTTTTAGTTTTTATGATAGACATTTGAAAATTAGTTTTTACGATTGCTTTTCACCTATATGATCACAGGTTAACAGGATGAACACTAATAAAATCGGACCTTATATGTTAAGCATAAAAATCCTTCACAGGGTGACCGTCAACTCGTCACCATACGCATTCTTGTCAAAATTTGGAACAACTTTTTTTAGATGACTTTTAAAATTTGGAATTATCTTGACTTGTCAGTTTTCTACAGTTGTTTAATTTTGTATGGAAAGTCAAAAACAATAGTTGTTCAAATGCTCGGTGACAAGGTGATGTGGTATTTACGGAACAACCTCTATAGGCTACGACAAACAAGGAGACTAAATGTATATCAACAGAAAAACCAAGTTTTTCGATTATCACTAATGTTGAGATAAAAGTAAAGTATGCCTATATACGTCCCACTGCAGGGCACAGGCAGGCCTCTCCTCAACTATGAGGTGGTTTGGGCCATACTCCACCACGCGGGCCCGGTGCGGATTGGTGGAGGGGTGTTGTAAGGCCAGTGACTAAACCTTACTGTCAGATGTTATCAAGCCGCCTTACCTAAGGCCTCTGACTAGGCTTCACGACCAATATCAAGCGATATTGGCCGGGACCAGCTTTTAACGTGCCTTCCGAAGCACGGAGATGCTCGTGATAAATGTCACTAAATATGGTCGGCATGGTCACCCATCCAGTCACGACCGCGGCGTTGGTTGCTTAACTTTAGTAATCGATACCAAAGCGCTGCCGCCACTGAGCTACGAGCACCTCAATGTTGAGATAAACGTATAGTAACATCAAGAACAGAAGACGATCGACATGATTTGAATAAACTTTAACATGTAACGTAGCGTTATTAGTTGATGATCGTTTCGTTTTGTTGCTTGTACTAAATTTGTGTGCCATATAAATACAATCTTTCTATTTATGTTGAATCCGTTAAACCGCCGATGAATAAATTCAAGTTTAGATATAAAAACAGACCATTTTAATAAGAAATTAAGTAATAGGAATTAAGGAACTTCTTTGATCTCTATTCTTTTACTAATTTATACTACCATATACCTAAAGTAGATATTGTTTAGCATATCTTAATCTGTATTTTTAAGAACGATGTATAAAATTATTTAACCGGTTTGTAAAAAAAAAGTTTTGAAGTTTTACTGATTTTTAGACGAAACGTTTAGTTTAAAGTATGCAAATCTTATTAATATTATAATCGCGAAAGTGTAGGTATTTTTGTAAGTTTTTTCCTCAAGCACGCTAATTAGCTTAAAGGCGCACATAAGATTTACCTAACATAACACTCATACATAGGTAGGTTACAATTGAAGACCCGATTGGTGTTATTCGGGTTGCACACAGAGATTCAGAAAACGATCTCTTCTATATTGACTCGCGTCCGGGTGTGGACACGGTGGCAAAATACATTGTATGGTATCTCAGATGTTAATTTATTACTTTGAAACAATGACAGTTGAAGTGTTGTCTGGCTCATATTTTTTATTATCCTTTATTTAAAAATATTTTAACCCTTATTTGTGGTCCTGTAGGATGACTGTTTAATCCCGGCTTAATACTGGTTTATGCATCGAAGATGCGGGCATTAATAAAAAGTTTTAAATATTTGTTCTAATGAGATATTCAGCAAGTGTTTTTACCGGTTTCTTGGCCAAGATTAGACATAATTATGTAATAGACAAAACAATTATTGTTATGAATCATATGTGATTCATCGGACAGGACCTGTTACACATACGTTTGGGTGAAAACCTTTAATAATTTATCATCACTGGTTTTAATCTAACATAGCTTAACAATTACGTGTTATTAAAATACGAAATAAACGAAATTAGAATAGTTCTGTTCTTTTGTTATTTTATTTGAACATTGTTACATTTTTCAAAATATTTTAAAATCATTTAACAATTTGATTAATATTGCTCACATCCTTAGAGCTAAAGCACTTGCGTTATAATTAGAAGCAGCGACGGTACCACTACACCCAAACTCAAGACAATACAGAAAAGTTCGTTTTCAACATTGACCCGACCAGAATTCGAGCCCGGGACCTCAGAGATGGCGACGACATGTCCGGCGTGCTCGCTTCTCGGGCTCGACTAACAGAGGTCGTCGTTTGCCTTAAAAATTCTTAATTGATAATTTTTCAGGTTTGTGGTTAATATTAAATTAATTGTCCTAGTTCTTCTGGCACTTTAAACTTAGGGTTACGCAAAAATTGTATAACTGTAAATAATAAGTATTTTTTTGTTTTATAATTACGTACCATTTGAAGTAGGTAGTCGTCTTTTCTATGGGCAAAGACTGCATACATTTTCGGTTCGACCTAGAAACTGACTCATTCATCAAGGATGAGTTTTGCATAGCTGTAGGTATGCATGCATTGCATATATTTGAAATATTTTAGAATTAATTATGCGAATGTTGCAATGTTTTACAAAATAGAGTTATTAATGTTAAACATGAAACAATAATTTCGTGTAGGTATAATCATCAAATTAATACTTAGTAATAGTTACATTTGTTTTTTTGTGGTAAATGGGATGATAGTTTATGATAGGAACTAAGTCTCTATAAGCCTAAAACGTATACGATTCTTAGTATTTTTCTGTGAGGGAAAACTCAGAAAATACTTTTCTTATTTTATAAACTTACCGGCGTCACGCAGGTTGTTTGTGGTCCTTTGAGCACTGGCCAGGAGAACCAGAGACATCAGCAGGACACTTGGAATATTGTTAACCATAATGAACCTCATTTTGACTCACTATATAAAACTGTTTAAGATAAAAAAAATAAGTTAAAAAAGAAATCGATCGTCACTTCGAATGAGAGGTTTGAATTTTCGAATTTAGAAACTCAATATCATTTTCGCGCGGTGCGGCCGCGGTCGGGTAGCGCGTGCTTCGCGGCTTCTATAAAGTATACTGAGAGGCTGCGTGCGCGCAGGTGGAGAAAGAAGCACGCAGGCTCATCGCGACCGGTCGATGCGATGGCCCAAACACAGCCATGCATCCATAACAACTTGTGTAAGTATGTCTTACTACTCTAGAGTAGTATTTTACGAACAAGCATCCGAAGAATTCGCCAGTCTGTGAGAAATAGAGCTCTATGTCGGACTCTGTTTAGGAATGGTCGACGATTAGTCTATAATCGATTATGGGTTTATGATGGAATGTTTTAATAGAAGGGTACTATGTTTGCACTTTGCAACAAAGTCAATGTTGAATTTATAGCTTCAGTATGAAAACGATTTATGATCGTATCATTCCTGATTAATAATACTATTGTGTTTCTCGGTTAAGCCTGTATCAACTTTCTAAGGTAGGTATCTACTTGTTCTAAGTATTTCAATTTGGTTACTAACACAGCTTAGTATAATTCACGAGAGAGGAGTACCAAAATAACCAGCTTAACTAAGACCATTCAACCGAGTCACATATCTATTTAAAATTAGATGACTGAATTTTAGCAAAAATTCAAAACGTCTGACGAGCCATGGGCTGACCGCAGACCGAAAACTACACTCAACCAGATCTTGGACAAAAAAGTAAATATGTATGGCCCTGGCAGGGGCGTGCGGTGCATATAGGCAATTAGGCAGTGCCAACCTGATAATTGAAATGAGGTACTCATTAGGTACTTAAAAATGTAGATTATTGATGAAAGCCACTGATTTTCATTAATAAAACACATTATAAGTAGGTATCTACCGCCTACCTCGAAAAAAAACCCTGGGCGAACACACTTAGGTACTTACACTTAAGTTATAAATCATCAAACGAATTACCATTTATTTTCAAAAGACTTTTTTTTTCTATTATGATGTACCTATACTGTAGTCTCAATGACTGTAGTAGAAAGAAGTTTTTTACATTTGGTATTTTAGGGACACCCTCAGCCATAAGTACCACGGTAATACTATAATACTTACTCTGTGGTAATACTAAAGTACCTATGTAAATAGTAACTATAATAACCTATGTAAATAGACGACCGTCTGGTGTAGTGGTTCGCGCTCCGGACTACAATGCCTGGCGGTTGCGGGTTCGAATCTCGCAAGGGGCAAATGTTAGTGTGATGAGCACTAGTATTTGTACCTGAGTCATGGATTTAGGTACGTTTATCCGTTATCTAGTCGCCATACTGCCCTCATAAGGAAGAAAGCCGTTAAACCACCACAGCAAAACGCGAGATAAAAAAATTAAAAACGCGCGAAGTGGTGTTTCTTGACTTCTATAAGCCAAAAAAAGTTTTCAATATTACAGGACATGTAAAAAAATCGCAGATTTTTTAGATGTGTTTGTTTTGGTGCTATCGTAAAGATTTTTTTTTATCATAAATAATTATTAAGCTAGGGTCACTTAACGCTTTCTTCTGTATGAGGGCAGCATAGTACAAGATTTGCTTAGTTTGGGGCTAGCTAATTGGTGTGATTGTGGAAACAATTTATTATTTATTTATTATTGTAGTTCGTTTTTGACCGTATAATTTTAA
The DNA here is from genome assembly GCA_950371115.1 of Anania fuscalis. NCBI lineage: Eukaryota > Metazoa > Arthropoda > Insecta > Lepidoptera > Crambidae > Anania > Anania fuscalis. The sequence goes on along the minus strand of OX493333.1, from coordinate 5,540,137 downwards.
GTTTTGAGCTTATTTTTTGTATTTTATTTAAGTACCTACAGTAGTAATATTTATCCACGATGGGAAAGGCAAACGGTACGGAACCATCCATAAGCATAGTATAATAATAAGTTCTTCCCTTAAAGTAAGTATTTTTTGTTTATCTAGAGTCGAGTATTTAAGGCAAGAAAGCCATTTCTTCTATTTATTAGTATTCCACTCCAACAATCGACGCTACAAATCCAAAATAGGTTTAAAGTTTAGGGGGTAGGTACTTCAAAAGTTCTTGAGGTGATGGCGGGATAGCCTGATATGGTTTTTGTAAATGAAAAACGTAAAAATGTAGAAAATAAAGCAAAATAAATGAAAATAAATATTAAATTGTTAATATCGTCAAATTAATAAAAAATTTGACGCTCTTGTTTGCTGTAGTGACCTCCTTGTAAACAAAGCAGAGTGTAACCTTTAAACAAAACGATCAATAACGATGACAGTAACTCACTAGTAATTGAAATAACTGTGCATTCTCATAAAATGAAAATTAAAGACAAAATACCTACCCTCAAATAACAGTTCCGAGGTATTTTTCTTCTTTTTTTATCAATTTGAAAAACAATTTCAAAATATCTTAATAAAATAATCCTAAAATAACCTTATCCTATTTTTATTTATTTATTTAAATTGTTCTTTTAATATCAGCTTTATAAAGGTAAAAATACAACGCTCCTAACTCGATCGTAACATTTCTTATCAATTTTTAAAGGTCTTGCGCCGGCAACTATAACACATAAGAAACCCGATTTTTAGGGTTCCGTACCCAAAAAGTAAAACGGGACCCTATTACTAAGGTTTAAGACTCCGCTGTCCGTCTGTCTGTCCGTCTGTCAACAGGCTGTATCTCATGAACCGTGATAGTTAGACAGTTTAAATTTTTCACACGTCATGATGTTTCTGTTGCCGCTATAACAACAAATCACTGCTATACAGTCATTTTGCGGAAGGCATACTTGAAGTCGATTTTGTATAAGACGAGTGTGCTGATAACGGGAAAAATACCAGAATGGTCAAATTGACTCCAGTTTTTGAGATAAACGCTTCTAACATTTTCCATAAAATGCTTCAATAAATGGGCCAAAAGATGTATTTAAAATTTATTTTTATTGTTTATCTTTACAAAAATACGCAAAAATAATAATAGTTTGGGGTACCTTTAACTAGAATAAATAAATGAAGATCATGAAAACCTTTTTCTTTGGGATTTTCTCTTATTTACTTTGTCAGGACAATCTCTTTTCAAGGTCCAGCAATAGTCAGCCATCATATGGCTGTCCCATCGACCTTGATATCTTTCTTCCATTATCCTGATATCCTGATGGAACCTTTCTCCTTGTTCCTCACTGTAATCACCCAGGTTCTGCGAGAATCGGTCCAAATGGCTGTGTAAGAAATGCAATTTTATGCTCATGTTGACTCCTACTCTGTTAAAATTTTGTAGCATTTTGCAACTAGTTCTTGATATTCCGGCGCTTTGTGATTCCCCAAAAAGTTTTTTACTACCAACACAAAGCTTAACCATGCTTCAGATTCAATCTGTGTCATATGGGCTACAAACTCAGTGTCTTTTATCAGTGTACGTATTTGCGGTCCATCAAAGATGCCTGCTTTTAATTTTTCCATGCTAAGGGCTGGAAATTTTTGGCACACATATTTGAAACAGACACCATTTTTATCAAGGGCTTTAATAAACTGCTTCATTAGCCCAAGCTTAATGTGAAGGGGTGGAAGAAGGATGTTTTCTCGGCTTATCAACGGTTCATTTATCACATTTGCTTTTCCAACCTCCATATTTTCTCTCAAAGGCCAGATCTTTGTAATCCAGTGTTGGTTTCTTGCACGGCTATCCCATAAACATATGAAACAAGGGTACTTAGTATACCCTCCTTGCTGGCCTAGTAAAAAATTTACCATTTTCAAGTCCACGCAAACTAGCCACTGATGTTGTGCGTACGAAATCTTTTCTAAAACCATTTTAATATTTTGGTATTCTTCTTTTAGTTTTGTAGTATGACCAATCGGAACGCAAGCATACTTATTTCCATTGTGCAGCAATACACATTTTAGACTTCTTTTTGAGCTATCTATAAAAAGCCTCCAATTTTTAGCCTCATATTTAGGAAGACCCATAGATCTTAGGAGCCCAGGAATGTCATTACAAAAAACAAAGTTATCTTCTTCTGAAAAGTAAGAAAGAAGTTCACTCTCTCTGGTTCTAAAGGATGTAATGATAACACCAGGTTGAAGACATTGTTTTTCTTTCAACCTTGAAGCAAGAAGTTCGGCCGAAAGTTTCGGTAAATTCAAATCACGAACCAAATCATTGAGTTCGTCTTGAGAAAATCCAGGTTTCTTAGAAACATCTTCTTCGAACTCACTTCCACTACTGCTCGACTGACCGCTTGATCCCTCTAACATTTCAAAATCATCACAATTTGATGTAGATGGTCTTGAAACCACTGGAATTGGCAAATCATCACTGTGAGATACTGGAGTTGTAACCGATTTCACACTCGGGTAAACCCAAGTACGTTTTTTGTACCGGTTCATACCTTTAACATTTACGGCACAAAAGTAACAGTCGTTTAAGTGATTACTTGGCTCATTCCACATCATCGGCACTCCAAATTGTAACCCTTCACGTCCTCCTTGGCTCCAGTAACGCAAAGATTCTACGCACGGCTTGCACACGATGTTTGGCACCCAATATTTATTCCTTTTCACTAGTGGTATCCCGAAATATTCTCGGTAGACTGTTTTTACAAACTCTGTGATCCCTTTTCTTTGCTTTTGTAAACTAAACTTGACACAAATAAAGCAGAAACTGTTAGGATCGTTTAAACAAGGTTTACGTGGAAAACTCATGTTTTTGAAAGGAAAAATGCACTTTAACACAAAACAACCGATTTATAACTGATAACTACAGGGTCTGATAGCTATAAAGTTAAGTTGTTGCAAATAAATCCGTGAAAAGATAACAAACGTAAGTGAAAACAAATCAATGAACCACAATGTTTGTAGGGTAGTTTGAAATTTTCAATTATTTCTTAGTTCCGTTTATCTCAATAACCAGAGTGAATCAAAAATAAATAAGCATGCAGCGTGAAGGTCTAATATGAGTATTAACAAAAACCATTAAAAAAATCCCTGCCGCAGATTTTTTTATTTTTTTTGTATAGCACTATAATACTAAAAAACATACATAAAATATAGTATTATAATACTAAAAAACAGAATAAAATAAATACTTAAGGGGGCTCCCATACAACAAACGTGATTTTTATGCCGATTTTATAAATAATGGTACGGAAACGGAACCCTTTTTGCGTGAGTTCACTTGGCTGGTTTTTTAGTTTTAGGGTTCTGTACCCAAAGAGTAAAACGGGACCCTATTACTCAGACTCCGCTGTCCGTCTTTCTTTAGGTATGTCTGTCTGTCCGTCTGTCACCAGGCTGTATCTCATGAACCGTAATAGGTAGTTAGACAGTTAACATTTTCACAGATGACGTATTTCTGTTGCCGCTTTTACAACAAATACCTACTAAACAGGATAAAATCCCATACAACAAACGTTTGTTTTGTTTGCTCGTTAATAGTGTGTAAATAGTGCAGAACCGTTTGTGCGCGAGTTCTACTCACACTTGGCCTGTTTTTTTAAAGGGCTGGCTTAGTAACTCTTATGGCGAAGAAGTAGGTAGGTTCGATTTCCACAGTAGAAAGACCTTTTTTAGGGTTCCGTAGTCCTGACAAGGAACTCTTATATTCTCGTCATGTGTCTGTCTATCTGTCTGTCTGTCCGTCCGAGGTTATGCTTGGAGACTGTTGGCAGTAGAGTAGAGAGCTGTAATTTTGTGGAGGTATGTATATCAATCACGCCGACAAAGTGGTAGAATACATATATTTTTTAAATGTTTTATTTTAGGGTAGCTCCCCAACATTTACTTGGGGATAGGTTTTTCATCGTCTACCCCATTGTGTGGGGCAGTGTCTCCCAACCTGTGGTCCCCGGACCCCCAGGGGTCCGTTGACCTATCAGGAGGTCCACTAACAGAGATAAGGGAATAGTAAAAGAGCTTATTAGTGCGGCTGAACGGCTTAATGGGTCCGCGGATTGTAGGTATGTGGCGTAAGGGAAAAACGCGCCCTTGAAAAAGGTTAAGAAACAATGGTGTGGGGTATCGTTGAATAGGTCCTTTAAAATGACTCACGGGTTGCTAAGACTATTTTTCGATTTAGAGATCCGTTTACGAAATATTAAACTTTAAAGTGCTAATATTTTTTGTTCGATTGGGGATTCCGTCCCCCGCCCTCTAAAAGCTAAACTATTAGCCTGAAAAATGTGGAAATATTCATGATAATAGTGATTTTCCTGCACTTTTAAGGGTAATCATAACGGTTAAGATTACTTAGTTAGTGTAAGAGTAAAAGTCATTCAACTTATGTATTAGACACTTTCTTACCTAATGAAAAATCCTTAAAAGAAAATATTATAAGTGACTTAGATGAAAATAAATACAATAAAGACTTCTTCTGAAATATATTGTGGTAACGATGGGTAACTACGGAACCCTACACTGCGCGTGGCACGACACGGCACTCACTTGGCCGGTTTTTTTTAAATGTTAATAAATATTAATATGTAAGTATTATTATTATACCTGCTTTAATTAAATACTATACTATTAAATTTAATCTAGCATGTAGATGATCAAAAAATCTTATTTTTCCAAAAAGAGTCAACAATTATTTTGTGGAAGTGCCTCCGCCGGCGCGGCACCTAAACATTATGACAATGGGAGCCGGCAGTACCAAGAAAAAAACAATTGTCAGTTTGACAGCACAGCTGATTGCTGATTCACCCGAGTTGTTTTCTGTTCGAGTGATTGTGAAAAAAATATACAGATTGGTACAAAGAATTTGAAAAAGCATTAATAGTGCACTAGCAAGTGTTAACAATTAATTCTGGATAAGGGATGCCAAAGGTTTGAGTGAAGCACACGTGTTACAGTAACATAAGTTTGGACAGAATTGTAAAGCTGATTTATGCTATAAATAAATAATAACTACCGGTCGGAGATGGAGACCTGGTGACCTGTAATACAGGTTTTTTACCTGCCACAGGCGCCAGCGATCCACAAACTAAGACCATTTTATGCAGAATTCAATGTTTAAGTACCTTCCGCTCGCACTTGTTTAATTCTGATGTTCTCTTGTTACATTGTCTAGTATACTTTGTGGTGACTAAATAAACGATTTTATTATTTTATTATTATTAAAGGGTGTGCAAGGCGTTTGGGACAGTTTTTTTTCATGAAAAACATAAAACTTAATATAACTCAAATCTATGTTTTTTAACTTATAAAGGGGCCCAAATTAAATGTTTTATAAACTTGTGAATTTTTCTTTCCGACACATGGCTTAGCGAGAAAATGCATGAAATATTGGAGCCTCTAGTAGACACTTAATTTTTTTTTGTGATGAAATTATAAAACTACGTAAAATTAAAACCCTTGTTTTTCATCGTATTAAGGAGCCTAAATTAAACCCTTTTTATACTTGTGACTTTTTATTTTCAACACATGGTTTAGCGAAAAAAACAAGAAGTGCTAGAGTCTCCAATATTTCATCTCATTTCTCACTAAACCGTGTGTCGGAGAGAAAGTCACATGTTTATTAAGCGTTTAATTTAGGCTCTATAATACGATGAATAACAAAGATTTAAATTGCATACCATAAAATGAATAACTTAATAAATGTCGGCATCCGTAGATGCTAGCGCCGGCATCCGTGACGAGATCCAGCCGCTATGGGCGCCGGCGCCGGCTTCCAAAATGGGTGCCGGTGCCGGCAGCGAAGGCACTGCCATAATTTGTTGCTTACAAGTAGTAAGATAATCTACACCTTACAATGTTTTTTTTCAGAAATCCGGTCAAAGTGACCCTAATATTATGTACTATGTATTATGTAGTATTACTATGTATTATGTAGTATGTAGTATTATGTATTATGTACTACTAATAACAAGACAACGAGGTTTATTTAAAAATTCATAAAATGCATGCATCGCCAATGTTAAGTTTGGTGTTTTTAATCACAGCAATAAGATTTTTGAAGATTATTAGCACGCAAGTGTCTGTAGTCACGACACGAATTATTAGTCTCACATAAAAGTTACAAAACATTACTCTCTTTTGTGCAGTTGACCAGTCGGTTGGTTCTTGGCAGTTTGGCTAAACAGTTGTGTTTCAAGGCAACGAAACATGCGTTAGCCAAGAAAAAAGTGACATTCAATATGGCGCGCTGTGTGTGACAAACGTCAGTTATCTGTCAAAGTGTGCTTGTAGAAGGAAGGCTTGTGATTAGATTTTTAATTCAGTTTAGTTCCTAAACATGGCTGGGTTCACTGAAAACGCGCTTATTCGTAAACTACAGGAGTTAAATTCGAGCCAGCAGAGTATTCAGACCTTATCTTTGTGGTTAATACATCACAGAAAACACCACGCTGCTGTGGTAAAGACATGGTTTAAGGAGATTCTAAAAGGTAACCTACTTTATCCATTACTATTTACTCGCTTTTTCTCAAATTTTCGCCTAATTCAACTAATATAATACATGCTAAGTGTATATAGGTTGAATTTTGTGCTACTAGACTTCTCGCATCTTTTGTTTCGTTTACAATAATCCAATGTTTGGTAACCAAAATGTAAAGACTTTCTGGCCGAAAATTGCCTACTGCCACATTCTAGGATTTTCTAAATTGTAAACTGTTGCCAATAGTATGCCGTTTATCGTTCAAAAGGATCATACCATTGGTGTAATAACGGCATTGGTCCCTAAAATCACTTGAATTTTCTAATTGAATACTCCAACTAACTAATACGTACGACCTAATAATAAGCAGCAGAACTGACATTATTGGTTAAAAAATAACAACATTCTGGTTTTAAAAACAACTACATACAATCAGACTGTGTAGCTTAAGAATGTTTTATTACATACCTACTACAATTTAGTGATACAAACAAATAATTACTGAATGCCCTAGCTGTCTATTAATCTACCTCTGATCTTTCTATTATTAAATCCATTCATCAAATGTTCAGAATTGTACTAAGAAAATATTAAACATTTTGGAATTCCTAAATCTAGCCATGTTAAAAATACCAATGTTGAATAAATTTGTGAAATTGTAGAAATACTATATTGTTTGATTTGGTATGAATAAATCAGCAAAAACACAATTTTGTATTCAACCTTATTTTACAGTAAAAGACAGCAAACAGCTGACTTTCATGTACTTAGCCAATGATGTAATACAAAATAGTAAGAAAAAAGGCCCAGAATATGGTCAATCATTTGGAGAAGTTCTTGTGGAGTCATTCAAACACATGGCCAAGACGGGCATCAATGCTAAGACAAAGCACTCTCTACATAGAATACTCTCTATCTGGCAAGAAAGAGGTGTTTATGATGCTCAAAAAATACAGGAATTCAAAGAAGCAGGTATGTGCATAGATATTGCAATCTTAATAATGATACATTTTTATATATTGTAAAGTCCCACTTGTCTAATTAAGCCAAAAAATTGCAATAATTGTATAAACTTGAATGAATATTGATTGATAGTAACTATTAGTAACATACTATTGATAGTGACTATATAGTTTTCTTACTGTCTAAACCCCAAAAATGTCTACTTTGCCACTGTACCTAGTTTTTTTTAAACATCTGGCTAAGTTTAAACACGTTAATTTGCTAAACTAGCCCATTGGTATAATAAATATAATTCTAAGATTAATTTGTAAATCTAAAACCACCTACAGGCGGTGAAACAAAATAGTAACACAATTGCCTATGCAATGTATCTACAATAATTCAAATTTTTCACAGTTGATCCTAATGATGCACTGCCAAAGAAGGCTAGCAAGCGCAAGTCAGCAGACACCGAAACAAAGGAGCCAGAGAAGAAACCTAAAATAGAAAAGGACAAGAAGGAAAGACGTCGTAGTGAGACTAAAGTAGAGGTAGACGGACAAATTGAGACCCACACAACACTCAGCCCGAAGACTCCACCTGGTGATCCTCCCGAGCCCGAGGAACTGATTAAGGTAAAAAGCTCTTTTAATTCTTCTCATACTGTGAAAGTTTTATTTTATTTTATCATCTGACACCCCAAAAATCTAAGAATAAAACAATATTATAGTAACTTAACATAAACAGCTGAATAGATTTATTTACCCTTCGGCCATCTACATAACCGCAGGTTCATAACCAGTTACGAATAAAGAATAAATGATCCTTGTTCAAAACTAGTTTTGTACGAAGAATTATTTTTCTGTATACGAAACCACGGTTACATACAAGGAATTATAATATTACATCGAACACTAATAAATATTTAAATATGTAATTTAAAAATAAATAAACATTGATTCTATATGTATTTTATCCCCAAAAAACTTCTAATATAATTTGACCAGAATTATACTTAGATATTTAAAATTTATAAAATAAAAATAGTAGTTCCTTTTACTTTAATGCTCTTTCGTGACTAGTAGTATTGTATAGAGAAAAAAAAAACATTCATTTTTAATATATTTAATAATTAATTAATTGTATTTCTTATTTTAATATGATATGAAATTAATTAAAATCATTAATTTACTAAATAAAATTAAATTTATTTATTTAATGTATTGAATTATTTTTTTTTTTATTTTGATGTGAAATGTTTACGTTTTATACTAAAGAAACATATTTCTCTCCTTGCTTAGAAACTAGTAGGTTTCGTATACAGAAAAAAAAACTTAAACTTTCGCGTTGCATAATTTAAAACTCAATGAAACGGGAATTAACGCGGTCATAATTTCGGTACAAAATGTTACCTCTTTTGCCTGACGTTTCGATCGTACAGTCAACAGCACGTCGACCTACCCCAAAAGTCAAAAATTCTCCAATAGATTTTCAACTTTAAGCCTGACAAATAGAGTTCATTTTCAAATGAGAAAATTTGACATTTTGTGGTAGGTCGACGTGCTGTTGTCCGTACATATTGTACCTAAATTATGATCGCGTTAATTCCTATTTCATTGGGTTTTAGAAAAAAAAAAAAATTATTTGATTTAATTAATTAATTTATTTCTTTATTAAATATAATTTATTTAATTCATTAAATGTAGGTATTTTATTAAGATTATTATTAAATTAATTGTTTTTAGTTTGATGAAGGTAAGTAAAAAGTTTGTTTTTTATTAGAGAAACATATTTCTTTCCTTGTACTGTACCCATTTGTAACTAGTAGGTTTCGTATTCAGAAAAATAATTATTCGTACGAAACTAGTTTCGAACAAGGATCATTTATTCCTTACTCGTAACCGGTTACGAACCTGCGGTTTCGTAAACGGCCGAAGGGGAAGTTTAAGAAAGATACATGCTCCTGGGTATCCATCAAGTAATAAACTAGGACCATTTATTTGGATACATACATCAGAAAGTACCTTGTCATTCCTTTGCATAATAAATTATTTATTATTTAAAAACCAACATAGGATTGAAGGCTGTGGTTTTGTGCTGTTAATGATTATTTAAATGACAAAAATGTTTGGAATTAAATACTGCCTTTCTCGCACAGGTGTATTTATCTTGTAATGTATTATTTTGTAATGTATATTTAAAACTTTTTAAAAAAGGCTGACAAAAGTGACCGAGTTTGTAGCGCTGCTTCTTCTCGGCGCTAGCCCAAACTTGTCCCGAAGCAGTGGTAGGGAAAAAATATTGGGACTTGTAAAACTGCTTAGTTTAAGCCTATTTGCAAAAATAAATTGGTTTTATTGGTTTTTTATTGGCTATTATTATTTCAAGGTCAGAAAGACCATTCATTTATTATTAAAAAAATACTCTCAATTAACAAACCAAAATGGTTCAGCAATTCAATCATAAGAAAATATTTGAGCTTAGTCTTTTCTGTCACATTAGTGCGTCGCCAAACGACTCCTCAACAGATAACCCTTTTTTAAGCCTAGGTGCTATCAAATAAAGTAGACTTTTTTACCCTTTCCTCTGTTAAAAAAATAGCACATTCTTTATTGCTATTGTGTACTTACTTCCAAAAAGACTGGCCCCCATACCGTGATTTCCCGTAGGAGAGATACAAATATTAATAATAGGCTTTATTGAGATTTAAAGAACTTAACCTAGTAGGTAATATTTTTTTTTCCTTTTAATATCTGTTTACCCTTAGGCGCAGGCATCCCCCAACTGGCTCCACATATCTCTATTCTGTGCTGTTCTGGTCCACAAGCTGCCTTGATCTCAATTCGAAATTAAATTGAATAATAATAACCATTTATTCTGCAAAAATATTAATTCGGTACCGCCTGACAAGCTCCGAAATAATACCCTGTCCTGTCTTTTAAAACTGATTTTGCTATGTTTATGGTGTTTCATAATATCTCGCTCTAGTGTAGTAAGTTTTTCTCAGCCTGTGGTCCCCGGACCGCCAGGGGGCCGGACGGAATAAATAAATACGTCGCTCGAAACAGGCTGCTCTAGCGAATAGTATAGGGGTTCCATCGTGAATTCGTGATCAAGACACACACACACCTAACCGTGTCGGGTACGCGTACACTGTACGCGCTCACCACAACTCGCCTAGAAATGGTCCATCTTTAAAGACCGCTAGCAATCTACTAATAAAAAATAACATTGACACTACATCTGATTATAACTCCCAACTCGAAATATTGTATCGGCCGACGAGACAAAACGTTAATTTAATACATTATAAAGTTGAATAATTTAATGTAAACAATAGGGATTACGAATAACTTCTTTTTCCTTTCGTCTATCAGGTTGTATTGGATTTTTAAAAAGTATTAGACACGTATTTTTTATTTTTTTACATAATCAAAATATTACAGTGATATATTGATTTAAAATGTCGCATGACGTAACGCCTAGGTACAATTTTTACTGAAGTGACGTCACGAGCTACCTCTCACGAACTTTGACGCACTTTATTTTTTTTACGTAATTTGCAATTTTTTGGTTGATTGACAACAGAAAAAATAAGAGTCCATTATTTTTTGAAAATCTAACTGACGGACTTTATTTATCCAGTCTTCATCCCTATTAAAAACTAATTTTGGCTAATCTGGTACATTTGCGGTAAATTAAAAAAAAGGCTGAATCTCTAAAATCTTAAACAAACTCGGAATGCGCTCTGAACCGACGCCAATGTGTCATCCGCGTAGCGAGTCTTACTTGTTCTCTGGTGTCATCAAAAGACGAATAGTATATATCTCAAAAACCATTTTTCCAGGCACTCTTGGAGCTCGAATCTAGTGCGTCCAGCGACGAGGCCGTCCGAGAGAGGATCGCGTCGCTGCCGCCAGAAGTGTCCGAAGTGCAATTATTGTCTAAGTTAGAAGGTAAAATGACACTATCCTTCCGCATCAACTATGTACTTGATGTCATAAGGCGGATGCGCGAGGTGGCACTGTTCCTTAGAAATAATAAAGATTGACCCATGAATTCTATTTGTTTCATTTATCTATCACATTTTCGATATAATGACGTTTTCCAAGTTACTTACTTCTTTTATCATTTCGATACTACACCATTTTAATAAAAAAACTAGCCTCTAATATCAAAATACAGACATTAATTTAATATTGTTCAATACAAATCTATTCAACAGTTCATATTCATACAATAGCAATCAAAATCTTGAAAAACAATCGAAGTGTTACAAACTTTTATTATTTTTCTTACGGAAAGTAAGAAAAATAATAAAAGTGAAGTGAAATACACAGTCCAAACAAACAGCATACACACAAAAATCAACATATAAAAACCAGAAATATACTAAGCTACAGAGTTGAAACTAGATTTTGAAACACATTAAATTCTTAGGGAAATAAATACACTTGAGGGTAAATTGTTTGCCCAGTTATAGTCATAAGGAAATGATGATGATGATGATGAAAAAAATTGGATTATTTGTCACATTTGTGTTTCCTTAGTTATTATCAGGGTTGTTAATTATCAAGATAATTATTTTGTTTGATACTTATCTATACTAGGTCATATTTATTTCAATATATATTTTTTTAATATATGTAAAATTTTGAAAAGTTAAGGAAATAAAATTAAATTGAGATAAAAACAATTTATCTAATTATAGATATTTATAGACTGTAACAATATTTTACTGTTATGAATAATTAAATGAATTATACTTGTTATTTTATTAAAGTCAAACAATAGTAGCTTAATATTTCAGTAAATATATTGCAAAAACATGTTTTTGAATAGAAATCACATAATATTTTTCACTTTTTTTTCGTTTGGTTCACTTTTTTTGTTGAGTGTTGCCTGATACATTTTCGGAAAAGTAAGGCAGTGTCACCTTTCGGTAGACAGACTTTACATAATTATCACTAACAACCCTGGTTATTATTATCATAAAGTAACTAGTGAAATTCTATCACCTATTTTGGTCCATCGTTGATCCGATAGTCATAGTTTGGGACGGACGGACAGACGTTCATATAACTCCGTCTGTTCCAGATAAGGAATCCGCTATGAGCCTGAGTGCCGTGGTGAACTCTGCTGTGTCCTTGCTAGCTGAGTACAACCTGAGGCTATCTGAAGAATTGGAGAAGAGGCGGAAAGTGGCGGCCATGTTGAGGGACTTCGCGCAGGCGCAAAGGGACTTGGCGAAGCAGGCTGAGGCTAGGCTAGAGGTGGGTATCTGATCCTGCTAGGTTTGTGCTAACTATAAGAAAGAGGACTAAGTAATGGACATAGTCCAAAAATGTAGCAAGCTTAAGTGGCAATGGGCTGGCCACATTTGTCGCAGAACCGATAAAAGGTGGAGTAAACGGGTCCTCGAGTGGAGACCTCGCCTACGCAAATGTAGTGTAGGACGCCCCCCAGCTCGATGGATCGACGACTTTAGGAAGATGGCTGGATGAAAAAAGCGGGAGATCGTTCTCTTTCGGCTTACGTCCAGCAGTGAACTGCAATAGGCTGAGATGATGGTCATTAGGGTTTACTGACTGGCCCGATCGGCTCGTCTTTGATTAGAAGTCAAAGTGTTTTACATTTTTTAAGGACATTAGTAAAGGGTAATATTGCAAGAATATAGAACTTGGATAAGAATCTAGTTTCGACAGAAATCAGTCAGGACTAGAAGTTAGGAGGCTAAGGTTTAGGCTACGAGGATTATTATTTATTTACCCCGCAACGTAAAAAGCGTACTTACTTCAAAATTCCAAAAATGATAATCGTCTTCACAGCTTACTTTTTAATAAATGTATGTTCAATACTTGTAAGCTTGTACATATTTAAACAGAAGATACATTCTTTTAGCTGTTTTATGAATCCGCTCCTGTCTTATTGCAAGAAAAACGTTCAGATAATTTAAGAGTTCGAATTCTGTTTTTCGAAAAATGTCTATGCTTGCTACGCTACTTGCTGGTCAGTTCTAATGCGAAAATAATAATAAAATAAATATACAATACCATAATCAGCCGTGTAAGGCATTATTAGCCGCTGTAAAAGCGCCATATTTACTCCTATACCTACTGATAGCAAGGTGTAAAGAAATCGCGCAATCCTGTTCTAAATCAATTGAAAATGTGTAGGCATATTTTATTCATATATTTTAAGAAACACGCTTTATTTATGTATCGTATAGGACACGTAAAACGTTTAAATGAGCCCAGACTTTAGGTTCACTAGTTCCACTATTCATCTGTTAAGCTACGGCCAAACCAACGCGGGGGCGTGGGCGTGCGCGGTGGCGTGGGCGTGGGCGTGCAGGCCAGTTCACACCAAACACGCGGACACTCCGCGTTCAGGAAGCCTAGCACGAAAATGTATCTTTCGCTCGGATGTATAAACCTAACAAGAAAGAATTAGTCATGAATGAAGTCAAAAAAGAATTAAAATGTTAGTCATAATAAAGGTATCTAATGATGTTGTAGAAATTTTGATTTAACAATTGTTTATCACATTATTTGCAGATATACTACGAATATAAAAGCTCAACCCTTTTACGAAATACACAAATAATTTTTGTAGAGTTTTTAATTTATTTATTAACTGAGTTTCGCATTAATTAATTCCAACGCGGTTACCCGAGCAAAGCTATTTGAAGATGTAGGAAAGAAAAAAGCTAGTTGACTTCCCTTATTTGCTTTTCGGAAAAAAAATTGTAGCTTTAAACGTAACTATTTATATTATCATAGTAGCGCACCATCTTTCTGTTTAGCCTGTCACGTCAAATGTCATGTCCGCGCGTGCAAAAGCTGAATGTCAAGCTGCTCGCCGCCGCTGTCCGCACCGGTATGAACTCGTCGATACAAATGCTATAGCACGACCTGAACGCCCACGCCACCACGCACGCCACCGCGCACGCCACCGCGCACGCGTTGGACTTTATTTATTCCTATCCGAACTACATATACTCATATATTTTTCAAATAAATCGATACGCTAATCAGAAGTATGTCAAATTCGACTTCCGAGATTTGATTAAATAATTAGTTAACGTAATAGTGTTTCACACGCATTCTTATCTTAATCTCTTAGTACTACGCCAAACCGTTATTGGCTAGTAAGATTTGTATACTCGGGCACTGATCAGGTTATTTAATGAAAAACATACACATCTTTGTCGTCCATTAATCATGCTGTTTTTTAGCAATTTTCGAGTCACACGAGATTAACGACTCAATTTCGAAAAAAAAAACCGTTTAGGGTTAGTTAAAAATTAAGATATAGGATTTGTATAGTTTTATTTCTTATAGTATTAAGAGCTGTTGTTTTTTATTGTTATCATCGTTTTGTTTTAACGATTTCCTAAGCCATAACTCGCCTTAACAATTTCACTTCACAGGAATACAACGTGAAACTCCAGAAGATTTACGCTGTGAAAGCTGAAGTGAAGTCCCACATAGACAACTTACCAGACGTGTCTCAGCTGCCAGACGTGACCGGAGGCCTCGCGCCTCTGCCTTCCGCCGGAGACCTCTTCAGCATTTGAGACCTCACACACAAGACTTCAGAAGATAGCAATAAGGTAGTCATACCTTTTCTTACCCTTTTCAATGGAAAATGCCACATAACTAAACCTTCCTGACCCTTAAAAGCGCTCTTCCAAATTTTACTTTTTAACTATTTGAAACATACCGTAAAAACCGTAAGGTGGTAAAAATATCTTAAGCCCTATTCCGAGTATTTGAAATCTCACATAAGACATCAGGAGATTGCATTAAAGTAGTCAAGCCTATCATCATCATCACTAGCCTATATCAGTCCACTGCTGGACACAGGCCTCTCCAAAAAGAGGATTTTGCCATAATCGCCACGCTTGGCAGGCGAGTTGGCGATCGCAGTTTGACCAATGGTGGAGAGGAGACTTTCTCCTGTAGTCGCCTCTTACGACACCCATAGGAAGAGAAGGGGTGGTGCAATTCTTTTAACGTGCCGGCACGACACGACACTTAAGCCTATCTTAACCCTTTTCAATTGCAAATGCCAAATAAATATAATTCGCGGACCCTAAAATCAATACGCTCTTCTAATTTTTATTAGTATAAAGTTTTGATCTTAATGTTACTGCGATCGGATCAAAACTAAATTGCGATATCTTTTCATTGACTTGAATCGGGCTTTAGAGCTGGCCAGCTTCGTATCTCCTCTCACGTTTATTCGCATGATTATGTCGCTCAATCAAATTGATCAATTCGATATTGGTCTCGTAAATTGTCAACAACAATTTTAGAGGTATTTTTATTTAGCAGTTAGCTACGTGTCATTCTGTAATGTATGTATTCTATTTGATTTTACAAATATGTACTATTAACAGGCCAGTTTTATGTAACTGTCACCTGTTAACAATATAAAACTCACTTATTAATAAATAAAAATGATGAAACATACCGAACAAAAAAAACAAAACAAAACTACGTAGCTGTATTATTTGCAATTTCATCCTATAAAAAACAATTGAAATTGCTTTCCATCGTTTTCAGTTCTACAATGACATCAAATCCGAAGAAAAATTTGATATTCGGCTGTTTTAAAATAAGGCAGTTCACTTTTTTTTATTCTACTGCCATTCTATTCTGAGCAGCTCAAATTGTGTACAACTAGCTGCATCGATGTTAAGCGTTGGGCGAAAGATGCGCAGAAGACAATTACAATAACTTGATTGGCTAGTAGTGCGACGTGCCTTCACCGACTGCTGTGATTGGTTGTTAGCACCGCGCACACGCGTCGCTGATACGATCGTGTCGTTGATGCGCAAAACGGTCCCCGCTCTTTGTCCCCGTGCTCAACATCTGTGCCGGGTATTGTATTTGATTTAGTTTTAGTGTGTTTCATTTTGTTATTTTACTTGACTTCCATTTCCCGAAACATAGTGTTGTGTGTTTTAATTTAAGACTGGTTTTTTAAAGTTTAAATATATTGCTGTATGACAAAAATATATTTTACATCTCGTGTCTTTTTGTGAATTAAAGTTATTGTTATTATAATTATCAATAATATCATATTCAAATTACCGTAAAATTGTATGTAGTTGCTATGGCACTTACTATACCTATTGTAAATTAAGAAGTAGGTGATAATTTGCGATTTGCATCATATTATGTTCTGTAACCCTATATGAGGCACTTACATATAATATCACATAAAACTTGGATCATCAATTTATTCATTGGTCCATATTTATAAAGAAATGAAGCTCAAAGTTGTCAAATATGCTTGAACACAGTATCCTAAAATATCTGCTTACTTATTATATCTTGTCGTAATTTCGGCATTATGTATTGAATACTTTATTTACAAGTCACAGTCAATTTTAAAAATATAGCAAAGGAACATGTCAAAATAGGCAATCATGTCAAAAAAAAGTGTATCATGAACCAAAAATCCAACCACTATTAATATTTTTTTATATCAATAAAGTTCGGTTTTTGACTATAAGCCTTGCAAAACGAGACACATTAAAAAGCATTTTATTACGCCGGCTTATCTTATACGACCTTTCAGCATTCAATAAATTAATATAAAGAGCACAACTATGATACCCATAAAAACATATTTTCCGATAGTCTTTATTTATTCCCAAAAAAGTTTTCTTCGTATTAAAGTTCAAATTCTAGATTTCATTTAATCTTATTTATCCGATAGTTTTATCATTTAGTATCAATTCCATTCAATCCTATTCGACATTTTCACAGGCCAATAATGAACGTATGGGATTCTGATACCCATAAAAACATATTTTCCGATAGTCTTTATTTATTCCCAAAAAAGTTTTCTTCGTATTAAAGTTCAAATTCTAGATTTCATTTAATCTTATTTATCCGATAGTTTTATCATTTAGTATCAATTCCATTCAATCCTATTCGACATTTTCACAGGCCAATAATGAACGTATGGGATTCTGCCATTCTCCTTTAGTGCTTACATTTCTGTATATCTAAGCTATTGTGTACAATATATGCTTTTCATATTGCATATAGCTTGTTGTATCATATACTATTATTAAATTTTGTATATTGGAATGGTGCCTTTGCATATATTTAATAACATACCGTATCCCAAAAGATAAATATTTGACATAAATCACTAGGTAAAGTATGAGTCCAATTAGTTTTAAGTTATGCCACTTTTAGTTAAAGATTTGACTTCATTATCTATTTCGACCGTATATTTGTATAACAGTATAATTATAAATTTTGCTTTAACGTTGCACAATGGCAAACGACTATATTTTATTTTGGTTATAAACAAAACATCATCAAAGAATTGGAATTTTAATAAAAATGAAAACCCAAAAATAATGTTGCTATTGGCAGACAATTTGTCTTCAAAAAAATCTATCAAAATAAATTGAGTTTAATAAATTGACTTGTTACTTCTATCTCAAATAAATAAAAATATAAAGTCAAATATCTGATTGAATCCTTTTTTGCGTTCTACTTTTATTTTTGGTTTGCTACTATTGAATTAGTAGGTATTATATTTTAACAAACAACATATATATTTTGTTTAGTTTGGTGTTAAGATACTATCAGATATTAAAAAAACATAGAAGTATCTAAAACTAGCACATTACAAAGGAAAGTTCTGCCATATTTGTACAGTGAGCATTTTAGGAACTAATACAAAATGTCGTTACTTTTAGCGATATTAGCTAAAAATCTGATACGAATGTAGTGCTGTTTTGCGACGATATTTGTGCCGATGTGTACTTTAGAAACTAACATTACATCTATTTACGTGTGGATAAGCTATTTTTAGCCCAACAAAGAGTTATAAATAGCTAATAGAGCCCTATTTTTGTGTTATCTCTAGATACCTCTCGTTAGTGCATAACAATAAGTTTGTATGCGGATTTTTGAGAAATTAACGCCGCCTTGTGATATAGGCCATTTTTAAATATTGCGTTCATAGTAATAGATGTTGGTTCCTAAAATATCCTTAGCGTAAATATCCTACTAGAATTGCGTTAAATACAAAATGTCGATGTGTGTTTTTTTATCTGTTATGTTTTGTGTATGTTAAAAATGTAAAAGTTCTGCTTCTATACCTTTTTAGTTCTTTTAACAGTTTGCTTTGGAGAATGTTGTAGTTACACATAGTGGTTTATTAACTTCTGTAAGCCAAATAGTAGTTTATTTCGGTGCGATTTAGTTAATTTATTTTGCTCCTACAAATCAAGAGGTGTAAAGCTAGATATTAAATGAAAATATAAGTTTTGTTATATTAACAAGAATTTGTGTTTTATTTTCCCCATTTATAAAAGTAAAGTCTCCTTACTGGCTTTGTTCTATAAACGCAAGACAACACAAAAACGGTTATCTGACCTGACCCGAACTAAGAATAAAAACAGTTGCATTTATCCATTCGGGTCCAAATATAAAATAAACATTTTGTTTCTATGTACAGGGTGTTTGGTAATGGGTATGACAAGCCGAAACTAGCCCATTTTAACACATGCATATAAATACTATGGTTAATTTGGAAATTTGATATGTATTGTCATTATTTTTCATACAAAATTTTATTTTTAGAAACCGATTTGCAGGTTTTTTTTTTAAATAAAAAAAAATCTTTTTTCACTATAGTATTTAAATACATTTTTAACATAGGCTAGTTTCGGCTTGATATACCCATACCTAACACCCTGTATATTTCTCCTATTATTCCGTTCCCAGTCGGAGTACGGATACTTGATGCGACAATTCTGGTTATTAAATTTTGAGTGATTACCATCTGACCGCGTAAGCCTTAGACAGGGAAACCAGACCATATTTCAGGGTCATATGGATGTTCTGTTTTCCTTACGATATTTCTCCTCACCTCCGAGCAAGGGGTTGTGTTTTTGGCAAGTTCTTAACCTCCCCCTTTCTCCCCCCTCAATGAATTAAGGAGGTTTTTACTTATTTGAAATGTATAGCCTTTTTTATTGTGGCGGGTATAGTATCGTGCCCGTCCGAAACGGTCCCGATAATGTATACAAATTTTTCAACAAATTGTGTCTTTCTCAGATTATACAGAGTATGTTGTGTCTTATTTGATCAGTGGTCACATGCGTCATTTTTGACATTCTTTTGAAGCCAGTTTATTTTGTAAAAATACTTTTAAACTTATTTTTATAACAAATATAGGATAAGTTGAACGCGTGGTAAGTACCGCTTTTATGCGATTTCCTTAATTTGTATTGTAATTATTGTTTATATAGGGTAAATTTTTATTAGTAAAAATGGAACATAAATTTGAGGACACCCATGATTATCTATCTATGCTTAATTTTGTTGCTAAAACCATTTATTAACATAAAAGATGCTGGCAAACGTACATACACTGACAAAATTAAGCTAAGATAGGTAAAACGTTTTAGGCAAAGTTGTTGATCATGGGAATATCTAAACCCTTCAATAAATTACACTTCATGGAACCGCGTAATAGGCTGCTACTGCTCATTTATAAAAAAAAACAACCAAAGCTTTATCGTAACCTAATCCGCTACAGCTTGTGGTACAAGTAAGAGGGCGGTTTGTTTTAAATTTTGATGTTGTTCCCCTAAATATAAGTTTATGGAGGTTAGAGGTAAAGGGGAACCATCCGACATAAGAGAATAGTTAAACAATGTCCAACTTTATTCAGTAAATAACAGTTCAAAAATCCTCCACAACAGCGCTAGAAGGTATTAACGAAGTTATCAGTTGTCGACGGAGTGAGAGTGTGCTGAATTGAGAAATTTAGTATTTGTGGTGACTAAAAAGTGCGCAATAACAAAGCGGATCTTGTTCTCTCCTTGTTTACTTCTGAATGCCACTCATTCTAATATTTTTCGACGCGTTCTTCAAAATTTACCCTCTAGCTAATACAGTGGCGCCGCCGCCAGTTAGAGCTTTAATGGTTCTCCTTACCTCTACACTCCATGTAGTGGCTTGCATTGTTTTATTTCGAGGTAGGCAGCAGACCTACTTTAGTGCTTTTTGATGAAAATCAGTGGTTTTCATCAATTATACACATTTGTAAGTAAGTACCTACTGCCTACCTCATTTCATTTACCAGGTAGGCATTGCCTAATATGCACAACACGCCCCTGACTCCATGGATAAGTGTAAGTGTTTGATTCCCAGCCGAACGAGGCTTTGAGGAGTATCCTATTCTTTTGTAAACTAAGTCTACAAAATAAACCTTTTGTTCTTTTCAGAGTACACGTACAAACACTAACCGACTCTGCGGAACCCATGTCGACACATGACATTTAATCTTTATGATTTCGCATTATTTATAGTAAATATAAAAGGATTAACTAATATATAATCGGATTTATCTACCACGGCTTGTGCGCGCCCTGCCTTCTCTATTCGCTCTACATAGTTTGACATAATCTTACCCACGTGTAAAAATACGAGCCAATCTCCTTTGAAAGAAAAAATAAAAATTTACTGCAAATGAATTGTCGACTAAAAAACCGAAGTATGGGGCCGCACTACAGTCCTTATTTTTTCCCCGTATGAACACCCGCCCTTACGAGGTTAAATTATTTCTATATATTGGTTAATAAATGTTATTTTCTTAAATATCCTTCTAAAAGTGCTTTAAATAAGCTGTCAAAATGACCAGATGTATTTTTTTCATTCTATGTTTCTTAGTACTTCAAGTTTTAGCCGAAATTGGTGTAATTATGTACATATACCTTTATCGCGAGGAAGCGAAATAGCAGTTTATAACAAGAGATGAAATCTCGGAACAATAAGGAACAGTTGGAACCGTGTTGCTCTAGCAAGAATTGTATGAAGAGTAACTTCTATTACACGGTGTTTTGGGATAGTAGTCAAGATGGTCTAAAATTCTAAATCTTTTATTGTTTAAGTAAAAAACGGTTGAAAATCTCTACCATCTCAGATGGAAATCGAACCCACGTCTCACCGCGGGCCGGGTGTGTGCATTTCCAACATAGTAAGCTACAAAGGAAGTTAGCTTACGTTGTTAAACGTTCTAGTAATTGCTAAAAACAAAAATGATAGTAATAGCAGCTCATTATAAAGCGCTAAATTATCTAAAGGCAAATGTACTAGTGAATATTGTTGCGGTTGTGATTTAGTTAATGTTATATTATTGATTTTAAACGGAATTATACGTTTTGTTATACCTATTAACAAGATTCATGTTTTATTTTACTCATTTTTACCAAAAGCAATGAAATGTTAGAACGCCTCCGTACTGTATGGTGGTGGTGTTTGACACTAGCCTTGCGAAGTCAGAAATTTGATAAGCCTTATTTTTTGTAAATTTTCATACAAAAAAATGCATAAGTACTAGATGTAGAATAATAGTCTTAGATGAAAAGTTGTTCATCATGATGTAGGTACTTATAGAATATGTGGTTACAAGGTATTCCTTTATTTACGACACACTGTATGTGTTGACAATGACAAAGATTATAAAAGGTGTAAAGAAACTCTCTTTGATCCAAGAGATCTTATTGAATGCTCTAAGCAAGATATTGATTCTATTGCTCAAATACAACAACTTTTTTTTTCCATGAGACCAAAATCTAAATCTCAAAAAGTCTCTTGTAGATTTTTGAAGTGCATTTTTTAAGGGAAGGTGCCAATAGAATTCCTACCTGCAATAGCTTGTAGGGACCAACTTTCAAACGTAAGGATTTGGCGAATGCTGCGCGTGCGCATT
This sequence comes from Anania fuscalis, assembly GCA_950371115.1. Lineage (NCBI taxonomy): Eukaryota > Metazoa > Arthropoda > Insecta > Lepidoptera > Crambidae > Anania > Anania fuscalis. The sequence continues at coordinate 5,517,870 of OX493333.1, read as the reverse complement.
TTATGCTTGTGAGATGCGCGCGAGCCGCTCGCACGCGACCAGGAGACGTATTTTTGAAGCATTCGAAATGAATCTTGAATTCGAACACGAATACGATTCGTGTGCGAATTCTATTTCTATCACTGCCGATTTTACGCATTTTTGAATCACTCGAATTCTATGTTCCTATTATGGTAAAATTCTTTAACTATTTTCGTTTCACGCAGAAAATATTTAAAACCGGAATGCAAAAACTTATTGATTTTAAAAACCGGCAATGAATCGCGTGGAACGGAACGAAAAAAAAAAGTTTTTAATCTGTGAACCATATGTTTACTTGTCAAAGTCATACTTCTAAACTTTCTACTAGTAGAATCGAAATACGAGTGGGTCGGACCACTCGTTGCAGAATTCACAGAATGAATTTTCAAAAATAGCGATTTTAGTCATTCGCATGCGAAATTGCGAATCTTGCCAATTCGTATTCGAATTGGAATTCGCATGATTCAAAAATACGTCTCCTGTAACTTACAGCTGAACGTGAACTACAACTGTACGCGCACAGAGCATTTAACTGTGCACGCGCGCACTGTACAATCCTTGCATGAGTTGTGTTAAATAAAGAAGCGCACCAAACAATTGCAGTAACGGAACGCGTGCTGCGCGCGTGCAGCTCACGAGCGGATCGCGCGCTGCGCGCGACCTGCGAATTCGCGGCGCTTTCGCCTAATCTGGACGTGCCAAAGAGTAGAATATATCGGGTGTAAAAAAAGGCTTCACCAAGCCGAATACCACATATTCTACGTATTATTACGATCATTTTTTTCTTTTACACTATACCTGGGAAATGACGGGTTACAGAGTTATTGACAGTCAAAGTTATAATTTTTTTTCAAAGATTTTTACAAAATTGACTTCTGTTTGATAATACTAAACTTTTTTACAAAGAAACATGATAAAAATTTTCAGTGCTTCTTTCATAAAAGGCCTTTAAAGGGCACAGCCGGCAATGAATTGTGCGCAGTGCTCTCGCGCCACCCGCTCGCCCGCCGACCGCTTACACACACAGGCATAGTCTGTGGCGTGCGCGCTATACATTGCGGGTTAGAAATAAGTTTTTTTTTTGATACCCAAATATGAAAGTCATTTCCCAGCAATTATTTTTTTTGCATTCTACTTGGTTTTATGTATAGAATTCGTGGTTTAAGGCTTCGTTAAGCCTTTTTTTACACCCTGTATACGAGTATACCAATGAAAGTACGCTAAGTTGCAACCGTTTTAACCTATTTCAATATTGGTTGCTATCTTTCTAATTTAATGTCAATAGTGAAGTTCTTTGTGACATGAAATGTTTTGACAGTGTTTTGAAGCAAGTTTATGTGCTGGTATTTTGTAAAACATAACTTGATTTTTAACAAATATGACTGAAAGCGTGGTAAGTGCCGTTTTTAAGTGAGTTTTAAAGTTGTATTGCATTGCTTAAACCCTGTTTAGAAGAATATGACACTACTATTAGCCACGTAATTAGGTGATTATGAACACGAACAAACATTGCACTCTGCTTATATTGCTTCAAAGCACTATATGTGCCTATATCTAATTAAACATCTTAGAATAATGATCAGACGCACTTACATTGTGTTAATAAACGAATCGTCTTTTTAGAGTACACGAACCAAAACACTGACCGACTCTGCGGAATCCGTGTCGACCGTGGGTCCTTTAGTAAGTATAAAATTGCTGAGATAATAGGTATTACCTACCAAGTTACAGTACACTTGAAAAAAAAAATATTTAAAGCCGTCAATTTATTTAAGTGTAAATAGTATGTTATTTAGAACCTACCTACTGCAAAAGACCCGATTGGCTCAGACGCGCGGTGATCCCGGGTTCGATTGCTGGTTCGGATAAATTGTCAACGTTTTGAGTTTACTAGGAGACGCTCTTTGCAACATTTATTGCCTGGAAGATGCACGTCTCTTCCAACTGGCCGATCTGGAAGTCAAGAAATGAGAGAGAACCGCTAAGTAAATAATATAAAACCAGAATACAAATAAAAGAAGATTGATAACCATAAAGCATTGATTAAACTAGGATCTACTCTACGTAAGCAACTTATGGTATGCGTAAACATCAATATCCAATCGGTGGTTTATCGGCTTGGCGCGTCGCTCATCATAAAGGAGAAAGTTCGTAGCCGACTACACACAGCAGACGACGCCGTATCGTCGCGTCATGTCGTCACGACAAATCAAATCAAATCTTTCATTTGCTTTAAATAGGTGGTTACAGAGCTCCGAAGATATGACACTTTATGGTTATGTTGCTGTTGTCATGATCGTCCCTCCGGCGTCAGCGGTACCTACTATAACTGGAAGCGTATTTTGGAAGCATACGAATTCTACTTCGCGTACAAATTCACAAGAATCGTACACGAACTCCTAGAAAATTGTATACGATTTTAGGATTTCGTATGCGAAATCGAACGTTTCAAAAATACGCCTCCTGGTCTGCGGTTGGACGAAAGTGTTGTCTGTCGCCCGACAATGCGTTGCTAGATTCGTGTCGCTTGCCTCGAAGGGAATTTCATACAAATACTTACATAGAAACCGTAAGTAGTGTCGCAACTAAGTACCTACAGCACGTCGTCTGCTGATGCTGTGCGGCTACGAACTGGCACTTTGAATCCTAAATAGTAACTTTTAAAAAGTTTAAAGGCCAAGAAAGAAATCTTACTTTTCTACTTTTAGAGTTTTCTATTTGTGTAGTTTTATTTTCATACAGATCCAAGACCGCTGGAGCAACAACATCAGTTACCGCCAACTTGTCATCTCCTCTTGCATCGGTATAGTCCAGCTATGGTGGCATCCTTACTTATACGACCTAGAGAAACTGGTTCCATTCATATTCCTGTACAATCTGTTCAGTATAATCATTGGATATCCGATGTTTTACCTGGAGTTAGCTTTGGGTGTGGTTACGAAGAAGAGTGTTCTAAGGTGTTGGGACTTGGCGCCTGTAGCTAGAGGTTGGTTCTATCCTATAATCTACTCGGTATACTTATTTCTGCAGTACTGATATTATCTTCTTCTCATCCAAAATACCTCAGTGCCTGAAGACAAAAGTTTACAACAAATGTTTTTATCAGTGATGACACACGGATCAGAAACGTGGCTTCTTACTATGGGCTTTATAAGGAAGCTCAAAGTTGCACAGCCCGATATGGAAAGGGCTATGCTCGGTGTTTCTTTGCGAGATCAAATCAGAAATTAGAAGATCCGTGAACGAACAAAAGTCGCTGTCTTAACCCGACGGATTAGCAAGATAAAGTGGCAGTTTGTGGGGCACATAGCACGTAGAACTAACGTTCGATGGGGCAGAAAGGTTCTGGAATGGGGCCACGTACCGGCAAGCGCAGCGTGGGACGTCCACCCACAAGGTGAACAGACGACCTGATAAAGGTTGCAGGAAACCGCTAGATGCAGGCTGCTTCCAACCGGCCGATCTTGAAGTCACTGGAGTGGCCTATGTTTAGCAGTGGATGTCCTGTGACTGAAATGATGATGATGATGCAGTATTTAATTTCTTTTTTATAGGGTTGATTCAATTACTGCTTAAATATAGCAACTATTTTTATGGGACCAACATCAAAATTCCAAAAACACTTTCTTTCTTCTTTTCGTTACACGATTTAAAACAAAAGGGAAGTTCGAACCTATGAACATTGAGTCAATGGTACTTTATTTTCGTTCAGGTGTCGGCTTCGCAATGCTAGCCTGCTGCATCTTGACGGCCCTATGCACTGTCCACAGTGAGTGTTTGGTGCCTCGCGCTGTTCGTTCACTCGTTCCATTCTTTCTTTTTTCATTCAGGTGTTGGCTTCGCAATGCTAGCCTGCTGTATCTTGACGGCCCTAGCACTGTCGACAGTGAGTGCCTGGTGCCTCGCGCTGTTCGTTCACTCGTTCCATTCATTCTTGCCCTGGCTCCACTGCGCGGCCACAGCGACCAGGCCGGCTTGCGCGGCCAGGCATAGGCCGCTGAGCCCAGGGAGCGAGACTCCGAGCCAGTCATTCTTTTTGTAAGTGCTTTCTGACTCGCTTTTAGTATCAAAGATAATTATTAATAAGTAATTGTATTATTAGACGACTGTGTAGACTCGCGCTCCTGACTATAAGTGCTCATCAAATTAAAATTCTTTATTAAGTATTAGTCCCTCTTCCGGGCACTTATACACGTCCCAAAATATAACTTAGCCGTACTAGTTAGGTACTACAGCTTCAGGACTACATATATTATTGGCTGGTGATGAGAAGAAGCAGCGCACTCAGTCACCTTTGTCAGCCTGATTTTATTACAGGAAATACAATACAATTACAAGTTATTAGTATATAGTTATTAAGTCCACGCACTCTTGTCGTTCAAGTAATCTTCAACTTTGTAATACTTTCCTTTTTGCATAAGGATTTTATAACGCGATTTTAAACTCATAAACAGGCAGGTCAACAAGAGTTTGTGGTACTTTAGTGAACATTTTTAATCAAACAAACTTTACCTCTTGCGAGATTCGAACCCGCATACCTACTGCCAGGCTTTGTAGTCCGGAGCGCGAACCAATACACCAGACGGTGTACCATAACTTGTCTCCGTTAGTTTTCTTTCTTAGACATTTAACTATAAATGATTTTTAACATTTTCCCAGCAATTTCGTGTTGAACCTAAAGCGCGATAACCTGAAGTCGGGGCCTGGCAACGTGGTGTGGGAGCTGGGCGTCTACTTCATAATCTCTTGGATGCTCATCTACTTCATCGCAGTCAAGAGGATCTACAGCTATTCGAAGGTAAACAGTAGTTCCATTCAGGCTCTGCCTCAATCAGAGTAAGAACTTCAAGCTGAGTAGGTAAGGTCTTCACATCCTGACATAACACAGACATATAGTGGGACCGCTTGCTTTTATATGTTTTAATGTTATTCTAACATTTCGTTTATTTGTCATGACGTGTGCTGTTTGTGTGTGATGTCTAATGTATCTATAATAAATGTTTTTCTTTTTCGTCAATGTCGAGAAAGGAAAACACCCGCACTTGTTTTTATTGACTTTAATCCATTGAGTTGCTTGCTTGGGATTTCGTTAAGGATAAAATCCGAAACGAGATCATCAGGCAGAGGACTAAAGTAACGGGCATAGTCCAAAAAATGTATCAAGCTTAAGTGGCAGTGGGCTTGCCATATTTGTCGCAACACCGATGAAAGGTTAAGTAAAGGGTTCTCGAGTAGAGACCACGCCTAGGCAAACGTAGTGTAGCCCCAGTTCGATGGACCGACGACCTTAGGAAGATGGCTGGCAGTGGATGGATGAAAAAACCGGCAGATCGTGCTCTATGGCGCTCTTTGGGCGAGGCTTACGTCCAGCAGTGGACTGCAATAGGCTGAGTGATGATGATGATGAATCCATTGAGTTAAATTATATTAATGCTTTAATCTAATATTATTCTACCAGTGCCGAAACTGGGATGGTGTCAAGATTGCCACTCATCTCTTGTTAGCAGTAGCACAAAAATATGTTTAAGTAATTATTTAGTTGTGTATCTGTAAATGCCGGTAGTTTTAATCGCTTCGCCTTTGTCAAAGGACGCTGCGTTTGTTAAAGTATATTAATATTAAATTGTTAATTTTGGCCAAGCAATTATGTAATTTTTAGGGTTTCAAATTTTGATTTTCGCCAGTAACGCCATTTTCCGCAACACACGGTTTCCACTGAAAACCAACGCAATGGCTAGGACTTCACCTACGCCAACTTACTATATTGTATATGTTTGTCTTTCTTTACAGTTAAGGTTTACAAACAACTAGAAAGACAGACTTTAATAATATACTAGGTAAGTTGTAATATGATGGTTAGTGGACCGATAAAAACTTTTCTATTTTATTCTAGTTGGTGCTGTTCAAAGACGTAATGGCGTACTTTGTGGTCATTTGCTTCGCCCAGGGTGCGGCTCGATTAAATGGTGCGACCAACATGTTCAAAATATGCAACTGGACTGTACTTCTGAACAACATGCAGGTAGGATAAGAAAATGTTACTGGAATTTTCGTCAATATTATCAAGTAAAGTACATCTGCCTATAATAGGTCCGATTTTATTAGTGTTCATCCTGTTAACCTGTGACTATATAGGTGAAAAGCAATAGTAAAAACCAACTTTCAAATGTCTATCATAAAAACTAAAAAAGTTAAAAATAAATTACAAAATAACAACATCGACTTCATATTGCATGAAACTACCTATCTTCAACTCTTTCTCGTTCTGTACAAGGGGAAGGAATAAGACGGATAATCAGATGCTTAAACGTAGCAAAGATAGGACGAGTTTATGCAATATGAAGTCAATGTTGTTGATTTTTAACTTTTTTAGTTTTTATGGTACACATTTGAAAATTGGTTTTTACGATTGCTTTTCACCTATATAGTCACAGGTTAACAGGATGAACACTAATAAAATCGGACCTTATATACGGCAGGGCACAGACCTCACCTCAACTATGAGGTGGTGTGGGCTATACTCTACCACGCGGGCCCAGTGCGGATTGGTAGAGGGGTGAGCGTTTTCCAGTACTTGGTAGCTACATAAAAACCTTTCTTCTTCCATTTAGCTTTTCAATTCGAAAAGCAATGTCAATGATTTTGATTTTCTGTGGATCGTTGATCTTATCTCGCAAGGTAACCCCAATCATATCTCTTCAAAGCTGGGTAATTTTGAGCTGGTTCAAAAAGACACAATTTGCTCGACTGAAATATCGAATAAAGAAGATTCATCAGAAAGATTTTAAAGATGTCCACGGGTATTTTCTCAGATCTGGATTGATGCAGTAGAGTATTCCCTAATAGAGATGACGGTCTCCCATGGCTGCCTAGTGATGCTAGGGTCGTATTGCCCCAAGCAACAACACAAGCTCGGTACCACGGCGTTGCTCGCGTTCGCCGCTTCAAAAACGAGCTCGATGTTGAGCGCGTTCATACTGGGAGCGGCGCATGGAGCGTTGCAGAAGGACTATGATGTCAATAACACACTTGTAATGGGTGGTAAGTTTATGTTCTTATTGTAAGTGGTATATTAGCTGTACCTACTTGTATTTATCAAAAACTTTCGCCAAAAAGTGGGGGAGAAAACTGAAATTTGCTTGATCGTATTTCTGAGCCTTAGCTAGGCGAGACGGACTCGAAGCCAGTTTATGGGTTCGAATCCCGCAAGGTGCAAATGTTTGTGTGATGAGCAGAGCACGAGCTTTTGTAGGTACCTAAGCTGGGGTATTTAAATATATTTCTCCGTTATCATCAAGGACTAGGTGTGATTTCAAAAATCAATCTTTTATTTTATGCAAGTAATTGGAAGTCAAAAAAAGTTGTAAAACTTCCAAGCTACGATCGTACGCATTTTTCTGCTGCGCCTTCAACGACGTGCTTGTTTTCAGCCCGTTGTACCTAAAATAGTTTGACACCATCTGATGATCATGGTTCTATCATGGTGATAGTAGTGAATTAGTGTTGCTACAAATATAATAGCAGCGTTTTACCTGAAATAAAACGCATATTAAAATACTTACCTCACTGGAAGCTTTATATTGAGATAGCATATCCGTTTCCGTCGTTTTTTACCAGTTTTCGTACTTTTATTCCTCTAGTTTCCGGCCCAGTGGCGACACCTGGCGGCCGCGCGCCTTTTTTAGTTTTCTTTAAACAGTGCGACGCCATTTTTGTTCATTGGCTCACATACACCAGGCAGAAATTAAGTAGAAGCTTCCAGTGAGGTAAGTATTTTAATATGCGTTTTATTTCAGGTAAAACGCTGCTATTAAACTACTTGACCGTCACTGGAAGCTTTATATTGAGACCTGTTTGTTATCGCCTGGTGCCGCCACTTAGTAGTACCTAATAGGAAACCTTATTTACGCCAATGTGATTAAAGAGCTTTATAAAGTAAGATACAGTGTTTCATCAATGTAATTTTATAGAAAATTATTATATGATAAGAATATTTACTAAAGTCAATTTAATGGTTCGAACAACTGTAAGACAGTTTCTAAATTATTATTTTCAATTACTACTTGTAGTAGTTTTGAAACGTATTAGCTGACAGCCAATTTCCGCGGGCTAGAATTTAGTCCAGGTAATGATATTTAAGCCAACTTTTAGAGGCCACGGCTGATCTAACACTTCCAGGTGTTGCTGTAATGCCAGCTTCCTTGAAAAAAGTTTTCAGGAGATCCAACCAGCTATAATAGTACGTGAGGCGGGATTAACTATGCCCCTTATCGTAACAAACAAATTAGGTAGGGAAAAAAATATTGGGACGTGTAAAAGCGCTTAGTTTAAGCCTATTTACAGAAATAAATTGGTTTTAATGGTTTATTGGTTTTTATTATCAGATCTAACGCAGTGACTGAAATCTATTAATTGTCAGTAACGTCAAGTCATGTTATGTATACGTCTACCCAAGCAAAGGCAAGAAATTTGCAGTATGACGTAATATTTGAAAATTATTTGTGACGTCAAAGAAGTAATTAATAAGAAACGCAGTAAGTTTACCAACGTCCCAAATATGCGCTTTGGATGTCTCAGCATTTTTAGTTCAATGGACTTTAGAATATATTTTACCAGGTAGGTGATGCTTCAGTGTTACAGAGTGTAGACAAGACAGATTTGTGCAAAAGTATTGTATTGTATGACAAGTGATTAACTAAATGAAAATACAACAAAAAATATTGTGCTAGTTACGAACCGGTATTTATGTTAAAATGTTATTAAATTTTTTTTACTAAGACGTCCAACGATTCCAAGCTACGTCGTAGGTTTACACTAGACTTTCGCCAGGAATTTTGCAGTAAGAACACCTGCTCAGGGTTCCATGTTTCTATCGCTGCTGACCATCCCCACATTTCCAGACTTCGAGTGTTATGTCTTCGACTATCGGTGGAGGAAGACTGGTCGAAGTATTGATTAGGTGTTTTTGTAGTTTTTTCAGTGCAAGGTCCGAGCGCCAAAACACTTTTTCCCACCGAGGTACCACTAGTTGAAATATTCCCGTTGACTGATTTGGGTGTGTTAGAACTTTGGGGATCAGAAACGGTGGTGAAAACACACCCATGCGAGCTGGATGTTTAATGGGACGCTGAACGCGTCGTGAAACAGAGCTTGACGGTCTTTCAGATCTCGACTCAAATAATTGTAAACAACATGCGCGGTATCTGAGGCAAAATAATCTATTGTAGGGATTCCCAACTTGGCAAACACTATTTCCACACAAGCTGGTAGTAGGTGCCATTCTGGAGGTTGGCGATGATGCGACAAGTGATCGGCATCGTTTTTGTACTTTCCCGAGATGTGGTGTATGCTAAAGTATATTTGATGTTGATCTAGTATTCTCAAGATTTGATAGGTTTAATTTGTCGGAGGAGGGTAATGAAGTGGTGTTGACAGTTGACAGTTCTGAGTCCACCAGTTGAGTTCGTTGTATACATTGTTTTAAATATTAAGGTGATACTAAACCAGCACTATTACAAAGTCCTTGTTGAATAATATTTACTTTGAAGTTAATTTATTTTGCAATGAAGTTATACCGAGATTTCATTTTAGCTGTTATAATAGGTCTTCGGACCTCATAAACCTAAAGAAAGTCGATTGTGTAAATTGTAAACATTTATTCAATAAGGACCTGGACCTTTTCAAAATATAAAAATTAAAAATAATTTGTGAGAATCGAGAAGGTTCTCGGAGCCGTGTATTGCCATTTGGACTAACCAAATGGAATGCACATCATTTCTAACAACTCTTGTTTGTATACCAGGCGTAGACGCGCTGGTCTAATCTGCTATTTTTAAATGAAAATAGGCCTGTAAAAGATCGACCTTGCAGAGCCAGTCTTGGGGCTGATTAAGTCTGGGATGCGATAGATATTTATTAAATTGAAGCGGTTCTGCTATTACATAGTCGTTAAGCGCTTTGAGATTGAATAAAGGACGGACTGACCCTTGGTTCCCTCTAGAGTCCCTCGGAGCATTTGAGCGTCCTCTGGTACCACAGCGGGCGGACCGTGAACCTCGGTTGTGAAATAAACTCCTTCCATTAAAGTTCAGACTCTCGTATTGAGGTTGAGGATTCATGTGTTGAACCATGTGTGGATAGTTACTTTGGTTGTATTCACCCCGCCAGGGTGGGTGCGTAAAACTGCATGTGCATAGGAAGGTTTGGCTCATTAACCATGTTATGTATGAGCTCCACTCGATGAAGCTACTGATTTTCACAAGCCATGCCCCCTCGAGGGGCGGCTATTAGTTAGAATCGATTTAGATCGCGAACCATCAATTTTGGAGGGCCAAAATGCTTTACGAACACTAGTTACTTTGGTTGTATTTACCCCGCGAGGGTGGGTTGTTATATGCGTAAAACTGCATGTGCAAAGGAAGGTTTGGCTCATGAACCATGTTATGTATGAGCACCACTCGATGAAGCGACTGATTTTCACAAGCCATGCCCTTTCGAGGGGCGGCTATTAGAATCGATTTAGATCGCGAACCATCAATTTTGGAGGGCCAAAATGCTTTACGAACACTAGTTACCTTGGTTGTATTTACCCCGCGAGGGTGGGTTGTTATATGCGTAAAACTGCATGTGCATAGGAAGGTTTGGCTCATGAACCATGTTATGTATGAGCTCCACTCGATGAAGCTACTGATTTTCACAAGCCATGCCCCTTCGAGGGGCGGCTATTAGTTAGAATCGATTTAGATCGCAAACCATCAATTTTGGAGGGCCAAAATGCTTTACGAACACTAGTTACCTTGGTTGTATTCACCCCGCGAGGGTGGGTTGTTATATGCGTAAAACTGCATGTGCATAGGAAGGTTTGGCTCATGAACCATGTTATGTATGAGCTCCACTCGATGAAGCTACTGATTTTCACAAGCCATGCCCCTTCGAGGGGCGGCTATTAGTTAGAATCGATTTAGATCGTGAACCATCAATTTTAGAGGGCCGAAATGCTTTACGAACACTAGTTACTTTGGTTGTATTCACCCCGCGAGGGTGGGCTGTTACATGCGTAAAACTGCATGTGCATAGGAAGGTTTGGCTCATGAACCATGTTATGTATGAGCTCCACGCGATGAAGCTACTGATTTTCACAAGCCATGCTCCCACGAGGGACGGCTATTAATTAGAATCAATTTACACCCCCAGCCTTTTCCAAAACAGCCGTAAATGGTTCAGACTCAAATATATTTGTAGCAGACTAGGCGGGGGAATTCGGTTCAGTGTAGCTTTAACTAAAGGATCACGATCTTGGCTTGTAATAGTCTATCGTCGCATTTCTATAGCTTCTGCTCTGTGGCCACAAGCTAATTGTAAGAGGTGAGAAGATCACCTTTTTGAAATAGTTAGTCAACTTTTTTAAATTTCAAAATTAATGTCGGTATTTTTGGCCCACGAGAGAAGATTACGAATGTGTAATGCTTCCATTTGTTTTAATTTGCAATAGGTATTGGCTGCATAAGACCTATCGGGATATGCCTGGTGACGGAAGGTGTCATACATTTTTACCTATTCGTTTGTTTCTAGTTCTATGAAACCGCGAGTCTCAGCATATCTAACATCTGACCAAGTGGACCTATCTAAACGTTGGGCATCAAGTAACATTTTTAAAAGTTAAGGGGGCTTTTGGAACAGTTGGTTCCTTGAATTTCGTTTCAATATCAAATGTAAAGTATTGATTTGAACCCGGCTGTGCATTGTCATGATTGTTGTCAGTGACGAAATCCTGGTTAAAAAGGTCCCTACTAACCTCTGAACAAATCTAGGCCCCGTCTTGATAACCTACATCAACAATATTTTAATTATCGGTAGCAACAATATGATTCGAACAATGTTGCGGAGCTCACCCATTTCCTGGAGTAGTTTTTGTTCGGTGAGGACGAGCTCGATGATGAACTGCTACTACTGGAGCTACTTCGAGTACGCTTGCTCGGTAGACGACACAGTATCATTATCATTAATTCTGAAAATAATCTCACTTTAGTAAATGGAAGTTAAGAAAAAAATATCTAGACACAAATTATCATGTAAAAAGTGGCAAACACATAAAACTGTAACTGAGATCCGAACGGTAAAACCGTTAAATGTAAAGATCTCGTTATAATTACAATATCTTATTTAAACATCGCAATTGCGGTAGTTGATTTTTCTACTTACGTGGTTTTATATTCACTCACTTTTATCACTAGTTTTGAATAACTTATAAAATAAACGGTTATGGCTTGACGCAGAGACAGAGCTTGCTGCGTACAAGTTGCTTCGACGGAATACGAAACGCCAATGAACAAAAATGGCGTCGCACTGTTTAAAGAAAACTAAAAAAGGCGCGCGGCCGCCAGGTGTCGCCACTGGGCCGGAAACTAGAGGAATAAAAGTACGAAAACTGGTAAAAAACGACGGAAACGGATATGCTATCTCAATATAAAGCTTCCAGTGACGGTCAAGTAGTTTAATGTACTTATTCGGTTCGGCATTAATCGGCACAGACGAGCAGAAGAACAGAATATGTGTAGATCTGTGTAATGCAGTACATGCTTCAGTCCCCCCTAGCTTAACCAACAAAACACGATATGTTATGATATGATATAGCGATTTATTGACACCCAACTGTCAAAACTGAATGAACTTTTTATCGGAACAGTGAGCACGATCGTGACATCACTGGCATGGACATGCTTGCTGTTTCGATAAAAGTTCAAAATGGCAACTATGTAAATTAAATTTTGACTGTTGGTGTCGATAAATCGCTATATCATATCATATCGTGTTTTGTTGGTCAATATGCTAGGGGGGCAGATCGGCTTTGTTGTTCAACCGACAATGCTGGCCCGAATATGTGTGTAGCTACCCTTCCCTTACGTACGATTCAAGTTAATTTGAGCGCAGGTGTAATATAATAATGTTTCAGGCTCGTCCACATCGATGGTGATGTGGGCCGAGTACGTGACCAGGCTCCCTGGAAGCCAGTTTTGGTCTGGGCTGTTATTTTTCACGATGTTTGTGCTGGCAATTTCTTCAACTGTGAGTACTTACCTAAAGATGTTTATCAGTATTTAGTATGATTTATAGATACCACCCTATAAGGGAACGTAACTAATTTCGTTAGATCCTGTATAGGTAGGTAAGTTAATAATATTGTATAATATACAATTTTAGTAACTTTTTACATATTATGTAGGTATGTAGGCACAGTGTTTTTATGGTCACGAGCTATAATTTTAGGGCTTAGGTATGATTTACCAAATTTTATCGAAAAAAACCTTATCTAAAGAGCTGTGCTAATTTGATTATTTTTTTATTTTTTATTCTCATTTATCTATGTCGTATTCGTATCACAAAACCATGCGTGTGTACCTGCTAAAACCTAGTATCAAAACACAAGTCTTAAGTCTCAAGTTTAGTCATGATTGGAATTTTACAGAACGTTGCTAATTAGTAAATAAATGTTACATTTCCAGGCTCTGCTAGTTCAAACAATTATGTCGACGCTGACGGCGCATTCAATTCGAAAAATCACTTGGGCGTTTTTGATCTTTATTTGCGTTTTATTCTGCTTTATTGGGATCATCACATTGTGCACACAGGTATTTTTATTAATTCCTAAATATAATTATAATACTTAAGGTATTTCAAAAATATCTGGCGCGGCTGCTATATGAAGATGAAAGTACCTACTTAATAAAAACTACTCTTTAGCTTGCTATCCATGAGGCAATGTCAGCGACTTTTGTTCGTTTACGGATCTCATTTCTGATTCAATCTCGCAAAAAAACACGAAGCATGCTTATGGACATGGTCAGAAAGCTAACTTGACGACCGTCTGGTGTAGTTCGCGCTCCGGACTTCAAAGCCTGGCGGTTGCGGGTTCGATTCCCGCGAGGGGCAAATGTTCGTGTGATGAGCACGAGCATTTGTGCCTAAGTCATGGATGTTTTATAAACGTATTTAATTAAATAAGTATGTTTATTCGTTATCTAGTTAGTCGCCACAGTACAAGCTATGCGTAATTTGGGGCTAGTTAATTGGTGTAATTGTGGAAACAAGTATAAAAAAAACTTAATTCCAGGGCGGTCTGTACATCTTAAACTTCCTGATGGAGTGGCCGATATCCAAGCCTCGTACGCTGGTCGCAGCCGTGGTGGCCATCGTCGTGACCTACTTGTACGGCCAGACCACGTTCTGCGAGGATGTTTACTACGCGGCGGGCGAGTACCCTAGCGTCTATTTGAGAGTGTGCTGGGCTTTGACACCGTTTTTCCTTATGGTATGTATCAGATAACTTGTTAAATATGAGCTCTTGAAACAGACTTGATTTTGACCTATTCTACTTTTTTGCATGCAATAAATATAGCAAGATTTAATGGAATAGGTACCAGAAACGACTGCATGTTGATGTGATAAAACTGGGCTCCAAGTCTGCTAATTTACAGTGGCAATTTAATATCAATTGGATCTCATTGTAATTGCTTGACACATTTTATATTCGGCTACTAATTAACTGACTAAAATTAATTACTAAAATGGGTTGCAGAATACCAAATGTATCAAACAATTACACATTTGGTATTCTGCTACTAATTTAAGACTTAAATTTAAGAATTAAGTTGGTAGCAGAATACCAAATGCGTCAAACAATTGCAATGAGATCTGATTGATGTTAAATTATGCCACTTTTAAATTAGCAGACTTGGGACCCTGATGTGATGCCGTAAATGAAAATAAAAAAGTTTAACGAAGGCTATACTGCCATTGCCTGTAGATTACAGTGTGTCCTTGGAATACTTAGAACGGGCGCATAGCGGGGTGGTTCCCGAAATTTTTGGCTCTGAGGTACATTTTTATTGATCAACGACGTGTAAAACTAATTTTGTTAACTTATAATTAGTCGCCGCGCGGGGTCTATCGGACCCCAAGCGAGTTTGTTTTCACCATATTTAGGAAGGTAAATGTTGCACGTACGAGCCCGTGCGTTTAGTAGCTTTCTGCCTCACGGGCCCATTTCCCTCTTAGTGTTTTCTAAGCCGTTATCTTGAATGCACGTGCCACACGGAGTTGTGGGGTCTGACGAACCCCACGCGACTGAACCTGCAAGTTCTGGCTATCAGTTCCAGACTCCAGTGCTTTCAAAGGCCGTTTCCACCTACTATATGCGATCTTCTCACAGAAAATCCAAAACTATTTTTCTAAAATGTTTGATTCATGTGCCTTGTATTAATCAATACGTATTTTTAACAAATAGAGCAAAACCTTGGGGTCTGCTCAGACCCCACGCGACTAAGTGTGAATAATTTCAGCGCGACTAACTAAAGTTTAAACATTTTGGACACCGAAATCACGTCATCAAACTTTATCCCTTTAGCTACGGCTCTAGCCACTATTTCATTAAGACTTCAGGCCGTTGTCTGTAATCAGTGTGTGTACGTGTCGAGCGCGTGGCCGACCGGCGAGGCAGGGCTGCGGGACTCGCTGCTGCAGGGGCTGGCGCTGCTGCCGGCCGCCCTCGTCATGCTGTTCTACATGGTCTTCAAGTGCAGAGTCCGGGTACGCAATTGTAGAAAACGCGTTAATTATATTTCACTTCTTTATTTAAAGGTTAAAAATATAATTATTGAACATCACATACATTGCTCTGATCCTAAGGTATCTAAGTAGCTAAGGCACTTGTGTTAAAATCAGAAACGACGGCACTACTACACCCAGACCAGAGTCAATACAGAGAAGTTCGCTTTCTACATTGACCCGAGACCGGGGATCGAACCCGAAACCTCAGAGACGACGACGCCATATACAGTGTTTAAGAGAATAGGGACTCTTTAAAACCACGTGATCACCTGGTCATATACAACAACTTTTTTATGGGCGTAACATCTAAACCGATATTTTTTTTTAGATACTTCATACAAACTTACTCGCATATCTCGATGATAATGTATGGATCATCTAAAAATAATTCATTCATTCATTCATATCAAATTCGTTCAATATGTATTTATTTATTTATAAAATTAAAAAGTATATATCACCAGCTCTATATTACGTGGTTTTAAGAAGTGTCCCATTTTTTTTGTACACCCTGTATAGTCTGGCGTGCTCACCTCTCTGCGTCGGTCGGTCGTCCGGTTGATGCATGAACAGATTTTCACGAGTTTTGCATATTAATCAATAAAATAAATGGTACAGTTGTGCTTGAATTTGCTAACGAATTGTGTATTTACGGAATTTCCTTGTCTGTTTCAGAATATTGTGAGAAGCGAGAAATAATGTATATTTTTACAGAGACGACCCATGTTTATTATTAATAATATGAGTTGTGTTGTGCTTGTCGCCTCAGTTTATTTGATTGCATACAACTTGTTTGATATTTGAGCATTTGAAGATATATTAATAACAATAAAAGATTTTTTTCTGAATGACACCATATTTTATTCACAAAATTTTCATAACACCAATTTGTTACCAAAATAAAGGATTATTTTTATAATTAGTCATACACACATATGCACATAACAACTTAATGTCGATTGTAATAGACAATGCTTTCTTTGCAGTATGTAGTTTTTTTTGTCTTTTTATGTTTCCGTTGGAACATTATCTATTACGACCAGCAGGAGTATTTTTTTACACAATATTTCAAATAAAATATTTTCAAACAAAAATACAAATCCAGTTGTGTTCCATTGGGGAAAAAACACTCCTAGGTAATACAGCCTTGGATCTTATCACTAAAATTAACTGTAACTTAAATAATGAACCTCTCATATAAAAATAATAATAAAATTAATGTTATGCATATTACATACCTCTCTAGAACCTAAGTAGATAGACCGCCAACGTGTTTTAATTATCTGTTACCCCATTTGTATAACTATGCATATTTTTAAAGTCTATTGCACATTATTTTCTAAAAGCAATAAGAACAGCTATTTCGTATAAATTCACGTCTGATAAGGTAACCGTTTAAAATATTCGATCATAATCAGTAAATAATTGCACCAAAGGATTTTGATGGGGACTAGATGATGTAAGTTGTTTGTGAAATTGTTCACATTATAAAGTACGGAAATAAATCATTCAAAAACTTGTCATTCATTATTTTTTGATACATGCAGTAAGTTTGCCTACACAGTATTAAAATAAGAAAAATATGACACGCCAAGATCATGTCATCTCGGATAGCCCTTAACCTTTTTTTTTTTCATATAGGACAGATTCTGTATTAGCCAGGTTCCAGATTGGTCAGAATGTAAAACTATGTAAAAATCTAAATATACATTTTGAACCTAGTCGACTTTCGTATGAAAAAATATAGAGACCTAATTGTCACTTTTAATAAGCGTTGTTATGATACCAAGCTTCGATATGACTGATGTCGCCTGTGATTAGTGGTTTGCCACCATTATCGGGGTTCCAGACTTGTGTCAAACCTTCGACGAAATATTAACAACTGAAACATACTATTTTCAATTGCTCTATAGTCGACAGTTGGACACAAGCAGTGCTAATTATAATTTATTAGGTTTATACATTCGGATGAACAAAATATTTCCGTAATAGGCCTAGTCCTGTAAATCTGTCTCATACTGGAACCTGTCCTAAATAAACTAATTCGTCCTCAAACCACGTACTAAAGAGAGCTGGTCATTAATTTCTATGATTCATTAGCATTACATTTAATATTACAAACTCCTTAGTAATTATTATTATTACCTAAAAGATAAGCTCTCATATAAATAATTCTGTAAGCAATGGTTTTAACAAGCTTGTGGTATTGGAACAGAAAAGGCAAATCGGTGCGAATCTTATGGTGTGGCGGCAAACGATATATCGTAAGTAGTAAATTCTGTCACTCAATTCATTCAAATACTTATTTCAAATCACTAATGTGATCATAAGAATCGTAAGCAATTGTGTTGGCACATAACGACAAATAGTGAACATAGAAAGCTGCTCTTTCTCTAAATAAAAACTAAACAATATTTCGATTTCACTCACAACTATTTTGATCAGATATTTAAAAACTATCATCAGGAACGTTCACTAATCGATAAACTCTTTAAACTAATGTACATAATGTAACAATTTTATAATCTACACAGAATTAATTTATAGTAAATAATGTGACAGTGATAAGATGACAAATCAATGATTTAATGATTTTTATTTGGGTCGATAAGTATTCTATATAAATTATAGTGTACTATACATGTTATAAGATTAACATTTATTATTTTAAAAGTCAATGTATTTAAATATCAGTGCTAGCTGTCATTTATAACAGTAGATGTCCTAATATCTACGTCACAGCCAACTGCGAAAGTATCATTCAATACATAGTTATAAATGCCTGAGTTAGCTAGTAGAAACGTTTTATTCCGATTGTGAATCAGAGTAGAAGTGTAAGACAACTATTCCATTATATGGTACACAAATAATGTACTGTATTATTTGAACAATTAAAAACATACCATGTGGTACACAATACATTGTACTTACATTTTAGACATCACAATATATTCGAAATAGTTATTTTTATGACAATATTACGAGCCCGCTCATATAAGTAGTAGATATTATCAACACGTTTATACAATTTCTACTCAGATCGACAATCATAAGAGGTTCGTTACAACATACAGAAACTAGAAACTATTCAATAAATACGCAACATAGACACTTAACTAAAAAGGCAGTTGTTATAATAAAACCTTACTCACTACTGTGCTCCTTCTACGATAGCTGACATTCGGTGAGCCTGCGTTCAGTATTCATAATATTTCTGTATACTACACCAACCTTCCGGTAACTAATTGTTCAGAGTGCGATCATCGATGAGCCGCTGAACAAACAACGATAGTTAACTGGTCTATTGAGATTGTACAGAAGCAAAGATTATAGGATATTATCAGAAAGTTAAGTTTTTTATGCAGTTTTTGCAATGGTTAGAGTGTAGTACACACAAAAAACTGAATGCTTAGAACATGCGAAACTATTTTGCGACTGTGCAATAACTCAGTTGGTACAGATGTGCTAGATTTGTGCAGCTATGTGGCCCTATGCCTTGTAAAATCGTAAATTTGTTCTGCTAGAGAACAATCAATAAATTAAGTTATCAATAAATAATTATATAAATCGGGATTTTAATAGATTGTGCATTTAGATGGGATTCTGTGGGCCAAAACCGTGGCTTGGAAACATTTAGTTTTTACACAGGACACTTATTTTACAAACCCTGGTTAATCCTATGCACCGGTTATTTTAATAGTGCTATTCATTGTTTTTGTATTCCAGTTAGCAAAATAATACAAGGCTAAAATGGGATCACAATACTGAATACTGCAGCTTTTTACTACAATATACACATTCTAGTGTCCTTATAAAAAATCATAGATTCGTTGACGTTTTGTTTCCAATAGTAAATTCCCTGTGAACATACAAAGACGAAGTGTATTGCAAACAAATGTTTAAACTTGTATTACAATAGTTATTGCCATTTTTCTTCACGTAATTACTCTATTCTATGACCTACCCTCAATCCAAATAGTATTAACAACAACCAAGTTATACATATAAAAAGCTTAGCAAGTTAGTAAATAAATTTGTATCAGAAATTATCATACAAAACTAAATCTATTTCGATTCATTATCATAATAGTTAAATTGACTAATTTTAAGACTAAAATATTTTTCATACATTTGGACACATACCAAACAGGTTACAATATTATATCCTAAAAATGAATAGGCACTTTTTAAATGCCTTTAGTAGAAAAGCTCTAATTTAGTAGCAATTTTAAATGATATCCATACTTTTTGGTCAATTTTGTAATAGCAAAATATTATTATCATTCAAACACTAAATAAGGCATGATGTATTGCCTTCATCACTCAAGGAAGGATATTTACACCCAAGTATCACGCGTCTTAGACAACAACATTATTGTGAGATCAAAGGTTTCAAGATGATCTTTGCACTAGCTCAAACCACAAATCACTATATCCAATCCACTTTACAATACATAATAAATTAGATAGTAAAATTTTGTATACCCAACAGTTCAGCTAATATTTATTCGGTGCTCACACACACAACAGAAAAAGAAACGCAGATATCGAGTTGATTTTGAATAATATTAAAAACAGACATTCCTCACGTAACGTAGCAACTGCGAGACGATAGACAATCTATTTATATTTAACACTTATATCGTTATAACAATATTATACAGACTACTAACGATCCATTGATGTAATCACCATCCATATCACACGTAACAAGGGCACTGCTTGCCTTGTTTAGTCCATCCAAGCACCGATTCTTTGAAACACTACCACTAGGCTGAGGCTTGCACTAGAGACGACAATACTAGGCAATGAAGCCACTTTATATTTAGGTTGAGATGTGAACACACACACAGGGCAAATTAAAGAACAGGTTTTGCCAGTCACAGTGAAACTATGTTTGCACAATAGAAACAGAAAAATCAAGCATATTACATGGCCCCGTCAAATGTTGCAGTTCATATTTGTACTTTATTTTCATACAAATACTAACATAGCACAATGACAAAAAAATGTTCCACTCGGTTATCATTTGAACAAACTCAACCAAATACATGTGACCTCACAGCTAAATAATCATAGCAGATTCCGAACTGATCTTTGGTGAAGTCTCAGCCTACAATCTGTACGGTCCCTAAATTACATTATCATTTAGTTTCTAGGACGAAATATTCCAATCAAGATACATAGTCTTTCTCACAATTAGACACAATGTAATGCTATTTCATATGGAATATCATCTATATTCCCTTTTAGAAATGTCGCATTTTAATTGTGATTTAGCGTACCAATTTAATAATTTTAAATAGTAGAACCATCAAGAAAGAATACGTATTTTGAATGCTTTTATACTACTATAATGTTTTTTTTACATTTTTTGTAATTTATAACACCACAATTCCATATTGTCTAGTAGGGAACATTCTAATTAACAAATGTGGTGAGTTGGAGCTTCACCTAGATTCCAAGTTTTTATTTCATATACAAAGATGTCAAAACATACAAAACCTATAAAATAGATTATAAATTGATGTGTTCATAAGCAAAATTAAAAGTGTAACACAATTAAATACATAAATTTGCTCCAACCTGTTAACATAATACTAATTGTTATTTACAGTGTTGCCGATAAACAGATAAAATATAAAGGCCAATATCTACCATGCTGTAATGTAACAATAGATTATAATTAATTCTTATTCAGTAATGCTACATTAGGGCTTGTGTAGATCCGACCAAATGACAAACGCAAACAAAATGTCTTAATTTTGTACTTTATAACTGACATTTAATCATTTACAAGTAAATTGTAACCCTAATACGAAAGGCTATCAATGTACACAGTATATTACAATTTCTGAGATAGTGTAGCTGTTAGCATAGTAAGAAATAATCATCAAAGTTTAAAACAAAAACAAATGCAACTAAAATTGAAATTAATTAACAGTGATGGATGAGATAATATAAAATACACACTAACAACCACCCCATAATTTTTACATAGCTTCAGAAAGCACTTTTATTTTTAAAAATGTACACTTACATTAGTTTTTCGTATTTTTTTTGCACTGTATAGTCCTCAGAGGCACATTTTACATATTTACAGGCCGAATTGCGCAATTTCTTCGTTCAAACTAGTCTATTCACAAACACTTATGTTTTTCTCAAATGCACAGCTACCATTTCACATGCCAATCCAGCAGCACACGACACTTACTCCTACCAAAATTTTCAAAAATAATTGCTTAATTTTCGATTTATTTTGGCATACCAACGAAAAACGATTTCACTATACCGTAGATTCGTGTCATTATCCTCAAGTTGCAATTTCTAACTATACTTTTATAAAACTCATTCTTCAATCCGTCCATGACTGCGGGTATTCCCCTGGTATCAGTTCAAGAGCTGCGGACTGGTAGCACACTTTGTATCACTATTTACTCTTTCACACAACGGAGTTGTCCTTGTCAGTTGCCACTGGGCTTTGTAGCGCCCGCGTCACCCTCGTATCGACGCATCTGCAAGTAAAAAGACTTGTTATTAGTCTCTGCGTATCTATATATAGCTCAGCGCTCAAGATTCGAACCACAAGTTGTAAGGTTAAGATATTATGAGCAGGTACGGCATGCGCGGCGCTTCGGCTGCAGTAGAGGGCGGTAAGGAGTACTGTACCGCTAGTCACTCCGGCTTGGGCGCGCGGTGCGGCAGCGTGTCGTGGCGCCGGTACATGAGCAGGTACGGCATGCGCGGCGCTTCGGCTGCAGTAGAGGGCGGTAAGGAGTACTGTACCGCTAGTCACTCCGGCTTGGGCGCGCGGTGCGGCAGCGTGTCGTGGCGCCGGTACATGAGCAGGTACGGCATGCGCGGCGCTTCGGCTGCAGTAGAGGGCGGTAAGGAGTACTGTACCGCTAGTCACTCCGGCTTGGGCGCGCGGTGCGGCAGCGTGTCGTGGCGCCGGTACATGAGCAGGTACGGCATGCGCGGCGCTTCGGCTGCAGTAGAGGGCGGTAAGGAGTACTGTACCGCTAGTCACTCCGGCTTGGGCGCGCGGTGCGGCAGCGTGTCGTGGCGCCGGTACATGAGCAGGTACGGCATGCGCGGCGCTTCGGCTGCAGTAGAGGGCGGTAAGGAGTACTGTACCGCTAGTCACTCCGGCTTGGGCGCGCGGTGCGGCAGCGTGTCGTGGCGCCGGTACATGAGCAGGTACGGCATGCGCGGCGCTTCGGCTGCAGTAGAGGGCGGTAAGGAGTACTGTACCGCTAGTCACTCCGGCTTGGGCGCGCGGTGCGGCAGCGTGTCGTGGCGCCGGTACATGAGCAGGTACGGCATGCGCGGCGCTTCGGCTGCAGTAGAGGGCGGTAAGGAGTACTGTACCGCTAGTCACTCCGGCTTGGGCGCGCGGTGCGGCAGCGTGTCGTGGCGCCGGTACATGAGCAGGTACGGCATGCGCGGCGCTTCGGCTGCAGTAGAGGGCGGTAAGGAGTACTGTACCGCTAGTCACTCCGGCTTGGGCGCGCGGTGCGGCAGCGTGTCGTGGCGCCGGTACATGAGCAGGTACGGCATGCGCGGCGCTTCGGCTGCAGTAGAGGGCGGTAAGGAGTACTGTACCGCTAGTCACTCCGGCTTGGGCGCGCGGTGCGGCAGCGTGTCGTGGCGCCGGTACATGAGCAGGTACGGCATGCGCGGCGCTTCGGCTGCAGTAGAGGGCGGTAAGGAGTACTGTACCGCTAGTCACTCCGGCTTGGGCGCGCGGTGCGGCAGCGTGTCGTGGCGCCGGTACATGAGCAGGTACGGCATGCGCGGCGCCTTCGGCTTCAGTACGCCCGCCTCGCCGACCTGCGTCACCGTCGAGTCGTCGTACCTATAACACATACCATTACTTAATGTTAGTGTGGGACTTGCATAGTATTAGCGGGTGACTGGAGGGATGGTACTCAGTTGTTGTTGTCCACAAATGAACTTTCGGAGACGAAAAATAAGTGTGGCATCATTGTAAATGCGTTAATTGTAAGGGTACGTCTAGATCTGGCGAATGCGCAGCTCGCGCGCAGCACTCGTTCCGTTACTGCAATCGTTTCGCAAAGAGGCTCTCTTTAGTGAAACTCATGCAAGGCGTGTACAGTACAGATCTGCGCGCGTGCAGTTCCAAGAAGTAGGTGTAGCTCACAGGTCGGTCAAACATGAAACGCACGAGCGCAGCCACAGGCTGCACGTTCGCCAGACGGCTCCCTTAGAAAGTTTCCGTTTTGACACTTTTGGAAACCTTGAAATTAGCGTAGGCATTTAATAAACTCATATGAATTGAAATGACATTACAGAATAACCAGCTAATGTATATCTGCATTTGCTTCAATTTAGTTCGGTCTCCTTAACGTAAGCCAGACTTACATTCAACCAATTTTTTTTGTTTATTGTATGTTGCTTACCACGTGAATAATACAATTTCACGTTTTTACTAAGCATGACATGACCAAAAACAAGAGAGTTAAATAATATAGGAAGTTAGCTCTTGAGTCAAGTGACTGTTACTAGAAAGCATGGAAACAGACTTTATAATTATAGTTTTGGTCATGTCGTTGTAACTATAATCAAACTCACATCAAATTAAACTTGTATCTATAAATAGGAGTATGTTTACTGATGTATTTAGATTAGACATTGGTTTTATTCTCCCTTTCGAACAAAGCTTGTACAACTTTGTTCGAAAGGGAGAATAAAACCAATGTTTTTAGACTCGGAAAAAATCGTGTTATTTGATAAAAAGTAGATATTATCTCACCTAATCCAGCCCACTTGGTCGTGGTAGGTATCAGTGAGGTAGTGCCCTTTGACCGCCTCCACGCCCTCGTGGTACACCACCGCAAACAGCTTGTATAGCCGCTGGTTACGAGTGTACTTCACTTTTGACGTCGTCATAATACCTGTAATAAGAATGATAGTTAGGTTCCCGAATAGATGAGAGCGAGTGATGCTTGTTGTGGAGTATACTCAGAATATAGTGTCCACAAGTTCATGATTTCAATATCATTTTCAGAGACGAAAAATAAAGTACATCATTGTAGAATTGGATGGATGCAAAAAATATGTACGAAATCCGTTAGCAGCAAATGTTTGTGAACCATTGTCGGATGGTATATTTTCTTTCCTGTAATTTGTCTATTCCTGACAAAATTCTACAGAGAGAAGTTCAATGTTGCTGAATATAGGATATTTACGTGTTCATTTAGTTACATGAAACTTCGATTTGGCTAAAGTGGGATGTTCTATCGAGATTACAATCGAGAATATTGAAGATTACAAAGTTATAATATTGGTTTACGGCCCGATTTCAGTACGGACTAATTTAGTAAACAATCTTTTCTAAATCGGCTAGGGTCTGGGTGTCCTGGGAGACGCCACTGGCAAAATCCTTGTACTGTATTTGCTGTAGTAAGTAATAATAATAGTGAAAATCGACCTACCACTCACAGGAAGTCGATGTTACGATTTTGGCGGTCTTATAATAGAAATGTATTTATTTATAATAGGTACACAGACAGATTACAGCCGAACATGATAATGTTTTAGATAGGTTGGGTAATATAAGGCTAGACTGTAAGCTATAAAAAAAATAATAGATAAATAGACACTCTTTACTGCCCACCACACAAAACAAACAGTATAAAAGAAAAAATACATTTAAGATGATACAATTTAAGCGATCTTAATGCATAATATTTGTACTCACGGGGGTCAATCTTCAAATCGATAGGAAAGTCGATGTTCTTGACGATCTTAGCCGTGTGCCCGTCTGCATCCAGCTGGAAGCATTTGAGGTGCAGCAGTAGTACCACGGGCAGCTGCTCTAGCGACAACTGCTGCCACGCGTCCGGCACGCCTTCTAGGGTATCCTTATTGGCTAAGAGCTCTAGGGCGTCTTTCACGCTGTTCGCACGCTGGAATAAAAAAAATAGCGAGTTAAAAAATTGGTCAGGTTTCAGGGTGTGTGTGGTTGAGTTTAGTATTAACTCAGAAAAGTTTGTCTACATGTTTTGTACACGTTTTGTGTTTCAGAGACGAAAAATATGAAACATCATTGTAAATGATAATTGAATAAGAAAAATAATGATAAATTCACAGGTTCATGCGTCGACGTCCGATATCTGCGTTTTGTGTTCCAATGAGATGACTATTAAGGTAAAATATGGTAGGTCTTAAGATGAACATGGACAAAACAAAGGTAATGTCGAATGCCTATGTTGCGCCCTACCCAGTACTAGTTGGAAGCTCTATCCTCGGAATTGTTGACAAATATGTTTATTCGGGACAAGTGATCCAGTTAGGTAGTTCCAATTTTGAGAAGGTCAATCGATGAATTCAACTCGGCTGGACAGCGGTCGGGAAACTACACAATATCTTCTCGTCCAAAATACTTCAGTAATACTATGGGCCTGATAAGAAAGCTCAAAGTTGCACAGCGCGCTATGAAAAGGGCTATTATGCTCGGGTTTCAGATCAAATCAGAAATGAGGAGATCCGTGAACGAAACAAGTCGCTGACATAGCCCGACGGATTACCACGCTAAAGTGGCAGTGGGCGGGGCACATAGCACGTAGAATGACGGTCGATGGGGCAGAAAGGTCCTGGAATAGAGGCCACATATCGTGGCAAGGCGAACTGGCAATGGATGCAGAAAGACACTGGGGGAGGTTTATGTTCAGCAGTGGACGTCCTGTGGCTGAAATAATGATGATGATGGTACTGTACAGGGTGGATATTTTAGTGTGTACCTACCTCTATGACGAGCTGCAAGGTAGAGAACGGCTGCACCGCATCAGTCACGTCATGCGGGTGTGGATGCGGGAGATGTCCGCCGCCATGTGAAGTGTTCAGTAGCTTATGTACTCACCTCTACACCCAGGTGTAGCGTAAAGAACGGCCACACTGCATCAGTTATGTCATGCGGGTGCGGGGCGGCGCGTCTAGCCGCACGATGCAGGTCGCGTGGAAGATGCCGGCCACTGTGCGTAGTGTACGCACCTCTATATCCAGCTGCAGAGTGAAGAAGGGCTGCACGGCGTCGGTGACGTCATGCGGGTGCGGGTGCGGGTGGGGGTGCGGGGCGGCGCGGCGCAGTGTACGCACCTCTATATCCAGCTGCAGAGTGAAGAAGGGCTGCACGGCGTCGGTGACGTCATGCGGGTGCGGGTGCGGGTGGGGGTGCGGGGCGGCGCGGCGCAGTGTACGCACCTCTATATCCAGCTGCAGAGTGAAGAAGGGCTGCACGGCGTCGGTGACGTCATGCGGGTGCGGGTGCGGGTGGGGGTGCGGGGCGGCGCGGCGCAGTGTACGCACCTCTATATCCAGCTGCAGAGTGAAGAAGGGCTGCACGGCGTCGGTGACGTCATGCGGGTGCGGGTGCGGGTGGGGGTGCGGGGCGGCGCGGCGCAGTGTACGCACCTCTATATCCAGCTGCAGAGTGAAGAAGGGCTGCACGGCGTCGGTGACGTCATGCGGGTGCGGGTGCGGGTGGGGGTGCGGGGCGGCGCGGCGCAGTGTACGCACCTCTATATCCAGCTGCAGAGTGAAGAAGGGCTGCACGGCGTCGGTGACGTCATGCGGGTGCGGGTGCGGGTGGGGGTGCGGGGCGGCGCGGCGCAGTGTACGCACCTCTATATCCAGCTGCAGAGTGAAGAAGGGCTGCACGGCGTCGGTGACGTCATGCGGGTGCGGGTGCGGGTGGGGGTGCGGGGCGGCGCGGCGCAGTGTACGCACCTCTATATCCAGCTGCAGAGTGAAGAAGGGCTGCACGGCGTCGGTGACGTCATGCGGGTGCGGGTGCGGGTGGGGGTGCGGGGCGGCGCGGCGCAGTGTACGCACCTCTATATCCAGCTGCAGAGTGAAGAAGGGCTGCACGGCGTCGGTGACGTCATGCGGGTGCGGGTGCGGGTGGGGGTGCGGGGCGGCGCGGCGCAGTGTACGCACCTCTATATCCAGCTGCAGAGTGAAGAAGGGCTGCACGGCGTCGGTGACGTCATGCGGGTGCGGGTGCGGGTGGGGGTGCGGGGCGGCGCGGCGCAGTGTACGCACCTCTATATCCAGCTGCAGAGTGAAGAAGGGCTGCACGGCGTCGGTGACGTCATGCGGGTGCGGGTGCGGGTGGGGGTGCGGGGCGGCGCGGCGCAGTGTACGCACCTCTATATCCAGCTGCAGAGTGAAGAAGGGCTGCACGGCGTCGGTGACGTCATGCGGGTGCGGGTGCGGGTGGGGGTGCGGGGCGGCGCGGCGCAGTGTACGCACCTCTATATCCAGCTGCAGAGTGAAGAAGGGCTGCACGGCGTCGGTGACGTCATGCGGGTGCGGGTGCGGGTGGGGGTGCGGGGCGGCGCGGCGCAGTGTACGCACCTCTATATCCAGCTGCAGAGTGAAGAAGGGCTGCACGGCGTCGGTGACGTCATGCGGGTGCGGGTGCGGGTGGGGGTGCGGGGCGGCGCGGCGCAGTGTACGCACCTCTATATCCAGCTGCAGAGTGAAGAAGGGCTGCACGGCGTCGGTGACGTCATGCGGGTGCGGGTGCGGGTGGGGGTGCGGGGCGGCGCGGCGCGCGGCGCGGTGCAGGCGCACGCGCGTGCGGCCGCGGAAGATGTCGGCCACTGGCGTGCGACGCGCGGCCCAGCGACGCTCGACTGCGCCGCGGTTGCGGGGACCCATCACCTAGAGATACATGTGGTATGAGAGATTTCAAATGAACACGTCATCTTCCTCCTAATATTTTAAATGCGAAAGTTTGTAAGTATGGATGGATGTTTGTTACTCTTTCACGCAAAAACTACTGAACTGATTGGGATGAAATTTTGCATACATATAGAATATGATCTGGATTAACATAAAGGAAACTTTTGATCCCGGTTAAATGTTTCAGTGGGATATATGGAATAAACTAAAGAGCACGCGAGCGAAGTCACGGGCAACAGTTAGTAATATATAAAACAAAGTCGGGTATGTTACAACTTTTGTATAACTCGAGAATGGCTGGAGAAATATAAATATACAAGCAGAAATATATTTGAGACAATCTCTACGGACCAGCGTAAGGGACATAGTTTTCTTCGTCCGCAGCAGCTAACAGTACCACGGCGGGCCGATAACGGCCTGTTACGCATGGAGTGTGTTAATATAAGTAATAAAATGTAATATTACCTTCCACTCATCGTCATCATCGTCTTCTTCCTGTGGTTGCTCCTGTGGGACCACCCCATTCTGTTGCCCATTGGCATCTTTGGGCTCCTCTGGTTCAACAAGCTTCATAAGCTGAAAACAATTAATTTCAAAACTTTATACCTTGTTTTTCAAACTGTTATCTAATATAAAGAGGAATGTATTACTCAGCAAGGTTTGTCCACATGTTATTTAAACACTTTGTGTATATTTCAGAGACGAAAAATAAATACCATCATTGTAAAATATTGCATTGTAACTAACTATTTGAATGGATGATTAAAAATAGAGGAAAAAAGTAAAAGTAGTCATAAAACTAACATTCCCACTCCACGCTTTAGCTAAAAGCTGTAAATGGATTGCAATTAATTGAAAGTAAAACAAAATAGACAACCATACGTACCTCTAGCATCTCATCGTTGAGCGAGTTAAGCAGGCATCCCAGAAACTCCTCAGCGTCCTCCTGCCTGCCCTCCTGCGAGCCAGGGAAGGGGCGCAGGGCGCGCAGCACCCGCAGCCCCGCGCCGCCCTCGAGCGGGGGCGCGGCAGGCACGGCGGGGCCGGCCTCGCCGCGCGCGCGGCTCCGCGGGCATGCGGGGGCCCCCGCGCCGCCCGCACTGAACTCGTAGCAGAGTTCCACCCTGGAATTGGGTGCGGAAGTTTACTTGGTTTGTTTAATATTACAGAGAACACGGGAATTGGGGAATTTCATATTAGTAACGCAAAATATCGACATTTTAGAAACCCATAGCATAGGTGACATAGGATAGAAAAGGGGGACCCTTATGTCACGGTTTTTCAATATCTCTAAAGAAAGTATAAAACCAATTTAATATCAATTGATAGACCTGAATTAGACAATTTTGCACATCACAAATGGAATTGTAATGATGTTCTTTCTGCTTATTTTTATTTCATTAAGACCCAGTATTTATTCCAAATTATCATTCCTTTACTGAAACTCTTTAGTCATCTGGTCTTTAGAGGTTATTATTGAAAACTAAAGTCATGACAAAAGCAATGACACAACCATCTATGGACTGAAACTTGAATATCTTAGTATGAACTACAATGTAGGTTCTTAGTGAACCTACAGTAAAGAGGAACAAAGTTTCTCGAATAGCGATCATGAACTAGAAGATGCTTTGGACCAGCCTCACTCTCAGTAGACTGAGCCTAGTCAAGGTCGGTTTTTGTGGCGTTCTATTGGGGAGGCCTTTGTCAAGCAGTGAAGTGCCAAAAACAAAAAACTGATGATGATGATGAACCTATACCATAGCAAACTGCTTGCTGTGTACCTAGGCAACGATAAATAACTTACATAGAGTCAATGACCGGCGTACTCGACTTGCCCTTTCGTGTCTGATAAGGCAGCTGCTTCAGCATGTTGTAGAATGGCGGGCATGCGACTAGCGCCTGCAGTATCGCGTTGACGTAGCAGTAGTTCGAGCGGTTGGTCAGCCCGCGCGGCAGGAGTGATACCGGCCGGTTGTCTAGTGTATACTTCGAAAGGAACTCTGAAAACGTGAGAATGACGTGTTTGAATATACATAATAATAACATGAAAAGGCTGTAGGTATTCAATTTAGTGATTGTGTGCCTATTTACGAGCTTATAATAACTTACCAGACCTAGCGGTTAGTGAAATGAAAGCAGTTTATGGCCCAGAATACAGAACAAGTCCACGTACAGGAAATTACAAACAATAATTTGCTAAATAGTGCACTTTCTGATTATTGAAAACATATGATTTAATCTGATTAATTCACACTTTATAACCAAGACTAAGGTGTATTTGCCTCACACGCAGTTGCTCACCTACTTTATCTGATCATGTTATTGGGTAGGAATATACTCATTTAAATATGTGTGCCTAAACAAAATACTTCTCTTCCTATCAGAAAAAATATGAGTGACATTCCTGGGGTTAGATTTAAGTTTAGATGTCGTGTTCCAGAAACGTTGCCAGTAAATGCAGGTCTGGCGGATTGCCAACTAGGTTTAACAAGTACAAATAAATAAAGAAATATGTCACGGAAAACTTTGAAAAGAAACAATACTACAGAACATTTCAATTTATGATACTATTATCATAATTATTCAACCTATATCAAGGACACAGAATTTTGAGAGGATTGAAACACAAATAATTGAATAACAAGTTGAATCAATAAAAACAAGATAATATTTACCTCCCATCCTGTACGAGTTGGGGTCATCGCTAAAAGGGGATGGCTGGACAGGCAACGCGGGTGTCTGATCCTTCTGGATTTGTACCTCACGCACCTCGGGCGTGGTCTGACCAGTGGTCATCGGCTTGGCGGCCGTGGTCGCACTGGTCACGTTGCTAATAGCGTTCACCGATGTCTTCTCGGAGTATGAGATGGTCGGAGCGGCAGTGGTCGCCGGGCGAGGCGTGGGCGAGCTCTTGTCTACAACGGCTGCCTGCAGTGGTGATGCGTCATATGGGGACACTTTAGCTACGGGTTTTTGCACATTCGTAGCCGCTGGGGGGGTCGTGGTGGTTGGGCTAGGGGGCTCCTCTACTGGAGCGGGAGCCGGCGCAGGCGCGGGGGTAGCTACTGATGTTTTATTGGAAAAAAGGCTGGCCCACGACTTCCCGGGTGCGGGTTGTGGTTGGGGCTGAATCACTGGAGGAGGAATCGGCTCTCCTCTGTTCCTAGGAGTGGGTGGAGGTGGGAAATCTGAAGCTGTGGGCGCTGGCGGCGGGGGCTGCGGGACCGGGGGTGGCTCGGGAGCGGCAGCCGCGGCCTTGCGGGAATGCGCGAACGGAGATTTGTTAGTCACGATCACGGGCGGGCCCTGCGAGTGCAGCGTGATGGATATCGGCACAGGTGCCTTGCTCGGCGGTAGCGGAGGCTCCCGCTTCACGTGCTGCTCGGGAACCGACGGCCCAGTGCTCTCAGGGTTATCGATGGATGGGGAGCGATTGGTCGTGCCCTCTCGCTTCTGCCGGTTACCGAATGGAGCTTTAGGCGTCGACGCGGCCTGCTGGACCGGCACAATAGTTTGCGGTACCGAGGGTTTCGGTGTTTGCTTGCCACCGGAGAAGGGAGCCGCCGGACCTTTCGTGGGCTTTCCGACTGTAGGAGCAACTTTAGGAGGTACGGATGTCTGATTGTTAGCTGAGGCGGTAGGGGGGAACGATTTAGTCGCAATCTGAGCTTGATTGTTACTCGGGGCTTCAGCTTTATTCTCATTCGCTGTCCAAGTGGGCTTCAATGCTTC
This sequence comes from Anania fuscalis, assembly GCA_950371115.1. Taxonomy (NCBI): domain Eukaryota; kingdom Metazoa; phylum Arthropoda; class Insecta; order Lepidoptera; family Crambidae; genus Anania; species Anania fuscalis. The sequence continues at coordinate 5,485,800 of OX493333.1, read as the reverse complement.
GGGTTTGGAAGCTGTGGGCACTTTCTCAGTGGGCGACAGCGCCGGTTTCGCCTGAGTATTATCTGCGGGGCGCTCCGTTTGTTTTGGACTGCCGGGTCCTTTGGCTGTGATCTTGAGATCTTTAACGGGGAGAGCCTCCACGGCGGCGGCAGACACCGACGTCGTCGCCGAAGCGGTCGCAGTGACCGGAGGTGTCTTTTGTTCTTGACTTTTGTCATGAGGAGTGTAATTCTTCTGACCTTGACCCTGAACGAAATTCTTAGCATGCACGTTGAATTGATGTGGTGTGGATTGGTGCGGAGGCTGCTGCATCGGGATCGGTGGAGGGTGCTGAGGGGGCGGGAGGTATATCGGGGGCATGTACTCGACGCCACCCTCTACCGGTGGGCCGTACGGCGGCCCGGCGTAGTGTGCACTGGCGTAATACGCATCGACGGCCTCCTGTTCCATCACCACTTCCTGTTGGTATTCTTCAGGGCCTTTATCGCCAGCGTCGCCCTCGACCGGCATCGGGTAGTCTGTGTAATAGGGAGGGTACGCATACGGTCCGTATACGAGCGGCTGATACATAGGGAGGTGATACAAGGGCGCGCCTTGCGCCTGTGCGGCCGGGTAATACTGCGGGTACTGCACATAGTACGGTGGGGGTTGCGGCGGAGGCGGGGACGGCGGGCGTTTCCCTCGTCGATCGCGGCGAGGGTTGCGCGGCGGTCTGTCGACTTGCGGCGGCGGCGCGTACTGCGGCTGCGGCTGGTAGTACTGGCCCATGTAGCCGTGCACGTTGACGTTGGCCGTGACCTGGCTGACGTAGACGTTGGGCGGCGCGACGGGCCACTGGTGGGGGTGGGGGTGGGGCGGCGGGTAGGCGGGCGGCGGCGCCACGTAGGGCGGCGGCGGCGCGTGCGGCGGGCCCGCGCCTGCGCCCCGCACTGGCGAGTGGGGCGCCATCTCGCACTCGCCGCCCGACAGGCTATCCAGGCTGCTCGACACGGTCGGTGGGCCCGCGGTACTCGAGGAACACGATGAGATATCTATTTTATCGACAAATAATCAAACTGTTATATAAATTACTGTTGCCAGCAAATTCGTTCGCATGGTCCTTAGTGTATTTATAATATAGGCCAAATTACATTAAATCTTTACAAGTTAAAGCCTATGTGTACTGAGAAGACATAGTCTCATATTTAATATTAGTATGTATCAACATTAAACTTTTCTATATTGGCTCGGGTCTGGGTGTTGTGGAACCGTCGTTGTTTTTGATTTCTATAACACAAGAGCTTTAGCTACTTACCTTAGGATCAGAGCAATGTATGTGATGATGTCCAATATTTATTTATTTATTTTATCATCATCCACTGCTAAACATAGGCCTGCCCCAATAAATTGACATCAGGTTGCAAATAAACCATGACACTTAAATCTAAAGCTAGACATAATTACAACAATAATAGTGAGGTAGTCAATAACTACCGAGGGCGATATCCAAACAACCTGACATTACCAACAATGCGTACAACTTTACAAAGTAGTAGTTGCTATCCAATGGCAGTGCAAATTTTTAATAAACTGCCAAAGAACCTAAGAGAATTGCCAATTAACCTTTTTAAGACATGACTATTCCGGTATCTGTTGGATAAAGGCTACTACGAGGTGAGGAATATTTGACAGATAAAGTGACTCAAATAAACTGACAAAATCCTGTGTTTGTACGAACTAAAATGTTATTTATTGAAATTCTATTGACATTCCTATTTTATTTACTGACATTGTTAAATAGTTGTACTTAAATTTAAATGTCTCATTAATTTAATTTAAATGCTCTTAAATTTATAATGTAATTAATAAAATTTTGCATGTCTGAAAAGATTAATTGTGAGATACGATAAAATGTAAAACCATCTTATGTTACCACTGTTATAGCAAATAAATTATATTCTATTCTAATGCAAATATTTTTTACATTGTATATTTAGTAGGAGTTATTGTAAGCATATTTTAAGACAAGATTGAGATGTCTTTTAGAATCATGAGGCAAAAAATCACAAATGAAAAACTTAATACGTATATTTATTTACACAAAGAAATAAATTTATAACAATAAAATATTCTTATCAGTGAGTCATGTGATAAGTTTCAATTGTCAAGACCATTCTTAGTTAGGATAAAAAATAAACAATGAGGAAAAGAAGCTAATTACACTACCAATTAGTATATTTACCTAATGCAGATTCTGCCCAACCGACTGAGGCGGTGGATGCCGGTGTGTCAGGTTTCCGCTCGAATAGCGCGCACTGCAGACTACACAGCTCCGCTTCTTTCACATCTGACAAGTCTAGGAACTCATATTCCTGAAACACGCCACTCACATTTAGCAGTGCACTTAAAACTAACATCACCGGGGCATGCTCATCTAACCACCACACATAATAACTCAATACTCAATCTTTTACTGGTTCCATAATTAACTTAAATTGAAACTATAGGACATTATGGTCCCTGTATAGTACAGCCATTACACAAAACGGGCTCAACACAGGAACTCTTTCTCTGGCAGGCTTCACTTTTTTTTTAAATACCTATTCAATTACTATGACATACACTCATTCAAAATAATTCTCTCAACAAGTTGGAACTTCAACATAAAGAATTTAAAAAAAGAGTTCACATAATACATAGATACCAAAAAAATTGTTTTGTTGTATTTTTTTATTTTTATGTAGTATTTAATTACTTTTATGTAGTACAAATAATAAATTGGTACCAAATGCATGCAACACACATATAGGTTTTGAAGTTTTCCCAAAGAATAAACAGAAAAGAAGGGCAGTAAGGTACCTAAAATATTTATTTTGAAACTTCTGTACATTCAATTTCTATTCATTTGATGTGTCATAATGGACTCGGATAGTAGTAATTAAAGGAAAATTAAATGTATGTACATTATTATATTTAAAACCATGTTAATCCCAAGTAGAAAAATTAAAACATGAAAACTAGTTTTCGTGGACATTTAATTATGAAATATGATTATCAACTAGTTTTTTTCTAGCAATAATTTGTACTGATATCTTATTGAACTATGTATAGTATGTACAGGTAAATAACAAATTCAAACTGCTCATATCATGATTATTGTTACTTACTACTGTTTCTGCCACTTTAGGGGGTATTTTATGTTTAATTACACATTAACAGGCTATAATAAATGGGTTGCTTTGAATATTAGAAACTTGTAACGGTTTCTAGCAATAGTTGCAATTATTGCTGTCAAGTGACTTCGAAAATGTACAGAAATAAGACCAACAAAACATTTTAAACAATAAATTAGATATACACAAGAATAAAATAGCACACATAAACTTTAGCAAAGATAAAAAGTTCCTCACAACAAGTCCACTGTGATGTGATTTTAGTCCCAAAAACATTTAATAAAAATTACCTGTTTTACATGGCTATAAATTCAAGCTATATTATTTACAAACAATAATCATTGCATCAGTTATGGGATAGATTTCTATCACAAAGTAACCTTGAAATTAGCAGCAAAATGGACACAAGTGACATTTCATTTGAACGTTGGACTACAGGAAGTTGTCAAGTCAAAGTTTTAGGTTATCCTCAACATTTACCAGTCACCGTTTTTGAAGATGTATAGTAGGTACTATTAATACACTCTAATTCGTGGGGAAACTATCTACCGTGCAAAAACTTATTATGCAATACACTTACACCGCCAAATAACAATAACAAATGCGACTAGGCACATGTGCTCGTCTTGTACAGTAAAAGTAAAAATAACATACCTAGATTTTATCTTAGTAAACATAAATCCATCGATTTCTTACTCGTTTAAAATACGGTTTCCAGCTTGAAAAACTTATTCATTTCTAGGTAAAGCTTCAAAATATGCGGAACATTTGGACGACTATAAGATGGCGTAACAACGCTCAGTTGCCGGGTGCCATCGAAGTATTGACAAATCAACATATTGGTGATTCTTATTGTGCAAACCCGAAACTGGACACCGTCTAATTAGTGAATACTATAATAACTTACCTCCCACGTGCACACAAATTCTGGAAAGAGATATTTTTTCTAATGAAATGGCCAGTTTCAATATCACCAAAACAAGAAACAAAAGCCAAACAAATTTTTAAGTGATTATACTGCAAATATGCGCCTCTTACCGTTTTCATCAAATCCATGGCCTTTTATAGAACACCATCACGAAATTTAACGCCGTAAATTTCACTTATCAACAGCGGCGTTGCAAATTTTAAAAAATCTTGAAACGGGATCAACGTAGATGCCATGCACTCACCCCCCAATACATAACAGGATATGAATGAGAAAAGGCAAATACCCGCCATTTTTAATTTCTGTATTTTTAACCAATAGCAATGCATGAATTCAGCCATAGTCTAAAACCAGAGACAAAACAGAAAAATTTGACATTTCTAGAGGATGTTACGCAAAAAGACCACAGACTATCAGAATGCATGTCATTGTGTTCCGATTTGTATGAAAAAAAAATTGTTAACTTTAAGGCCGGAATCCGTAAGCATCAAACATTGTTGGGGTGGTTGGGATCTACCTCCTAGCGGTCCACCCCGGGCAACGTCATCATAATTTGTGATGGCGGCAGAAGATCCCAAAGGCGGTGGTAGGCCCTGGAAGGGGCCGTCTGGCTCGCGATCACCATCCCGCCGGAGTCCGGCGCCAAGTAGCCCTGCTGTGTTCCGTCGGTGTGCGGGAGTGCCAGTGCCATTGGGGGCTTGAAATTAAGTCAGTTGCGCTTTTCGAACCGGTCTCTGTCTTTAGGCGATGCTGTATCGGGTAACTCGTTCTGGTATCGGGGGGGCTCGGGCGTCCCCGCAGTCTCCAAGTGATCGGCTGAGCCGAAAAGTACGAGTAGGGTTTTCTAAGCAGCGCCTCGACTATATTTTTCTTTCCCCTACTAAAACTCAAAAAATGACAAAGCAAATCAAGAAGAAAAAGTTTAATCAACGGCGACACTTCCTAACACTCAAAGTGCACCTCACCAACATCCGAGGTCTGCACTCAAATCTCGACCCGGTCCACCACCACCTGGAGACCGAGAAGCCGCACTTATTCTTCTTAACGGAGACGCAGATAGCAACACTGTCGGACGTGGCATACCTCAACTACCCTTGATACACTCTCGAACATAAGTTCAAGAAATGTGCAGGGGTCTGTGTGTATGTTCGCGATGACATCTGCTGTAAGCGTCTCCGTTGCTTTGAGAAGTCTCTCTGCGCTAGTGTTTACCGTTCGCACAGTGGAGATCGGGAGACGACTGGGCTCATGAAATACCTTGCTGAGACGGCAGGCTCCGCACTTCAGCGATATCCAACAGCAGAGCTTGTTTTTCTGGGGGACTTCAACGCCCACCACAAAGAGTGGCTGTTCCCATACCAGAAAACTGACCATGCTGGGCGAGAGGCCCGCAAGCTAGCATTGGCGCTAGATCTCACTCAGCTGGTGGAACAAGCGACGCGAATACCGGATATCGCTGATCATATACCCAATTGCCTGGACCTACTGCTGACAACTGATCCACACAGACACTCGGTTTCAGTCTCGGCTCCACTGGGATCGTCCGACCACTGTGTAGTGAAATTCGTATCGATCTGCTCTCCTCCGGATTACACCCTTAGGGGTACGAGGAGAGTATGGCGATACGAGTCAGCAGACTGGGACGAGATGCGAGCTTTCTTTGCATCATAGCCGTGGCGGCAGTTATGTTTCTCTTCGAAAGACCCCTCATGCGTCGCTGATGCGATCACAGCTGTTATCCGGCAGGGAATGGAATATTTTATTCCATTTTCCGACATCCCGCTCGGTTACAAAGCCCGACCTTGGTACAATGTGGACTGTGCTCGAGCTGAGGCTCGTAAACAGTCAGCTTACCAGGCTTGGGTAAAAGCTCGAGATCAAAAAGTGTGAGCGCGAAAGGTGCGAGCAAAGAAGAGAGCATATAATACAGCCACCAGGTCTTGCAAAAGGGTGCTGCGAAAAGCTAGGTTTCACCATGTCAGTCGTATTGGGGCGAAACTTGCATCTTACCCACAGGGTAGTAAGCAGTTCTGGTCCCTGTCGAAATCAGTCGAATCTAACTTCTGCCTTCTTACACTACAATGCAGAAACCTGATGGGATTCACGTCTAGACGCTGGCTCGAAACGTCCACCCACCTTGCCTCACTGCGATTCTTTGATGCCAGAGATCACAGTGCACAACAAAGAGGTCCGTAGATTCCTTCTTGGTCTAGACGTGAACAAGGCCTGTGGTCCAGATGGCATACCAGCAAGAGTGCTAAGGTATTGTGCGCCTGAGTTGTCTTTCGTACTGACGCGACTGTACCGCCTCTCTCTCACAACAAAAATCGTACCAAAATCTTGGAAGCTTGCCAATGTGCAACCAGTACCCAAGAAGGGTAGCCGTGCCGACCCTAGTAACTACAGACCGATCGCCATCACTTCCGTACTCTGTAAGGTTATGGAAAAAGTTCTAAATTGCCAACTGCTTTCATACCTAGAAGACAATGATTTTCTCAGTGATCGTCAATATGGCTTCCGCCGGGGACGTTCAACTGGGGATCTTCTAGTGTATGTAACGCATTGCTGGGGCAAAGCAATCGAAAACCGCGGCGAAGCAATCGCTGGATATTTCGAAGGCTTTTGACAGGGTTTGGCATGCAAGTCTGCTGAGCAAGCTTCCAGCGTACGGTATCCCCACTGACTTCTGTAGCTGGACGTGGCTGACTTTCTAAGTGAACGGTCGATCCGAGTAGTCATTGACGGCTGCTCCTCTGACCTCAAGGCCATTGACGCCGGAGTTCCTCAGGGGTCTGTGCTCTCTGCGACTCTTTTCCTGCTGCACATCAATGACCTGCTATCTTCAGGTATTGTTGGGTACGCAGATGACAGTATTGTCACGGAGAAGTATCTGCCTAGTGCAGGAGCCGGTGGAGTTGAGGTCCAAAGACTGAGAGAGGCCATGGTTGAGCGTACGAGCCTGAAGTTAAGTAACGTCTCCCAGTGGGGCGATGACAATCTCGTCAGCTTCAATGCCTCTAAGACGCAGGCGTGTCTTTTCTCCACAAAAAGGAGTCCTTTCACCCTTTCTCCTACTTTCCGAGGTACGGACAACAGCACGTCGACCTACCACAAAATGTCAAATTTTCTCATTTGAAAATGAACTCTATATGACAGGCTTAAAGTTGAAAATCTATTGGTGAATTTTTGGCTTTTGGTGTAGGTCGACGTGCTGTTGACTGTACATCTGTTCCAGTGACCGACACGCTACAACTTCTTGGCATGGAGTTGTCCTCTGACCTCAACTTTGGCATTACCATCGAGTCTAAGGCTCAAATTGCAGCTAGAAAGTTGGGCGTCCTGAATAAAGTCAAGCGGTACTTCACGCCTGGACAGCTTTTAACTCTTTACAAAACTCAAGTCCGATCCATGGAGTACTGCTGCCACCTTTGGGACGGCTCGGCGAAATACCAACTTGCTGCAGTTGACTCGGTGGAGCGCAGAGCCAAGAGAATCATAGGCGATAAAAAACTGGTGGCGTCCAAGCTGCACAGCCTGGCTCACCGCCGCAAGGTTGCTTGCCTATCGGTCTTCTATAGATTGTACTTCGGAGAATGTGCTCATGAGCTGCATGAGCTCATACCACCGTGAACCTTCTTCCATCGGACATCCGGACGCACGGCCGGCTACCATCCGTTCTTAGTTGATATACCCATAATCCGCACTAAGCGCTTCTCATCATCTTTTATAATGCGCACAGCTAAAGATTGGAATTCCCGGCCTGAGTCTGTATTTCCGAGTGCATATAACCTGACTCTCTTTAAGACCAGAGTAAATAGGCATCTTCTGGGCAAGCTCGCTCCATCGTAGATCCCATCTATGCTCTAGAGCAAGATTGGGGTCAGGAGTAAGCCCACCTCATAAAAAAAAATCCGCAAGAATCCCTTCAAAAGACGACCTTATTGGTACGACGATGGATATAGACCGAGCCGTAGTCATTCCGGTTAACCACTGACCTGAATGAAATTGAGATTGACATTGCGTTCAAGAGTAAGACTGAATATCCTAGAAATAATGACAGTATTTTTGTATCTAACCTACCATAGGGAATTTGGGACTCTAGATGACAAGCGCACGAAGCGCTGTGTTTCGGGCCAGGCGCCCTGCCAACTGTATGAATATAATTTAAGCAACCCGTGTTGTTGCGATAGCGATAGTTTCGCTGTCAATAGTTGACCTTGAAAACCAATCGATAGCGCGAATATTCTATCGAAAATATCGACATGCTGCAATACCATCGATAGTATCGATAGTAGAAATTAAGCGATATTATTGAATTTTGTCGATAATATCGAATCTATCGATACTATTGGAGTACAATAGTATCGATAAAATCGATAGTATTACGTAAAAGAAGTCGATACTATCAAACTATCTATAATATATCGACGCGTATCGATAGTATCGATAGTTTTGTTTTAGTCACAATCGACATATTTTCGATACTATCGACTGGAAATAAAACGTAACCAGGTTGGTAACAACGGGGCACAAATACACAAGATGTTCAATGTAAGCATTAAAAAAATATAACACAAAACAAAATTCAATCCTTCACAATCTTGCACTTTGAAGTACGTAGATAACGTGTCACTTTGTTGCGCCCAATAATATTTATAGTTACCCTCTTGATGTAAAATATTACGGACGTAGCTGAATTGAACCGCAAATGTAGGTAGATGAGCTAGGAAGTAATCTTTTAAATGCAAGCAATTGTATCGTAAAATGTTCGACTATCGATAAGGCAAAACTATCGATAGTTTCGATACTATCGATACTATCGTGTGTATCAAAACTATCGATAGTGTTTGTGCTGATACTATCGATAGTATCGATAGTATTGATCTTTAGGAATAATATTACATATTTTTATCAATCGATACTATCGATAGTATCGAAAGTATCGTCAAAGGCCGATCCTTAAGTCATCCCCTTAGGTACATAAGTTTGTTTTCACATTTTTTTTAGACATTTTTAAGGGACTCAATTAAGTGACGGGCAGTGATTTCAAAAACCGTACTTGAACCTTAATACTTTTTTAAGTTTAATATCTTCTTATCTAAGTCAAAACAACAGTTACCAGTCTACGTAGTTTATTTGATCAGTGGTTATTAGGGTAAAAATATTTCTTTCCTTATTATACTACATACATTTAGACAATTCAAAATTATTTTTTATCGTATTTGTTGTAGGCTGCATGTCATGAACCATAACCATCCTTACTAAAAAAAAAATGGTTTCAATTGCGTTTGATGCTAGGGCTTCACCTGCGTGACGCCTAACGTTCAAAAAACGGCATGATTAGCGTAAACTAAATTAAAGCATTAAAGTACGCGCTAAGTGCGTGGCCACACTTATTTGACGTTTGATTCTAGCGTCTAGCGACGTAGTTAGCGTGCGATCTGTGGGTGTGTCTTTAAAATAAAAAAAACGCTTCCAAGAACTCATTACTTTTCTCATTTTGTCTACTCCATCCTAACTTAATAACTATGCACTTTTACATATATTTCACAAAGAGTTTTTGAATGTGACCGTGTTTTAACATGTTTAGTGTAGTAGGTGTAGCCACAACAACGCACTAGACGCCCGCTTAATCCCTTTGATGTGTCAAAAGTTACCGCCATCCGAGCTATCGCCTAACTTCTAATGTTATTGAAGCAAATTAGCTTACAAAGACCGGCCACACCTGCGTACTACGTCAAATAGAGCACTAATTAACGACATTAGACGCAGGTGAAGCCCCAGCGTGACAGTGACATTAGACGATACTATTATTTGATCAGTGACGATACTATCCGTTCTACGTAGTTTTTTGATCAGTGCTATCCGTTCCGTATTATTATTTGATCAGTGTTCCGTATGTTCTTTGAATTATTGTTTGGAAGCCCAGTTTTGGCATCATATTTTGCAAAGTCGTCTGATCGGTCACGTACAATGCGGGGACGCCTGAATAAATTTGGACTGGTCACTAATTCCAAAGCCTCAACACTTTCTAGGCTCTCAAATAATAACTTTAGTTGACTTTCCATTTTAAACAATAAGTACCTGTTCTGTATCTATGTCGTGGCCCGATCTTAAAATTAATCACTTCATGATGTGGCCGACCATTTCATAAAATTGTCGTATTTCATAAAACAGCCAACTAAAACTGGTTATATCGTTTTTACGTCAACGATTGATGAATGTTAATCAACGTTTGGCCATATCATTAAAATAGGTTAAAATACGTCTTCAAGTTACTGGAATTTGTTTAATGTGAGTTTTGGGCGATAGATAAATAGAACATTATAAATATTTGTAATTTTGAAAGTAAACTCATAAATAAAAGAGATTAAAATAGTTAAATAACCGAACTAACCTCCAAAATTACATGTCGAAATCCATAAATTTTTGACGTTACAATCGTTTTTCGACTGATTTTCATAAAAATCGCCTAGCTCAATGTTTTAACGATAATTCACTGCACTTTTATTCTCACTTTACACATTATTATTCACTTTAAGAACAGAATAATTATCCGCCGCCATGATGTACCACTATAACAAAGCGACATCAGCGCCACTACCGGTGGATAATATAATAGTTTTACGATATGACCACCAACGTTTGGCCATTTCATGAAGTATTCGGTCATATCATCAAACGGTAACTGATTCATTGATCTGGTCTAACCACATCATGATGTGGGCAGCGGGTACAGTGCCGCATCATGAAAAACGTCAATTTTATGAAATGGTTGGCCACATCATGAAGTGATTAATTCTAAGATCGGGCTACGACATCTACAAAGCAAACGCAAAATTTTACCTCAACTTCCAACGCATGACAGAACTGTCACCTAAACGTTAGGGACTCAATATTTGAGCCCCTAACTAAAGTTTAAGGGACCTTTTAAGCGCTAGGTGATACCTTACGGTTGGTGAAACGTAAAAACCCGCTAAGTGTCCCTTAAAAATATTTAACGGTTCCTTAAAAGTTAGAGGTTGTTGGTGAAAATGGGTATTACTGCCGCAGATTTATTTGTTGCTATCTACTCTATTTCAGAATGACTTCAAGACGCAAAAAAAACTAATTATCCGTATAAATAAAGTGAAAATAAGTAAAGTGTAAATAAAGTGACAACACTGTTGCATTTTACCTCTAGAATTCTCGGCAAAGTATTTAAAACATTTTTTTTTTATCACGAATCGTAATAACTTACGTTTGATAGGTGATTCCATATGACTTTTTACGTTTACTCATGTACTTTTTACATGATATAACAACACAAGACAGTATTTTTGAAAAATAAATCGTTGATGCAACGAACGCATTTACTACGTATCACTGGCGCTGTCACTCGGGGCGAAATGGCGGCGGGTTGTCGTACCTAGTGTGTATGTGTGAGTGTAGATCATGTACAACAAACGAAATTGTAGTACCTTGCATGCTTCACATTTTTTAAATGTAATGTTACGTCCGCACATTCCTACATAATTTACAAGATAGTAATAGTGATCATCATCGTCATAATCATTGTAATGGTAATTAATAACCTGTGTACATATTATTTTGTTTATTTTTTAGTTCTTGAGGTGTTATTTATGATTTTGTGTAGATACATGTTTGTAAATGTTATAAAATAATTGGTAACAATTACCAAATTAAATAATTGGTAACAATTAACAATTGGTAACAGGTAACAAAACAATAAGTGGTAACAATTCATAGCTTTTTGTATATTTTATTTATCTAAATTTTATTAATTTCTAATATTTTTTTATGTTCCTATGTACCTACTTTATTATTTATATTTTGTGACAATTAATATTAGTTTAATAATAAATGCCGAGATTTTTGACACTAAATTTTATTTTATTTTTCTGATCCGTTTATCTCTGAAAATGCAGAATTCACACGCAGTTACATCGTTAAACGACTATAGAATAGCCAAAAATCAGCAACATCATATTAAGTAATTAATTTCTTAATGCTTTGTATGGTTTAAACACTTAGAGATTGTGATGGTTAATGTTTTTGTTTGTTTCCTAAGCACAAATGGTGTAATAATTAGCCATCACCTACCATTTTACGTTTAATTTGTTAAATGATATTCAAAAACCAAGCTTTTTAACTTATAATATTTGATTTATTTTCCGATCGCAATAAATCGAAGAATTGCAGACTTATGCACATGCTTTTAAAGCCCCTTTATAGTAGAATAGGCAAGAATTAAGAATAAAAACGTTTCAACGCGCGAATCCTTGGCATAACAACAATCCCATACAAAAAAAAACTGTTTATTTTTTTACACCTAAACTATGAGGTTTAGAGCAAAATGCCTTACTTTGATTAAGGTCATAATGGGCTATCCATTGGTTAAAAGAAAAATGTGAAAAAAGATTATTTCGTACCCTTAGTGCAAAAACTAAAAAAAAAATTTACTATTACACTTTTATTACACATATCGACTCGTCTCATTGAGCCGCATCTACAGGTAAAACCCATTATCCTCTACGATGCATATTTCCTGAGATACCTAGCTAGTGAAAAAACAGAATAACTGCAACGTATTTCCAAAATTCTTTATTAAAAAAGTAATAAACTCATTTAAAACACTCAAGCTTGTAAGTTTATACCGATAAAACCAAGTTTCGGACTTAAACTCATTTTATATGTAGATATTTACAGTAAATATCATATGAAATCATTCGTCTAAAATAAGGTATCCTACGGTAACTGGTTTTGACTGTTTCTATTTTAGCAGAAATTTTAATTTTACTAGAAGTAATAAAAACTAACAAATCTTAGTTGCTTTTTGCAAAAAAATATGTAGCATGCAAGGACGTAAAAAAAATACGGACGTAACATCACATTAAAAAAATGTGAAGCATGCAAGGTACCTACTACAATTTCGTTTGTTGTACATGATTTACACTCACACATACACACCAGGTACGACAATCCGCCGCCATTTCGCCCCGAGTGACGGCGCCAGTGACACGTAGTAAATGCGTTCGTTGCGTCAACGATTTATTTTTCAAAAATGCCGTCTTGTGTTGTTGAATCATGTAAAAACTACATGAGTAAACGTAAAAAGTCACATGGAATCACCTATCATACGTAAGTTATTACGATTCGTGATAAAAAAATATATTTTTGTTTTAAATACTTTGCCGAGAATTCTAGAGGTAAAATGCAAACAGTGTTGTTACTTTATTAATGGGAAAATTACCCTAAAGGTGGGGAAATCTATATTTGTATGCAACAAACTATGTATGTGACTCTCTGAAATCTGATTTTATCAGTTTTTGGGTACCGTTTCTCAAAAGTAAAATAAAAGATCCCCATACTTTTAATATAAAATATCTCTAACGTATATCATCATATTTCTAAAATAGAAAGTATTTCCCCTACATTAGACAACAAAAGACAAGTGTACAAAAAGTTGACACAACATAAAGGATTTTAGCGCATCTTTATTAATTATAATAATAATATACGTACTTAACATTATCATTATACCATTATGATATATGATGTAAACGTATTTTTGATTTTTAACCCACAACGCAAAAACGACGGGGTGTTATAAGTTTGACGTGTCTGTGTGTGGCATCTTAGCTCCCGAACGGATGAACCGATTTTGATTTAGTTTTTTTCGTTTGAATGATTAATTAGTCGAGAGTGTTTTTAGCTCTGTTTGATGAAAATCGGTCCAAGATGGCCGCCGTAACAAAATGGTGGATTACATATTTTTGTTAAACTCCCTCAATATGGGTATCCAATGAAAGGCCTGACTAGTAGAATTTTTATTCTTTTTCAATTACGTATTAAGCGTCGTGGGGTTTTCAAAATTTTTCAATTTTACTTTTTGTTATTAAGGGGTTAATTTTATAGATAGTCATAGCCTTATCACTATTATTGTCATGTGTAAAAATATATTTCTTTGTACGTAACATGTGTTTTATTTTCTATCACAGTGATCATAAAAAATATGTTTGGTAGGTCAACATAGATCAACCGTTTATATTTCTGTTAAAAAATATATGTAAATTACAAAAGTTAACTGAGATCGATTGGTACCACCAAACAGCAGGGAAATTGATGGTTTATATAGCAACCCTTAAATCACGCACACAGCCTAAACGGGCGGCCATTATTATGCTTCACTTATGGTTAGACGAGGTTACGTCCGTATTTTTTTTACGTCCGTGGTAGCATGTTTGCTTTACATTTGAAGCAAGTAAAAAAAGATATCGAATGTTAATATATTTTTACTGAATAATTTCTATTCGACGCATAAAAAAATACTTCAGCTAAAAACGATTATCTGTGCTTACTCTTTTCTGTCACAATAATTAATTATTAGCGACAACTGAAATTTTGCTTCAGCTAAAACCAACTATCCATGCATAGCCGTCTCTTTCGCACACAGATCGCGCGGCAGCGCGCGAGTTGCTCAGTTTCATTTCATTCATTCGTTACCAAATCGCGCGCTGGGTAGTGGTGGGTCGTTGACGTTTTTCGCGCCAACGAAACTCAACTGTTTTTTTTCAACGGGCAACTAGTTATTAAAACAGTTGGCGTTGCCAACTGGTTTGTTAAAACAACGTGGCTTTAGACATATATTAATCTGTGCGTGGCTTAGTTTTTCAACGGATTTGTAGCGTTTTTGGCTCAACGCATTACACGTAGGCAAAACAGTTGAGAGCAAAAACAAGTTAGAAAATTAACAGTTTTTTTCCCGGCGAACTACAGATCTAAAACGCATAATATTTTTTATTATTAATGCTGAGTTTAGACCTGAAATAGGTACTTACTAGACATTTTGTTAGTTATTTAAACTTTCGTTGGAAAAAAACCAGTTGAGCATTTCAACTACTTTTGCAGTTATGATAAAACTAGTTGAGTCGTTGAGCATAAAAAAACAGTTTAATTAAACGGTTAGTTGAAATAACGCCCACCACTAGCGCTGGGCGACATGAACTGTATTATTTAATTTATGTCATTGTGTGGACTAGTGTGCGTTAAATTAATGATGAATTAAAATGAATATCGCTAAGACGATATTCAACGACGATGAAAATAAACTCTTTAAACTTAAGTAAGGTAAGTCACTGCTAAACATAGGCCTCCCCCAGTGACTTCCAGATCGGCCGGTTGAAAGCGGCCTGCATCCAGTGTCGTCCTGCAATCTTTACCTGCTCACCTTGTGGGTGGGCGTCCCACGCTGCGCTTGCCGGTACGTGGCCTCCATTCCAGAACCTTCCTGCCCCATCGGCCGTCAGTTCTACGTGCTATATGCCCCGCCCATTGCCACTTTAGCTAGCTAATCCGTCGGGCTATGTCAGCGACTTTAGTTCGTCCGAGGATCTCCTCATTTCTGATTTGATCTCGCAAAGAAACACCGATCATAGCCCTTTCCATAGCATGCTGTGCAACTTTGAGCTTACTCATAAGGCCCATAGTAAGGAGCCACGTTTCTGTTCCGTATGTCATCACTGGTAACACATACTAGTTGTAGACTTTCGTCTTTAGGCACTAAGGTATTTTGGACTAGAAGATGTGTAGTTTCCCGAACGCTGCCCATCCGAGTTGGGTTCGTCAATTGACCTCCTTCTCGAAATTGGACCTACCCAACTGGATCACTTGTCCCAGGTAAACATATTTGTCAACAATTTCGATGATATAGTGCTCCCAACTGTGGTACTGGGTAGGGCGCACATGGGCATTTGACATAATCTTTGTTTTGTCCATGTTCATTTGAAGACCTACCTGTTAGGAAACTCTATTAAGGCCATCGAGCATTGTACCGAAGTCTTCCAGCGATTCTGCCATGACCACAATATCGTCAGTAAACCGAAGGTGAGTAATGTATTTGCCATTAATGTTGATGCTGAATCCTTCCAATTTCAGGAGTTTAAAAGCATCTTCCAATGCGGGCGGTAAACAGTTTCGGAGAGATAACGTCTTCCTGCCTTAAGCCTGGCTGCAGAGGAATAGCTTTTGTGCACTGCTCCTATACTCGGACCGTCATGGTGGCGTTTTTATATAAACATTTCAGCACCTCGATGTACCGATAGTCAATATGGCACCGCTGGAGCGACTGTAGCACTGCCCACGTCTCGATAGAATTGAAGGCCTTCTCATAGTCCACAACCGCCAAGCATAGTGGCAAGTTATACTCTTCGGTCTTCTGTATAACTTGCCGCAACGTATGAATGTGGTCTATGGTATTATAGTTTTTAATTTTTTTCTTAAATGATTGTTGTTTAGAGTTTGCGTAACTGAGGAATTTTATTATAAATTTTAGGAGCCACTCCTGCTGTAGTCTTTCTATGAAGAGCCGTTTTTAATTGTTGAAGTAAGCATAGTTTGCGTCTATCGCGACGGTTGCGTATTACTTTATCAGATAACTGAGGAAATAGGTTAGGATTGGTTTGACAAATAGATCCACCTCCATTATATACATATAGGGCCGGAAGTGTAAGAAGTGCTGAATGAAATATGATTTAAAGTTATAATTAATTACAGATACTGATAGTCAAGAGGGACACGTCATATAAGACAACTTAAACAACAAACGCGATCAGAATCCAGTGATTCTAGTAAGAATCAATCTTTTCTCACAATGTCTGTTTGATTCTAAATATTTTTTGTGTTCTTTTCTATATTAATTCATCACTTTTTATTTTTTCAGAGAACAGTTTGGGTAAACAAGAGCAGAGCATAGAATCTGAAGATGAAACGATGTTTGGTGGTGATTTTTCCAAAATAGACACGTCATAAATACCTCCCGATCTATCGCCCTGTTCTCAAGATTCTGAAGATTCAGATATGATACAGCTAGAAGAATTCTTAGATCCAGATTTATAGAGGTATAGTGAAAAGAAGGAAAAAAGAAGAAATGCCAGGCGTAAAGGCTTAGCCTGACGATAATGGATCTCGTCAATCTGTGCAAAAAGGTTGACACCATGACCAGGTATGACTACTTGAGGAGTACCATGGATAGTACGAATCTTTGGCTACCAAAGCCAGTCAACGTGATCATTACTACAGCAACTATCTCTGATGACTCATCATGTGTAAGCGAGTCAAGCGCAGATGAATAAACTGATTTATGAATAACATTTTTGAATAAAAATATTTTTGAAATTATTCGTAGTATTTATTCAAAAAATTTCTATTGCTCTTAAGTTAAGCACACTGTTACAGTTTTTCTAAGAATAAGAAGCAAATTAGAAGAAAATTATGCAGATAGTTAAATAAAACTAATTTTAATTCAGCCAAAACCAACTAAAATTTTTGGTCTTTAAGTTTACTGGTTAATTATTATAATTAAATAGTCTGTTATTTGAGAAAATGACTACTTGTAATGTAAAGAATATATAGAACTATTTATTTCAACCAGTAGATGGCTAGTTTATGAAATTTTAACTTTTCTGGTCATTCAGAAAAAAACAATTAAATGCACCCCATTACAATAATTTTCACGTTTTTCATGAAAGGTATCAGGTTTTCTAGGATAAATATCTTAAAAAACATTACCTAAAAAGTTTATTTTTCTTATTTGAGTGCTTACGAAAAATAATAACTATGTCTTTTTATCCTTTTATGTCGTTAAACTTTTAAATCGTCATAACTCAAAATCATGTTGACTGCAGATAATCGGTTTTTGCAATAAGGGTACGATTTGCTAAGTTAAGTCTCAAAATGGAGTTTCACCCACAGTGTGCCGTGCCGTGCTGTCATCGTTGCCAGCAGAGCCTATAGGGTATTTTACCATGTTTATGAAAAATCTTAAACGATAATATGATTCGCTTATCACCGAAAGGTATCGAAATTGTTAATTTTAACTCATAAAAGTGCAAAATGATATTTGATTTTATAAAGATTTTTTTCTGTGCCACAAACACGTAAAAAGGTAGCCACCGTGATGCATTCAAATGTGACGTCATTACATCGTAAACAACACCAACTGCTTTGTTTGCTATCGTATCATTAATTTTAATATATTAGCTGCTTGTAATGTATTTAATATGATATTGACGGCTAGCGTTTACGCGCAGGAATTCAAAATGTAAAATAAAATAAGTTTAATATAAAACTAAAAACCGACTTCAAAATGAAACTAAAAAGCGAAAAATAATATTGACTAAAACATACCTAATCAGTTCTATTTGGAGTCGGCGCCAGCCATCGAGAGTTAAAATGTGTTCATTCGCACCGACTTCAAAAAGAACTGATTAGGTATGTTTTAGTCAATATTATTTTTCGCTTTTGAGTTTCATTTTGAAGTCGGTTTTTAGTTTTTTATTAAACTTATTTTATTTCACAATTTTAAGTGTTAAGTCCTCTATTTACCCCCTCCTAACTCTGCCAAAAATGACTTTACAGCAAAATGACCTAGACAAATGTTGTTCTTCTGTGGACCACCCACCCAATGGTATAATAAAAATAGGGTGCTATTAATAATCAATTTTTCGACGAAATTTATTACAAGTCCCAGACGCCTTTAAAATAAGCTTCAGTTTCACCTTCCAACTCCGCCAAAAATGACTTAACAGCGAAGTAACCTTAGCTAATGTTGGGCTCTATGGACCCTCGATTGGTATGATAAAAATAAGGTGTTATATTGGGTCAATATTTCGATGAAAATTTGTAAGTCTTTTGGAAAGGGTTTTTCTACACTCCAACCAGAACGGCGGCTATGTGTCGTAACCATAGGATAAGTTCTTGCATTAAATACCAAGTCAATTTAAGAAAGGAACTTTTAATTTTTTTTTTGGTTACTGGGTGTGCGGGTCCGCCCCCAGTAAATAAAAATTGGCGGTCTGGTACCTCATAAGATCCACGTCTGCTCAACACACTGCGAAATACGTTCTGTCGACAAAAAGCAGTATTATTTTCTAACTCCTATCCGTTAAGGAGTTCTGTGGCTTCCATCATCAGGTCAGCAACATGACATGATGATTACCAGACCCAAAAATCAGCATTAAGTCAGAAAATATATGCAAAACATTATGGGTGCCTATAAAAATTGAGGGTTTCCCTCGATTTCCCAAGGATCCCATCATCAGAATCTGACTTGGTGTAAATGGGACCACCTCGGGAGTATACCCTTTCAAAGTAAAAAATAAATTTTGAAATCGGTCCATAATTGACGGCGTAATCGCGTAACAAACATACAAAAAAAAATCAACATTCAGACGAATTGAGAACCTCCTTTTTTTGAAGTCGGTTAATTAAAATGATTTTTAATGTAGGTAAACAACTGTTTTATAAAATAAAAATGCTGGTCGCCTATTTATATTAAAGGATCAATTTAAGACATATAAAAAAAATAGTGTTATTATAGTGACAAGGTACAATAGGTTTCCCCTTTAACAATCATTTACTTACTTAAAGAACATGCCTGAAGAGACGTTATCGAGAAAGTTTAGAAAATAAATTGTACCGCATATTTTCTAAATCTCTAATGAGGGCACCAATGTTATTTACTGCGGTGGAATTGCTCTCCAAATACGTGATTCAGCACCACCTGCCCACGGACGCCTTATTATTAGCCCTCTCCTCTTACCCCCACAAATATTGGTCTGTTTGATTTGACCATCGATTTAAGACTACGTGACACATTAGGCCATTATTTTCTTATGAAATAACAAATTGCTACACACATTTTGTGACAGTGTAGCTACGTGCTACATAATTGACCTACATAATGAACAGTCAATAATATTGACTAAAACATACCTAATCAGTTCTTTTTGGAGTCGGTGCCAGCCATCGAGAGTTAGAATGTGTTCATTCGCACCGACTCCAAATAAACTGATTAGGTATGTTTTAGTCAATATTATTTTTCGCTTTTTAGTTTCATTTTGAAGTCGGTTTTTAGTTTTTTATTAAACTTTTTTTATTTTATAATTTTAAGTGTTAAGTCCTCTATTTTTTCCTTCCTAACTTTGCCAAAAATGACTTTACAGCAAAGTAACCTTAACTAATATTGGTCCTCTATGGACCCCCCATCCAATGGTATGATAAAAATAAGGTGTTATATTGGGTCAATTTTTCGGAGAAAATTTGTAAGTCTTAAGGAAAGGGTTTTTCTACACTCCAACCAGAACGGCGGCTATTTTGGTGTCGTAACCATAGGATAAGGTCTTGCGTTAAATACCAAGTCAATATAAGAAAGGAACTTTTACCTTTTTTTGATGAAAATTTGTAAGTCTTTTGGAAAGGGTTTTTCTACACTCCAACCAGAACGGCGGCTATGTGTCGTAACCATAGGATAAGTTCTTGCATTAAATACCAAGTCAATTTAAGAAAGGAACTTTTAATTTTTTTTTTGGTTACTGGGTGTGCGGGTCCGCCCCCAGTAAATAAAAATTGGCGGTCTGGTACCTCATAAGATCCACGTCTGCTCAACACACTGCGAAATACGTTCTGTCGACAAAAAGCAGTATTATTTTCTAACTCCTATCCGTTAAGGAGTTCTGTGGCTTCCATCATCAGGTCAGCAACATGACATGATGATTACCAGACCCAAAAATCAGCATTGAGTCAGAAAATATATGCAAAACATTATGGGTGCCTATAAAAATTGAGGGTTGCCCTCGATTTCCCAAAGATCCCATCATCAGAATCTGACTTAGTGTTAATGGTACCACCTCGGGAGTATACCCTATCAAACTAAAGAAAAAAAATTGAAATCGGTCCATAATTGACGGCGTAATCGCGTAACATACATACAAAAAAAAAAAACAACATTCAGACGAATTGAGAACCTCCTCCTTTTTTTTGAAGTCGGTTAAAAAATTAGGATGAATGGCGGACTTAGGTAGGTAGCAGTCGCTGTCACTTCGTCAGTAGAGAATATGATGTGACGCTATAACTTTGTTCTTTCATTTAAATTAAAAACACCACGCTTTTTAAAAAGATGAGGTTTCGTATTTACGTAGCGTTAACCAGCCGTGGACAGAAGTAGGTAAGGTTTAAACCTCTCACATAAACATCTCAAATTTCAGGCCAATATCTTTGATTCTATACCCCCAAATCACCCCCGCCATCAGCTCGATTTAATCCATTTTCCAGGGACACCTGTATAATTGTCCATATTTTCCCGCGCAAAAAAAAAACGTCAAACATCCAAACCAAAAGTCATTCGACCGAACTCTACATTACGTTTTAGATAGATAGATAGTCTATCTATCTAAAACTCTTTATTGCACACCAAACAAAGAAGTTACAGTTGGTCTGTCTGTCTGTCTTTCTCTCTGTTTTTACTGTTTAACACAACGTTACGAGTACTCGGTCTTTACTCGCAATCAAAATTAACTCCTTAAGTTAAACTTGTTAAAGTTTACTTTGGATCGAAATTAATTCTCTTTTTTATAATTTCGAATTTTAATCAGTAGACACTTTAATGTAAAATGAATTAGAGGAATACCCACATGATTAGAATGTGAATGCATCGAATACGTGTTTTCAATCCTCGTAAACCCTAAGTGCAACCCAAATTAGTTTTTGTTCGACAAACAGCATGCACTCTATTCAGAATCTGTACAATATCCATTGCTAGTTTAAATTCAATGTTCAGATTTTTGAAAAGATTTCAGAAAAGTGTACCTTAATCAAACCACTTACAGTTTACTTTCGCTTGTTATGGTTATTAGGTATATTGCAAAGCCTTATGGATTCCAATAATAAAGCGTTGTATGCATCACGATGTTCTGCTGTTTGCTTAGTTCGCTATTGCAAAAATACTCATATGTGCTTACATTTTTTATTTGATCAAACCCAGACGAAATGACAGGCAAGCCACCATATCACATTTATTGCTTGTTGATACTAGGTAGTAGGTTGTATTTACTTAGCAACTTAAATAAAAACGGCAAAAAAATCACGTTTATTGTATGGGAGCCCCCATAAATATTTGTTGTATTCTGTTTTTTAGTATTTTTTGTTATAGCGGCAACAGAAATACATCATCTGTGAAAATTTCAACTCTCTAGCTATCACGGTTCATGAGATACAGCCTGGTGACAGACGGACGGACAGACAGACAGACAGCGGGTCCCGCTTTACCCTTTGGGTACGGAACCCTAAAAAGCGGAACTTATTTACGGCTATTGCTATATAGTTTGCACCCTTGAAAGCTTGCGAAGTGGCAAGTGAGAAACTCGGGAAAAGTTTATAGAAATAACTGGTTCACCTGCCGTGATAATTTTAGAAGTGCCATGGTCGTAGTTCGTGGAAAGAATCCAGTAAAAAGAATCCTAGTTCTTAAATTAGAGCTCGAGAAACCTGTAGCTAGGTACGATAATTAATTCAGTACAGTTACCTACTGAATTAAAATTAAACAATTTCTTCCAAACACTGTCACACCAAATTATTATGTAGCCCCAAACCCGAACTAAGCAGAGCTTGGAAGTAAATATGGCGGATAGATAAGCCATACATGCCACAAGATGCCATCAATAGCTCAGAAGGCCTACTACGAAAATGCTTAGCTTTGTCAAAATACCTCCGTAGCCGAGAGGCGAGCACGCCGGACTTTAAATGGCGCCGCCATCTCTGAGGGTCCGGGTTCAATCCCCGGTCGGGTCAATGGAGAAAACGAACTTTTCTATATTGGCTCGGTTTTGGGTGTTGTGGTACCGTCGTTGTTTCTGGTTTCTGTATAACACAAGTGCTTTAGCTACTTACCTTAGAATCAGAGCAATGCATGTGATGTTGTCCAGTATTTTAAAAAAAAGATGACCATCTCCAACTATCCATCCATCCATCAGCCGAGAGACGTCCACTGCTGGCCATATAGGCCTTCCCCAAGGGTTGCCACAAGGATCGGTCCTGTGCCACCCGAATCCAGCGGCTTCGCGATCGCGAAGGGAAACTCCAACTTAACAACTTAAATAAGCCTTGTAAAAAACGCGACCGTTTTCAATAGTTCACAAATTGTCAAAGGTTATTTTAATTTACAAGTGAATGGTTATTTTATGTTGTTAGAATTATTTGTCCGAACAATCAAAGGATACATTTTCGTAGTAGGCCTCCAGGCACTGCTTTGCTCACAACACAAATATTTTGCCACTTGTGGGATTCGAACCTGCTTCCGCCGGCCTTTTAAGTATCCGGGTGGAAGCTCTAAATTATTCGTCGTCTTAATTAACATGATTAATATTTATTTAAGAAAATGTTTTTCCTAAACAGTGTTTGTCACATTTGGAGGTTTTATTTACACATAACAAATAACACAGTACAAATTAAAAAAATAAGATCTAGATAATAATATGAAAGTGTCTTCATCTTTTTTTTTAAATATTATTTTAATAAAATTATTAAATATCCGAGAAAAACGACATCGTGACCTGCTCGGTTTGTTTTCGCGCACTTTCAGTTCTAGGTTGCACAGAGATAGTGCGTGCGTATTTTTTATGAATGGGACAAGATTATTCACGCGTACCATTTTTAACAGCGGATATTGATATTTAAATATAAAAAAATATATTTTTTTATAATGATTCTTAGTGGTCCCTGAATAATTGGCACTACCTTGCAATTTAACCCTGTATACTTAACTAGGCAGTCTTTTGAGAATTAAGTAAATTGGTTGGACTCTGGGAACGCACGACTAATCACTTATTAAACTTTAGCCAGTACCTAGGTACTAATGATTTAAGTAGAACTTAACAAAGTAATCTTTTATGTCTTCTACCAAATCAGGCCTGAACTACGTATTTAATCTAAAAATCGCCCATTTATTTTGTACAGTCAAGATCAAAAGGTGTTGTTAAAATTATGTAATATAGCACCCTTTTATTAGCCTAACTAACAATAAGTAATCTAAGTATCTTAGTATGGTAGTCGTTTTTAACATCTTTATTTATCATACGAGCTAAATTAGTTCACTGGGACCGGATTTAAGCTGGATTGCGACTATTGTTAAAAAAAAGTCATGGTAGGAGTTGACAGTTGACACAACCAGACAATAATTGTCAATTAGACTTACTTTTTAACCGACTTCAAAAAAAACGAGGAGGTTCTCAATTCGTCTGAATGTTGTTTTTTTTTTTTTTTTTGTATGTTTGTTACGCGATTACGCCGTCAATTATGGACCGATTTCAAAATTTATTTTTTAGTTTGAAAGGGTATACTCCCGAGGTGGTCCCATTTACACCAAGTCAGATTCTGATGATGGAATCCCTGGGGAATTGAGGGCAACCCTCAATTTTTATAGGCACCCATAATGTTTTGCATATATTTTCTGACTCAATGCTGATTTTTGGGTCTGGTAATCATCATGTCATGTTGCTGACCTGATGATGGAAGCCACAGAACTCCTTAACGGATAGGAGTTAGAAGATAATACTGCAATTTGTCGACAGAACGTATTTCGCAGTGAGTTAAGCAGACGTGGAGCTTATGAGGTACCAAAAAGCCAATTTTTATTTACTGGGGGGGTACGCCCCGTAACGAAAAAAAATTTGAAAGTTCCTTTCTTAATTTGACTTTTTATTAAACGCAAGACCTTACCCTATGGTTTTGACACCAAAATAGCCGCCGTTCTGGTTGGAGTGTAGGTAAACCCTTTTCTTAAGACTTAAATATTTTCATCGAAAAATTGACCCTATATAACACCTTATTTTTATCATACCATTGGATGGGGGGTCCATAGAGGACCAATATTAGTTAAGGTTACTTTGCTGTAAAGTCATTTTTGGCGAAGTTAGGAGGGAAAAAATAGAGGACTTAACACTAAAAATTGTAAAATAAAAAAAATGTTTAATAAAAAACTAAAAACCGACTTCAAAATGAAACTAAAAAGCGAAAAATAATATTGACTAAAACATACCTAATCAGTTCTTTTTGGAGTCGGTGCGAATGAACACATTTTAACTATCGATGGCTGGCACCGACTCCAAAAAGAACTGATTAGGTATGTTTTAGTCATTATTATTTTTCGCTTTTTAGTTTCATTTTGAAGTCGGTTTTTAGTTTTTTATTGAACTTTTTTTATATGTTATGAGCTGGGAAAACGCAACTCTTTTTAGGTGAAATGAAAAAAAAAACGTTTATGGTGCTTCGTAACATAAACATAAATTAATTCCTTGCATGAGGGCCATCGCATTAACTTCCTTGCTATTATGAATGAGATATTACAAATAATTGAAACAGACAAATACCCAAACTTTTTAAATGAATTATTTAAATAGAAAAGTAACAATACAAACAAAAGAAATATAATTGTTACGCGGTCTCGTCTGTGGTCCCGTTACGCGATCTTATGCGACCGCTTGGCATCCAACAAGTTAATACTGTGAACGACTGTACTTAAAAACTGTTTCTTCACCTAATTACTCGTTAATTTGAATAACATCGTTTTGCAATTAAGAAAGGGAATAACTCTCACGAATCCGCTAAAGCTACGTTCACAGCGGTTTATATATAATTAATGTTAAGGTAATCCATTGTCAGGGATGTCCTTGTAATCGTTTTTGTATTAATGAAATTTGTCGCCATTAATTTAGCTCTAGAGGTACTTTACAGACACAGTTCAGAGAATTCTGGAGGTATTTGGGATTGTATAAATAGCGTTTTGCATATGAACATTGCACAGTTTTAATGCGGTGTGAAGATCGATCTAACTAAGGCAACCCTCGGAACTATTTATTAAATTTCTTTCAACGATAGTGGTTTATTGTGTATACTTATCAAAATGTGATCCGAGGCTGCAAGAATAATAGATTTACCGGAAAACAATAATTTTGATAATCAATTTACCTCATTCAATACATTTGGTCAATTGTGTAAATTGTAATTTTTAATAAGAACATCATTTCTACAACCCCGAATTACATCTTATGCAGAATACAATGTACACCAGAGTAAATAGCTATTTGTAAAAAAAACGTAAGAAAATTTGAATTATATGGACTGCCTTGAAGGATCCCCCTTTTAAGTAAGATGCATTTCTTTAAAACCCATCTCAGACAACCAAGCAAAACTTCTCCATTGCTTATGCCTCCTGCTATCGAATACGCTGATTCGGATTATCGGGATTTCGATTTTGTATATAAAGAACTGTTTACCCTTTAGCCCAGTTAAACGAGAGAGAATAGTTTCCGTTATTACGCGGCCGAATACGACCGCGACGCAGCTAATTGATAGTCAAACTTTTTCACTTTCTTTTGTTTGGTGTTTAGTGGACTGCTGCATTGCTATAAAAAAATACTCGTAAAACATTCGAGTAGTATAGATATTAAAATTAAATTAAGGTTTCGAACTTTAGTTAACTTTTTGCGATTTTAATGTTGGTCCAAAGCAAAAAGTTTCTGTTTATGAGCAATAGAATCACCACCTAGAAATAATTTAACTAGTAAAACAGGACACTTTATAAGTTTTCTCTGTTATTTTAAATTTTGGAAAATTTAAATATTGTTCTGAAATATCTTAGAAAAATCAGAAACGAGAAAGGTGCCACAACACCTAGACCCGAGAAAAGTTCGCTTTCTACATTGACACGACTGGGAATCGAAATCTGAGGTCCCACAGATGGTGACGCCAAGTGCGATGTGCTTGCCTCTCGGCTACGGAGGTCGTCAAATTAAGGACATAATCTAACTAATCTGTGAAATAAAGCATTGAATAATAGGCTAGTTGACACCACCAGTCAATTGAACTACTTTTAATGTGCTGTTAAAATGCACCTCTGCCTTATATTTTGTATGAGGATAGCAAGCTATGAAGTCATTGTTTACCGGACTCATCTGCCTAACTTTTAATTAATTTTGAATCAAATAAAAATAGATTCTTCTAATAAATGGTGATGTACCGGGTTATCGGGCCTAAAATAAGGTATCAATCAGATTTAATAACCTATCAAGCTTCAATTACCCACCGGTGGCCGCGTAACAATAAAATTTTCATTGTCTCTTTGCCGATAAATCACATCTTAGCATTAGTTATGATTCGCGTCCACATCCCAATTAGGAATATTTGTTCTGACACAAGTTTTTACGGAAAACCTTTAAAAAGTAAATAAACGAACTGTTACGATTAGATTAAATGCTGATTGGAACGAGTCTAGAACCTAAAATACTTAGTCAGGTAATAATATTGGGGCGTCTAGAAGTCCAAAGTGTATTGGTGGTGATATTACCTTGTTCACGAGCGCTTCTACCGGCAAACTGTTCCACAATTTAGCAGAATAACAATAACTATAATGATCTATGTTGTTTGAATAAATAAATTAAAAAAAGGTCTAGTGACCATCGTCTGGAATCTGTCTGGCAAGTACAATTTGTTTAGTCTTGATTGAAGTAGGGGCTAACGGGTTTAATCAATTAGTCGACACTTACCAGATGGAAGGGCTGACCGATAACGATTCTGTGTAGGCTTTAGAGTTCCGTAGGAGGGAATTGAGTTGTCTAGGTGATGTCACTGCTTTACAGATTGCTTTTACTTACATTTTCACTTATACGTACCTACACGTACTGGACGAAGATTAAAAATTATGTTCTTCAGGCCTCCTTTTCCTGTTGTCCTAGATTAAATGATGTAGGTAAGTATACCTAATCAGCTCTTTTTGGAGTCGGTGCAAATGAACACATTTTAACTCTCAATGGCTGGCATCGACTCCAAAAACGAGCTGATTATATATACTTGCATTATTTTAAGAACTTAGTTATTAAGGTTAAATAAAAAGGGTAAATTATTTTTTGCTTTTATTTTTTTTCGGCGGTTATTTTTTTTTTGTTACTAAGTTTTATTATTTTAGAAAAATAGAAGATTATTCACTTTGAGACTACGAGAACAAAATTGGTGTGTTTTCTGGCACATGCTTACTTATTTGTTTATTCCGAAACTTGGATGGATACTTTATATCCAGAGGTAGAAGGGTAAAAGTCGGTAAATAGGTAGGTAGGTATATCATTTTTGCGCTTGGATTGAAAATATGGCAAGACGATCTGACTGCTGACATGTACTCTCAGGATAGAGAAAATACTGGCTGTAAATAAAAGCAGAAAAAATATATCCAGAGTAAGTCACGCATTTTCGACAGGTTTTTTTTTAAATGGTAGTTAAGTATGACTAAAAGTCGAATATATTGTGCTCAATTTACAGTGACATTACCGTTAACTCAGCGATGTTTCAGGATGGGTGCTGATAAGTGCCCGTGATAAAATACTGACAATGTCTTGCTAAGCCGAAAGGTTTTTTATTGAAGGTACTAACATAAATTTTTGTATCGCTATCGATTTGGCGTTCCGTAGCTGATTTTCAGTTGGAACAGGTCTGCTTGGCTTCGTTTCGAAAGAGCATTACTTTTATTTAAGAAATAATTTTGAAATGCGGTCCATAACTGGCGTGGATATACTATAAAAGTAACTATTACCTTACACTCTGTTTACGTGGTTTTCAAGCAGAAACTGTGTGAACCCCGTGTGTGCATGTGAGCATAATTCACACATACCATAACCATAGTGTAAAGATATTCCGAGGATATAACGAATGTATTCAAATAAGATGACTAAGGTCATTGATATTGGATTTAACTATAGAAAAACGTATAGGAAAATCAAAGTATCACTCAAATGAGGCACGGCATGATACAATTTCTCATTGGTTTTAGGACCTTACTGTACTTTAAACTATTTGTTTGGCTTGAAGTTTAAAGGTGGCTCTAGGCATTATGTTCAATTGAGGCTATGTGGCTTTAACTGTAACAGATCAAAGTTGCATTATCTTAAATTAAAAATGGCAATAAATCCTGCGAAAAATTATTATCACCTGTTTTTATTACACACAAATTATATTATTTACTTCAATTAGACTTACACAAATAATCCATCAATTTTATTCAAGTGTCGGTGATCTCTGAACGTAAACTCATCACAAAAATATCGTTTCATGTCACGTGATCATTGCAGCTTGAGGTAAATCGAAAGTTTACGGTAAAAATGCAAAAAATATTTTCCGAACATTCAGATAGGGACGTGTAGAGAAACTCTTAGACGCAGGGGGAAATTACTTTTCCTTTCGCCGCAGCTAGATTTTTTAATGTTTTGCTATTAATTTCAGGTCTCTATAGATCGGATCGGATCGGAGGGTACAAATAAAAGAACAGATGGTTCTTTGTCGATACAGGGCTTACTTACGTTTGTTAGATAATTTACTGCACTTCTAATTGAAGCTAGCTGTTGCCCGCGACTTTGCTGTCGTAGACTTTAGTTTATTTATAATAAAAAATATAGCTATGTTACTCAGGGATATTGTAGCATTCTAATGGTGATTTTTTTTTTTAAATCGGCCCAGTAGTTTTCGAGGTAATTTGTGTCAAACATACTAATCTTTTCCATTTAAATATTACGTAGATAAAGAGTTACATATGTAAATGAAAAGTTTTTTGTGTGCAATTTAAATATTTTGTATATTAGTTTACTTATTTACAAACGTTACAATTACAAGTGAAGCTAAAAAAAGTATGTTATTATACGTATTAAAATTGTCGCTTAATTGGAAGATACTCGTTTATGATATATTTAACCAGTTAGGTTTCTTAATTTGCTAGGCAATGTTGCACGTATTTAGAGAAAAACTATTTCATATTTTTTAAAACATGTATGCTACATATTTTGCCTTCCCATTGGTACTCTCGGTTAGCTCCAACGTACCTAAAGTTCGTTTGATCATCCACTAAAAAGCTATTTGGACGGTTCTTCCATTTGACAGATATTAACTAATAGTCACTGAGGTAAATTGTACCAGCGTACAGTAAATTATACCTTAGTGGCTTAAGCAGTTAGATTGATCCGAGATTTGTGTATTTTTACAATTTGAAGCGCAAGAGGTAGTTTAATTAATTAGAGAGTGCTACAACAAAATTGTTACCAATTGCGTTTGTTCTGGATTTACATTTCCCACTTTGCCTAAACTCTAATAAACTCAAATGAGCTATTATGCGAGCCTCTTTCACTTACACAATGACGTCATTACGTTTTTAACTAAGTACCACTTAAATCTTTGCGCAACACCTTTACTTATTTTGCCGAAATTGGCACGGCCATTTGACTCACCTGTGGTTGAGATAAAATTAATTCAAAAATTAGGCCCTTGATGGTGAGTACTTTTAAAAGTGAATGGCATGTTATTTTATTTATAATTTTTTGGCTCAATTGTTTTATAGTCAACATAAAAACAATGAAATATTTTTAAGCTTGCAGATTCGTAGGGTTTCATATCGGAAAAGTAAGAAAAGGCATCGCATTACGTCATTCCGTCCATCCGTTTGCAAAAACCCTTTATGTCCCGAAATAAGTAAAACCGTCAAGTGGAAGTTAATTTAAAATACTAAAAGAGCATTTCCATTGGTCGATAACTTAGTCAAAAAAAATTGCGGTACGCAATACAATACAATATAAAAAATTACAATACAATTACACATAATGAAAGTATTGTGTTGATCATACGGCGCTACTACACCGCATTTAGGGGCTCCTTGCATGCGGTATGACTACTAGTGGAATTTATCGTTCGATATCAGCGTGCCAAAGTAGACTGTTTTGATTTCTTTGTAGATATTTTTTTTTCTATTTTAGAACCTAAGTCACAAATAGTTAAAATTGCTCCACAGAATAGTACTTATTCGATTCATGACATTTCGTGCCTCCAGGGCCTGTTTATTAACGCAACTGCCGGACTTGACGCGTAAGTTCGCAATTCTTGTTTACGATTCTTACATTGGTCGATAGGACCCGCTAGCGGTACACATACCGACCGTATTATCGACTCAATACTTTTTATAATTTGTTATGGCACCTCGTCGATTACTTATTTTATCGTTGACTTAATTGAACGAATACTCATTACATCGATGGTTCATTTCATCGAATTTGAATTGGACGAATGTTATTACTTCGATGGTTCATTTCATCGAATTTTCTTTACTACTACCTACTTATTGTGTTACATAATTAAACTTAAATTTTGAATTGCAGCATGAGTCAAAAGCCAGGCGGGTTCGGGATTTCGCCTTTCGTTCGCTTCGTATGATGAGCACAATGGTTTTAATTTTTTTAAATGATTTATATCTACTAATTTAGTGCAAGCTTTGCTTGATTTCGGGCTAGAAATATGGTGCGATAGGTATTAAAAGAAACAATGAAAGTGCTATGTTAGGCACATTATTTAGGTCCTAGTGTTTCTCGCTTTTTTCGGGTGAAAATCCATTTCAAATTAAATAAATGGTACAATAATATGCCACTAAAGTGATTTGTTGAAGGTACGGTACCTTAACAATAGGATACCGATCGTAGAAATATAATGGAAGGGAAGTGTCCAAAGCACTACTTTGTCATAAATTTAAGTAATTTAATCTTGATCCGTTTGATTTCAGGCCTTAGTGGAAATGTGTTCAATTAGGATAGAATTGTAAAAGGTGGAAGAACTAATTGAGATTAAAGATATCACATAGAAGCCAAGTGTCGACAGTTCTCCTTTTTGTTGGTCAGTCAAAATCTGTTAAATGATAATTTTATAAAACAATAATAGACTTTTCGAGGTTACAAACAGCGGTGCACTGCTGTACAAAAGGAAGACCTTTTAAACCAACCAACTTGGACTGGTTTTAGACTTAAATTGTATTATTACATTCATGTACAATGTACATATTACATTACTTTGTGAAGTGTAGTGTTAACTTAATCTCGTTGATCGAAGACTTTTTTCGTTCGTGGAACGGTTTCTTTAGCTATTTAATTAGTCGAATTTATTGATTAAGTACTATTGCGGGCTCCGACGTCTGACCAGTCTTAAAGCTAAAATCGCTTGCAAGCACCTCATTGCCACTCACTTCAAGCCACGCCCTGCGTTCATTTATGTTTCGGGTTCAATCAAGACAATAGGTGCTTAGGCACAAGCGTCAAGCAAGCAAGCTTCTATGTATCTAATTGGTTGTAGTAAAACGTAGTAAAATGCATAACCAATCAGGGCGGGTCCGGGCGTGTCCGGCGCGATGCGCTTACACAGGAATATTTCTACAAAGCGGTAAGGCGTCGGAGCCCGCGATTGTACATTGTATTACTTTATTCTAAAGGCGTCAAAATTTACTTAACATTCGCAAATTCGGAACCAAGCAAAATAAAATAGAGTTGACTTTCAATTCAAATAACTTGTCTATACTAAACTAATTACGTTACCAACGATAGTAATTTAATTGCTTGGTTTCTAAGAATGTTTATTTAATTTATAAACCGTTGTTTTCTGTATACGAGTAGCGCGCCGTCGCTATACGTAATTTGTGACGAGTAGGTCATAATACATTTTTTTTAAACAATTTTATTTTAGATAAAGTTTAGAAGTAGATTCTATTCTGGGAAATAAAAAAATATATCGTTCCTTTAAATTATTTTTCTACCTACCCAGGTAAGGTGATTAAAATACTTCTAATGCTGGCTACAGACTCTCGCAAGGTAGCTTCTAGAGGCTCTCGGCACGAGTCTTAGCGAGTAGAGACTGCAGTAGTGCTAGCCATCCACACACTTTAGTCAGTTGCTTGCTACGTCTACTACAAGATCGACGTGATTGAAGTGACTGCGTTAGCTACTTTATGTGTCTACGCGCGACAGTGTGGTTGAATCTCTCGTCTTACCCCCTCGCAGCCGAAAAACCGACATAAAGCGGAGCGACAGCGAGGCTAGGTCAGGGAAGGCGAGGGGACACGGGCGAACCATCCTTGCTCTTGCACTCGCATTCCCTTGTGTAGCCACATGGAGAGTCTGGATGGGGCATAACAATCACAAACAAACGTCATGTTCATCATACACTATACAAAATCGATTTCTTAATTATCCAAGGCTTAGGTACAATAAGAACGCTCGTGCTCATCACACAAAAATTTGCCCCTTGCGGGATTCGAACACTGGGCACAGGCCTCATCACAACAGGGTTGGAACATAGTCCACGCACGCTGGCAACTTGAGCTACTTGACCCAAATTGTATTATAAACGTGAAAACGTATTTACAGTGCTATTTATTAAGATAGTAAAAGCGCTTGTTTGTGTCTGAGAAGCGCTTGTTTGTGTATGTTGTGCGTGTGTTGTTCCTAAGTCAAACTTTACAGAAAAAAAACAAACCAGATCGAAGTATTAAGATTAAGATAATAGTAATTTAGTTACTGGTTTATGCCACAGTTCTTAAAATGTACGAAAAAAAGGATGACGTTTAATTATTTATTTAAACTTTATTGTAAAGATAAAAAAAAAACATACAATAGATAGACTTAATGGCATGAGACATTCTCTACCAGTTATGCTAAGCATAGATATTTTGTGTTTGTGGGTAGACGTATAAAAGCTACATACGCAACGTTGGTTGTGTTTGTGTGGTAGCCCCGCAATAAACGCACACTGCCGCAAGACCCGCAAGTACAGGAGGTCTACTTTAACCTATCAAATCAATTAACCATTCACTTGTGTAAAGCTTATGACAATTTGTGAACTATTGAAAACGGTCGAGTTTTTTACACGGCTATTTTATGTTGGTCATATTTTGTCAAAGGATTGATACAAGAAGATGGTAATTTTATTCTGTTAAGTTTATACGTCTAAGCGAACGAAATATTTTCGTAGTAGGGCTTCAGATTCATGTATACTCATACTATGTATGTGCCACGATATACCTTACAACTTGTATAATTTTGACGTAGGTATCTTTTTGGAAGTTTAAGATGTTTAAGGTGTTTCTTCCTTTATTTCTGTTTTTTGTGACATTTCTTTCATAAAAACTTCTCATAGCGTACAAAACGATACAATTAGAAGCACAATACTTTTTGTATTTAGTTTAACATTTGAAACTCGGTTATGAATGCTTTCAGCTGTTGTTATTTGAAAGCTGGCTAGACACGTTTTCTTTTGTTATGGAAACTTTAAGAAATAGGAAAAATATTTGATTAAAATTTAAAAATAGGTTCATTACGTCTTTCCCTGACTCTCGGGGACTATTCCCGGATGGGTCAATGTAGGAAACTAACTTTTCTGTATTGTCTCGGGACTGGGTGTTGTGGTACCGTAGTTTTTTTCTAAAATAGCACAAGTGTTTTAGCTACTTACCTCAGAAATGTTTGTGATGTTGTCCAATATTTATATTTATTATTTAATAACAATAATGCGTTTAAAGCAAGTTATATTAATTATTGTGATTTCAAAATGTGTTTTTGCTTTCAATTTTTCGAGATATACCTAGGTCCTAGAGCATAGCGTGCTAATTCAATATATAAAATTGTTAGAAAAGTCACGATAACTGCTGGAATTTTTCAAATTAATGCATGAAATAAAAATAATTACTCTTTTGCATATTTGGTGTGTATGCATGTGATAATTTTAATGATATCGTTAATACTGGCAGCGATTCTGGTGTATCAAACTCTAGAATAATGTAACCATAACAATTTGTGTTGCTACTAAGTAAATGAAAAACGATATAAGTAGGTACTATCAATAATTTGGAACTGAATACAATCTAGAAAACTGTTTAAAATTGCCCTTTTGGCTTATCTTTCAGGGATATAATGGAGATGTCAATATCATATCTATTTATATTTTTCTTCCTTATGATAAAAAAACCAATTGCCGTTTGTAAGTCTTGCAAAACCTTGAGAATGGCTTAATCGATTTCAACTATTTAATTGTTTGCCTTCGTTAGTCAAAATCAAAATCTTACTGAGGTCATGGTTTAGGTTAAAATATATTCGGAAACACCCAAAGAATCAGACGGCAAATGGTAAAAAAACTAAAGTCAGTTGTAGTACGTAGTTGACCATAGTTCATTAAACTGGAGCTCGTAGTCTGTAGTTGACTACGGATTCATCAAACGAGCTCGTACTCTCGTAGTCTGTAGATGACTACGGTTTCATCAAACGAGCTCGTAGTCTTGAAGCCTATAGTTGACTACGGATTCATCAAACGAGCTCGTAATCTTGTAGTCTGTAGTTGACTATGGTTTCATCAAATGACCTCGTAGTCTCGTAGTCTGAAGATGACTACAAATTTATCAAACGAGCTGGTAGTTTCGTAGTCCGTATTTGACTACTTAATTTTCGGGAAAACTAAATTAAAGATTAAAAATTTATGAAATGCAATACAGAACCCGGTAGCGGCGGTACCGGCGGCTGGACCACCTGTGTGAAGCCGGAGCAGGTCGCTAGGTAATTTATCATTTTAATTTTTTGCAATGATAGACTTTTCATCGTTTAAAACCAATTAACATTTAGCCATTTGACCTTTTATGTCTACATAGCAGTGACAAGTTAGAAACAGACGAAAACGTTTGAATGGAAATCTATCATAATTATTTTAGCCATAGGTAGCCCACTGCTGAACATAGGTCTCTGCTAATGGCTTCCAGACTGGCCGGTTGGAAGCGGTCTTCAGCAGCATCCAGCGGCTTCCTAAAACCTTTACCAGGTCGTCTGTCCATCTGTGGGTGGACGTCCTACGCTGCTCTTGCAGGTACGTGGCCACCATTCTAGAACCTCTCTGCTCCCTCGGCCGTCAGTTCTACGTGATACGGAAATCCATGCTTCATTATTTTAATCTTGACAATATAACTACGTCTGTTCAGGTCCGCTATGAGAGTGCTTAAATGGTACTGCGTAGTTCCGCAAACCCTTACCCTTGCCAGAAAATTAAATTTGTAAAATTTCAACTGCTAAAATTCAACAAGTTCTTAACACATGTTACACGTCGCTTGTTTCACATTAAAAGGTCAAATAAACGAACCTTTAATGAGTAATATTAATTTATGCAATGAAAACAAGTTAGATAAGAACATTTAAGAAGTCATTTTGCGTCGTCAGTTGTGAGGTTCAGGGTTCGATATAAATGACTTTTATTTTGGTGGTAGCAAACAAATATTTTAGATGTATTATGATTGAATTTGACAAAAAACATTCCTTAAAAAAACACCTGAACCGTATCATAAATAAAAACAAATAGTTTGGAATTCGGATTTATAATAACGGAAATCGAGTCTCGAAGATTTTAACACTTTTTCCTAATTTGTATCAAGTTCGGAAAACTAACTGCTTTCAGACTTTATCGTATGTCCGTACTAAAACTGTATCAGTACATTTCTAAAGTCTTTGATTGACTAATTATTAAAATTGGTATACCTACAGCCACTTATGTAGTCGACTACGGCTACGTGCATCGTAGTCGACTACGATGCTACGGCCTGCCTACGCACGCCTACGCTGGGCGGGCCAGCCGCCCTACCGCGGTCCAGCGCGTATATAACTCGGTGCCAGCCGAGAAGACACTCATTTCGGTGCAAGCGTGCGTAGCGGCAGGTTAACGTGAAGTGACTACACGAGTTCGCCGAACTTAAGGTAAGTCGCATTTTCAGGTTTGTGTGATGTATGATTAGCGGAGGAAAAGTTTTTGGAAAACTTTTTATAGTCATTTTTTGTGGAACATAGTTTTTTGTTTATAGAATAATTAAAATTATTAACGATTTGGCTATTTATTTTTTAATTGAACGTGTCATTTTGTAATTTTTAAAAATTAAACATTCACACTTTGGAAAGTGATGTGTTAAACTGATACTGACTTGCAAAAACTACTAAAAGTTATCCTAAACAAGTATTTTTTCTATAAATATTACATATTAAAACTATTTAAAACTGAGGACATCAAAAAGATACTTAAACAAAAAGTATTTTCCCAAAATTATTTTTCATTATTTAAATGTTGAAATTTTTTGTCAAATATAAGTAAATAAAGTAAATAAACTGGCACATTTTTAGTGGTCTACTTAATCTATTAAAAAATAATTGATCAAACCCTCGAAGGCTTTAATTAAAAATTCAACAAGAAAACAGAGCAGGAGCGTTTCGTTATTTTTTAACATAACAATTGTTATAAAAGCGTTTCGAATGAACAAGAAAGTTCTCACAATTTTAATTAACTTAAAATAATATGAAATTTTAACACACAGGTACCGTAGCGCTATTTTAATACCTGCTAGGGTGTGTACTGACCTATATACTAAGATTTGCGGAGAATCCGAACTATCGTAGTAGCTTATCATGTCATAGTCTTTTATCTGGTTAAATTAATATTTACTACAAAACACATAATTAATAGGATAATATAATAATCTCCTTAATACGATTTTATTCCTTTAATATTTCTCATATTAAGAATAGTAGAAATAAGATTATAGAATGATAATCAAGTGTATTTTGAGGTAGACAGTAAATACTTACAATGTGTTTTATTGATGAAAATCATTTGTAAGTACCTACTGCCTACCTCATTTCATTAACAAGGTAGGCACTGCCTAATTGCCTATATGCACCGCACGCCCCTGCAAGACGCTATCGGGTTTATAGCAAGTTGCTTACGAGACAAGTCACTTAACACTTTCACGCATCTTTATCACTTTACCAAATATTAGAACACAAACTACATCAAACTTTTATTCTAAAGCTCTTAAAATAATAAATAAAAACCCTCAAAAATAGATAGACTGTGCTTTTCGTTTAAATACACTCCACCGAATCCAGTGTGTTTTGATTAGAAGATTTTTTATTTATTTATTTAGAAAACCAACTGCGTTACACTTGTACTTAAATACTACTTAAATATTGTAATAATAAAGCTAATAAAAGGGTTCCCTTAAATTAACAATTAGTAAGACTGCCGTGAACATAGTCAATATTAATCTGTTAAAAGTGAGAAATATAGAAACATATACAGACGAAAGACTACAGGGAACATAAAAGGTAGACGGATACAATAGAATTAAATAGTAACATTACAATAAGAAGGTATAATACAACATACCTATATAAAAAAATTGACTATATCAAATGTACGGACAGTGCCTTAACGTGCATTGCAAAGCCCATTGCAAAAGGACCAACATTTTTACAATCATCATCATTTTCAGCCATGGAACGTCCACTGCTAAACATAGGCCTCCCCCAAATATAAATTAACATTTATAAACCACTAGCCAAAAATGACGCAGCATGCCAGTCTTAAAAAAATATAACGTTTAGTTTAAACTTAGTGCTGAAGGCCGGGCGTGCAACGTATGAGAAGTTTCTAAAATTGTTGCTGGTTTCAGTCTAAGGCTGGGTTGCAGTCATCGAGGTATAATGTACTAATACCTCAATGGTTGCAGTCTTGCACCGTCTTACTTTAAGTTTAACAAACGTCAAAAGTATTTCAAACTCCATAAGGAAACACCAGTTATAGTTATGGTTAAAGTTAAGGTAATGCAACTCATTCTTAGTAATAGCATTTGTAAAAATAAAAATAAATCTTTTTTCTATATTCCCTTGTTATGACAATTCATTCCTTTTTGGCTATATTGTAAATATACGCAACGAAGTCACAGTCAGAAGCTAGTATTTAATAAAATATATTTTAGTTAGGTACTTATATAATTATCACTAAGTTTTACTTAATTTGAGCTCGAGTTGTTTAAAAAATATATACATTTTACAGGAATAGAGCTATATTGAAATTTAGAATTTTTATACTCCAAAGACTAATGTTCGTATTTTTCCTACAATATAAATAAATTGAATATTCTAGCAGCCATTTATTGGATGTGCCGTGTGAGCCAATATATGGAGAACCACGATCCAAAGCAAATATTTGCGATGAAAGGTAAATCAGATCCCATGGAGTTTTTTTTATCTTGAAACAAAAAAGCCATTATAATTATTGAACGGAATTCCATACTAAATTAACGATTTCGCTTTAAAATTGCACACAGGGGATAGATAATAATGAACCGTATTTTGGTTAAAAAGGCAACGTTTGGAAAATGTGTGGGTAATACAGGATTTCTTTTCCATGATTTCAGAACACCTGTATAGAACAGATTCAAAAACAGGAACTAATTAATATTAATGCGAGCGTCCATTTTGGTCCACACTATACAGCGTTGCGTATGATTTTACACGTTGCGACTAAAAAAAGGAATTAATTAAATCAAAATATCTTTATTCAAACATGTTATTGAAACTTTTTTCGGTTTAACTTGTAATTATTATTAAAGTGAAATTAAGTTCGAACAGTTTCAAAGCTGACTGCATTGTACATGTTTTTTTAAAAGGTTATATAATAAATGTAACAATAATATTTTTTATACTATAGTTTAACAAACTATTAAACACGCTTTAACGTGTACGTGTATGTGTATCGTCAAATTAAATCAAATGAGCCCAAACTTAAGGGTTTTAATTGTAGCTATTGAAGTTTTACTACGAGTATTTACACCATGTGTCGGCCATCAAATCTGCTTTATGGTATCAAATTATATTGTCATCAAAATGTCTGACATTTGCTTACAAAGTTTAAAAGCGATACGAAAGTTAAAAGTTGAAACGACTTCCAAGATTTGATTACATAGTTTAGTTAGCTGTTCGCTATTAGTGGAGCTAATTAAGACGTATTAAAATGCAACTTTAGCACTAGACATCTGATATATATTATATGTATATGGTAGGAAAAAATATAAATGAAAAAAAAACTACTCTGTAAAAGTTTTTTCAATTTCACACCCTAGAATATTAAATCATCAAAAACTCCTATCCCTGGACTAATACTTATACTGATTAATTGCTTCAGTAGTTTTCACAGTTGCCAATCAGTCAGCCAGATGTCTATCTTTAAAATAAATAATCAAAATGTCTAAAAGCTATGTCATTGTTTATTAAAACATACAGTCCATTTACATTGTTTATTTTTAATTACCGGTCTTCCTTTTAGATCGCTTTTTAATTGGACGAGACCATTAAATATGATATATCAACGAATTTTTCCATTTCCTAATGTTTTACCAGTAATCCAGGTCTAACATAAACAACAGAAGCTTTTTAAAAATATTTGTTACGTTAAGACTTTAGCAGCTACAGTTTCGACAAAACGTGACCGGCATTTGTTTTTAAATATTTATCGGATATTATTTGAGAGTGACTATATTTACGAATATCGCAAGAGTGACTCTATACTTAAAAAAACTTTCAGGTTTAAAATGGTTCATCGACGAAAAAATGGAGTTTACTGAAATGATATTAATTTAATAAACCAGATACGAGAATAAAAACGCTAGAGAGAAGAAATAAGGTTTCAATACCCACGAAGTTTTATTAATCTATAATAGAATTTGACGCGGCTAAGTTAAAACCGTAGTGCATTTTCTTAGTCTAAAGCGTTCCAATAGATCTTGCCAGTCTTCCACCCGTTATGCTAAATAATACTGGGGCTAAATGATTCCATTAGTAGGTACACCCGCATTTTCCTTTTAAATCTTAGCGGAACCCGTAGAGACAACGACATCAGTGTCAACCCTAATTCTTGTTCCATTTATTTCTCATTTCACCTTTACAACTTTTACGTAGACTTTTTTAAGCCAAAGACATCATTTCCGTGGACACTTGTAGAAATTAAAACCCCTTCTTAATTTTTTATAATTAATCCTGTAATTACTATGGTTCTAGTTACTTTGGGTTAAATTTTAAAGATCTCCTATTGCAAAAGACTTTAATTTTAGGGTTAAGCGAAGGGAGTGTAATAAGTTTTTAGGGATCCGAGTGTTAAATGAACGCCAGAACCATCTATACGATCCAGTACCAGTAAGAGGAATTTAAGATTAGTTTCAAGTAGTTAAAGTTGAAAGTAATCTCAAATATTAAGGTCTACAGTCAAGTACCTATCTAAGGAGACAGAGGTGAAAAAAACGCTTTTAAATCAACGCAACCAAAAGATCAAACTCACTCACCAAATCCTTTTTCCTCCTAAAAAATTTAAGTTAGAGTTAGTAGTTATATTTTCTAATTTCCCCAGCAAATTCGGTCCAGCCGTTCACGCGTGATGCCGAGACCAAGGAAAATAGGGATTCATTATTATATATGGATAAATGTGTAATAATTACATAAACAAATATTATGTTAACTTTAATTAACCAAAACAAAACTTTATATAAACCCAACTAACCGTAACACTAAATAATACCTACGCAAAATAAAACCTTGTCCGTGAGGCAAGGAAGCAAGGATACTGGCAGCGTTTCCTTGCTGAGCCTTTGTGCAAGGAACGAACCATCATTTTTATTTTCCGAAATTGATATTAATTTTGGTGTTATCTTGTCAAAAGTAGTTTAGCTTTCTGGCCCCCACGGCCCAAACGTGTCTACGCCACATGACTCAAACACGTAGTCACTTGCAAGAGACTCGTATTTGCGCCGCTTGGAATTTTCTGCTGAGTCGGCTGCAGCTCCTGCTGATAAAGACTCCCTGAGATGAGAAAAAAAAGAATTATTAAAACAAATATCAGGACGTAATATTTATTTGACTACCTACATAGTCAAGAGGCGAGAACACCGGACTTAATTCTCAAAAATCTTTAACCGAAGATTAGTCTCAATGGCGTGCCTTGTGAGAGGCCTATGTTCAGCGTTCGTGCGTTGTAAAATGATTGAGTATAATAATAAAACGTTTCTAAAAGCAAGCAGATTTTTGATATAGTTACATATAACCATCAAACAACAATAGCAACGTCAATGTTATTCCATTCAATTTTCTGCTTATAAATAAAACATTTAAAAGTTGAAAGCATCGAACGGGATGGGCCACAGTCGTCCGATAGGTATCTTGCTTTATGAAATGCAAAGAAGCTCGGAGAAAACTTTGATTGAAAAAATAAAGATTAGTTTTAAAAAATTTGACGGTTTCATCCATTGACTTATTTACATCAATGGTTTCATCTTTACGTTTCTTTTGTTGCCGTTAAAGTGTAGGTAGGTTCTGTCAAAAAAGTTTCGGGAAGTGATGATTTGTTTATGGTTCCAAATTCATTTTTTTTTGTTGTTGTTAGCTTGGCATAACTGTTTTCCATTTTGGCGCGGAGTTTGAGCAACAACTGATAATTAGATTAAATATAGTATTGTTTTTAGTTATACCATATCTAGTGTGTATTGCGAATTTCATTATGGACAAAAACATCGAACAAAGAGTTTGTCTTAAATTTTGCATCGCCAGTGGGATTTCGTGTTCGGAGTCTCTGAAAATGTTACAGAAGACTTACGGTGAATCGACTTTATCAAAAACACGTGTTTATGAGTGGTAAAAAGTGTTCAAAAGCGGTCGAGATGTGATGGAAAATTTGCCTCGCTCTGGTAGGCCATCAACGTCTGCTACTGAAGATAACATCGCAAAAGTGAAGGAAATAGTGACTGAAAATCCTCATTCAAGTTTGAGAGAGCTAGCTGTCGAACTTTCTGTGTCACACGAGTCGATACGTACCACTTTAAATAATCAATTGTTATGAAATATGTTGCCGCTCGGCTAGTCCCAAAAGACCTGAATTTTCTCCAAAAACTCAATCGCAAAAGAGTCGCTGAGAACATGCTAGAACGAGTCAATTCCGACCCAACATTCATGAAACGCATTGTTACTGGTGGCGAGACGTTGGTTCACGAGTTTGACATGCAAACTAGTCAACAAGCTTCGGATTGGCGCCTTCCAACTGAACCGAAACCGAAGAAATTTTTGACCAAAAACTCAACAAATACCATCGAGCAGCTACCTTATTCACCAGATATGGCTCCAGCCGACTTCTTTCTTTTTCCTAAACTCAAATTACCACTTCGTGGCACCCGGTTTCATTCGGTAGAAGACATGAGAATTTCCGGCGAGAACTGAACTCGATTCCGGAAAAAGCGTTTAAAAAATGTTCTGATGATTGGATTATTCGTTGGCGTAAGTGTATCGCTTCTGAAGGAGCATACTTTGAACGTGATCAAATAAATTTGGATGAATAACTAACATTTTGTGTATTATTAATCTTTTCCCGGTACTTTCTTGACAGAGTAGTATAACTAATAAAAACGTAGATACTTAAAATGATAAGTTAATTAATAATATTACTGTCTATAAAAATGCCTTATACTATCCATAAGTACCTAAAAATACCTAAGATTTTACGTCAAAAGTTGGTGAAGAAAAAACCAAACAAAATAGAAGTTTTACTGCGTTAAGAGATTATATGGTTTGCGCCAGAGGGCTTTCATGATGTCTTAATTACTATCTATTACTTGAATCTTGTAATATACATTCGCTGTATTATGTACTGTTTTGCGTTCATGGTTCAAAATTCTTTATTTACTAAAATAATTATTAATTAATGTGCACGTGGCATCGCCCGAGTTGAGATCGGACAGTAAATAGCATAATCATTGTTTTAAATATTGACGTGATAACGTCTTATAAATCGATGACCGGCTGCACGCACGAAAAAGTGTCACGTTCCACGTGCGAGCAAGAGCGCGGAACAAGCGATAGAGAGTCACTATCGGCCTAAGCGTAAGCGTTCGGCTTGTGACGCATCTATCTCTCTTCCACTCCATCGGCCGATGCGTCCGAGTAGCATCAATTTTTTTTATGACGTTATCACGTAAAATTAACGTCCGTAAACCGACTTTACAGACGAGCATTTTTTGTTACATATTTATTTTAGGACAACTGAGCAGCGATATTATCTTTGTTAATTAGTGCCATTTTTCTGACATCTATCTCGTGAGCCCCGGAATATGAGCTTTTTATCGGGGTAGACAGAAATTTAACAGAACATTAAGGCTATATCCTTAATGTACATCCAGAAAGTTTATTGAAATATATATCAAAGATAAATAACAATTTTATCTCTGCAATGAATTAAAAATATTATTACCTCAATTTATAATGATATTAGTACGAGTAAAAAAATATATTAATATTTTGAAATAAATCTGTTACGAAATTTAGACTGAAATTGCTAGATAACTAGATTCCCGGGAGCCTGAGTAAACTTTGTTCCTGTTAACATGTATGTGAATGAAATATTAAAACCCTTTAAAACATTATTTATTGAAGCGAGTACCTATACTGATATATTTACAATTGTTATTGTTTTTAGTGGTAATGAATAATAATAATAAATATTGGACAACATCACATACATTGCTCTGATCCTATGGTAAGTAGCGAAAGCAATTGTGTTATAGAAATCAGAAACGACGACGGTACCACAACACCCAGACCCGAGACAATATAGAAAAGTTCGTTTTTTACATTGACCCGACTGGGGATCGAATCCGGAACCTGAGAGATGCCGGCGCCCTATAAAGTCCGACATGCTCGCCTCTCGGCTACGGAGGGTCGTGGTACCTAATTGAGACGCAGTAATCTTATGTTAACAGTTTAGGCACAGCCAAGTGTGAGAAGTTTCGTATTTTTCCCAAGCCAAGAACTATTCATGTATAAACAAGTGACATACCTAAATCTATTTGCTTGTTGTAATTGTACTTCTTATGGTAAATAAAGATTTTATTTATTATTTATAGTTCCGTTTATGGGATGATTTGACTGCTCAAATACAACAGTGAAATTGAATAGTTGATCAGCTGTTGTAGGTTGCCTATATTTTTTTAGAGTTATATACATCAAAAGGTTAAACGAAAACCATTTAGGATCACTTCGTTGTCCGTCTGTCTGTCTGACAAGACAGAAAAACAGTCCTTTTTTGTCAGGGTTGCGTAGGAAAACATAAAGTATTAAATATAAGATAACATTAATTAATTAGTAAACGGGTTCTCGAGTGAT
This sequence comes from Anania fuscalis, assembly GCA_950371115.1. Classification (NCBI taxonomy): domain Eukaryota; kingdom Metazoa; phylum Arthropoda; class Insecta; order Lepidoptera; family Crambidae; genus Anania; species Anania fuscalis. The sequence continues at coordinate 5,441,044 of OX493333.1, read as the reverse complement.
GACCACGCCTAGGCAAACGTAGTGTAGGACGCCCCCCAGCTCGATGGACCGACGACCTTAGGAAGATGGCTGGCAGTGGATGGAAGATAAAAGCGGGAGATCGTGCTTTTTGGCGCTCTTTGGGGGAGGCATACGTCCAGCAGTGGACTGCAATAGACTGAGATGATGAAGACGAATAAAAAATACTCAGGTCTTTTACAACTGTGCAATTGTGAAAAATACCATTATTATTTCTGTGAAAACATTTAAAAAAAACGGTCGCATTTTTGGTACTCGCAAGGAAATTAAATCCTTTAGGTAATACTATTGGCAAGAAGCATATAGCAACCTTATAGCAACAGTAAAAGTTCAAGAATCGTTTAGTTACAAACAAAATATATTTTGTTCAACAACTTGGAAATATCATGGTCGAACTTTTTAACCATACTTTATAGTTTGTACGGAATCCTCGGTGTGCAAATCAGTCTCGTACTTGGCCTATTTGTAAGATTTTATAGTTGGTGTTGAGGTAAAAGTTGTTGTATAGAATCACCTTCTAAAGGGAAGTTAGCTAAATATAGAAAATTTATATTTTTCTGCTGAACTCGGACCAACTGGTTGCAAGTTGCAGACAGGAAAGTTACAAACTTTGAAGTGCAAACAATAATGTGGACGAAATATAGGTATTAACTAGTACTAGTTTAAAAAAGAAAATGGTGTACATGTAAGAAATGTTTTTGTGAAATAAGCAAATTGGAGGTGATCGTAGTCGTAACTCAGTGGCAGCAACGCTTTGGTATCGATTACGTAAGTTAAGCAACCAACGCCGCGGTTGTGAGTGGATGGATGATCATTCCAACCATATTTTGTAACATCACTAGCATCTCCGTTTTCCAGAAGGCACGTTAAAAGTTGGTCCCGGCTGATAACGCTTGATACTGGTCGTGAAGCCTAGTCAGAGGCCTCTTAAGTCGGCTTGATTAAATCTGACAGTAAGTTTTAGTCACTAGCCTTACAACACCTCTCCACCAATCCGCACTGGGCCTAATGCCTTTGCGTAAAACTACATGGCTCGAACTTAGTACTAGCATAGAGAAAGAATAATACTTAAAAAAAATTAAAACAGAAAATGAGTCTTCATTTGTATTAGGCATTTTGCTGCCGTTACCAACTTTATTCTTTCAATTTAGTCAAAGCACAAAGAACCGTTACTTTATAAAAGCGGGGCACCTATCGAATCCCTTTACGATGTATCCTTTTAGCTTTTTCTTCCGGGGCTATAGTTTTTTCTTTTTTATCCATATTTATGATAAAATATTAGGTACTTATCTATAATACTGACAGACAATACGGCTTTGTACTTTAATTTGTTGAATAAAGTCCAAATCTACTTTGAAAAAATACTACTCACTACTACTTCTACTTGAAATGCTGAGCGGGGGCCTTTTTGACACATATTGCTTTTTATTATACTGTAAATGTTTTTTCCTTTTGTATTCTGTGTGTGTCAAATAAATCTTTTTCTATTCTATTCTATTCTACTCGTTGAAAAAAAAACAATTTGCCACAATTTCAAATAAATTGTTTTTTTAATGACTGACATCTCAAGATTTAATGGTCTTTCATAAACTTGAAGTTACTTCTTGTTTACGCTGCCGCGCTGGTCTCAAGAAAAGATCTGACTTTCTCTGCTATTTAAAATAGGTTCCAAACGTTTGATTCCGCCAAATTAATTTCAATATCACACAAAGGACCCTATTCAAGTGACCATTCAGTCCTTTCATGCCAGCTTAAAATGCCCTGTGTTGGAGTCAGGTAAATTCACTTATGAACGTAAGTATTAATGATCTTCCGAACCAAAAGGTGTATAGGCTTTCAAGTTATAGGCCTTTGTGAGACTGACTGAGGGATACGGAGAGAATTTTAATATTAAACGCATACGTGAGTACGGTACTCATTAAACTATGAATCAGAGAACAAAAATTTGTATATAACAAAACGTTGGTTGTTAAACAATTTATTGTGAAATGATTGTTAAATATTATGGAGGTTGCTGCTTGTCAAATGAATGGAAATTATTATACCTAATAATCACCGTAAATGTAACGTTCTTTTAGCCTTGGGTATTTCACAGCTGGGCAAAGGTATATCCTATATCTTTTAATGCCTGAGCTACTTTTTGACGGCTTCAGTCTGCCAATGACGACCTCCGTAGCCGAGAGGCGAGCACGCCGGACTGTAAATGGCACCGCCATCTCTGAGGTTCCGGGTTCGATCCCCGGTCGGGTCAATGTAGAAAACGAACTTTTCTATATTGGCTCGGGTCTGGGTGTTGTGGTACCGTCGTTGTTTCTGATTTCCTGGTGTTTTCAATTTCTTGCTTGACGTGCCAGTTTAGATTATAGATAAATAAAAAACACCCCTAGTAGGTATAGGTAATGTATCGCTTACTATTGCTACCTCGGTATTAAATTAACTTCAAAACTTGCTCTTTCTTAGTCCTTTTGTTTTGTTTTTTTAAGTGATAACGTTTTATAAATCGATGAACGCCGGCTGCACGAAAAAGTGTCACGTTCCGCGTGCAAACGAGAGCGCGGAACAAGCGATAGAGAGGCACGATCGCCCCATGCATTCGGCTTGTGACGAATCAATCTCTCTTCCACTCCATCGGCCGATGGGTCCGAGTAGCATCAAAGTTATCTTCCGTCCGTAAACCGACTTTGCCGACAACCAATCTTTTTTATATTTTTTATTTGTGCACCTTTATTGCTATAAGACGTCTCATACCGAGTATATTTATCTAGGGTTCCCTACCTTTTAAATGATTTGATAACAGGATGTCAGAAACTTAAAAAAATAAACTTGATCTTTACAACACCGAATGATTTTTATCTATTCGATTTTAATTTTAACTTTTTACTAACAAGTGCTGTGAGTCACCAAAAACGGACAACGGCATTCATTTTAATGTTTTTAAATCTTAAATAGATGCCAATTTATGACTGCCACTTTAAACGCCAAACATACTCATAACCTGTGTTAAGTTAAAACATATTAAATCATAGTGATGCTAGTGGGTGCTCGCACTTATTTAAACTTTAAAACAATACCTAACTGCGAGTGACGAGCTAGTTAACCGCTTGAGTTTGAAGCGACACAAACAACACAATGCATAACGTGGAACTTTGTGACGCACGAGAAACAAAAAGTCGGGCGACTGTCTCTTGTTTATTCTATAAAACAAAACACTATTCATTGACACGTGTTACCTGTAAGCTATGACACTCGTTTATACGGGAATAGAAGATATATACTCGTAAATAAGCTTTTATATGTATGAGACTGTCTTATCAACACAGCCAATATCACAATAGAGTTTTAAATTAACGATGCTGAAATAGGTCCTAACTTCGTTATAATGAAAGAAAGTTACCTTTTTCTTTTAGTTTTTCTGATAGATGTTTCCCAGCAATTGAAAACGTTGCTTTATAAATAACTATTGGTGCAATATGTTTACAATTTGGGCTCTACCGATTTTAGCCCTTAAACATAAATATGTTTTAGTTAAGTAATAAAAAAAACCGACCAAGTGCGAGTCGGACTCGCGCACGAAGGGTTCCGTACCATTATCTATAAAAACGGCAAAAAAATCACGTTTGTTGTATGGGAGCCCCCTTAAATATTTATTGTATTCTGTTTTTTAGTATTTGTTGTTATAGCGGCAACAGAAATACATTATCTGTGAAAATTTCTTCTCTCTAACTATCACGGTTCATGAGATACAGCCTGGTGACAGACGGACAGACAGACGGACGGACAGACAGACGGACAGCGGAGCCTTAGTAATAGGGACCCGTTTTACCCTTTGGGTACAAAACCTTAAAAAACGAGCGGTTCTTAATTTCGTATGTTTTATAAATGGCCACGCATCATTATTACTACAAAATTCATGTAACAAACAAGGTTTTTGTTTGTTTAATGTCGGTTAAAATCACCAAGCTTTTTAAATAGTTAAATTCCAATTGCTTTTATCTAAAAACTCTCTTCTCATTTCATTTAACATCCAAAAAGACCACAGAAAGTGTATCTGAAGCCGCGGCTTTTTTTTTGTTTAAATTACATTTTAAACTCTGGCTACTACGGAAAAGTTTTAATCGATGTTAAAACTGTATGAAACAGAGTGAAACTCGCTTTAGTTTATTGATATAAAAAGAAAAAAAGGGTTCAATAATTAATATATTTTATTCAATATCGATTACAGATGGTTATAATTTTTTTTTAGGTAATCGGCTTAGGGATCTATTTGTAACCCGCCAGGAATAAAAACGCTTGTCAGCCGCTTACAAGATATGTTTTTTATTGTTATTTTAGAAATATCACCACATACATTTTATTTACTTTTAAAATGAAAAATTCTATTATTTTAGGCTCTTAGTTAGATATTGCACTCTCTCAGAAAAAAAAAATATACATTGCGCTCTCTCGGAAAAAGTGGTGATATTTCTAAAATTAAAAAAAATATCTTGTAAGCGGATTTTTTCCTGGCGGGGGTACAAATAGGTCCCTAAGCCGACTACCTAAAAAAATTTTTATATCCATCTGGCCTGGACCACCCTGTAGATTAGATATTATTGCTCGTGTCTTTACTTGTGCATCTATCTATAGGACGCATTCAAACTTCAAATCATTTATTATTATTAATATCTATGTTAGTAAATTACAATTTAAATTAGATTTTATTTATTTATTTGAAAAATGGATTTTTAGCTCCTTGATCATGCAAGTTAACCCAGTGTCTGAACAAGGAACATGAGGGCCTATCTTTCATGGCCCATTTAAATGTTCTCATTATCACAATTAGTAATAGTCATCATATTTCCTCTTTGTTATTAACTCTTTTGTTGTTGTTATTAATAATTTATTTGTAAAGTCAAGCGGTACTTCACGCCTGGACAGCTTTTAACTCTTTACAAAGCCCAAGTCCGATCTTGCATGAAGTACTGCTGCCACCTTTGGGACGGCTCGGCGAAATACCAACTTGCTGCATTAGACTCGGTGGAACGCAGAGTTCCGAGTTCCGAGTGCATATAACCTGACTATCTTTAAGTCCAGAGTGAATAGGCATCTTCTGGGCAAGCTCGCTCCATCGTAGATGCCATCTATGCTCTAGAGCAAGATTGGGGTCAAGAGTAAAGCCCATCTCAAATTAAAAAAAAAAACTCTGTGGGCAACTTTTTGTGTAAAAGCCTAAGCCTAGATAAATGGAAAAACAACTGGATTTAGATCCAGTAAAAATTTATACAAACAACTTGATCGGCACATTCTGAAAAACAACGAATTCACAACGAAATCACAACAATTGCCAAAGCACGTATATTTTTCATAGCATAGATTTTAAACGTACATTAGGTGGTCTTTTTGCCATAAGACATTCTTTACTTGTCAACCAATAGCCTAAACAGAGATGTCCTAAAAAGAAGTCACAACTGATTTAAAAAAAAAAAGTTCTTGATTGAGGAGGTATTATCTTTACACTCAGTGTAAGTTGTCATAGTTATCATAGTTTTTAAAAGTTTATTTTGCGCTTTAACTGAACAAAAATATATATTAATATGATTATAGATTCGAACTAGATCTTAAGTTCCATTATGTTGTCTACGTTTTCGTAAATTAATATAAGGAAAAGTCTTTCACTTGTCTGAAGAGACTTAAACTTCGCTCATCACACTTGTTATTATGAAGTTACGAACTACCAAATTGGTTTACATTTCAATTTAATCAGTGCTATAGAGGCGAGAAGTGTCTTTGAAGATAGAACTAAGCTCATATATTATAGATACAAAGGTATGTTTAGTGAATTACTTCATCGTGGCCTCCATTCTAGAATTTTAACTTGCTAATCCGTTGGGCTATGTGAACGAACAAAAGTTAATTACCTAGAGTACCTATCAAACTATTAATAATACCTACACGCCAGTCAATTGTCATGGTCTTGATCTTGAATACGTGGTGCCAGAAAAAATATTTTACCAGGGGCATCTACCAGCACACCCAGATTCGAGCTTATAGAAATATCGTTTCCTGGAATAACCCGAGCAGGGAATCCTAGTCCATTGTGTAGAAAGCGGTACACTTCACTAACCAAATGATCCTACTGAATGATCCTATGTATGGTGTGGTAAGACATTGATATATTATGGGGTGTCTTGCTGTCAATTATAAAAGACCCTTTAGTTATTAGTGTTGCCTGATTTGATGGTAAGGACTGAGGGGCTTCAGTCGAACAATATACAAATCAGGTTATATATTGTAATCGATGTAAATATTGCAACTATAGTTAGGCACATGCAAACATAGCAAATCATGCCTATAGGGTATATATGATATATCAAGCCGAACCTAGCCTATGTTAACATGCAAATAGTATGGTAAAGTCAGATTTTGATATCATTTGTTTTTTTTTTCATACAAAACAAAATTTATATAATCTGATTTGTAAGATTTTTTTTCCAAAAATAATGATATTAAATTTCTGGTTTCACCATAGTATTTATAGGCATATGTTACATAAGCTAGTTTCGGCTTGATATTACCATTTACCTAACAACCTGTAGAACACATAAGAAGTAGCTTGCAATCGTCTGTAGATAAAAACATGTATCGAGTTCGTTTTCAAAATATTTTGATTTTATTGTTATATTATTGTAATATTTTAGTAATAAAAGTATCTTGATATTAATAAAACTGAAACGCCAAAATGTTACAGGAAATTTGTTTTTATTGATGTCTATATAATACCTATTTACAGCTTTGCACAGTAGGTCAAAATAACGTCTGCAAACGGTTCTTAACAATAATTTTAAAATCTAAACATGAATGTCAAATAAAAATAAAACTATTCAATATTTAAGGCAATGACTATTCTATTTAGTTTTGCAAAAACTTTGTGTACCTACCTTAAAAAAACTGTAAAACATTATAAATCGAATTTATATTCTCAATAATTAGGAAGGACTTTCTCAACGTAGAAGATATCTTTTTTTGAACTGCAGTGAAATTTGTTCCAAATATATATTTTTTCGACAGTGATTAAACTTCAATAGTTGATGGGTTTGGAATATGACAGTACCTATGTCAAACCACTTGTCATAACCTACACCGACACTGGATTGCCGACATACAAATTAGAGCATAATATAACTAGTAGCTGTGTCCGCGACATCGTTCGCGTGGATTGTTGGCTATTTGGTGGTGGCCGATCATAAGTTCGAAAATGTTTAGGCCGAATTTCGTTTGACAGAAAACGTTTCGACCATTTTCGTTTCATTTTTTATTACTTCGTTTCAATCACGTTTGCCACTGAATCATTTGAACTATTATTAATTCGTTTTTTTTTATTACGCCGACGTTTCATTTGGTCGATAAACTTTTTGCCGAAGTTATGTTCGGCCGATAATTATTGTCGAATAACATTTGGTCGAAGTATTATGTTTCCGAACATTCATTACACCACTGTTTTATTTGCCATATTTCCATTTCACCAAACGTTTAATACTCGTACAATTTTTACTTGCAAGAAAGCATGCATGCATGCAAGAAAGCAAGCAAGCAAGCATGCATGTAAGCTTGCAAGCAAGCAACAGCAAGCAACCTGTAGACTAGTTACTTTTGCATTTATAATATAAATAATATTATTATTTAACTACCTGACCCGGCGAACTTCGTACCGCCTAGCAGATTTTTGTTTCGTTAGCTTTTTTAATGTTTTCATTATTTATTCTACTATTCGGACTAAAACCAACAAATTATAAACCATTAAAATCGGTCCAACCGTTCTCGAGTTATAAGTGTTGTAACAAACCTGACTTTGTTTTATATAATAAAAGATTATGCCATTCGCGTGGAAAATCATAGGCTTCTGTCTTTTGCCATCGATACGCTAGAAGTAAGAATACAAATTACCAGTAAGAAATAATTCCGCCTAATTTTACTCACATTTTAGTGACAAAGGTTTCAAATACGCCAATAGGTTACAAAATAAAAATATTATTTATTGTACTGAGACATTCAATTTGAGATAATATCCGTGGTTATTACTTCGTCTGAACGGCTTCTGACAAATGTATCTAACTAGTTCATTTAGGTAACAATGCTAGCTGATTTTTCGATCACCGGTGACTTAAACGGTGCACATTATAGATGTTATAAGCGAACTCTCGATAGATTCACACACATTTTCATACTCACAATATATCAAGTATTGCAAAAAAAAACAGGTTTATGAATAATACTTTCCGGGACCCATCATGCCTATTTAAGATGTTACCAAATTAAAGCACATTCTCTTTATTTTCAATAATTTGGGAAAATAATTAAATTTTGTAGTAAACAATGTAAGATTAGGAAATTAAATTAAAAATTAAATTTGTTTAACATCATAAATCCTTATACTTTGTTAAATTCTGAAGCACATTTGCGAAATCCTCCATTATACAGGGTGTCCCTGGAAGTATGGATCAAATCGAACAGGAGCATAGCTGGGGTGATTCCCGTTCTTTATGGCTATGTTTTTTAATTGTGAATATATTATTATTACCTGATCTGTGGAGGTATCTATGAAAGAGAGAAAGAGACGACCCTATGATCAGACCGGAGATAATACGACGAGTCTCAGAATAACCCCAAATATTCATGAATCGTCATTCAAACTCGATTTGCAATTTCGCACCTTCAATTGTTTCGGCTAAGAGATTTCAATTAACAGTCACTGACTCAGCGGTAAGGTAATTGATGAAGTGACGTCACTATGGTAGATGATGGGGCTTCAGAGTTTGCGTGGGAACTTAACAGAGGGAAAATTAAAATTCGAGTTTGAGGGATAGTAGGTTTTAGAGAGCTACTCAAATGTCGGAGTACGAGGGTTTTTGTCCGTATGAAATGCTCGCGTTGAACTGCATTGCAAAAGATTTGATACAAACCAAACCAGAAAAGTGTCAAAACTGGTTTACTATCCTAAGTTTAAATATCGCAAATCGTCATATAACAATGTATAAGGTAAAAGGATATTTGTTTCATACAATTGATTATAGGATTAATAATTATTTTAAAATCTCTAGACTAAATTCAATATCAAATTAAAATTCTGCGAGACATAATATTATAAATAAAGGTCAAAATAGGATAATTATTTTATTCCTCTTTGGCTTATTTGTGATTTGAATTATTGAGATTTGGTTTAATTTGGTATGTCTACGCTGACGAAAAGTTAATGAGTTGGTGGGCAAATAACCAGTATTAGTAACTAATCTACCATTATTTTATCCTAACTAATATATTATAAATGCGAAAGTTTGGACGTATGTATGTTTGTTGCTCTCTCGTGCAAAAACAACTGAACGGATTTGGATGAAATTTGGCACACATAGAATATGATCTGGATTAACATATAGGTAGGACTTTTTATCCCTGTAAAATGTTTCTGTGGGATATTTAACTAATATATTATAAATGCGAAAGTTTGGACGTATGTATGTTTGTTGCTCTCTCGTGCAAAAACAACTGAACGGATTTGGATGAAATTTTGCACACATAGAATATGATCTGGATTAACATATAGGTAGGACTTTTTATCCCTGTAAAATGTTTCAGTGGGATATTTTTCTATGTTTTTTTCTTTATTTGAACGTTTTTTGTTATATCATACCAAACATCCCGTAGTCCACGCATACGAAGTTGCGGGCACAGCTAGTGTTTATTTTTTTGTTTTAATGGAAAGTAAAAGAATTAGATTCGTCTATTAAATTATTATTAAATAATTTACCTATAAATTTATCATTATCTTGGGTACCTTATTTTGTCCGTCATATTTGTTATATCGTTAAATAAATTTAAATCTAGACGCCACAAAATTTATCAATGACTAGATGGTGAATTTCATGCCACCTAAAGTGCGCGTCCATATAATACAAATTGCCAACTTCAGTTTATGGTTACCCAATAAAACATTAAGAACTAAATTAATAAATGAATTACCGTACCGATTTGTAATTGTATGAAGTATCAGATAAAATGTAAATTATAAATTATCTATTGAATTAATTTCTCGCATTTTTTTTTTGTATTTAATAACTATAGTAAGAAAGATTAATTGATTTCTATCTATTGCGCTATTGCTTTGCCATAATTTATCCTTACAAGTTGTCATATTCCAATGTAAGTATCGGACTGCGGACATCGAACTAAAGCAATAAATTTAGATTTAACATAACTTGATCTAAGCCATTTAACCCATTTAGGCTTAGCAATGCCCTTCGATATAATCCGGATGGGGTTTTGTCTAAATATTGTTGATTATAAATCCAGCTCGGAAATGTTTGGTTTGGTCGAGTTTCGACTTATTGCCGGGGTTAGTATTACTCATAGATTGTAGATTTAGTCTGTCCCAATATTAAAGGAGGCAAGTTTATTAAAAGAATACGAACAACTTTTCACCGTTTAAATCGTGCAAAAATGTTTGGACAAACTAACTAACGCTCAGTTTCGGCGACAATGTATAGAGCCTCTCATTTTTTTTTCTTTGGTCAAAGTTGTCTATCATAATGAACACATTGGTCCCTTTAAATATTGAGATTGACTAAATCTACACCCTGTATAATTTGGGTAAACAAGGAAGTAAGAAAACGTTAAGTAAACAGCGATACTTAATATGAAGCATAACGTTGTAAGGTTTTTAATTATATTTCTTTTATTTTGGAGTACTTATTTAGATTGATTAAAATTACTCATTTTGGCGTAAGTTACAATACATTTTGTTGCCTATACCTTACATTGTGACTTGCCTTTTTTTTTTTTTACTTGAGATGGGCTTACTCTTGACCCCAATCTTGCTCTAGAGCATAGATGGGATCTACGATGGAGCGAGCTTGCCCAGAAGATGCCTATTCACTCTGGACTTAAAGAGAGTCAGGTTATATGCACTCGGAAATACAGACGCAGGCAGGGAATTCCAATCTTTAGCTGTGCGCATTATAAAAGATGATGAGAAGCGCTTAGTGCGGATTATGGGTATATCAACTAAGAACGGATGGTAGCCGGCCGTGCGTCTGGATGTCCGATGGAAGAAAGGTGACGGTGGTATGAGCTCATGCAGCTCATGAGCACACTCTCCGAAGTACAATCTGTAGAAGACCGATAGGCAAGCAACTTTGCGGCGGTGAACCAGGCTGTGCAGCTTGGACGCCACCAGTTTTTTATCGCCTATTATTCTCTTGGCTCTGCGTTCCACCGAGTCTAGTGCAGCAAGTTGGTATTTCGCCGAGCCGTCCCAAAGGTGGCTGCAGTACTCCATGCAAGATCGGACTTGGGCTTTGTAAAGAGTTAAAAGCTGTCCAGGCGTGAAGTACCGCTTGACTTTATTCAGGACGCCCAACTTTCTAGCTGCAATTTGAGCCTTAGACTCGATGGTGGTGCCAAAGTTGAGGTCAGAGGACAACTTCATGCCAAGAAGTTGTAGAGTGTCGGTCACTGGAACAGATGTACCCCGGAAAGTAGGAGAAAGGGTGAAAGGACTCCTTTTTGTAGAGAAAAGACACGCCTGCGTCTTAGAGGCATTGAAGCTGACGAGATTGTCATCGCCCCACTGGGAGACATTACTTAACGTCAGGCTCGTACGCTCAACCATGGCCTCTCTCAGTCTTTGGACCTCAACTCCACCGGCTCCTGCACTAGACAGATACTTCTCCGTGACAGTACTGTCATCTGCGTACCCAACAATACCTGAAGATAGCAGGTCATTAATGTGCAGCAGGAAAAGAGTCGCAGAGAGCACAGACCCCTGAGGAACTCCGGCGTCAATGGCCTTGAGGTCAGAGGAGCAGCCGTCAATGACTACTCGGATCGACCATTCTCTCAGGAAGTCAGCCACCCAGCTACAGAAGCCAGTGGGGATGCCGTACGCTGGAAGCTTGCTCAGCAGACTCGCATGCCAAACCCTGTCGAAAGCCTTCGAAATATCCAGCGACACTGCGATTGCTTCGCCGTGGTTTTCGATGGCTTCACCCCAGCAATGCGTTACATACACTAGAAGATCCCCAGTTGAACGTCCCCGGCGGAAGCCATATTGACGATCACTGAGAAGATCATTGTCTTCTAGGTATGAAAGCAGTTTGCAATTTAGGACTTTTTCCATAACCTTACAGAGTACGGAAGTGATGGCGATCGGTCTGTAGTTACCAGGGTCGGCACGGCTACCCTTCTTGGGTACTGGTTGCACATTGGCAAGCTTCCAAGATTTTGGTACGATTTTTGTCGTGAGAGGGAGGCGGTACAGTCGCGTCAGTACGGGAGACAACTCAGGCGCACAATATCTCAGCACTCTTGCTGGTATGCCATCAGGGCCACAGGCCTTGTTCACGTCTAGACCAAGAAGGGATCTACGGACCTCTTTGTTGTGCACTGTGATCTCTGGCATCAAAGAATCACAGTGAGGCATGGTGGGTGGATGTTTCGAGCCAGCGTCTAGACGTGAATTGCTTGCAAACAGATCGGCAAATAAATTTGCTTTCTCTGTTGCGGTGTGGGCAAGTGACCCATCAGGTTTCTGCATTGGAAGTAGTGTAGGAAGGCAGAAGTTAGATTCGACTGATTTCGACAGGGACCAGAACTGCTTACTACCCTGTGGGTAAGATGCAAGTTTCGCCCCAATACGGCTGACATGGTCGAACCTAGCTTTTCGCAGCACCCTTTTGCAAGACCTGGCGGCTGTATTATATGCTCTCTTCTTTGCACGCACCTTTCGCGCTCGCACTTTTTGATCTCCAGCTTTTACCCAAGCCTGGTAAGCTGACTGTTTCCGAGCCTCAGCTCGAGCACAGTCCGCATTGTACCAAGGTCGGGCTTTGTAACCGAGCGGGATGTCGGAAAATGGAATGAAATATTCCATTCCCTGCCGGATAACAGCTGTGATCGCATCAGCGACGCATGAGGGGTCTTTCGAAGAGAAACATAACTGCCGCCACGGGTATGATGCAAAGAAAGCTCGCATCTCGTCCCAGTCTGCTGACTCGTATCGCCATACTCTCCTCGTACCCCTAAGGGTGTTATCCGGAGAAGAGCAGATCGATACGGATTTCACTACACAGTAGTCGGACGATCCCAGTGGAGCCGAGACTGAAACCGAGTGTCTGTGGGGATCAGTTGTCAGCAGTAGGTCCAGGCAATTGGGTATATGATCAGCGATATCCGGTATTCGCGTCGCTTGTTCCACCAGCTGAGTGAGATCTAGCGCCAATGCTAGCTTGCGGGCCTCTCGCCCAGCATGGTCAGTTTTTTGGTATGGGAACAGCCACTCTTTGTGGTGGGCGTTGAAGTCCCCCAGAAAAACAAGCTCTGCTGTTGGATATCGCTGAAGTGCGGAGTCTGCCGTCTCAGCAAGGTATTCCATGAGCCCAGTCGTCTCCCGATCTCCACTGTGCGAACGGTAAACACAAGCGCAGAGAGATTTCTCTACCCCAGTGTCCACCAAAAGCCACAGCACAGGAAATTTTGACTTCTCAAAGCAACGGAGACGCTTACAGCAGATGTCATCGCGAACATACACACAGACCCCTGCACATTTCTTGAACTTATGTTCGAGAGTGTATCCAGGGTAGTTGAGGTATGCCACGTCCGACGGTGTTGCTATCTGCGTCTCCGTTAAGAAGAATAAGTGCGGCTTCTCGGTCTCCAGGTGGTGGTGGACCGGGTCGAGATTTGAGTGCAGACCTCGGATGTTGGTGAGGTGCACTTTGAGTGGGAGGAAGTGTCGCCGTTGATTGAACTTTTTCTTCTTCTTTTGCTTTGTCATTTTTTTTAATAGTTTTGGTAGGGGAAAGAAAAATATAGTCGAGGCGCTGCTTAGTAAACCCTACTCGTACTTTTCGGCTCAGCCGATCAGAGGGGAACTCGCTTGGAGACTGCCTTGGCTTCGCCAGTTTCCAGTGACTAATTACGGGTATCAATAACCTACTAACGTAGTTATAATAAACACTCAGAGCGGTGACCACGAACTCTTAAAACAATCTCAAATCTGTCAAACATTATCAAATCTGTCAAATTTTGTATGTTATGGCGTACCAAAATTGACAGATTTGACAGCTTTGAGATTGTTTTAAGAGTTCATGGTTACCCCGCAGAGATGGTCACAGACAATTTTGACTGGTGGTGTAATAGGTCAAAACTTTTAATCGTAATAATAAGTAAAGTTTTGCCAGCCGGATTGCGGCGTCGCTCGCTTTGCTTGCTCAGTTCGCTCCGCTTGCTCAGTTCGCGTAATATTTTAACTGATCTAACCTAACCAAACCTAATCAAGAGGATACCAACAAAACCTACCGTGGTATTTAATGAGTTTTGACTCAAATCAGTCCATAACAATTTTGACCGGTATTTAATTTAGAAGTCGATTAAATTGATTCCTGGTTTTAAAAATGCCATTAATAAGTTTATTTATAAATGTCTGTCTGTCTTATTTCCCTGTCCAAGAGTTATTTCGTAGATTTCATGGCAATCGCTCCAAGTGCAATAACCTAAAATTGTCACATCTGGGATAGTAACCTGACTAGAAACGGGACAAAACTCAAGAACAAAGCATTATGAAATAAAAATCTATTAAAAGTGCCTTTTTTAGGCAATACTCTTTAATAAATTCATAAGTTTTCGATCATAGAACAAGTGCATAAGTTTCATATTATAGTGGCAGCATTTTTGATAATGCCAGATAAAGGGTTTAGTTTCAACTTATTTTAGGATTGTATGTTACTGAATACACACTTTTTTTTAACATAATTTTGCTATGTTACTGAATACACACGTAATGGAAATCCCAGTTTTTCAAATACACAAAAATAGGTTACTATTTATAAATAAAAAACACGTTTTGAAATGTTTCTGTTATTCTCAGCGGCTTTTTTAAAAGCCGATTTGATCTTTTCAGTTTTTGTTGGATTAGGCTTATTTCAGGATAAATATTTCGTTTTAATTCGCTCCCTTTCAGAGTGACTTGTTGTGACAATGTAAGCAACAACTGTAAATGGACGAGTTGCCAGACTTCGTTCAGTTTGCATTTTATAAAGCTGTTTATACTGTTAATTAAATTAACAAAATAATACCAGGTCCTTTAACTTATTAATATTATGTTAGCTGTTCAAAGTAAGTAAACGTAAGTGTACTATTTAGTTGTTAGTGGGCTCAAAGGACATACGAACTATTAACGTTCATGTACCTAACATCCATTATAACCAAGTTTAAGTGAAAAGAATAAAGTTTTATATGACATCAAACATAGACGGAATACTAAGTCTGCAGTGTGTGAACATGCCTTAGATACACCCAACCATTTCATACGATTTGACCAGCCTAAAGTCCTTGCAAGAGAACGACGATTTGTTCCTCGCATGTTACGGGAGGCAATTGAAATTAGAAGACACCCGAATTTCAACAGAGAAGATGGTTGGAAAATACCACCAGAATGGGATCCTGTTTTAACGAAATCCCATGCTAGGCCCCGCACTGCAAGACCTCTAGATACAGTTAGCTCTTTTTGCGTAGATAGGAACACAAATTAATATTAACTGAGTGACGGTAGTTTATAGTTTTTTCAAAATATTGTAAAGACGAATAACACCTTAGTCTACCTGTGACCACGAACGCTGTAAAGTGTTCGAAACGTCAGGTTAAATAAAATGTTAATAAATCGCGAAATAATCCGTAAAAGTAGTTTCATTTAAAGTTTTATATGAATAGTTACTTACTTCTTTGCAACGTTACAATAATTATCAAAGTTTTTAATTGCCTAAAAACTTTACATAAAGAAAATCACAATAAAATTATTAGTGCTAAATTATTTTGAATCCACTTATCAATCCTTGGCCCTAACCATGAACTGTTAAAACAATCACAAATCTGTCAAACATTATAATTTCTGTCAAATTTTGTATAAAATGACGTACCAAAATTGACAGATTTGACAACTTTGAGATTGTTTTAAGAGTTCATGGTTATGTCCCTTTTTTAAGTCGTGCAATATATATTGACAACGTTTTGTGTCGCCGTACGGCCTTAACTGGACATTTATATAAAAACTAATGCGGCGTAGATTACGCGACTCAAAAAACGCGACTCAAATTAAGCTTGTTTGACCTCAGTCTAAAGGCCTGTGCTAACTCGTAGCCAACCAATACTGTTGCGTGCACTGGTTATCAAATTACGCTATGATTACTACAAAGGTCTAATTACTCAAAGGAACTGAATGTTTACTCAAAGTTAATATTCAAAGGAGTTTGTTTCGCTGTATACCTCCTTTTATCGTTTAATAAACACTGAATTCTAACACGATGTTCGTTAAGCGATCAGATATCTGTGTTGAGACATTTGTGTTTATTCAAGTTAGTGCCAACTTAACCGGAAAACGTTGATGAGAGCTTTTAATGGCTGCGTTTGATGTTTAACATTGTAATTTTCTTAATTTGAGAAGTTTATTTTTGGAATATTGAAATTGTAAACTGCTATGCTACGAAGTGTTGGAACAAACTGCCACCGCCCACCAGAAATTCCAAATCCTCCCTTTAAGCGTCATCTTAAGAAATTCTTGTTGGATGAGCAGGTTTGCGTCAAATAAGTAGTCGTAGGTATTACTGCGTGTCGTGTGTACGAGCGCACACGCAGCTACACGCACACACACCCACACACACCGCACGCAAACCAGTAAATATTGTTGTTCCCTTGACGTAAACCTATATTTAGTAAGTAAGTATTACAAAATGTATTTTGTACTTTGTTTTAAATCTTATAGTTTTTGTTTTTCATCATCGGTAACGCCATCTTTCTCAACGAACGGTCTCCACCAAAAACCAGCGCAATGGCTAGGTCCTCCACCTACGCCATCGCACATGCTGACTGAGTGGATACCATTTGGTTCTTAGACACAATTTTTCCGTAATATTATTTGTAATGTCATTTTCTTCTATGTCTTATCTTTTTAAGTTTACGTGTCATAACAATGTATGTGTTTATATGGACCAATAAAACATTTCTATTTCTAAACAAACTGTAAAAAGCGTAAAAGTTTTAAGACACGAGATCCAATTTGAAAAAGGTCGGATATCAAATCGCGCTACCTCAATTGGGTCGTATAGGTCTTCACTATTTAGTTTATAAAACTAAATTTAAAACTCTCAATAATACAAAGGTCTGTAGCACTAAATTGACTGATAAGGTACCCCGTAAAAGATTCCCATGTTATGGAATTTAATACAACGCGAGGGTCAGATTTGGTGCCATAAAATGTGGTTATTACAACATTTTGGAGCAAATCTTATTGGATTCCACTGATCCTTCGACTATGAAAGATTTAGACGAGGAATATGCGAAGTGACCATAGACGATTTGATCACGACTTAGAACCTTATTACAGGGTGGTGGTTATTGGAATAATATTTTGGAAAAATAAATTCGAAGAGGATGTAATGAAATGTTTCTGGTATTTATTTGAAATCGCATTAAAGAAGTATTGTTTATTAAGATAAGATACATATAACAAAATAAAAATACAACTCTTGATTCTAAACCTTATTTATTAATCAGAGTAGATTTTGATTTTAGAGTTGTTTTAGTATTTTTAAAATCCGGTCGAATTTATTTAGTTTGAGATTCTAGCTTTAGCGGAACTCTTAGGTACTGTAACGAATCTGGGGACGTAGCTGTGTGGCTCAGATGGAGCGTACAATAAAAGAGATTATTCCAATAACTTTTCGACTATTAATTTCTATAAATCAATTATTAAAGTTACTACAAAACTTAAATTTTCTTGGGTATATCTCTGAATATCGTTTAACTATTAATTCATAGTTACACTTCTTATTCTTGATTCATAATATCATAAACACAATAACACAAAATTATGTTTTTATATATTGTAACACACCTAAACACTTTTCCTTTAAGCTTATTGGTTATATTTTATGTAACAGGATATCCACCATACTAAATACTTACTTTGCAAAATTTTACTGGCTATCCTTTGCAATACAACCTACAGAAATTTATAAGTAGGATAGTCATACTTACTGACGGAATAACAGCGTAATGAGGATTGTTGGCACTATACCATATAGACATACAAAAAGTAGGCACAAACAACTGATTGAATAAGCATGTACGATTGCATGCTTTCCTTAATAATTACCTAAAATATTTACCTTTAATTACTTAATGATGTCGGGTCACAATGTCCATAATGCTACAATAACTCCCGTCCCGATGGAAATTCGTCAAATGAAAAAACAGTTTTAATTAAAGTGAAGACCACAGCCACGCCTTATTTGCTGGAAAGAAGGCTTCTGGGAATTGAAAATTGCCTAAAAGGGGTGTTATGTAGGCAGTGTTGTGAAGGTCAACGAAACTTTTGCAGTTTTTAAGTACCTGCCGGCGAAAAAATACGGATCAAACGCGTCTTTTCGCGTCAACTCGTAAAATTTTGTTGAACAAATAGGAAGAAAGTAGTTGTAATGCACTGCTTCTGTCGTCAAAAATATACTGTGAGGTGAGGATTGCAAAGTAATATCATAATAAGCACCGAGTCTCTTTTATTAGACACTAAATTAAGTTATAGTAGCTATATGATTACGCAGGTCTTCTTAGGTAGGTACGAGGAGTTTGATTGATACTCCAGATTTCACGGTTTGATGATTTACTTAAATATATGGTACAATAATAATGAGATGTGACACTGTCTGAAGCTCAATGCGCAAATAGTTATAGTAATATCTTTCTAAGGAGAAACCTAGTGCAAACTGGCAAACTAAAACTAAAAAAAAACAAATAAGTAAACTTAAGAAAGATGATACGAGTGTGAGTTGTACTTTTAAATGACACATCTTCTTTTAAGCATTTGCCATGGAGCAAGTTTGCTACGACTTGATGACAGCATATACGGCATAACTGACCAACTTTAATTTCTCTGGAGTCAGCAAACGTGCAACTGTTATTGCGTTTGTATAATGTTGTAGCCTTGTAGGTACACTGAAAATTCATTAAGCTAACTGAAGCGCCACGTTAGTTCTAAGTATGAACTGTAGTATATTCCAATTATCTTCAAGAAACATATTTGTAAAGATAATCAAATTCGGGGTAATTTGATAACATCGTACTCTTGATCAGATATATATTTTTTAAATTGATTGATATTTATTTTTGTATGAAAGTAAAATTTGACAAATTACCTAAAGTCGTAGAACAAATGTTGTTGTGTATGATGTTAGCTACCTAGCCGTGCGAGGTTGTTGGTTTTTTTCAAATAACCCTGTATACCTTCACTCTAAATTCTTTTACGAAAGTGCCTTTAGCTTTACTAATCGTTTTTTAGGCAAGGTCTTGCGTTTATAATGCCTTTACGCGCTACCATCTTTTTACACGAGTGCTATTTTCTTAGGTGTTCTGATATCTCCAACACCTCCGCAATGGTTTTTAGTATTAAATATACCATGCGTGCTAATTGTCTGATAATTGCGTCATGTCATTGATCAAAGCTAATCAAGTTCGGTCTAGAATGCAGATCAAATCTAGCTTTGCGGATGTGGACATAATCCGGGTGGCCAGCTAAAGGGAATGCATTTGATAAGTTTAGTGGCACTAACGATGACAATTCAATGTAGCATGAAATTGTGTGCGAAGAATAAACTTGCTGTAGGTAAGTAACGCCAAAGATTTTGATCCGATAGCCTGCATTTTTTTTCTATCAAATAACAGAGTTTTTTGTACAGGGAAAGAAAGAAATCGGAATTTATGACATTTATCGTCAAACGTAACCTGCAGGTTGTCTGTATGAGATCGCTCGTACATCTTTCGTTTAAACATGAACTGTATACAGCTTCTTTGTATGGTTCTTCTTCTTTGCGTGTCGAACTATCGACGCAGGCTTTTATATTGTAAGAACCAAAACTCTGCCACCGATAAGTATAGCACTATCGGTGCCCTTGTAAAGAGCTTCTTGCGTGCAGGTGTATGGTGTGCAATAAAGAGTATCTATCTACCTTGCCCTTAAAAAGTAATGATTTTAATTAACTATCTACATATATTCTATTCCTTAATATACGATTATGATGTTTG
Organism: Anania fuscalis; assembly: GCA_950371115.1. NCBI lineage: Eukaryota > Metazoa > Arthropoda > Insecta > Lepidoptera > Crambidae > Anania > Anania fuscalis. The sequence goes on along the minus strand of OX493333.1, from coordinate 5,420,926 downwards.
TAAACTTGTAATAGGTGAAATGTTGCAATCCGTCACCCACCGTCCATAATAGTTGTGTTTTGTATTTACCTCCATTCATATTAACTAACTAGCTGTGCCCGCAACTTTGTTTGCGTGGACTACAGGATGATTGCCATATCGAGCAATGCTGTGACTGCGTGAAGCACTATTTATTAAGAAAAGAGCTGACAATTTTTGTCAGTACCTCGTAAGCGCCACGTCTGCCCAATACACTGCAAAATATTATCTGTAGACGTCTGTTAAGGATTTTTGTGACTTTAATCTTCAGCTCAGCAGTATGATTATGATAATTGACAGACGCAAACATCAGAATAAGTTATTTAAAGTTGACAAATACACTCTATGTGCCTACATTTTTTTTTTAAATTTCTTTGATTTCCGTGTAATTCCTCCATCAGATCCTAACTTGGTGAAAATGGAACCACCTCGGGAGTATACTCTTTCAAACAAAAAAGGAATTTTGATATCTGTTCATAATTGAAGGAGTAATCGCGTAACAAACATACAAAAAATTCATTCAGACGAATTGAGAACCTCCTCCTTTTTTAAAGTCGGTTAAAAATATCTTTAAGGTAGGTACTCGTAATACGTTTTAATAAAGTAATAGATTTTCGATTCCTTCTTATTCTATATTGGAATCAATCGTTCCAGTGTCATTTTGCCATGAGTTTTTTAGCAGGTGCAGCGAATTGAACATGTTTCTTCTGAAATCTTGTTTTTACCGCATCAGAGTTTAATGAAACAAAGTCTAATATAAGCGCACGGGTGACCTTAATCTATTTGTAAAAACCGCAAAGAAATTCGTTCAGTATCTTTGGAGATTAGCGTATACATCGCGACAGACAGACAGACAGACAAGAATTAAAATAATTGCATTTTTGGCTTCAGTATCGATTATAGAGTGCTCCCCAAAAACATTTTTTAAAATATCTTCAATGTACAGACATCGACCCGTTACAGATTAATTATAGTATAGATACTCATATCACCTACTTATTGCTTTATTCCGTGTGAAATATAAAATAACAAAACGTGAAAAATATTTTTCAGTCGTCGAATAGTAATTCTAATGCAAATTAAACAAAGTTATTTAACTGATTTCATAAAGTTATGTGTACTTACTTTACATGATTTATTTAAACTTTATGAAGGTAAAAAAGTATGAATACGATAAAAACCAAGTATGAACTTAAAGAAAGAGCTTAAGTAAGTACTCACAGTACCTCCTAATAACAATTTTATATGAAACAACTACTATAAACATAGAAAACATAGACAAAATACAAACATAAAATATAAGTATGAAAACCTTTTTTAAACGAACGAACGATAGTTGTGAGTTTACTAATTTGTTTAGAAATAACATAAAAAAACCGGCCAAGTGCGAGTCGGATTCGCGCACGAAGGGTTCCGTACCATTATCTGATTGCGGTTTACGATTTATGACGTATTAATAAAAAACTACTTATTAGATCTCGTTCAAACCAATTTTCGGTGAAAGCTTGCATGGTAATGTATATCATATATATTTTTTAGTTTTATACATATATCTCTTATTTTAGTAGTTACAGGGGAGGAGGGACACATTTTAGCACTTTGGAAGTGTCTCTTGCGCAAACTATTCAGTTTAGAAAAAATATATATATGAGAAACTTCATTATTTTTTTTCCTATCCATAGATACCACATACGTATGGGTTTGATGAAAAAAAAATTTTTGGGTTACAGTTCTAAGTATGGGGAACCACCAAATTTTTTTTTTTTCAATTTTTGTGTAAAAATCTTAATGCGGTTCACAGAATACGTCTACTTACCAAGTTTCAGCAGTATAGTTCTTATAGTTTCGGTAAAAAGTGGCTGTGACATACGGACGGACAGACAGACAGACATGACGAATCCATAAGTTTTCCGTTTTTTGCCATTTGGCTACGGAACCCTAAAAATGGTATCCGTATAAAAAAGTTGTTGTATTTGAGCACCAGAATCATTTCTTAAGAGGTTAAGAGTTTGCGCTACTATAGGTACGGGTGATACGAGTAATATTAGATAGATAGGATTATTTATCCTAGCTAAATTAGACTGTATCAGACCATAATTAATAGCATTAATTTACGTCTTCTTCAAAGGCGAGGCTACTAAATCCTGTAGCACGAAACGGGAAGCAGCGTCTGCGCGCGAAATAATAAAAAAATTGCGCTCGCCAATCCGCCTGCCAAGCGTGGCGAGTATGGGAAAACCCCTCGATGACAAAATTCACTGGGGGAGGCCTATGTTCAGCAGTGGACGTCCTGTGGCTGAAATGATGAATGATGATGATGATGACGTCTTCTTTATCGTTATAAACAATGTTAAGCAAAACTAATTATTATTGTTCACTGGTAGTAAGTACTTAGGTAGTCTTTATCTGTCTGTAAGCTACCATAAACTTTTAAGTCCCGATGTCCTCACTGAAGTACAAACGAATCCTATTAGCAGCTCATCTGACATTTAAATTAGAAAATCTGAACAACCTAAGGTACTCAATGAAGTACAAATGTTAATTTGATCTTGTACTTTTTTTTTGTTTTTAATTTTGCGCGCGTTTTCAAATCGCACGTTTTCTGTCTAGTCTAAAAAAACGTAATCTACTAAGTTTTCAAAAAATAGTTTACGTACAATGTTTTTTTTAATTTTAAAATTTAACAAGCATATAAAATATATGAACAAGGCAGAACCTTCAAAATCACAAAAATAGGAAACATTCCTTCTCAGTCTGAAGCAGTATTCAAAATATGTACTTGTTGAAGTACATTAATTAGGTTATTGTTAGAAACACACCTGTTTAAAATAAACCGGTCAAGTGCGAGTCGGACTCGCGCACGAAATGTTCCGTACCATTGTCTATAAAAGTGCTAAAAAATCACGTTTGTTGTATGGGAGCCTCCCTAAATATATATTTTATTCTGTTTTTTATTAAGTAGTTGTTGGTATAGCGGCAACAAAAATACAGAATACATCATCTGCGAAAAATTAACTATTTAACTATCACGGTTTATGAGATACCTACAGCCTAGTGACAGACGGAAAGACAGACGGATGCGGAGTCTTATTAATAGTGTACCATTTTACACCTTGGGTACGGAACCCTAAAAATGGATGTTTGAAAATAAGCCACCGAGAAAATTAGACGAGTTTTGCCGTGTGAATATAGCTTAATAGTATTTAGAAGTAATATTAAGAGTTAGAACTAAAAACAAAAAAAAAAACGGTTCGTCGCCTTTTTACTAAGAAGTTGATTAGCAGCCTATGTGCTTTCGATTTCACTATACAAAAATCTGAATCGGGTTTCAGGGGCTTAGAAGTGAAAGCGTAACGACACTTTCGCAGCAAATATTATTTTGCATAAAACTTGACATTCTTTTGTTCTTTAGAACTCTCGTAACTCTACTTTCTTTGATATCAAACAGAAAACAATACAAAACTAGTCGTATGCAGTACTGAAAAACGTCGTCGGAAAAGCGCGAAAGAGCTATGAAAAATTCAAAGGCTAATATACCATCGCCTTTTACCTTTGAAACACGGCGCGAAGCTTTTTCACCGAGTTCCATGATTCTGAGAATTAATACCACAAACGGAGGCATTCAAGAAAAGTAACGGTTTGCATGAGCCGTAATGAAACTACATTCCTTGCATATTAATTATTGTGCTTCGTAACAAAAGGTGCTCTATGATTAAAGATGTAAATGCTACATTTTAAATTTATTTGAATAATAGCTGTTGCCCGCGACTTCGCTCGCGTGATCTTTAGTTTATTTAATGTATCTCACAGGATCATTTATCGGACATAAAAAGTATCCTATATGTTAATCCACATTATATTCTATATGTGTGCAAAATTTCATCCAAATCCGTTAAGCAGTTTTTGCCTGAAAGGGTAACAAACATCCAATCATACTTACCAACTTTTGCATTTATAATATAAGTAGGATTTCATTTTATTTATGGTAACCAACAGTTTACAATTCAATATACAATTATTATTTATGTAGCCCAAATATGTGATTCTTTTATTGTAAGTTAACACCTTGTTATACCATGTTTGACGCAAATAAAGGATTGATTGATACAATTGATCATAAGCTTAAGACTGAAAACAACAAATTTTTAAATAATAAAATAACATTTAAAATAATTGACTTGTTATATCTAGGCAAAGAAATGTCTACTCGAAGCAATTCTATAGATTAACATAGAACATAATTTTTCCGCTATCTTTCTAATAATTACTATAATGTTAAAGAGTGTATGTTTTGATGTTTGTTTCTCATTCACGCTATAACGACTGAACTTAGTAGAGAATGTATGCAGACGTATAGATAGTGTTCTAACTTTACTCACAGGATAATTTTTATCCTGTTTTTGTGTTCCCGTAAGATGATTAAGTATACTTAAACTCCTTTTTGGCATAAATCGGAATTAAAGCAGACGAAGTCGTGGGCAGAAGGTAGTATGTTAAGTAGGTCAATTTCAAATCGTGCCATAAAAAATTAAATGCTAGTCCAAAAGAAATACAAAAAAAATACTTAAATTTTATAAATAACAAATCATTTATTGATTATAGAAAAACAACTAGGTAACGATATTTCTGTTCTTTGAGCGCCATAGCTTTAAACACCCAGCCCAGCAAAACAAGATGTGAATTTTATTTATTCGCGGTCTCATGCGTCCGTTTGGCAGCCAACAAGTCAAAGGTTATAAGTTCTGATGATGGAAAAATGGGTGACAGGAAAGTACATTTCGGAATTACAATCTGAAGATATCATAAATTAACTCAAAACAAAATTGATGTAGGTACAGATGATATTACCTAACCATCTATATTCTATGTTAGCCTTTACTGAACTTAGTGAAATTATGTATAACAAGCTTCTAAAATAATTAGCCTTCAATTTTCTTTATCATTGTATCATGAAACTAATATTACCAAATATTTTCTTTGTGGAATGCGCCATATCAGTTGGTATTTAATAACGCCGAATAAGGTTTTCCTTAGTTTTTAGGATTCCGTACCAAAAGGTAGAAACGGGACCCTATTACTCTATTACTAAGGCTCCGCTGTCCGTCCGTCTGTCATAAAATTACAGCTCTTTAGTGTCAATAGTCTCCGAGCAAAACCTCGGACGGATAGACACAAGATGGACATGACGAAACTATAAGGGTTCCTTGTCAGGACTACGGGACCCTAAAACATCTTTAAGTCGAAATCAAACTGCCAATATTCAAATCTTTCATAAAATCCAAAATCACGTTTGTTTACCACCCCCACGCACTTGTTTCATAAGTATCGGGACGCCATAAATAATGGAGTGCAATTCAATTAAAAGTTTACGGGTATTAGGCATTTAATAACCCAAACCACGTTCCCTTGGGTAATCACACCAGAGGATGTTGGGAGTAATTTGTAATCAAATGGAAAAGTCTTTACAAATTTTTAATTACCATAACTGAACCTTAAAAATTAAATTCCTTATATACTAACAAAGTCGGGTTTGTTACAGCACTTATAATTTCAGTTTTTAGTTAATAGAAATTCAGTAGCGGAGTCCTAGAAAACGGTGGGCCTATTTTCATGCTTTGTAGAAAATCGAGACACATTAAAAATATTATTTTAACGCGGCCTCATGCAACTGGTCAGGGTTTCAAATTCATCCATCCATCCATCAGCCGAAAGACGTCCACTGGACATAGGCCTCCCCCAAGGATTTCCACAAAGATCGGTCTTGTGCCACCCGCATCCAGCGGCTTCCCGCGACCTTCACCAGATCAAATTCATATAGTTTTAATCTTCTGCTTCATCTTTTATTTATTGGCCATATCTTGGGTCATCGGTCCACTACACGATAACCTCGCTGTTGAATTCCGCCAATTTGACGTCAGATGGGATATGCGATGTTTTTTAATTGTTATTTTTTATCTTTTAATTTATCTAAAACAATTTACATATCACAACAAAGTAAATGAATAATAACATTTCAGATAATGTTAAAAAAAGAGGGAGGAACAGAAACGAGGTCGGGTAGGTGATAAAGACTAATAAAAAATGAAGAGAGAGTCTATTTATATTTTTCATCGATTGAATTTATAGTTTTAAATTGTTGCTTCTAATAAATTTTGTTAAAGGTAAAGGTTGCAGGAAGCTGCTTCGAACCGGCCGATCTGGAAGTCACTGGGTGAGGCCTATATGTTCAGCAGAAAACGGCCTGTGGCTGAAATGATGATGATGATGAATAAATTTCGTTAAAAAATCGAAAAAAGGGGTGCTATCTAGCTTCAGGAGATATTTAATGTTAGTAGGACGGGGAATATTTTTTGGTAAGGAGTAGTTTTAACCTGTTAATGCAAATGAGACACTATAATTTTACTTTTACGCACACAAAACTTTCAAAACGGTAGCAAATCAATACTCAATAAAACGGGACTTGACGCAATCATTAATGGGTACAAATTTTAACTTTTATTTACTAATGCTCGCGTTAATTCCCGTTTCAGTGTATATTAATCATGCAACGCGAGAGTTTAAAAGTAATTTTAAAACACTATTTTGAACGCTTTCGAATTTTTCGCTTTCGAAAATTTAACTCGTCAAAATGGATGAAATAAAATCAAATTCGAAGGTTTTACTTGTAGCCATTAGGTAATATCAAATTATAGTAGGTATTGCCATTTCGTTATTACTTAGGTACTTAGAAAGTCTCGAATCGCGTGGCTAAATTTAGGTTTAAATCGATTTCGAAGAATCGGTTAGTTCAAGTATTTATTTTGCTTATCACGTTTAAAAAAATTAAGAAATGCGTTAAAAAAAACCAGTCAAGTGCGAGTCGGACTCGCGTACGAAGGGTTCCGTACCATTATCTATAAAACGGCAAAAAAATACATTTGTTGTATGGGAGCCCCCATAATATGTATTGTATTCTATTTAGTATTTGTTGTTATAGCGGCAACAGAAATACATCATCTGTGAAAATGTCAACTCTCTAACTATGACGGTTCATGAGAAACAGCCTGGTGATAGACGGACAGACAGACAGACAGACAGACAGACAGACAGACAGGCAGACAGGCAGACAGACAGACAGGCAGACGGACAGCGGAACCTTATGAAATAGGTAAATTTTTGTTTTTAGCAATTCCATGCAAGGTTTTATTAAATATAAATAACACTTGAAATAATCATCGACCTCAGGTGGGACTCGAACCCACGTCCCATCGCATGCCGGCATGCGTGCGTGTGCATCTTCGTAATAGGGTCCCGTTTTACCCTTTGGGTACGGAACCCTAGAAACCAAGCCAAAAGTAGGTAGGTCAGGTATTGTAGGCTGACGGTTAAAAAAAATAGGGGTGTAAAGCCAAAACATTTTTTTTTTTATTAAGTAAGTATTTGTGTTCGCTTGCCAAAAAAATGATTAGAAAATCTACTCAATAATAATATAGTTTGTCGAACATTACAATTAAATACCCTTTTGTTATAAATTGTATCGTTAGAATATTATTAATATGTTTAATTTTAGATACATCGCCTTTTACAATTATTCCTTTCCCTGAGGCTAATTTTACTACATGTTAACTGACTGAAATATAATGTACAGGATGTAAATTAACTCTACATCATTAATAGGCTGGCAATAAATGAGCAACATCGCTTTTCTGTCTCGCTCACTCGGTGAGTGGCGATCCATCCTATGTTCACAATAATTTATGATATTCAACTATTTAAGTATTAAAAACAATGCTCGGTGATTTTTATTACGAATCAGAAATGAGGAGGTCCGTGAACGAATTAAAGTCGCTGACATAGCCCGACGGATTAGCAAGCTAAAGTGGCAGTGTGCGGGGCACATAGCACGTAGAACTGACATCCGATGGGGCACTGGCAAGCGCAGCGGGGGACGTCCACCCACAAGGTGGACAGATGACCTGGTAAAGGTTGCTTCTGCAACCTTGGCGGATGCAGGCCGCTTCCAACCGGCCCATCTAGAAGTCACTGGGGGAGGCCTTTGTGCAGTGATGATCATGAAAAACCATTTTTATTTTAGAGATTTTTATTGCATGTATGGATGGACGCAGTACAGTTGAGATTCCGTAACTCCGTGTTAAACCTATTACAGTTTTCACGCACACGCTTCGCGTATTGCATTACGCATAAAAGTATTATAATTCTTAAATCAACCTCAATGTTACTGAGTTTTCTTGTGAAATCATTGTTATCATTGTGTCGTTGGTATACTTTATACAAAATCTATTTATCTATTACGATCGGTGCGTAATGCGATTTCCAGATATAGATACCGATTAGAGATTAGGGCTTCATTGCATCGTCTGTGTTGTATACCAGTCACTGCACTGTATATGATAATAGGCGAATGCGGTTCGTATGTACAGAAGTTCCAACGTGCATAGAAGTTAATTACTTATAAACTTTTTAGAAGAAAAAAAATTCACGTGGTTATGACCACAACGTCTTAAGTGTAGATCAGTGGTAGCTAAGTAATCAAAGAATAAAGAAAATGAAATTATATTTAGCCGCCATCGGTTAGATTATCAAAGAATAATTGAGTCTTATTTTTTCTTTTGCAATCAACCAAAAAATACAAAGATAAAGCGCGCCAAAGTTAGGGAGAGAAGTCTCGTGACGTCACTTTTAAGTAAAAATTTTACCTAGGCGTGACGCGTGATGCGACCAACGATATTAAATATCGTTGGATGCGACATGTTAAAACAATAATTATTATCTCTGTAAAATTTTGATTATATGAAAAAAAGGAAAAATGCGTGTCTAATACTTTTTGATAATCTACCTGATAGACGAAGAAATAGTTAGTCGTCATCCCTATTTGACTCTTGTCTAACTAACATTCGTGTATTTTGAGTTCGGATCCTACAGCAAACGAAAGCTACCTTCTCGGTGGCGAGGGAAATCATTTTGAGGAAATATTTTTGTACTCTAAGTATTACAACATTAAGATAAGGGCTGTTCTTAGAATAAGGTCGACGAGCTTCTTAACTTTTGATGACAATCCAAGACAAAATAAGTTAATTAAACGCCGCGTGTATTGTATGTGTTAGAAGTGAAACAAAATAACATTTTTTTATCCTATTTTGGTTCTAAAAAGAAGTTTAGCGAATAAGTAAGCACCATTTGACAAAACTTCCTAAAAAAGACAAGTAATTGTTTTAGTGTACTCAAACAAATTAATACAAATATTGTCTTTTAATGTCTTATTCAATTAAATTCGAGGTAATCAAGTCAAGGGAACATTTTTATTCAACTTAATTCATTCATGATGTTATTACAAATAAGGTAAAGTGTACAATTTCTTACACATTTTGTACGGCTATACGTTTCTATTAAAAGCTGAACTTTCATTGTAAAGATGGTCATTTTAGTGAGAGTTCAAGTTATGGTGGCTATAAATAACTCATGAAGTGGATTCTAAATCATTCACGTTTGAGTTAATGCCAATAAATGTCAATAAGAACATCTTATCATTTTCTCCTTCCGAGTAAATTGAGTGGATCACGATAACCTTTTTCTGAATGGGAATACAATTTTCATTTTTTTTTTAAAATGGGTTATAACTTTTTAAGACATTGTTCCGGGCTAAAGTCGTACTGAACTATGAGAGATTAGTTCTCTAATAATAGACAGTAGGCCGATATTCGCAAAGAGGGTTGCCATTTTTTATATAACGAACTGAATATTTATTTTCATTTTGGTAGAAAAATAATAAAGCCTTCACCTAAGGGTTCTCAAAAATCGGTTCTAGCTTCTTCTAGATTTCGAATTTGCTACGTTTACTAAATCTATAGTTCTAGCTATATAATAGCGCCTGAATTGTGTCATTCATATACTTTTTCCTGCATTTTGTTTCTTGTGCTTTGATTTGCAATAAAAAGTATCTACTTATCTATCCGAAATGGTACCCATTATAACAAATAAAAATTAGAGTAGACAGAGTTGTAATCAAAGATTTTTAGCGTACCGTTTTATTTTTAGTGTAGAGAGATACTTACATCTACAGTAAAAAGTGGACACTTTGTAACATCTACAGTAAAAAGAGGAAAAGTACAGTTGCAACTAGCATTCTAATCTCAAAAACTCACTGCATTTCGCATTACCCTTGCCACGATGTTCACTAAAACTTTCCTAATGGCCGTAATGGCAGTGGCACTCTCTAATTTTAAAATGTTGCACCTTTTTGCTTCAAAGAGAGTGCAGCATAAATGAACTACACTGCACTGTTTACGGGCACTCCACAGATAATGCGAGATAAAATCTTCAAACTAACAAGCGAGGTGACAACTCTGCTTTATGACCGTGTTTATGGTTGAAAGGAAAGTTTAACGAAGACTTGTCACGTGACTAGTGTTATAGAATTTGCTGCTATTTCAGAAATGAATAACTAAATTTTAGGATTTAGGAAATTTTAACTGTTAAGTTTTAAAGCTGTGAAAACTTTATTTAGTATACGAAAAGGGAATTCACAAAATATAACACAGGAAACGAGCACTTATCTTAAAGTAGTCAAACATTTTTTTTAAGAAAGAACGACACCTCTTAAATGCAAAAATAGATAACGAAACAGCAGATATCGTTTCGTGGAAGATTTAACAATAAAATAAACTAGTAAAGTAATTAAAAAAACGAAAAAATAAAAATTGAAGACAAAAAACAAATATTTTATTTTTAAAAAACCTCAACCTGTTTGATAACAGAAAGGAAAATAATTTTAGAACCTTTTAGATAGCATAGTAATTAATTTATTAGCTTTTGTTGCGGCTGAATTTTATTTTTAAGATGTAATAATAGAATTTGTCTTTAATATTTTTTTCATTGTTCTTAAAATTTACCCTTTAAAATCGAGTGTCATTATTAACTTGTTTAAAAACATAATAAAGTCCGTTTTGAATAGCAATTTTCCAATTTTCAATATATAATATTATTTGAAGATAGTAAACGTGGCGTTTTATGGACCATCTTTCTCCAAAACTTGTCAATGATTTTTCTTGTATGCGATTTAGGATTTAGTAGCAGAATTTTTGTAAAACAAAAATATGGTAATATTTATACATAATATTAGGGTATGTGTTTCATGATATAATGTTACATGCCACCTCGTATACGAATATCTACGAGTATAACCCTCCTTCTATTTTCTACATCAGAACAATAAATACATATTAGACAACATACATAAATTTCTCTGAGTCTAAGGTAAGTTTAGCTAAAGCACTTGTAGTATAGAAATTAGAAACAACGTTGGTTTCACAACACCCAGACCCGAGACATTAAAGAAATGTTTGATTTGTATATATCGGTTCGAATCCGAAACCTCAGAAATATCGACGCCAAGTCCGGCATGCTAGCGTCTCGCCTACAGAAGGTGGTCAATGTAAAATGTACCTATGTGATGTTGTCCAATAATAATTTACTGTTTAAAATTTTTGTTTTTTTAGCAATGCCATGCAAGGTTTTTAATCATCAGATCAGTTTTTATAGAGATATGTTGGCTTCGACAGCAAGAAGAAACACTTCAGAAATTTCATCGTGTCACGTGATGTCCTCGGTAGCTTAGTTGGTAAAGCACTTGCCCGGCATGCGATGGAACGTGGGTTCGAGTCTGATTTTTTTCAAGTGTTATTTATCTTCAAATTATTTACTGTTTTTGTTTCAGCTATGAACATCTCCGTGCATCTAGCAGTAATGGCCGCGGTGTGGCTGTGCCTGGCAGAGGGCGCGCCAGAAATGCGGGTAGCGCGCGCGAAGCAACAGAGACCTACCCGCGGTTTCAAAAACGTCGAGATGATGACAGCTAGGGGCTTTGGGAAGCGCGACCGACCGACTACTAGGGCTGAGCGTGAGTTTATTTAATCCTTTTTCGATATCGCTTACAGTTAATTTAATAGCAACAATTTAAATAGTCAGTCACTAGAACGGCTAGTGATATTAAAAGACTAGATAGTTTCGCATTGCGTCGGATCCGAATTGTGTTAAGGTCCTCGGATTCGGAACGGATTCAGTGCGTAAACGGTTTTAGAGTGTTCATACATAGTACGAGTACCTACCTCTACTTTGATCCGACATTTATCGGATTCGGATTGATAACGGATCGGATGCAGATCGAAACCGCTCTTATAGCCTTTTTTGGATTGTCATTTTAATGATTTTATCAGAAATAATTAGAGTAGTTTGTTGATATTAAATGGTATGGACTTATATTCAGGTCCGTACCTAAGTTAACTTTATAGCAACTTTGAGGTAGGCTTTGAGATATACGACAAAGACACGGGACGATACAGAAGGACCACGTTGTACGAAGTTTTGTCTAGTCTGTACTCTGTATGGTAGGTACATTGTAGTCTCTTGTCTCGGTCGCGTTCGGTATCTCAGATACTTTATCAACGAACATTCATTCTTTCATTATTAGTCATTATTACTAATACATTAAATATAACAATAATTAATTCCAACAATTATTATTACATACGAGTAGTTGTATGATTATTTATTTATTACCTACTTTATAATAAGTTTATTAAACTATCACAGTGCCTAGGATACTATGTACTGTCACGCATCAAATGGATTTGGAGAAACGCCATAGCGCCGTCGCTATACGTAAATTTGGTGTTAAAAAAACTTACTTCAAAATAACTTTTTCAACACAGTTGCTCGTAAATTGACTCTTATAACACCGTTTTTAGTTTCATAATTCATCATATTACGCACTTGTGCTGTAATAACATTATCGCACTAGTGCGGTAATGTAAACTTTTTTTAAAAAAATCCAGCAAAAGTTTGTGTCTAAGAACATTGAATATTTTACCAATATTAAATTATTTTAGGGTTAAGATGACAAATAAATATTTCATTTTATCAAATTGTATATTGATAAACACAAATTAACTTAACTATCATTTTTAGCGAGAATAATTTATAGTTTATTTTATTTTTTAAATTGCTGCTACTCCGGCTGAACAGCCAGTTTTTCCTATGCCATTATTGAACCTGCGCGCGCATCTAAATTGCGGCGCGCGAAAAAACAATACTTACGTGCCATTTTCTATTATTATTTGGTAAAATTGTTGCTGTGTGGTTAATTACTATCAAAAATGTCTACTTTAAATAGTAAAGACGAGTAAAATGTTATTTAACGTCGTTGGAAATACTTATCGAGGCACGAAACGCGAGTGATAGCCTGTTGCCGCCAAAATGCATAGAAAAACAGCAAAAACGCCAAGTCATATTCGGAGAAGGTATTTTAGATTTTAGTTTGTTTTTTCCTCGCAACTGTGTTGAAAACCGTCGTATGAAACTCGTGTGCATTGATCATTATCACACTCGGCTTCCTTACCGCGCTCGCCTGCGGCTCGCGCTTATAATAATGCCTCGTGTATAATGACCAACGTAGCACACTTGTATCATAATGTACTATTGTGACACTACGATGAATTAAAAACAATCCTTTATAAAATTGCATGCAACTAAAGAGTTGGCTAGAGAGTTGAAATATGGTCTCACATGCATTCCCAGACAACTGAAGAATGCTAAGTCTGTGCACAATGCCACATACAGATAAAGTGCAAAGTGTTTAAAAGAACATCGATCTTGTCACCCCGAGACCCGCGGGACTTTGCTAATGGCGCGAATAATTTGTTATGAATTTTTACAACCACTTTGCGATTCCCGCCATTTTGAATTTCAAAGGGACAAAGTTGACAATTTCGTAATCCAAAAAAGTTTGATAATGTTATTTATGTATGATAATTACATCTAAACACTGAACTGTGTGTCCGTTTAATGCAAATTGGCTAAACTTTAGCTTGTTACGTAAAGTTGGACATGCTAATACCATGAAGTGTAGTTGTTCGACGTCCGCTAGCATTTTATGTGCAATTAACAATGGAAATGTATTAAATGCAACTAACTCGACACAAGTTAAAATAACGTTGTGTAATAAATTAAAAAATATACCTATCAAACAAAGTTCAAAACGAATCTTTTGGTACGTACACCGACGCGCTATTTACTTAGGTACAAGTATTTAATACCAACAATATTATATAAAATAATAGTGCGTTTCAACTCTATATCATATATTAAAGGCTCGTTCAACTCTATATATGATATATTAAATGATTTATGTGTAGACTTTTTGTTGTCATATTTTTTTTCTATATTAGCAAATGCTGGCTATTAATAAAGAAATATTATTACTAATATAATTTACACTTGGTAAAAAGTAGTACTAGCTATAGGAATCTGGCTGCTTAGGAATTACAATACAACGATTGTTTCCTCAAATGCTATTTACATTGAGTCAAAAATCTTTTTTCAAATTATTGACAAATTGAAATTGAAACATTTAAATTCCCAAAGCAATAGGTAGGTAGCAGGTATTCATCAAAATTGCTGTAAAACTGAATCCAATAAAAGTAGGAATGTAGGAAGCGTTGGATCGTTGAATCGTATTACACCTGTCTTTCAGTCGCCGGAAAAAAATATTTGTACGAATCGGAGTTGCAATATCAGTTCTACGTTCTATTTGGGATAGTGTCGCTTTTCACACGATACTTCTATTAAATGTATAGAGACAGTACCTACATGTATCTACATTTCTGGGTGAAAAAATTTCGCGTCTAAAAAACAGTTAGTGCCTATTTTAAATTGTATTTTGTTTAAAACTGGTTTTGACGTTAATGTAACGTTAGCAGTCTACTCGTTTATTTTTTCATTAATAAAAAAAGTTTTTTTATCGTTTTGGGTTTTAAAAAGATACGTTTACTAACTTAGATAAAAAAATAATAATTTAATATTGTTTCATAACATAGTTTTATAAGTCGTCGCAGCAAATAAGTAACATTTTTAACTCGTCAGCGATGCGTTACGCGGTCTCATGAGACCGCTCGGATGTTGAGGAATTAAAGCACATCTTGTTTTAAAGTAAAAGAACATTTTAAGCGATATTGCACGTGTTTCACTTTATTTACCAAGAAAACATAATAATAAAATTTGAAAATATTGACATAAAAATTCGCTATTACATCCAAAGGGGACGTTGACCACCAAACATCGTCATCAGAACGCACGCACCGAGGTACGCCCACATTTAAAAGTCCCAACGTTGGGATCGCCCGGGATTTTGGGAAACGAACAGAACAAGACCCTGAAGGTACCAAAGAAATTTCAATACCACTCGCGAAGTAAAATGCGAGAAAAAACCAAAACTGCGAAAAACCCATGTGGAGTCTTCTGAGTATATACTCAGATACTCAGGCAGTCGCTTCGGAAATTGAAAGACTTAAACATTCGTTTGGTTAATGAGTGAGGACTTACTGTGGCTTGTGCTCGGAAATAATGTGGAAATCCAAGGGGATTGGTCAAACCAATGGACTGGTTGCTTTATGTGTCGGGATTAACGTAGGGCTTGTTGCGTTGTAAATTGCGAAAAATTCTGGTATGAATTCAAATGTTAGTAATTGCATTTCGAATTAACAATTTTTATGCAAATTGACAACTTAATCAAATTAAAAATAAATTATATTTCATATTTATAAACATAATAATAATAAAAAAACAGAGTTTATAAAAACTATTAAAGATTTTTTTTAAATTGGACTTGTTTTAATGAAATGAGTTGAAGCGTTCGAATTCCCATCAAATTATTGTATTGTTTCTAAATGTTCTATACTTACAAAGTTTGTAATCGTTGTGACCGTTAAAGTGAGTTAAAAAAGACTTGCAAGATTTGCTTACATAGTTAGCGTATAATAGATAGTATAATAATACTAGATAGTTAAAGTTAGTAAAAGTGTTTTAAAAATGATCTATTGCATATCAATATGCAAATATGTCCTCAAGGACAAATATAACATAAAGCAAAGATTGATTGTCATTTCTTTTTCTTTAGAACATGCTACGTTTGTCCTTTCTTTGCTTTTCTAACCGACTTCAAAACGGAGAAGGTTCTATAGGACAAGCAATTTGTTAAAAAATCTTTTATCGGTCTTTTGGAACGTAGTATATACCGTTAACATTCGAATGGCCCGCGGTCCATTCAATTTGGTCCTTCGTTTGAAGGATCTAATTGAATGAAACTAAATACCCCTCTAACTGCGGCGTGTATGTGGATCTGTCGACCACATGTACGTCACATTACCTACATTTCGTATGTCACCGACACACACGTGAAACGAACGCAGCGAGTGACGTAACTAAACTATTCCTCTAATAGAGGGGCTGAAAATCTAAGTGGCAATTATATTATTTACAGATTTAACAAAACAAAGGAAGCGAAATTGTAACTGCACTTGTTGGCCCTTGCTCATTTTATTTCTATTTTGAATAAAAATAATTTGAAAGTATTGTATTATAGTACATTCTTACAAAAAAAAACAATTTCTGACTAACTATTCAGTTCATACCACAAATTTTCGCTTACATTAAGATAGAAAGAAACCACATCGAAAAATATCAAAGTTGCTTCAAATCGAGTCACGTTTTCTATACCTATTATCTGTATGTAAATTATCCTCCAGTGAATGTTCGAATTTTCTTTCTATCTTATAGTAAAAAAACCTGCCTACAGTTGCACAAGAAAGTGAGTAAAAAGTTCAGACTTTGTACTACTTATGGAGTTTATTGATGAAATGCTTTCTCCAATAACGCTAGGACCGATTTCGGTATGCCTATAATTTACAAACATATTATAGGTACAATTTCTACTTTTACTTCGAAATAAGAGTTCACAGTTATTTTAAGTTTAGTAATAAAAAAATGTTAACACATAAATGCATTCTTAATTATGTGTGTTAATAACTTGTTAGGTTTAAAATTAGTGTAGCTTTATGTGTATTTTTTGTTCACGAACTATATTTTTAGATTATAATTAGTGAAAAGTATCAGGTTTAAAAGTAAAAAAAATATTTTCTAAATGTCTGTTTTACGCAATGGGTAAAATACGGGTCATTTTCTAATACGATCTTAGGATTGCGATTTACTATAGACAAAAGGTCTTAAAACCAAAACTATTATGGCCTTACTACAAAAATAGTGTTAAACACTTGTCAACCAATTTGAAATGTTTGTAAATTATATGTCTCGAATGTCTGATGTGTCAACATTTCAAATTGGTTGACAAATTTTAGACAAGTGTTTAAACCCTAGCTAGTCTATCTTATTTGTAGTAAGGCCATTATTTTCTTAATTTATAAATCGAATTTTAGGGATTGGAAATATTTGCACTGTACCTCTACTTTAAATCATCACCGTCCATTACAATAATCTTTAGCATAATGTTGTCACTAGAATAGAAGGAGACTCCAGTCGCATCACGACTCGTACTCCAGCGGTCTTTGACATTTATACAGTATTAGCTGTTGCCCGCGACTTCGTTCGCGTAGTCTTTAGTTTATTCAATATATCCCATAGGAACATTTAACCGGGAGAAAAAGTATCCTTTATGTAATCTAGATCAAATTCTATACGTGTGCAAAATGTCATTCAAATCCGTTCATTAGTTTTTGCGTCAAAGAGTAACAAACATCCTTATATCCATAATATTAGAAGGATTACAATACTTATATTTGAGTCTATCCAGAAAAACTTTGATAGTCCCCTCACTACGTAATGCACACTGATAGCAAATGTTAGTTCACATGACATTTAAGTGACAACACTTCTATTTGTCATTTTAGTACAAAGAAATCCATAATATCTATCGTACTTGGAAATAGTTCAATTGGTCTTGCCGCAGTGTTTGATTTCTTTATCTAGTTTAAACTAATGTTTGTTAATAATAGTTAGTAAATAGCACATTAAATTATTTTTACCTTAAACATATTGCATTAAATCTGAATTCAAAGGAAAATGAGAGATAGCTTTAGTTCAGATTTGAACATGACACTTGGTTTTAGTCAGACCTTAAAATCAATTAAAAAAATATCAAACAGGTCCCTGAAATAAAATTCACGACAACGTACTACAGAAAAAACATACAAGTTAGAAGAGATACTTAAGAGCTCATGGATAGACCCAAAGAATTAGTTTCTAACATTTGATATTTTATTCCTTTTCTTTTATTTCTTTTCTGTAACACTTTAACTTAAAGGTAAATTTTATAATGTGCTTTATACACAACTGCAAAACATCAACAGCATTTATAGTTTTAATACAATACGAAGTCCGTATGGATTTGTTGCGTTTCATATAACTGCATTAAAATGCACTTTGTATGCTGATTTGCTGTCAGAGTACCACCCACGCAAAAATCTATCAATAGAAAAAAAACAATTTTAAGAATTTACTGTTAAGTTAACACTTAATATACACATAACAGACAACACAGATATACCAAGCATTTATGCCAAAAAGGCGCCTCGCTCAGTTTTAGTTAAAGCTTATGTCATGCCGTAATACTGATACTATATATATATAAGATACTGACCAAATAAGATCCGATCTAACCTCCGTCACTGGCTCTATCCCACAAGGTAGCGTCTTGGGCAGTATTCTCTTTCTGGTATACGTAAATGATCTCCCACAGAAAATTCCATTCGATAGCATTTCATTCGCAGACGACGTTTCGGTGGTCTTATCTTGCAAAAATCATAATACTTTTGAAAAGGACTTAACTAAAGCATTAAACTCTATCACAGAATGGCTCAATCAAAACAACCTCCAATTAAATATTGAAAAAACCAAACTAATACAATTTAAACCATATCAGAAGAGTTCACTTGACATAAATTTTACTTTTAAAAATCATAAAATTGAAATTGTTAATTCAGCGACATTATTAGGTATTGAGATTGACACAAACATTAACTGGAAAGCTTATATCCAAATCTTATCAAATAAATTATCTTCATTCATTTACGCCCTGAGCAGACTGAAGCGGGTCACTAACCTGAAGACTGCACTATCCGCTTATTATGCGTACGCTCATTCGCGCCTGTCATACGGCATAATATTGTGGGGAAATAGTAGCGACATTCAAAAAATCCTTGTCTTGCAAAAAAAATGTATAAGAACATTAAAGAATATAAAACAAAGAGATTCATGCAAACCACACTTTCAAAAATTAAATATATTAACCCTTTCTTGTCTTTACATCTTTGAAGCCTGTAAATTTGTCAAAAAACATCAAGACCTATATTCCCCAATCAAAGTTATAAGACGCAATGACCGATACCAAAACAAACTTAAGATACCTTTCTCTAAACTTAAATTATTCTCGACGGCCCCACATTCAATGTTGATTAAAATTTACAACCACGTCCCAAATTCCATTAAAAATATCGACATAAACACAAAATTTGAAAGCGAACTGAGAAAGCTTCTCATACAAAAAAGCTACTACAGCATAGCAGAATTTTTTGAGGATGACTTATACTAACAAAAAAGAAGAATTTTCACTGTCATATGTCTCATAAGATCAATATGTCATATTATAATAAAATTGCAATGTAATTTAACATATAATATTTAATCGTTGCAACGCCCTTGCAGGGCGTCACATGTACTTAAACCCTATTATTGTCAACTGTATACCCATGTGACACGCAATAAAGATTTTGAGTTTGAGTTTGAGTTTGAGTTTGATATTCTGCTTATGTCTAAGTGATTTTATGTAGTGAAATAAATAAATCAAACATTCGAAAGTTAGTTTTAAATAAAATCACTTTACAACATACCACTGGTCACAGTCTCAGACTCAGAAATCAGTCATTAATATCGGGTGATACCAGGAAACACTTTGCAAGAGGCGGCTCCCAGCGATCTCAGATTAAAGTTAAAGGTTAAAAAAAAATATTGCCTTTGCGATTTCCAAGGTGGTCCAACTTACTTAACTTGCTACCTTACTCGTTCACACATCTTTTTGTCACACATCGAAACAACACACACACAACATAACACACATTAACTCCAACAGAATTCGACTATGAGGCTCCGGCGCGGAGGAGGTTTAACCCAAAATCCGCACTGATGGTGGCATCAGATTTTGGCAAAAGGAACGGTAACGATGACAACGAAGGTAACTAACTTAACGGAAGAAAAGCTTTAAAGATGCTCTGTAACGATTCATTGGCTTAAATCGAATTGGCTTGGTATACATAGGGAATAAACAAGTAAAATGCGATTTTCTTTTAGACAAAAAGTTGTTATGTACCTATTGTAATATTGTAAGGAAATCAATGCGTATACTTGCATTGATTTGTAAGTGCTCTTTGTATTTGGAACATCACCTGTCATTTGAGACTAGAAGCACAAAATAAACAACTAATAGATAACCGAAGTCAAGCTTCATAAAAAGCGGGCTCGAGTAACGCACATACGGACATAGTTTCAGGATGTTCCGAAATTTTATGTCTGTGAGCATTCCTCTAGCACGCATAAAAAACCCCATAAATATCTGTTATTTTTCGGTAAGTCATTCTGACCTACACTCACTACACTACTCTCTTCTGAGTGTTTGACTTCTGAGTTTGAAATGTGATAATTAACAGTTGATTAACTACACCGACGGTGCTTTCATTTTGTCATCGCATTCATTCCATCATGTATGCTATCAAGTCCTTTAAAGTTATCCTAAATAGATTAACTTAATAAAATTTTAATTCGTACAGAGTATGAAATTAGAGTGACCAGAGGCACATTCCGGCCAAGTTCCAAATCCAATATACTTATCGCGAGGGGATTTGGGAAACGCGATGAGCCTCGGAGAGGTAAAGGGATTTGTCGACTGGTAGATAGTATTATAGATACGCCTTTGCTTTTGTTTTATTACTGTACCCCTGCCTCATGCAGGGGTACAGTAATATTCGTCTATTAGTCACAACAACTAAGTACCTATACTATAAACGCTAACCAGTACGTTAGGTGTAGAGATACCTGTCGTTAAAAAACGAAACAAAAGATTCAATTGATACTGTCAGTGATCGTACTAAGCCCTTTATTTTATGAACCAGTACAGTACAATTATACGATTGAATATCCTGCTACTGGTGAGTGGTGCCAATAGATTTGATATAATGTTTTGCTTTATTGTGATACCTACGATAAAATCGGGGCCCTTTAAACACCAAAAGTAATAAAGTGCGCATTCTTAATAACCAGTAACCAATGATATAAGATTTGCTATCTTCAGATTTCTTGATAAAAATAGAGTGGTGACATAGCACGCCATTCAAACATAAAATAGAGGACATAATAAAGTCTTCGACTAACAAAATGTAGTTTCTATTGTGTCTTTACTATCTGCGATTGCTAATTGCAACAAAATTATACATGCAATCTCTATTAAAGCCAACTCAATCTCTATCGAATGTAAGGTGATTTAAATAAGCTAAGCAGAGACAAAAGAAGTAGTAGAAGCGGACATTTTAGAAACGAGCACTAATTATCTCTTTTGGCATGCATTTTGTGCGTAGGAAGAGACACTGACTGGGCGTATCTATAATATTATTTTAATTGGATTTGCCGACATCGTAATGTCAAAATACTGGATTTGGCTATTTTGGGGTGTTGTAACGTAACAATTGAAAAACGGCTTTAAGCCGATATGGAACGGCTTACTTTTTTCTTTTCTTTCTTACAACCAAAGACTGGAACGCCACAGGGCTTATATTAAACCGGGTGAAATCAGAATTATTGGACATTTTTAAAATGTATAAATATGAATAACTTACTTGGCATAAAACCTCAAGTAGATTAGCCAAGAAAACATTGAATTTCGACGAAGTTTATATTATTTAGAAACCTAAGAGTTGCCTCTGTTTAGTACTGAAAATGCAATTGGTCCAATGATTTTAAAGTTACCCTAGTAAGTTGTCTCGGCCACGATTCGCATACACAACTGACATTTGACACGCTTTACGATACTAGCACCACTTTTCATAATCCCTGGCTTTGCTGTTATAAGAAGCTTTTCTGCGTTTTTATATCTTGTATTTCGTCCGAAAGGTTTTTCTTTCTAACATTTTACCGTTATGTACATAATAAACAATGTGTAGATGTAAATTTGTCTATTGAAGCGTAGACAGAATAAGCAAACTTGTTTCTAGTTTTATGGATTAAATGTCTACCTACGCATACACCACGAATCATCTGCAGGCTTATAGAGCAGAATATCTTTGGTGGGTGATGATTCTGTAAAACTGAAACGTTGTAATTGGAACAAGATCCAGAACCATCAGAAAATTAAAAAAACATTGACAAATCATTTTGTCGCATGTTTTGCAAAATCCACGTATTACTAGCAAGTTTATTCAGTTTGGTAAAAAGGCAAATTAAGTGTTAAACAGCTTTATAACTCTCAACTTATCTTATTACTAAGTGTATCTTTTACTTTGAAAGATATTAAATATTAAGATATTGTCTTAAGAATCTCAAGAAGAAAGAAAAAAGATGTTTTGAGAAAAATAATTAACAATTAAGTTAGATTATTGGTCAAAAAATGTAAATATTTGTATAATATATAAATAATAGAGTTTTTCTCTATCTTTTTTACGCAAAAACAATCTACATTTTTATACAAATAAAAAACTATTTCACCTACCACACTACATAAGAATTCCCGCATAAGAGAAAACGTCATATCTTGTATCCTTTAATACAAGACGCTGTTATGCGTATGTGGTTGTACCTAAAACAATTATGTCATGTATCGTAAGTCGGTTTTGTGCTCCATTTCGGTGGGAAAAAGGTGCTAATAGCCAGAGACGGATTTAAGGGTCGAGACCATTGCCGTTTTACAATAAATTCCTATTGTTTTAGTTGCTATAAGCAACTGCTCTTTTTGGAATCTCTCAGATAGTATAGTAGAAGTAATTTATGTTGTGTAATTCCTGATGCTCAACTGTAAAAAGTAACTTATAAAAAGAGTGACATTAAAATCTGGGAAAAAATGCCTTTTCATAAAAAAAATAACATCCACTTGGACAATATGTTGGTAAGTTGTTTTTATTGTCAGCTGATTAAGTACATACTTTTGAGGAATTACAGGACTTGGTATTCTTCCTGTTTTGTGTAACGTTATTTTGTAACAGTCATTCACAATACATTTTACACAAAGATTTTTGCTAGAAATGATATTGTCATTTTTTTTCAAACTTTTTTTTTAGGTTTACCTTACCATAAATTAAAACTAAAACTTTTACTTATATTTTTAACATATGATTAAGTTCATATGTTTAGAGTCAGTGAAAAATCATCTAAATTCTAAAACAATATGACTGGCAATGACTCCAAAAATAACTGATTAGGTAAAGTTTTATAAAACAATATTTTTAGTTGATCTCTCGTAGTCCGTCCCTGGCCGTTCTATTCCGGTAAACTTAGATGAAAACTGATTTCTAAAGAATGTTCTGCGTCAGCGTTCATTGAGCGGTGACTTGTACGACATCCTTTTGTGTCGGCGACATTGCTTATTACCACCTTATATGTCGAGAGAGACATAATTGGACCCTCATTGTTTAGATTTTCATCTTGTCGAGCTAAATGCACGAAATGGATGATATTTTTCTGAGCCGTTTTGTTATGAAACACTTTTGTTTATTCTTATGGCACACCATTAATGACCACAAATAACATTTGTAGACAAAAGAAACGTCTATATTTTTTCTTTGATTTCTAATTTATCTTGTTAGTTTTTTTAAGCTCGTAGCCGCATATCGATCTACTTTTTTAGTATCTTTTTTAGTAATCAACATCGATCTACTTTAATAAAACAGCTTTCTTTATGGGATCAGCCTTAAAATCTCAAAAAAGGTATTTTTCATTTCACATCTAAAACTAACTAATAATCTACTCAGTGAATACCCATATCTTGTTAGGTAAGAAATTACTGGCAGTAGCGTTAAACTACTATTTAATAAAAAAAAAGAAAACAAGCCGTTACTTACTACTTAGAAAACAGCCAAAAAGCCAAATTTGATTACGTGTGTTGAAAGCGTCTCTCTTAATGATATTAATGAGAGATTGCCAAACGACGTTACCTCCGGGACTCTGTTTCGACTTCGGGAGAGGTTCTATATTGTTTAATATGGGTCCTAATTTGGATGTTGACACCACTCTTAAATAATTAGAAGACATCGTTTATTAAAACTTACACCCTTATTTAGGCCGCATGACTCAGTACATTATCATTTACTAAAAAAAAACGATTTTTTACTGCTTCGAAATCAAGAAAAAGGCTGTTGAGTTAGGTAAACAGTGACGTCACAGTTCGTTCGTCATACAAATAATTATAAGGAAGAGATGCGTTTTGACAACTCATAAAAAGTATGGCAATCGATTGGTGGTGTCAACTAGCTTATTTTATTGAGTATTTTGTTTAGCGTAGGTTTTTTTATATTGCGTGTAGGATTCAGGTAATAAACAAGTACCTACTTGATATATATTTCTGGGTTAACTAAGTTAAGATTAAAATTAGTCATGTTAATTGATAAAAAATTAGGAAATAAACTTCAATTAATAAATATACAATATTATATAAAATACTTCACTTACTGGTTTTTATATTTTACTTAGCTTATATTGTCCCACTGCTAGGCAAATATCTTCTCTGTGGTTTTAAAGCAAACTCTGGCGAGGAACACGTTACATATATGAAAAAATATTAATAACTTTTTGAAGTGCGACATTTAGGTACTTATGCGTAAGTTAATATCTGTCTTTTTACATACGTTTTATTTATGTAAATAATAGACAAAACCGCTTGTAAAATACTTGTAGCTTCTACAAAATGAGGCCCTTGACTTTCGCTTATATCTCATCTTATTTTTTTCTTAATCCTTTTTACATTGTGTCAAGTCACTCGGGTAAATTAACAATTCTGTAGTAACGGTGTCGTTATGCTGAAAATTGAGTTTTTCCGAAACCATAAAAGATTCGGGGAAGGCACTACTTGAAGTAGCATACGACTCGATTAATCTATGTCGTCAATGTGAAACCCTTTTCTCTTACATTGAGATTTTGTGACATTTTAACCGTACACTACCTTTTTTTCTAAAACTGACGACTGCAACGTAGATAACTAAACCGGTTTTTTTGTTACGGATAAATGTCAAATAACCTTATTTAATTTAAATCTTCATTTAATCGTACGAAAATGTATAGAAATAGGAGATCATTAATTTGAAACAAATGCATTGTTATATAATTTTAAAGAAAACTAAAGTAACAATTACAATGATTTGACATTTATAATAAAAATTGTGATGATAAATGAATGCTTTTACAGGAATAATAAAAAAGTGGGCGACTTCGTAGACTAGTCACTTTTCATTTTAGAGCATTGAAACATGTCTACGAGCGTGTTAATAAGTATACAATATTACGAAGAAATGTTCTTTCTTTATTCTATGTGGCTTTATTTGCATCGCCGTTTCTAATATAACGTAGAAAGGCAATCTACTTACTTATCGTCTTTAAAGGAAAATACTTATAAGACACGAGTGCAAAAAAATGGTGGGCCCTAACCATGAACTGTTAAAACAATCACAAATCTGTCAATCAAATGTCTGTCAAATGTTTGACAATCTGAAAGTTGTCAAATCTGTCAAATTTTGTATGAAATTACGTACCAAAATTGACAGATTTGACAACTTTGAGATTGTTTTAAGAGTTCATGGTTATGGCCCAGGTCTTACTCTAATTGTATGCTTTTACTTTACCCACAATAATAAGAGACATAATTAAGTGGGTATGGTTGTCATCACTGTGCTGACAGTAGTGATGACAAGGTGTGTCGTATTTTTGAAGCATTTTAATTCAAATTCGAAAGCGAAATTGCAAGAATTGCAAAATTTCTGGGAACTTTTGTCTATGATTCTTAGGTTTTAATAAACGAATTTGAATTTTTATGATTCAATAATAGGTCCAAAGCTCCTACCACCTTAGGATAAGTAGATTCTTTACATGATGTACCTAATTACTTCAATGGATACCTCTGTCTTTAACTGATTGAGGCATTAGTAATAAACTCTCTTTTAGACAAGGTGAAGTTTTATATACTACGTTTTCACTATTTGTATTTAAAAAGATAATTTGAGCATCAACAAATGTTTCAAAACACATCTTAAGTACTTGAAAAGTAAAATTAAATACTTTCACCTTGTCTATAAATTCGACAAGGTTGTTTCCTTTATGAAACAGTTTATAACCTATCTCTATGTCCAAGATACTATAAAAACAATTTAAATTATAATATTTAAAAAAAAATTGTTTTTTAGACATAACATTTACCTTTTAGTTGACTGTTCTTTCGAGTGTGATCTGTATCTCTACACTGCATGGTTATAACTCTTTTTAAAATAAACTGTTCTTCGAAAGGAAATATACCTGTGTCTTTTTGTAAACACTTAAAACGTTTATTCAGTATATTTTCTATGTTATCTAGTGTACGGATTGGACAACTTCTGGGAAATGCTCGAGGCGTCGCCCGAGAGGGAAGGACAGGAAGGAAACGATGAAAAGACAATGGAAAGGTAATTCTACTCTTACTATAAAAATAAATGAATATTTTTTACAATCGCATCGCTTAAATATAAGGTATTTCAAACTATCTGCCGCGGCTGCTGTGGGTTATACTTAGTAGCTATATTAAATCTCGGTATTGATGCATACGAAGATGTCTTCAAATCCTGAAACAAAAAGTTGCCCATCAGAACAACTAAATAAATATTTTGGTATTGTCTTGAAGTATTGACAGTTATTTTAACTTTGTTCTGTGCTTTTTTAACTGTGTTACAATGGATTTTGACAGGACAAACTCCTATTAAACCCAGACGCAAGCCAATTTTGAGATATTTCCTTTACAGAATTGATCTATTACATTTACATAATTATACAATGTACTACGAACTTTATAACATAAAATAAACACACATGCCGCATCCAGAATAAAAGTGCGTTCGATGCTCTTTGTGCCGTGGTTGCCTTGTAAGGAAAGTGCAAACGTCGACGAGACGTTGTGTTATATCAAACTACCCGTTTTAACTTTAATTTATGTGCGCTCATTCTGTTAACTTCAAATACCATAATATGCGTGTAATATAAACTTTCTCAGTGACTGAAATAATGTAATTCTTATGGAAAGTAAGATTCTTAAACCACATTATTAACATGATCATATCGGAATTGAACAAATACGCAAATCGGGTCTGGTACATGGAACAAATACAAATAAGGTACCGTCAATAGTTTTTTTTTCATTCGCTTGTACTGCGATCAAATTCGAGATTGATTGATGACTTTCCGATTCGAGTTGCAACACAAAACGAAACCGGAAAAGCTAAAAGTTACGCTTCGAGCTTCGATAAGGCAATTCGAAGTTTTGTATTTTAGTTTTCCGAACCGCGGAGAAGCCTTGCTTGCGTTGTCTATTGTAGGCTAATAATAACAACTCTAGAATATAGAACATTCTCATATAGGTTATGAATAATTTGATAAACTAAAAAGCGTGGTATCACTGTAAGGTGGTTTTGCGTTCTGCCGGTCGATTCTCTAAACAAAACCGCGATCACTTATCGACATCACTTCATTAATCGATGATTAAATAATGTGAATCAATTTAAAAATAACAGGGTATGTTTGTTTGTACTGCTTCGGTGGTACGTGCTGTCATTTTGACACTGCAATGACGTCAGTAATTGAAAATAGTAATTTGAACCCACTTTTTAGTGATATAGAGACTATATTTGTTTGTATTGCTCAGGTGATATTTAAAGCGAGTTTACTTGCGTTTTTTTAGAGAGTTGACCCCCTAAAAAGTCTTAAATAAATTAAACTGTTAAACCAGTGTTTTTACTCAGTGGAACTTAGTTCCCCAGGGGTCTGCCAACCTATCTCAGGGGATTCGTAAACACACATTTTTTGTAGAAGAACTAATTAATATGACCCATCGTTTTTAGGGGTCCGCAGATTATAGTTATTTAATTGTAGTTATTTGGCATAATGGTATCCGCCCGTGAAAAAGGTTGATCAAGGATTTGTTAAGCTGACCGATAGATCACACAGTTTTTGCCCTACAACAACTTGTGATGACGTCACCCATAACTTATATGTAGGTTAGACAGAAACTATCGAACACGGTAAATTAAAACAGGGACCTAACCATAAGCTTTAAACAAGTCCGTATTAATCTTGTTTTAATATCAAATACAATATAGAAAACAAAAGAAGGTTGAAATATTATTGCTTTACAAGTTCATGATAAGGCCCTGTTCTCATTTATTATTAGGTTTTTAAACTTTCACTTATGGTTTTTAATCCAAGATTCTCATTTCTAGCCAAAGCATGTAATTAAATTGATATTTGTCTACCTCCTACCTACACTCACTTTGAAAGGAAATTGAATATTTTGTTTCTTACGCTACTTTATTTCGGACTCGCTCGCACGGGACTTCGCTCGCTTGGTCTTTAGTTAATTCAATATATCCTACATAAATATTTAAGGCAACCGCCCACCGGTTGCGTCTGCAACACGATGCGTTGCATCTGCGACACGCTGCGCCTTGAAGTAATTCACACCGGTACCACGCCATCGCACACGCAACGCATCGCGTTGCGATGCGTCTGCGACACAGTGTGTTCGTTTCGGATCAAATTAGTTATTTGAGCGATTGTTATAATTTTTCTCCTGTGGATCATATACACATTTGTATTTTGCGTATTGATGAACTTTTCGCGTATTTCAAAATCCATGATCCGTAGTAACTTAAAATTTGTTAATATTTACAACTGAAGTGCCGCAGCCGGTGTCGCAGCTGCACGCAAACGTAGCGTCACCGCGGTGTGGCCTCAACTAAGACTTCCTATGGAATACAACGTCATCATGCCGGAGAGCGTGTGCAACGTTGCCACTCCGCTTACTTTCGGTTTGTATCTCGCGGACTGTTGTACGACTGACGCACGCAAACGCATCGCAATGCATCTGCGACTACGTCGATGTGAACTTACGCGTACAAATTCATATATTACAAATCCTGACACACGCAGACGCAATGCAGCACGTCTGCGACACTTTTTGGTGTGCGTTAGCCTTTAACCGGGATAAAAAGTATCCCATATGTTAATCCAGATCATATTCAATATGTGTTTTTGCACTCATGCAGAATATGATCGACATACGAATATGTCGAATGCCCATGTTGCGCCCTACTCAGTACCAGTTGGAAACTCTATCCTCGAAGTTGTTGACAAATATCCTACATCCTTCATCTACCTCTACATCCTTGTTGACAAATATACCTGGGACAAGTGATCCAGTTGGGCAGGTCCAATTTTGAGAAGGAGGTGAATCGACGAATACAACTCGGATGGGCAGGTTCGAGAAACAACGCAACATCTTCTCGTCCAAAATACCTCAGTGCCTAAAGATGAAAGTCTACAACCAGTGTGTGTTACCAGTGATGAAATACGGAACAGAAACGTGGCCTCTTACTATGGGCCTTATAAGGAAGCTCAAAGTTGCACAGCGCGCTATGGAAAGGGCTATGCTTGGTGTTTCTTTGCGAGATCAAAGAATGAGGAGATCCGTGAACGAACAAAAGTCGCTGACATAGTCCGACAGATTAGCCAGCTAAAGCGGCAGTAGCACGTGGAACTGACGGCCGATTGGGCAGAAAGGTTCTGAAATAGAGGCCACCCACCGGCAAGCGCAGCGTGGGACATCCACACACAAGGTGGGCAGACGACCTAGTAAAGGTTGCAGGACAACGCTGGATGCAGGTTGCTTCCAACCGGCCGATCTGGAAGTCACTGGGGGAGGCCTATGTTCAGCAGTGGACGTCCTGTGGCTGAAATGATGATGAGAATATGATACGCATTAACATATATCATTTCATACATCATTCTAATTCGTTCAGTACTTTTTGCGTGAAAGAGTAACAAACATCCATACATCCATAGTTACAAACGTTCGCATTAATAATATTAGTAAGACTAAATTTGTCTAAATTTTAAACGTGTTTAAAATTTTCTTGAGAGCTTTTTTAATTTCTAAAAATTGTGTACAGTGAAAACATTGTCTTTTCGTTTTTTAATAATATGTACTTAAAAACTTTTAACCATTTGACTATCACCCATTTGGTGATGGGATTTTGTTCAGTGCTGATTTGGTACATGTTATTTTAACGAAACAAGTAACTGGTTAATGGTTACAAACCCATTATTTTGACTTTGATTCACTTTGAATAAGGCAAAGCTTGGCTCTACATAGGATCTGATACCTTTTTAACAATGCAAACATTGACTTATATATTACTTCGTAATCAATGAATTCATACCATAATTATGATCTCGTCTTAGCAAAATTGTACATGAAACTGTTTTTGGTGGAATGATATTAATATTAAACTTCTGATGCAAATTGACGTTAAATTCGACCCTGACTTCAGATACGTACCTTTAAATGAAACGTGTTTGTGTCCCTTATTCTATGTGACGGGCATACTTAAATATAATAATTTCCATTCCTTTCGAATCGGATCGACTTTTCGAATATTTTATTCCTACTCCGGTTGGCCCTAAAATCACTAGGGAAGCCTCGTGATAATGGCATTAATGAGAAAACTCGTTTGAAGTTGAGAGCAATGCTATCAAGAAAATTAATAACAAATTGAAGTAAATATTCATGATACTAGCACAACAGAAATAGACGCAGAATTACCAGTACGTATATTTATTCTGCGTAATTATCAATTTCTACTAGTAGATCTAATTCTGTATTCTCAAACCATTTTAGTAGGTGCTTTTGTTTTTATGTATAGTTACCTACTGTTTCTCTTATATTAATAAATCTGTTTGTACCAAATGAAGTTGAGTTGAGTTTGCCGTCCTAAATGACGATAAAAAACTAGACAGATTAGAGACGAGAATTTGAACGAGAAATTATATATTCTTTGACAGAACAGATGTTATGGCCCGTTATAGACATTCTGTGGAATTCGTTTGTGGGAAATTGTTATTGCATTTTTAACAAATTACCAGTCTATTTACAATTCTATTGCTGAACTACTTGCATTGAAATCGTACTCCAGATGATATAAATAAAAAAATAAAACGTTATCATACCTGATCCCCGAATAAATTATAATAAACAAATTCTTTAAACAAGCACACCAACAAATTTTATCTTACCCAAACTAAACGAAGCTCGTATTGTCACGACTGTCGTAACTTATAAACACACATAATCTTACTATAAACACCCATGAATCGAGTAAACGGTCGTGGTCATCACACAAATTAAATAAGTTATAAGCGGGTTTCGAAACCGCTACCCTAGTCAACTTTGTAGACTAAAGCGCGAGCCACTAGAGACTAGTCCTAATCGTAATGAAGCTCTAAGACCGTGTGACAATACCAAACCAATCATTGTCAAATATTTCGCGAGCCTACTGTGAAATATCTTAATTATGTTACAAACTAGCATTAAAAGCGATTCATTGTCTGTAGTTATTGAGTCCTCACTTAGTGCCAAACTTTAAACTTTTGAGATAGGATTAACATTTCTACCTTTAAATGGCTTTTCCATTAATAAGCTTTCATTGGTGTATTTCTAACACTTTTGAAGTTACGACGATCTACAAATATAGTTCCTTTTAATCAGAAAATATACACTTTTAACCAGGGGCGTGCTGTGCATATAGGAAATTAGGCAGTGCCTACCTAAAAAATGAAATGAGGTATGCAGTAGGTATTTTCAAATGTGTTTTATTGATGAAAACAACTGATTTCCATCAACAAAACACAAGTGAGCATTTACTGCCTACCTCGAAATAAAACCAATGCCCGCCACTGCTTTTAACTTTTAATTTACCTACATAATGTACTGTCTGTCTCAGGTGGATCTAATGCTCAAATACTCGTACAACAATATTTACTATGAGTTTAACATCAAAATTACATATTTTTCACCTTTTCATCCTAAATGAGATGATTAGCTGTTGTGGCTTGTATAGCAACGGTCATTTAACTTTATTTGGTCCTATAGATAGTAAAATTTATAGCTTCTTATCAGTCATAAAAAAATATCTAACTAAAAAACTTGAATCTTTTAAATTGTTTTTTAGCACCCATGCTTTAGTTTACTTAAAAATAAACTCGTACCTATATTGAAACACAATAAAGTGTAGTTTTTTTATATAGCTTGTAAAGTCTTTTACGAAGTTAAATATTCTTAAAAATAAAAATCTGGACTAAAAAATACCTAAACACTTCTGATATTCATAGCTTTTAAAATTCCTATTTTATCCCTCAAATCACGTTCGTCTTTGATGTTCAGAATACTCACAACGTACGATTTTTACCAGAGAATCAATTTCGTAGAAAACCAAATACTCGGTGACTTTTACTTTTAATATTAAGTTCTTCTACCCGACCGTGTTGAATAGCACAAATAAAGGATTTTAGGCTTTCGTTCGGAATCCTCAGCAAACAGATTCGGTTGATTTGTGAGGTTGTTTATCTATGTGTAGGCTCAGCGAGCGTGATTTATCTGAAGTATCGGTAATGGCATGCCACGTGAAAATTCGTAGAAAATTTTGAGGTAAAAAAAAATTAAAAAAAAGAAACATAAAATTACATATAAGTGTGTCAAAAAGGTTCCCGCTCAGAATTTGTCGTGACTTATCACAACGCTGAATTTTTAAAATTAAAAAAGAGGACAGTGCAACTTTATTACAAATGATATCCCTACTTCACGATTTCAAACAGTTATTTAATTAGATATGTCATATTCACATTATTTCTAAGATTAAGAAAGTACAAGTTCAATCTAATTGCATTCATTGTACTATTTATAATACTTAATACTATAATTGCAAATTTACATTTACTCAGCTTATTTTAATTCATCTGGGTAAACATATTTTATGCTAAAGACTACAAATCAAACAATTCAAATACAAGTCAACAATAATAAAAAAGTTAAAGAAAGATCGTTCTGCCTCCATCCAAAAATGCTGTGCCCTACTGGGTCCGTATTATGTTTGTGAATTAAATGTCAATAAAATGTAAAATTCTAAGACCAACTCCTAAAATGATAAAACAATAAAACATGATTAAATATTAACATATTGGATGCCGTGCGGTCGCTTAAGACCGCGTTGCTATAAAATTATATTGTTTTGTTGGGCGTGTAACTCTAAATACGCTATTCAGGATAAAATAAAACAGCAATAAATAAATACGTTGTTGTATTTGAACACCAGAATTTAGAGTTTACCAACAGGTTGTCGAAATGCATTTTGCCGTTTAATATAAGGTCGACGAAACATTTGTCAATTTTTGATCGAACAAACCATAATGCCCCAAAATAGATTTTGTCGAAACAACAATTGACATTTGTGTCAGTCAGTGGTCGAATGAACTGGGCGGTAACCACGAACTTGTCAAATTTTGTATAAAATGACGTACCAAAATTGACAGATTTGACAACTTTGAGATTGTTTTAAGAGTTCATGGTTATGGCCCTGGAATTGGAGACAAAACTGTTATGGCCTTACTACAAAAAAGATAGACTAGTGTTAAACACTTGTTTATAGTTGAAATGTTGACACATCGACATTCGAGACATATTATTAACAAATATTTTTAATTGGTTGAGAAATCTTTAGACAAGTGTTCAAACCTAGTCTATCTTTTTGTAGTAAGGCCGATAGAATTCAGCGGTTGCCAAATAGGTTTTGCATCTCATTCGGAGATGCACGTTGTACAGAATGTGTTATTTACTAACATCCTTTGTTTCAGTATCCCCGTGGATTGGTTCGTGAACGAGATGCTGAACAACCCTGACTTCACAAGGTCCGTCGTTCGCAAGTTCGTTGACCTCAATCAGGTAATTTCAAGTCATTTATTCAGTATATAGACCCTATTCCGAGCACTTATAGGTACGCGTCCCAAAATATAACTTAGTCCTAGCACCGTTTCGGGACTACATATCGGCTGGTGATAAGTCACCTTCGTCATGCATACTAGTTTACATAATAATCATTATTATCATAACTGGAATCTGCCAACTAGGATGATGATTTAACTTATAAAAAGATTTTAAAAATATTTAAACTCGTATCGAAAATTCGTTACTAAAAATGCTACAATGACATCAATACATATTTTTTATAAACAAAAAAGCCAACATTTTTGTTTAAATACTCTCATACATTTATTAATTATCTTTCCGATGATGATGATGATGATGATTTTCCCATAAATTTATTAGACACGCTCTATTTTTGTACGAGAATATTAATGATGTCTGAGTAAAGTAACAACAACAAATGAATCCAATTCAATAAAAAAGGAACATTCTTGATCTCATGTGTTCCTTTTTGTTATTGTGATATTTAAAATTAGGTAAACACGTTTTCTTTTTATAATACAAACATAAAACATTCACAATATTTTATGATCAGATTTATAGTTTTGTTTGAAAGCTTTGGTAAGCTAATAAAATGGTATCTCGAATGATATGCAGAGATTTGGATAGAACTCTCAACGGCTCCCTACATATTCTTATTAAACGTAAACATTTAAGTTTATTAAGATACTTACAAATAAATATAATATAAATTTATAATGTACAATATAATGCAGTAATTATGAAATAATTATAAATCTCTTTAACAGTAGGTATCTCAAATGTATCAGAGAAACCCTTATTACTTGATAAAGCTTCGGTAATTCTCCCCAATACTTAAAGGTATCGGTTACCTCAAACATTCAACCAGACAGGAATCGTATTCGCGACCGCACTTTAGATATCAGAGATTCGGTGCCAAGTGATCGGTTGTCTGTGTTCTAATGTTCTACAACAAAACATCATTTTTAGGGTTCCGTACCTAAAAATGATATATAGGACAGAACCCTTTTAGGATCACTTCGTATCAAGACCCTTTTTATAAGTAACGCTCAACGCGGTGTCAAGTTGAAAATCATCAAATACTTAAGTCTGATTTCCCTTAGAGCTGTAAAAAAAATTATTAAGTCAACGCATATAAAAGACATATAAAGCAAAGAATATATGTTTATGCTGTATAATTTGACATTCGCAAGGGAATCAAAACCTTTAAGGTAATTTCCTGAACTTGAAATAATGAAATTGTGCAAGAAAGAATGTATTATAGCAGTTAGGTATAGCACAAGTAAATTTGAAGTTACAATACAAAAAATCATTACAAACTCGGTAAAAATGCAATATAAAAATCTCCGAGACTCGAATGACGAATCTCGTTATGGACGACGTTATTAACATGTGCGCTTATCCGACTCGCACTCCGGACCACAAAACTATCGGTGGAGAGTTCGAATCTTGCAAGTGTCCTGATTATTTGTGTCATTAATTAGCTCGAATATTTGTACAATGTAACTGTTATGAATATCTTAATAATGTATTTATTTCTACACACATAATATATTATTTAGGTATTTATTACAGATAATCTAGTTAATAAAGCACAACTTTTGTTAAATGGGACTGAATTAAATTGATTGATTGAAATAAATTAAATTGAATAACTGATTTAAATTTAAGTACTTAAATAAAGGAATTGAATGAAATTAGAGAATTTAATTGAATGAAATTAAATAAAATTTGATAATGTAATAAACTCGACTAACATAGTTCCATAGGTCACGTGAACTAACATCTTTTATAATTTTGTATGGACATATTATGTTTGAAATAAATTATTTTTTTATATTTTATTTGTTTAGTAAAAGTTTCAAAACACTCTTCAGCCCTATTGACCTGTTAAAATCACTTACTAGACTATAATCTAATAAGTTGCAACATACAAAGCATTCTATCGCCGATGCAAATTGCATCGAGCATGCACTATTGGTCCCTTTGTATCGACTTTTGACAGTTGTGAACTATTGGAAACACAAATAGAATTATAAAGGCGATAGAGAACTCTGTGTAACGAAGCAATGACATTTTTATTTCTCTTCTCGAAGCGTACTGAAAATGTACTGATAAGTTTTCGCTTGCATTTTCACATTATTTTGATTTTTCTCAATACAATCTTTTGTTTTCCTGGAATTTAGTTGTTTGACGAATTCACCTATTGTTGTTCCGTCAGATGTTTTAATTCATGAATGATTCAAGTGATAGTGACGGACATAAGTAATTGATTTAAAATATTAGTTTTTTGCATTAAAATATTGTCTACTACAAAACTTAACCTACTGTTTTATTTATATGTGAATAGACAGAAATATTCATTTAAATTATAATCATCAATTAATTTACTTTATAGTTTTTGTTTTGAGGGGTACATTGCTAAAATTAAAATCCATTCTGTTTGATATTAAAACTAAAAAAACTATAACAACACGCATATATTATAAATGCAGATGAAACTCGTTAAAACAAATGAAATTAGTCCCAACGATGGTTTTACAGTAGCTATTGAAAAGTTTCATTATCATCGCTCGATCGTATTAAATTATTGTATTGTCATTCCGATGTTACCTCATCACAAATTCAAATCGATATGACGATTAGAAGTAGATTTAAATCGATTGACAAATGCAAACATAAAAAATGTGTTAAGGACACAACCGCGCGGTACTATTAAATGGAACTCAACTCAATTATACTTATAGCTGAACCCTAATTCGGACTCGCGCACGAAGGGTTCCGTACCATGATATATAAAAACGTCAAATAATACTTTTGTTGCATGGGAGCCCCCATAAATACTATTTATTGTATTGTGTTTTTTTGTATTTGTTGTTATAGCGGAAGAAGAAATACATCAGACGGACAGACGGACAGACGGACGGACAGGGGAGCCTTAGTAATAGGGTTCCGTTTTACCCTTTGGGTACGGAACCCTAAAAAACAGTTTAAAAGCAAATCATTTGTTCTAAAAGTCATAAATATCAAATATTTTAAATAAAAAGTGTAAATAAAATTATTTAAAAAAAACCATCATGTAAAATATTTTAACCATGTTGCCAGAATCTATCGCCCACAGTTGAGGCTTTATAAAACAGTGCTAAAAATAAATCAAAACACGTATTTTACCTAAGCAGTTGCCAGTTCTAGAATACACAGAACGTTTTCGTTGGAAGCATGTTGGCTTTTACGTTATCGGCAAGCAAATTATGTCAACTGTGTTGTTTTAATTATTTAATTTATTATTTAGTCATCCGTACCGCCGTAAATAGTATTTTTTACCGGTCACTTTAACTCGTTCATGTTAGATTAACAAAGTTCCTATAAGAAAACTTTCAACCAGTAATTTTATCCGTCTCCCGACGTGAGAAAAAGTTTTTTTTTACTAATCCATTTACTTTTGCTTCCAGGATGGCCAGCTCACTTCAGACGAACTGCTCAGAAACGTGGTCTAATCTAACAAACTTGTTTTCAAACTCGACTATTTTTTGTACGCATACT
Organism: Anania fuscalis; assembly: GCA_950371115.1. Lineage (NCBI taxonomy): Eukaryota > Metazoa > Arthropoda > Insecta > Lepidoptera > Crambidae > Anania > Anania fuscalis. The sequence goes on along the minus strand of OX493333.1, from coordinate 5,383,458 downwards.
TTACTGTAAGTTAAACGTTTATCTATTTATAAGTTACATTCTCTTTGGAATTATTGTACTGTGATATGAAATAAAACGGGATAACTTACGATCATTTAAAGAAAAATATAAAAAAATATTTATACGATCAGTTGTTTCATGACTATTACTATTTTAAAATTGTTATCGGTATTGACTATCAATGTTGTAAATAATTTAATTAAAAATACGATGAATGACAAAGTAACTTGTCCATAGATTTTTTTTATTTTATTCGATGCGTAGAGATAAAATTCTGGGACGTTATTTTCTGTTCGCTGGACTAAAGTTCCATTACAAAAATGAAAATGTATAATCTGAATATTGTATGAGATACAAGACTAAAAATGTATTTTAATGTTAGTCATTATCTTGATGAACTTTGAAATCTTCGTTCAATAGACTCATTGGGCGTAAATTCGCTGTTTTTAATCAAACAAATCTCTGTAAAGATACAAAAACGGTTCTTAGTTAAAAAACTTTAAATGAAAATTAATATTTTAAAGTGTCAATTCTGTATTCAGGCAAACAAATAAAAACAGTGAATTTAGGTTCATTTTTCTAATGTTTTCAAACAGCTAAACTAAATGTACTTCGTAGTGCGAGTGCAATGTTTCGTTGATTTTTATCGTGTGTACAATTAACAGCACAAAAAGCTCCTTTAAAACGTTTATTTTTCGAATTGATATTGAATTTTATTTGTTCGTCAACAAAGTTGAAAGTCAGTTGCAAAAAAAGGTTATTTTGTAGTTATTTGTTGAGCCGCTGTTCGACTGATGTTGACAAATCGACGACGGTTTCAGGTCAATATTTTTCCACTATTAAAAAAACCTAAGCAATTATTTTCAAAGTGGATTACGGAACACAAACAATAGTATTATACTATTTTTCCAAAAAGTAATTTTGGAAAAGTTTGTGTGTTTTTTAAACAGAAAATAATATTTTCGAATGTGATGAAAAATCTAACGAAGAATTGCACTTATTTAATCAAATATTTCTGATAACTTTTAAGTAAAGGAAGGGGAAAGGCATTACTTACTATGTTTCATCATTCTCGTTATAAATAGGCTGGTGTATTCATGTCAATTTGGAAAATTAATTTAGCTGTCCTGTTTTAGCCACTCTACATACATACATGTAATATTGAATAAATTAAAATTTTAGATTAAACGGTAAAATGAATTGAATGTTTGGATACCCATAAATAGTTTGTTGTTTATTGTCGACGTTATGATAAAATAAAATAAATATATCGGGTATCTATTTTGTCTTGTTATTTCTTCAAGAACCCTTCAACTAAATAATACCTAAGCGTCAGTTAACACATTAATTGGCATAGTTTCGAAGTTAGAATTTAAATCATTGAATTAGTTTTTGTGGTTTTTTGAATAAGTCCGAACAGGCAATTAAACCCAGGATTTGCGTTGAAAGCCCCAAAGAATTATCTGGCCACTAAACTTATAGCTAGTTAATCTAGTTATTGACCGTCACGAGCACCTTTTAAATTAACATTGCATCAGAATTAAATGTAACTTTCGGTGGTATAATACCTATATGTCAATAGATGTAGTTTTAATGTGCCCGTTTCGGCACCAATACCGAAGCAGATCGGTATTATAACAGGTGGTGAAACAAACAGCTTATATTTAAATAAATAATTAAATATTGGACAACATCACATACATTGCTTTGATCCTATAGTAAGTAGCTAAAGCACTTGGGTTATAGAAATCAGAAACAACGACGGTACCACACCACCTAGACCCGAGACAATATAGAAAAGTTCTTTTTTCTACATTGTTCCGATCAGAAATCGAACCCGGGACCTCAGAGATGGCGAAGCCAAGTCCGGCGTGCTCGCCCTCGGCTACGGCGGTCGTATATACTCGTATAATACTATACTGTCGTTATTTCAGAAAGTGAGTATACAGCAACTTATCCTTAACTTTCTAAAAATCAACTTAGTTGATATTTGGTATGAAAATTTTTGTGATAGTTATTAAGGATGATGAGGTGTTAATAACAGTGTATTATTTCTAGGATAACATTTTAAAGTGTCCAAGTAACACAAATAAAATGAGACGTCGAGAATTTGATAGCGAGATTTTTTCAAAACAGGGCAGCTATTCCAATCACATACAACGAGACAGTAAATTTCAGGTCAAAGCAAGTTTATCAAAAACGTTCATATTGTTTCATCCCTGAATGAAATCGAGCTATTCCTTTAAAGCTGCCATTCCATTTCAGTTTTGCAGTTCCCATTAATGTAGAGGTGCTCTTTCACTGGAAATGCAATCACATTTTTATGAATTCTTTCTTCAGATATTATTTATTTCGTATAATTCCGCGTTGCCACTTGTCCTAGTATTTTTCTTTTCGTTTCAAAGGTATAACTAAAAATTGTGACCTGCAAAGTGCAATTGTCTTTTGACGTAATAACATCTTATAAATCGATGACCGGCTGCACGAACGAAAAAATGACACGTTGCGCGTGCGATTGAGAGCGCGGAACAAGCGATAGGGAGGCACGATCGGCCTAAGCGTTCGGTTTGTGACGCATCTATCTCTCTTCCACTCCATCGGCCGATGCGTCCGAGTAGCATCAATGTTTTCTTAAGACGTTATCACGGAAAATAAACGTCCGTAAACCGACATTACAGACAACCAATTTTTCCTTGTATGCGATAACTTTTAAGTTGTTCGCTATCGCAGTAATGACCAATCACTCACGCAAATCACCATCACTCATTGCCAAAAGATGTCAAGAGTGCTACTTGCTTATTGATTGCACAAGTTTGAATTTTAGATGGGTTTGATTTCAAGGCGTTTGATCTAATAAAAGTTTGCAAAGCTAACTCTAGGATGTCGGTATTAAGGAAACGAGAGGTGTTTTGGGAGAAAGCTTGATATATGCCGGCGATCGAATTCATGACTTTCTTTCTATTTCATGATCCATCCATTGATTTGCATTATAATTTACCTAAATGATAATTAATTTAAAGAATACTTCGTTTACTTTACGTTTGATTAACGGCTAAGACAAGCTACGCTTAACTTTTTTTTAAAATATCTTACGGTTTGTTAAACTTCATAAATTGACCTAAACCTTCAGACACTTTGCATTGAAAGCGAATCACCACGCCAAAATTATTTGTTTTATACTAGCATTTCCTCATGACACAGTTCATTTCCCTTAGAACTACCTCCTAATTTTACCGGAAACTTGAATATACCTATTTTAGTAAACATAATATTACTTTGCTTAATGGAAACTAATTTACCTAGCGTGGCTAGTTAATCGAGTTTGCGTAACATTGACAGCCGTCAGCGTCGTAGCAAACAAACATGGGAAGTGTAGGTTTTGTCGTAGCGTTGTAGCGTCGTGGCTCTGTAGCACCGTAGCTCGTAGCTGCCGTAGCTATATAAGTGGTAGGTACAAGACGTATAACAATAATCCAGTTTTACAGTTTAGACAATAATTTTATATTAAATTAAAGTAGTGTTCAAATAAAATAGCAAAGTACTTAATCAACACGCCATATTTTCCACCTTAGAAATTTATGGGTAAAGGTTTATTGATTTTGCGATTAAACTTGTATAAAGATAAAAAATAAAGATAAAAATTTATTCTGTATTTTAAAAACTTTGCATTATTACATGTAACTTTAGTAATTTTGTTTAATCTAAGAGTTAATACATAAACTAATCAACAGTTTTGCTTGTATTTTAGGTAAAAGTAGGTTAGTGCTTACTCAACAATTAAAATGTATTTTACGGTAACGCGCTTTAAATAGGAAAATGTGACCCTTATTTTCCTAACTAGTAAAACTTCACGGTTGACATTCAATGAGGTTGTATTGTTCGCGCTCCCGACTACAAAGCCAGGCGATTGCAGGTTCGAATCACGCGAGAGGCAAATGTTGCACGAGCAATTGCGCCTAAGTCATGAATCTTTAAAAACGTATATTTTAAAAGTATGTTTATCCGTTATCTAGTCGCCACAGCACAAGCTTTGCTTAGTTTGGGCTAGATAATTGGTGTGATTGTGGAAACCATTTATTTATTTATTGATTTTATTTATTTATACAATTTCTTGCGACTAGCAATAGTTTATGTGCCTTCAAGCAACGATATAGTGATACACTATATCGTTGTAAAAATAATATTTTGAATATTAGCCTTTTTGACCTATTATAGACTATAAACAGGTTACTTTGTGAGTATTCTATGGCTTCCTTTATTATCTAATTTCGTGTTTTGAATAATAATGCACGTTGAGAACGATAGGAGTATTAGATTAAGACGATATTGAATTAACATTATAAATTGTACATTGACGACCTCCGTAGCCGAGAGGCGAGCACGCTGGACTTTAATGGCGCCGCCATCTCTGAGGTTCCGGGTTCGATCCCCGGTCGGGTCAATGTAGAAAACGAACTTTTCTATATTGTCTTGGGTTTGGGTGTTGTGGTACCATCGTTGTTTCTGATTTCTATAACACAAGTGCTATAGCTACTTACCTTAGGATCAAAGCAATTTATGTGATGTTGTCTAATATTTATTTATTGTTAAAATACCTAGATAGAGAACAAAATTAGCTAAAATTGTACCGTAGTTTGATGATAAACTGATGAATTGTAGGAAATGCTTGTAGGTTTTTTCAAAAAAAATTTTTATATTATGTAAATAATAATGCTAATAGTACATTGATTTTGTTTTTCCGTAGGTAAGTTAATTTTGTTAAAATTTTGACGTGCTTTTATTACAAAAATGAAAGTTCGTATATTAAGATAATTATATTTAACTGAATAAATAAGCTGGAGTTTGATAAACAATGAATATTAAATATAAGAAAATAAATAAATATGCACCGGATAATATACCGACCCCACCATAACGTCCACCCACAAGGTGGACAGACGACCTGGTAAAGGTTGCAGGAAGCCGCAGGATGCGGGTCTATGGACGTCACTGGGGTAGGCCTATGTTCAGCAGTGGACGTCCCGTGGCTGATATGATGATGATGATGATGACACACTACACTATACATATCATGTTTCATTTGTTTTTTTTACAATTATCCATGATTTTTAATTATAATTTTTTCAAGTATTATAAAATCTTAAATACATAAATGGTCTCGAAGTAACAAATTAACCCTTGTGTTACGAAGTACCATACAATTTATTTTTCCAGGCTCACTTCCCAGCTTACCCAGACTCTAGCCTATTTAGAAAAATCGTTTTTTAATCAACTTAAACCGGGAACTGAACCCGATCCTTTGAGTTCAACCCAAATAACTAAGCCAGTACACCGAAGCATCCAATTTTGATTTATCTTATGTCGATTTGGTGCTCTCTTGAAAAAAAATGTTATTCTGTTTAAGCTTCATTTCAAAGAAACTAGTATCTTATAAAGCATCATAATAATAATTATAACTATTTAATTGAAATAAAAACTCGCCAGGTAAGCAGTGCAAGTGTAGGTCCTATACAAGCAGTGAATTTGTAAGGAAACCCAACTAAGTTTACTTTCAATTGAAGTGTCGGTAGCTCGGAACAGTTCTAATATAACTTCTAACTAGGTTACTCTCGAAGTACTAATTTTCTAACTTAGAAAATTTTAAAATACCTCCACCCCGTCAGTCTCTTTAAATAGAATCCTGCTAATATTACAAAAACATCTTTTTCTCGTTAGTAAGTCAATTGACTTTTAAATTAAGCGAACGAGAAATGAGTAATCATCCTGTGGATTTGTGGAAACGCAAATACGGGGTGAAAATATGTGTTAAGCTAGCTTGAAATTTGTAACACATTTCGATTTCTGTGTGCCAAATTTTAGCTAATTACGGTCAGAAGTTCAAGCATGATTAGGTAACAAACATACAAACTTTCACAGATATAATATTAGTAATAAAGAAATCTGAGTTTCCTCTGCATAATTACATTACATCGAGTTTGTAAATAAAACAATAATGCTCTTGTTTCAAATTAGACTAATCAAAGGAATCTTTTTGACGTCATGCATAATGCAACTTACAGTTAAGTTAAGATTACAAATTAACACAACAACAAAGATCATTAAAAATAACTGTGATTGTCCATACATATTACATACATACTATATGTACGTAGGTAATTTATACTGGTAGACTGGTAGAGAATGCCTTAAGGCATTAAGTCCGCCTGCACATTTATTTCGTGCAATAAATAATTTTAAAAAATATGCACTGGACAACACACTTATTACGGCCTGTGGATTCTCTAAACAAAACCGCGATAACTTCGACTTCACTTAACCTAGCGACGATTAATAATGAACCAACTCTGTAACAAAATAAAGTCTATGTTTGTTTGTACTGCTTAGGTGATACGCGCTGTCACTTTAACACTGAAGTGACAAGTGGCAATAGTATGTGAACACACGTCTAAGCGAAATAGATGCTATGTTTGTTTGTATCGCTTAGGAGCGAGCTTAATTGCGTTTTTTAGAGAATCGGCAGGCTGATTTCTCAGTAAGTAATTAAGATAATTCTGTTAAATTAACAATAAATTAATTAACATCATTACGATTTTCCGCCGTTTCTTAGTAGTCTTTATTCGCATACACGTCTTAGGTGATATACTTATTTAATTCGATAACTGTCCGTACATATTATCATGAGTTTCAGTTTCATGAAACTTACTTAGCAAAGTCAGAAGTAATGGGTTAAGAAGGTTTATTTAATGTTCAAAAACACTTTTAGGAACTCTAACAAAGTTTTTAGAAGGCTTTGCTTTCGATCCTAATCCAATCGTAGCCAGAACGTACTTGTCGAACTTTGAAGCTGCAGCACTGAGCTTTAAGCTCTCACAAATATCCATTAGTAAATCACTTGAATTATCTACTAGGTATGTGCATTGTGCAATACGTAACAGAACCAACATCCTACATATAGTTTTCCGCTACGCTTTGCCATGTTTGATTTTGTGAGTTAAATTTATCTTAGAAGTACCTATATAATTCATAAGTATATCGGGTGTAAAAAAAGGCTTAACGAAGCCGAATACCACATATTCTACGTATTATAACGATCATTTTTTTCTTTTACACTATTCCTGGGAAATGACGGGTTACCGAGTTATTGACAGTCAAAGTTACAATTTTTTTTCAAAGAATTTTACATAATTGACTTCTGTTTGATAATACTAAACTTTTTTACAAAGAAACATGATCCGCTTACACATACAGGCATAGTCTGTAGCGTGCGCGCTGTACATTCTACTTGGTTTTATGTATAGAATTCGTGGTTTAAGGCTTCGTTCAGCCTTTTTTTACACCCTGTATAACTAAAACAAAAAAAAAATCACTTCCCAATCGCAGTAGCAAATTTTAAAGCTGCCCTGTATTGTAGTTCGGAAACATTGTTTTTTTTTTGAGATTTCGTATTTGTTCTTAAAGTAAAAATCGCTGTAATGTAAAATTTTGTGTGCTAAATAAAATATTCTATTCTAATTTAAGTCTTTAGGAGCAAGTGTACATTATTAGACTCTTGATTTGGTGTGATTAGAGCTCTTACTATCCCAGACAAGTACAGGGCCCTAACCATGAACTGTTAAAACAATCACAAATCTGTCAAACATTATCATTTCTGTCAAATTTTGTATGAAATGACGTACCAAAATTGACAGATTTGACAACTTTGAGATTGTTTTAAGAGTTCATGGTTATGGCCCTGCAGTCAGCGACAAAATGGGCACCAAACACAGTTTTATACAGTTCTAGTTCGTCGTAACTCAGATATTATTATATACCTATATAATTATCTTCCGCTATCCTGTAGATAGATAATAAGCGTAAGTAATAAGTATCCTTTCTTATAATATAATCGCAAAAGTTAATATGTATAAAGTTTAGTATGTATGGGTATTTGTTACACTTTCACGCAAAAACTACAATTACTAAATTTTGCACACATAAAGAATATGTTCGAATTAACATATAGGATACTTTTTATCTACGTGCTCTGTGCCTAGCCCACTGCCTAATCCGTCGAGCTATGTCAGCGTCTATTGTTCGTACACGGATTTCTGATTTGATCTCGCAAAGAAACACCGAGCCCTTTCCATAGCGCGCTGTGCAACTTTGAGCTTCCTTATAAGGCCCATAGTAAGAGGCCAAGTTTCTGTTCCGTATGTCATCACTAGTAACACACACTTTCGTCTTTAGGCACTGAGGTATTTTGGACGAGAAGATGTTGTGTAGTTTACCGAACGCTGCCCAGCCGAGTTGGATTCGTCGATTGAGTTCCTTCTCAAAATTGGACCTACCCAACTGGATCACTTGTCCCAGGTGAACATATTTGTCAACAATTCCGAAGATAGAGCTTCCAACTGGTACTGGGTAGGGCGCAACGTGGGCATTCGACATTACCTTTGTGTTGTCCATGTTCATCTAAAGACCTACTTGTTGGTAAACTCTATTAAGGCCATCGAGCATTGTGCCAAGGTCTTCCAGCGATACTGCTATGACCAACAATATCGTCGACAAACCGAAGGTGAGTAATATATACGCCATTAATGTTGATGCCGTATCCTGCATATCCACCGGCCGATCTGGATGACGAGATCGGCCGTGGACGTCCTGTGGCTGAAATGATGATGATGATAATATTTATCCAGGTTTAATGTTCCTGTGGGATAATTTTCTATAAATTCTTTATTTGAGCGTTTTTGTTATATTAGTATCTTACCAAACATCATGTAGTCTACGCAAACGAAATTGTGGGCACAGATAGTTAAACTTTATACCATTTTTCAACCTCTACGCTTAAAAGTTGGCACAGAACACTGTTTATTTAAATTAATATCTTCCGTAAACCCCTTGTTCTTGGATTCCGGATAGTTCTGACCGATACAAAGCGTTTGCAAATGAATGCACAAAGCGATCGAGACTTTCTCGCAAAGGAATAAAATTATGCGTTAACTCAAATAGTTAAAGAATAGTATTATTTCCTGAATATATTTCTCATTTAGATATTGAGAGTTTTAAAGTTATTTTTACGACGTTTTAAGTATTTTTTAAATTCACTATCTGAGAGCTAACTATGATATTGAAAAGCTACTTCAACCTTGTTTTGGGTATTGTTTAGAGCAGCCATTCTCAAAGTGTGCTCCGCGGCGCTCTAGGGCTCCACAATAGTACTTGTAATAATAAGAATAAAAAAAAGCTGTTATATAATGTCTGGTCCACAGCTCAACACATAGTAGTCTATCTTTATTTGTTAGTATTTGGGGATCCGTCAAATATTACGCTTTCCAAAAGGATTCCGTCAGCAAAAAAGTTTGAGAATCGCTGGCTTAGGCATTCATGGTTAGGATAGATTAAAGCTGGGTTCTATGTTTCTTAAATGGAGGCTAAATAAAAGGCAACAGTCAATGATATTTTAAGGCACAGAAGAGTCAAATAACTTCAATTTCAAAACAACTATACATATTCAAATCATGCCTTTTGCTTTTGAAATTGCGAAATATATCAAACAAAATTATCAGTTTTGGGCGAGTTGCCAAAATCGCTAATGGAATTATCTTCCAATCCCGGCTCCCGAATTTGTTTCTAACGAGACCTCAACTCGTTCTAATTTGTTTAGACCCTGGAGCATAGTTCGGTATCCTTAAATATTGTGCGAGATTGTTCTTTTGTAAGGAAAAGAGAAATTCTAACGATTCGGTTTGAAAATTTACAAAGCAGAAAATTGAATAATTAAGTATCAGTAGTTGTACGGTATAGCTTCTTTTGAAACCACATAGTTTCGAATCAAAAATTTCATCATATTTCTACTAAATAAATAAATAGTAATGAATTTATTACCACAATGACACCAATAAGCTAGCCCCAAACTAAGCAAAGCTGTAATAAGAAGACTAGATAACGGATAAACATAATTTAATGTATATCTTTCATAACATAGAAACATTCGTAATAATTAATAGTCAATATTTCTATAACATAGAAATCTTTAATAATTTAATCTTAAGCCAGGAATTTAACAATTACATTAAAAATATACGTTTATAAACATATTAAGTATTAAGTATGTAAGCTTAGCTACAAATGCTCGTGCTTACTCACCACACTAACATTTATACAGGTGTACAAGAGAATAGGACAATCCCTAAAACCACGTGATCAGCTGGTCATATACAACAACTTTTTCTATGGGAGCAACATCGAAATCGATAATTTTTTTTCAGCTTCCTCATACAAACTTACTCGTATACCTTGATGATATTGTATGGAACATCTGAAAATAAAATTACGATTTCGATGTTTCTCCCATAGTAAAAGTTGTTGTACCTATATGATCAGCTGATCACGTGGTTTTAAGAAGTGTCCCATTCTCTTGTACACCCTGTATATATTTTATCTATTTGAAGTTTCAGATGATATTCACAGCCTTGTTAATAAGAAAATGCTAATTGCAGCATGTTTATTATGATTTAGTTAATTAATAACTTAAGTTTTACGAAAAATTTGTATTCATAATCATCACTTAAATTTTCTTGTACTTCTTTTTTGGTAGGAATAGTAGTAACCTGGCTGTTTATGCAAGTTCTTGCCAATTATCTAATCAAAAAAAATATTAAAAATAAATTTATTATTATAAAAGGCTTCTAAAAGTTAATCCACGTTTATAAATATGGCTTTAAGATGTTAATAAACACATAATAATAAATTCCAATTTAATTGATGAAGTCCCGTTGAAAATAATATCTATCCGTTTATTTACTAGGTACAGTCTACTCACAGCCAAAACCGATAAAGTCATGTTGCGTATGCATGACTTTATTATCGATAATTTTATCAATTGAGACAATAACTTCACTATCACATGCTCGCTTCTCTATTATTATGCAATGTGTTGTACGTGTTGTATATTAGTTTAATTTTACTTCAATAATTTATACCTCTTAACTAAACTTTAATAATTTCTTTTAACACTGTGTACAAAAGAAAATTACATTCAGCTCTTATTAAAAAAAAATCTTTGGCATTGAGGATTTCTCTACACAGAAAATACTTGGTTACAGCCTCCACAAATTCCAAAGTGCGTGAAATAATTAAAATGTCGGCGTTCGTCTACGATACCATAGTTATCGGTATGGGAGCATCAGGCGTGACAGCCGCATCCATTTTATCTAAAGCTGGCAGGAAAGTGCTAGGCTTGGAGGCCCAGGAAAGAATCGGTGGGAGAATCAAAACTGTGCCTTTTGGTGATGGAGTAGTCGAACTTGGAGCTGAATGGTAAGTTTTTTTAACAACATCACATACATTGCTCTGATTCTATGCTATGCTAAGTGGCCAAAGCACTTGTGTAACAGAAAACTTAGATAGACTATCAGAATTAATATAATAATAAAGGCAAAGGTTACAAACAATAGTTATCACCACAGAACAGGGAACGCGCGTAGCGAGTCTTACTTGTTCTGTGGTTATCACTTTTACAACATAAATTTAAAGGGGGAAACAGTAGCAGCTCGTGCAGCGAGTAGGAGTCGAGTGTCGATGTGTCGATATCAAAAAAATTATGTGCAGGTGAGGCGAGACCACAGGTCATTGTCAAGGCTGCTCCAATTGGCCGCTAGCATCGTACGATATTTAGTGACGTAACATAAAAAAAAGACTGTATTTTTTCACAATTTTGAAAAAAACATGAAAAAAAACATAGTACCCCTTTTTTACTCTAAATTTGTTTTTTTTATTCAGAAGAAAAATATAGGAAATTTAATGTATTATCGGTGTATGGTTTCTAATTTCTTACATTCTACTAAAATTACAAAGCTTCAACTACGCTCCGCTAACTGCGTTCAAATAAACATAAACCGAACGGGGATTTCCCTGTACGCAATTTGAATGTTGCCAATATATTCATGTAAACTTGGTATTCCACAAAAAAAGGTATGGTAGGTTTATAAATAATTCATCATCATCATCATCTCAGCCTATTGCAGTCCACTGCTGGACGTAGGCCTCCCCCAAAGAGCGCCAAAGAGCACGATCTCCCGCTTTTTTCATCCATCCACTGCCAGCCATCTTCCTAAGGTCATCGGTCCATCGAGCTGGGGGTCGTCCTACACTACGTTTGCCTAGGCGTGGTCTCCACTCGAGAACCCGTTTACTCCACCTTTCATCGGTTCTGCGACAGATGTGGCCAGCCCACTGCCACTTAAGCTTGCTACATTTTTGGACTATGTCCGTTACTTTAGTCCTCTGCCTGATGATCTCATTTCGGATTTTGTCCTTTAACGAAATCCCAAGCATCGACCTTTCCATAGCTCGCTGAGTGACATGTAGTCGGTGGGCCAGCTTTACTGTCATATTCCACGTTTCAGCTCCGTAGGTCATCACCGGTAGGACGCACTGATCGAATACCTTGCTCTTCAGGCATTGTGGCAGTGGCGACGAGAAGATATGACGCAGCTTCCCAAACGCTGCCCAGCCAAGCTGCATCCTCCTAGCGATTTCCCGCTCGAAGTTGTCTCTACCCAACTGCATCACTTGCCCGAGGTAGACATACTCATTGACAACCTCGAGCGCCACGCTTTCGACGGAGACCGGTCCGGGGATGGCATGATCGTTGAACATGACTTTAGTCTTGTCTAAGTTCATCCCCAGGCCCACGCGTCGCGAGGCAGCGTTGAGGCTTTGCAGCATTTTCTGCAAATCCTCCAGCGATTCCGCCATAATGACAATATCATCGGCAAAACGGAGGTGCGTGAGGTGTTCGCCGTTGACATTGATGCCCGCTCCTTTCCAATCCAGTGTCTTGAAGACGTCCTCCAGTGCGTTCGTGAACAACTTCGGAGATATGACATCTCCTTGTCTCACACCCCTGAGCAGCTGGATAGGTCTCGTCTTATGGTTTTGGACCTGAACAGTCATCGATGCCATTTTATACAGGCTCCTCAGCACCTCTACATACCGCCAATCGATTTGGCATCGCTGTAAGGATTCCAGAACAGCCCAGGTCTCGACGGAGTCGAAGGCTTTCTCGTAGTCCACAAAGGCTAGGCACAGAGGCTGATTATACTCTTCTGACTTCTGTATAATCTGCCTTACTGTGTGGATATGGTCTACGGTACTATAGCCTTTACGAAACCCAGCCTGCTCCGGCGGCTGAAAGGCGTCAAATCTTGTGGCTAGACGATTTGTAACGACTCTTGAAAACAGCTTATAGACGTGGCTCAAGAGCGTGATCGGTCTGTAGTTCTTCAGAAGAGTTTTATCTCCTTTTTTGAAAAACAGAGCCACCACGCCCTCGCTCCACGCCTTCGGGGTAGTCCCATTGGCTATTACGGAGTTGAACAGTCCCTTCAGTTCCCTAAGAACGGGTATTCCCCCTGCCTTGAGAAGTTCTGAAGTGACTCCATCTTCGCCGGGAGCCTTCCCATTACGAAGCTGTTTGAGAGCCGCCTCAATTTCGTCTACGTCTAGCTCTGGGAGATCATCGGTGTAGTGGCGTACAAGCGTAGCTCTAGGATCATTTGCGTCAGTTGGAGGTTTCAGGGCATGCGAGGCGTATAGGCGGCCGTAGAAGTCCTCGATCTCGGCGAGTATTTCCGGAACTGATGTGACGGTTCTGCTATCCGAGGTTTTCAGCTTTGTCAGATGCGATCTCCCCATTCGTTGGGCAAAGACTTTTGACCCCCGGTTTTGCTCGATCGCCTCCTGTATGAGGCGGGTGTTAAAGCTTCGGAGATCGCGTCTCACCAATCTTCGGATCCTTTTATGGATGGCATCTGACTGAGCTCCCTCTGGCGCTTCCCGTCGCAGTCGCATCAGCTCTAGAGTCTCCCCCGAGAGTTTGGACCCCTTGTTTGGTCGCTTCCTTCTAAAATGCCTAGCTCCCACCTCGCGTATAACGCCTACTACGCTGTCGAGGTCCTTGTCAACATTATCTGCGGTTCCCAGCGCTTCGAATCGATTTTTCAGCTCTAGTTGGAACGCTTCGGAACCGTGTTCAGCTTGAAGCAGTGTCGGACGAAGAATAGACCTCACCATGCGGCTTCTTTCCAGCTTGAGATTGATATTTAGAGTGCCTCTTACTAGTCGGTGATCACTTCCGGTGTTAAACCTGTTGATCACTGAGACATTTCTAAATATGTGCCGTTTATTCGTCATGATGAAGTCTATCTCATTCTTCGTCTTACCGTCGGGACTCCGCCAGGTCCACTTTCTATGGGGCTTTTTTTGATAGAATGTGTTCATGCAAAAAAGCCCCTGCATGTTGAGAAAGTTGACCAGCATTTGCCCCCTATGGTTTCTGCTTCCATAGCCATGCGGTCCAACGTACGATTCGCCATGTTGCTGTACTCCCACTTTTGCATTGAAGTCTCCGATGACAACTGTGAAGTGAGTCTTGGTGGTCATTTGTATGGCCTTTGTTATATCCTCATACATGGCCTCAACCACATCGTCCGAGTGTGCTGAAGTCGGTGCGTACACCTGTACGACCTTAAGAGTGTATCTCGTGGTCAACTTTAGTACGAGGTACGCTACCCGGGTCGACACACTGGATATCTCCAATACGTTGTCACGGAGATCTTTGTTGACAAGGAAACCTACGCCACCCTGGGATGTTTGGTCGCCCTCTCGAAAGTAGAACAGGTGCCCCGATTCTAAGGTTACCGTCTCCTCCCCCTGTCGTCGGACTTCGGATAAACCTATAACGTGCCACTTTATCTTCTCTAGTTCTACTTCGAGTTCCACCAAGCTTTCGTCCAGCCGTAGACTGCGTCCATTATAGGTCGCCAGGGTCATTTTGTTATGACAGCCATCCGTAGCCCGGGGATTCTTCGCACCCCCTACCCCACCGTAACCAAGGCCGCTGTCATGACCTGGAATATTGGGGCGGCCGGGAACTGGGGGCCGTACTTTTTTGTGGCTTATCATTAGGGGGTATATGCCCATACTCACCACGCTGGGCAAGCGGGTTGGTGAGCGCAGTACCAGGTCTCGTACCGATGACGCTGCTGCCCGTCATCGGCCAAAGGTATTTGACCTGGCCTGTAGATAGATATCCCGCTATCGGTTCGGTCGTCAGAGCCTCGTCCGTCTGTCAGCAGGGCGCACCACGGGCAGGTGAGGTTGACTGTTGGGACAAAAGGTGTTGTGTGTCCCCTTACACCCCTTATAAATAATTAAATACTCTAATATAAACTTTTTAGTATAAATCTTTTATGAAAACTACCTTATCATTTTTGCATTCTGTATTCTTGAAAATAAAACATGCTCCAGAAAAAAAAGTGATCTTTTGCATGGTTTTTCATGTTTTTTTTACATTAGAAAAAATACTGTTTTTTTGCAACACTAACGATATTATCACACCACCTTGAAGCGATCTAATTGGTTGATTGCAGTGTAGACAACCTTCTTCGTCATTAGCCTTTTGAATCCACTACTAGAAAAATGTCTCCCCCATAGCCACAGCCAGTGGCTTTAGGTCATCGCTTGCGTCCAGCGGCTTCCCGCAACCATGCCTAAGGTCGTTAGTCCACGCTGCGTTTTACAATTCGTGGTCGCCACTTGAGAAAATTTACTGGCCAGCGATGTCAGCTCTGAGAGTAATGTGACTTGCCAATGAGGGCTACCGTTTTTGTGCTCACCAGTTGGCACCACTGTCAAGTGAGGTCCTGAATAATACCTGATTATACTAATTTATTCAGTATATAAGCCTTCTTCCGGGCACTAACTTATACACGTCCCATATAGGGACCCCATTGCAGCCGGGAGTCTAATGTTATCCCCAAAAACCTTTTTGCACCTCTTTTTTTTAGGTCCTCTTACAATGCACTGACATTCATTGACCCGTTATTTATGTTTTCCATACTTAAATCTCAGGTATCGCAAAATATTCACAATAAATAAATAAAAAATATTGGACAACATCACATACATTGCTCTGATCCTGAGGATAGTAGCTAAAGCACCTGTGTTATAGAAATCAGAAACAACGACGGTACCACAACACACAAACCCGAAACAATATAGAAATGTTCGTTTTCTACATTGACCCGACCGGGAATCGAACCTGGAACCTCAGAGATAGCGACGCCATATACAGTTCGGCATGCTCGCCTCTCAGCTACGGAGCTCGTCAAAATATAACAATACAATAATTCTAATAAACCCGCGTACGTAGCCACCTACAAACTGACGTTTCATTCCGAGACCTCATGCGACACTAAGCCCTCTTGCGGCAAATTCACACGCGAAAGCTCTCATTGCTACAAAATATGCACCATAAAACAATCTTGTATGATTTTTAATCATACAAATCTCAGCAATTTCATATTTTGATAACGCTTCGAGCAATCTTATTCTCAATATAATCAAATTAACTTGGCAACACAACTAACGCACGATAAATTCAAATTGCTTCTGACAGATTACATAATGTATTTATCTTTAAGATTTGATGTAGGTATAATAATCAAAGTGATAGGCATAATATTGATAACAACGCATTATTTATCATGCGTAGATACTAGTCAGTGTTATCGTTGGTTAATAAATCACATCAATATATTTTTTGGTATCAAAATCTTTTATAATCTAACAATGGCATCAAAAAAATTTTTTTTTGTATAAGCATAAGAATATAGTAACTAAAAAAGTACTAAAAAGTACTAAGTAAAGTAACTAAAAAGTATGCTTCAACACAACAGTTGTGTTGAAGCATAAGTTTATAGTAGTTTTTATACCACGCTCGTTAAGACTTCAGTAAATGTAACAAGGTTGTATTTGACGTAAAAATTTATATGAGCTTGAAGATAAACAAATAAAATAGATAAATGCCTACCTATATAAAATACCAAGAAACACAACCTCACCTATGTTTTACCTATAATGACTAGAATTCTAACAATACCATACACTGTTTTTTGATGAAAAGATTTAGGATTGCGGATATAGGAGTAGTGTAGAAAAAAAAACACATGAATATGTTTTTTATTGGAAAATTAATCTATGTTCTAGTTGCTTCTTGCAAAAATATTTTCTTTCTCAAAATCTTAATTAATTACTTACCCATCCGTAGAGTATTTACTTACTAAACGGGGGTATTAAAGAATAGGACAGTACCTACTCGTAACCACGTAATGCTGCAAATATAAAAAAGAGATGCTTCACGCATTTTCATCGTTTGTGAAGTTTTTTGTACACCCTGTATAGTTATTCTGTTATCATCACCAGGATTCACGGCCAATATCCCAGTCCAATATACGACTTGGCTGTCGAAAACAAGGTAGACCTTATGTCTCAGGACATAAAGATGAAAATACACATATCCGACGGCACCTTAGCTGACCAGAATTTAGTGCATGATCATGAGCATTTGCTCTGCAGATGATAGAAGAACCACCTGAGATACCTGAGCCTTTAGGACAATATATTACTAGAAGGTACTTTATTATTAGTATTTTTATTTATTACTGCTGTTGCCCGCGGCTTTGTTTGCGTGGTCTTCAATTTAAATCAGAAACCCTTCCCTTTCCTTCACAGCAACTAACCTCAGTTTCAATGGTATGAAATTAAAAACGTATAGTGTAAAGACATACATACAAACATTTATCTTAATTTAAAAAACATAGTGCAGACAATTCTTGTTCTTTTATTTAAAGATCAATAACAATAGTCCACCTATTCGGTTCTATCCTTGTTTAGAAACTAATATCGAGAGATGTCAGTCTACCATCTTCTTTTTTATCTGCTACTAGCATCGTGTGTCATACATCTAACTAAGTCTGTATTTGCCTTGATCTTGTGCGAAGGCGCCCTACGCTATCTTTATCATTAGACATTACCTTTTCTAAGACATTTATCACTAGCAAGTAGAAAATTCCTCATGTATTCTCGTATATCAAGGGCGCTTGGGAGTCTCCTATACACTTTTTTAACTGCAGCCATCACTACCATCATCAAGTCAGTCATCCAAGGTTTGATGAAAAACCAAAAAAGTAACTTCTTTTTAACTTTTATCACCAGAGTAATGGGCTACATTGAACACAAATATTCCTCTCTCATGGATCAGAAAAACTTCATAACAGAATTCCTTGCTTTTGTCGATACTGTAGTAGACAATCACGACTCTAGTGATAGTTGGAACGATGTATCTACATCCAGCAAGTATACGGAACTGGAAGGACATCAGTACTTGAGCTGGCATAAGCATGGGTATCGAACTATGTTTGAGATTTAACTGGTAAGGTTTTGTGTCTGCATTGGTTATGGACCACAATTCGTGCTAAGTTCATTGAAATCGGTGTAAGTCATATCAACACAGGAAACTGACAACTCTTAAACGCATCTTAAACTTTTAACTCCTTTCATATACCTTCTTGTTCAATTTTGGAAAAGTTTCAACAAAACATATCTACTTATTTATAGAAACGCTTCTATTCTTAAAATTCTTGTTCTAAATCTAGTTTGGTCGGCGCCAATTAGACTTAAGAGTCGGCCTGTCTTGTGGCCTCCCCTTTTAGCGTTGTTCTTGAGTACCATCATTAACCAACAGTAGCTACGTCTTTAAAGCAGCTGTATGTCAACTGTAAACTAAATTATAGTCACACCAGACTCTTGCTGTCTTATTCAGAGTGCATTTACTAGTCCAGACTAAAGTTAAACCACTGATTTTCGTACGTTAGTACAGTAGTTTAACCTTAGTCCCGGAATAGCAAATGCACTCCGAATAAGACAGTTTGGCTATAAAAGTAGATTGTGTGCTGGACCAAAAAAATCTATTTAGGGCGAGAGAGATTTTTTGAATGCAGAGCAAAGTGTCCTTCACTCACACAAAGAGGAGTCTAGAGTAGAATCTTGTGCGTTGCGAGGGATTCAAAGTACGTTGCTCGAGGCTAAATAATTTTGGTACTATATACTATCGCCTAGACAGAGGTGAATAGAGTTATTTATATGCTTAAAAAGCCTAATAACAAGCGCTCCCATTGTCCTTAACGCTGTTGCGTTGCATCCTATTAGGGAAAAATCTAAGCACCCTTGGCTGGTGGTTTGCTTTGCACCCTGCTGCACGATTATTGGTCGAATAACTTTAGAAAAATATTTTTTCTAAATGAGCCTTTGTTAAATAAAACTCGTCTTTATTTAATGGATAAATTAATTAAATGAAAACAATAATACAAACGAAAATCAATAATACTCTAAATTAAACTAACTTATCCAAAACCTAAATAGTGAATAAATACCTACTCAAAAATAAAACCGTGTTCGTGAGGCAAGGAAGCAAGGATACTGGCAGCGTTTCCTTTTGTTTGGGTGAGTTAAAAGACTCAGTTACCCCATAGTAACGTTATAACTAAAATGGAGGTCCTTATTCCTGGAACACGGCAATTGGTGTGAAGTTTTACAACAATACCGTTTAAAATTGTATTTTTTTCAGAATACATACAAAAACGGTCCTGGCTTGTCAACACTAACAATAAAATTAAATACAGAGGTGACCCAAATTATTTGGCCACAGGATCCTAATGAGAAGGTACTCGTTAAATGTATATATAGATGGAACAAATTATATGGCTGATAATGTCATCGTGACAATCTCGCTTGGGGTTCTGAAAGAAAGGTATGTACTTAGAGTATTATGTGATTTGCCTTGAATGAACGAAATAGGTCTCGGGTTTGATTCCCTTTTCAAGCCAATTTAGATTACTATTTCATTTTAGATTTTTTTTATTTTTAAGTTGGCTTATGATTGGTTTTTCTGGAGGTGTTCTGAGATACGTCTCTGTTGCATTCGTTATGTGATACCTTGGACAAAACAAAGCAATTTCTAATGCCTAATGAAATGCCCCTTATTTTTTTGAATTTTAAGACATTCAGCCTTATTCTCTCCACCGCTGCCTCAAAAGAAAACAGACGCCATAAGCAACATTAAAATAGGGTTACTGGGCAAGATTGTATTGCTGTTTCCACACCAATGGTGGCCAAATGATTATACATGTTTCGGCTTCATATGGAAAGCTGAAGATAAGCTAAGCTAAGAGTGAAATAACAGAAGACACTTGGACCTTGAGACTTCAAACAGCTAGTCAACCAATGGGCACGAAAAACGCTTTGACGCTGTGGACTAGTGGAGCAGTTGGTAGATTGGTAAGTATTCGCGTAAAAAGGATGATGACCAATTTACTACAGAACATAAACCCAAAATAATGTCTATAATTAAAATTATAGAATAGCAAGGCGTAGGATAAAATAGTTAAAACTATCTTTAGCCAGGCATCCAGCTGCGATTTTGCAAAGTATCATTACTAAACTTGAATGTCATTATTTAAAATTTCCATAAAATTATTAAAAACCAATAAGTACGATAATAGTCACATATTTAATATAATTATAAGCCCCACATGCATTATGCAAAAGTGAACCATTTTTGAGCAATCATGTTTTTTAGCTTTTTTCAAAAAGACTGCAACTTAATGCAACTTAAAAAAATATTTTAAAAAATGATTCAATTTACATGACATTTTTTCTCTCGTAACAATCTCGTAATAAAAACGATTAAACACTGCTTATTTATCAATATTAAAACAACTGTAGGTAATCGATCTAAATTTTCAAATGCTAGACGAAAAACGATATTTTATAATTTCAATATTTTTTAGATTGTTCATCATCATTTGCAAAAAATATTCGTACGACATTACAGGTAGAGACACTCCCAGAAGAGTTGGTTATACGAAAAGCCATGAAACTACTTAGACGCTTCATGGGAGCCGATGTGAATATACCAGATCCGATTGGTATTCTAAGGTAAATGGATTCAAGATATTATTATATTAAATAAACTAATTTTTACCTTTAGGTAGATGCACGTGCGTTTTATGTTGACTTCACATGTTTAGGAGAAACAGACTCTTTCTAATTCAAAACTGGTTCTGCTATTTTTGGTTAAACCGTTAGCCTCTATGGATGAAGAATGTTGCATTACCATGAACTTTATGTGTAACGTGTTCGTTTAATAAGAGCAATATCAAACTAAGAAACGTTAATTCGGATGTTTTAAACCCCATATTTAAAGTCAATCCTTGTCAACTCAATATAAGACTTTGCCAAATACATTTAAATACAACAGAAGACCAATTCCCGTAATTTAAAATGTAGTAATAATCAAGTGTTGATCCGGTCCGGTATTCTCGTACACTAAAATTATCAATGTCAAATTGACAAATCAATCCAAAGTGATGATAATATGATTGTCAGTGGAAAATGGCCAAATGGTATTCTACTTCTACCAAGAACTTATCACGACGCTAATTTTCTGGGGGCCCCGACGCTGGAACTCACACCAGAAAATTTTATATCTCTCTGTTAGTGCACCAGGTAGTAAGAGCCTCTAAAAATATTTTACATTTTTTTACCGATCAACCTGGTATGCGAATCCTTACACTCGCGGCAGCTACACCTACGACCATACAACAACGCCTGACCATCCCACTGCTCGTATGGACTTAACTGAACCATTGACGGACTTGGCAGGGCAACCAAGAGTATTGTTCGCGGGGGAAGCAACGGATGAGACGCACTTCTCCACTGTCCATGGTGCTGTGGATTCTGGGAAAAGAGAGGCTGCGAGAGTGTTAAGTGCTAATGCTGTTGAAAAAAATTAAAAAGAAATTCGTTATGTTAATCGCTGTAAAACAAACTTTATGATAATGTAAAAAGTGAACAATATAATTAGTTCTTATTAAATTTCTTGTTAATCATTGAAAAACAGAAATCTTTGACCTGTTTAAAAGTTGGACAAGTCAAGGGTAAAATGTAGTTTTTATGCATTTTAGGGCATCCTACATATATTTTTAGTGGTCGAGTTATTTTTTATCATTTTGTCTCTTTTGTAGTTAAGGTCATAATTTGCGTATTTCAAAACAAAGTTTATGTATTGCAGTAAAAACCGCACAAAATATAAAGTGTAACTAGTGGTACGGCGATAGTGTGTCTATAAATTAAATGTGTCTTATAATAATGAAAAATTGTTTAACTGTCAACATAACTCCTCCTGTACCCTTATTTATTCTAATACTTTAAAGTGTTCATTTTCTCAATTTTTAAAAATAAAATTATTTTTTTATATGAAATTATTCCTTCTTTCGTTCTAAGTACTATGTATACTATCATTGTCTAATAGCGAAGCAAATACCAGTCAATGTGTCCAACACATCTGCAACACACCGCAACTGAGTCCGAGATATCGTACAAAAATATACGATCGAAGACTTGTTGAAGAAGCCTTCTATTCAACTACCCACACATTTTCTCGAACCCTGCCGAAATAATATAACCGGAAAGGCAGTGTTAGAGCGGAAAATAAAAAGGCCCAATTTACTTTACGTTCATTTTGCAGTGAATGGGCCCGGAAATTAGGCTGATACGTGAGTATACAGGAATGGCTTTGCAATCCTAGCCTATTTTTTGTCCCTTTCAGTTGTTGAGGCGTTTTCTAAGAATTCCCACCTAATACTATTGTTACATGCGGCTTTCTTAATTAAACAAATGTGCGGTGTGCCAATCGATGATTATGTTTGGGAAAAGAATCTACATTAACCTATACATGCACATAGTAGAGAACTAGAATGTAACCTAGTTCATTTTACTGGTTTGGTTAAGGTTCCCGGTTTAAATGACACTATTAAACTATTATTATACCTGCCAGACTTTAATTACGGTACGGGAAGGCGAGCAATTTTGAATTTAAATTATTTTTAAAGGTTTCATTAAAACTCTTGGCGCTTCCCCTCCCCCAAATCCCCTTCCCCTTTTTAATGGGGCTACCATAAACCATGGTCATGCTGAGATCAACTAGGGTATAAAATGCAATTCTACGACAAGAGAAGCTGCATTTAGGACCATGAACCTAACTACAAATGCAATTCCCAGAGTACCACATCCTTCAGGATAAAATTTTTAGATGCGGTACCCTGGAGCGATTGCGACCAGACCTTCGTAACCCAGCGGTTCTCAAACTTTTTTTCCTGAAGAAACCCTTTTGGAAAACGAAATATTTAACGAAGCCCCAATTTTATTTAAATAATTATGTGTATTCTTATGAACACTCATGTTATAATATTATTATTATTACAAGTACTCTCGCGGAGCCTCTATAGAGGCTTTGCGGAGTCCTAAGGGTCCGCGGAGCACACTTTGAGAATGGCTGTCGTAACCCATTAGAGACGATAACAAGACCATTTCGGGCCGTGGCTTTGTGTAGCCAATCCGCCAAGCAGGCGGTATAAGTCATATGTTTTGAAAATACAGAGGATGCGAACTCATTTTTTTTAAATTTTAGATTAAAGAGAATTATTTAAGTTTACATTAATGATGCTAAGTTTTTATACAAAATAAAATTTTCCCTCATCTTATCTTATATCATGACCCACAAATTGTGGGGGCCACTAAGGGTGACTAAGCCACTAAACTATTCCCGTACATTATAGTACTAAATAGTACTTAGTTATTTCCAACAACAAAAAACAACTGACTGAACGAACTTACGGTATCGCTTACGATAATAACTACGTCTAGAGTGGGTACCATTTCTCATTCTGAGAAATGAAGCCAATGATCACATTTTAATCACTAAATGGTGGACTGATGCCGTGTGTTGACTAGTTGATGTTTGACAATAAGAGATTACAAAGGAAACATAATATATCACTTAGAACGATATAATATATTTCACAATAGCCGAGTAAAGTTATAAGTAAGCTGATAATCTGCTTAGTAAAGTCTATACTTTATATTATAAGTCTATACAAGAGCCCTATGGCTCTTGTTAATTTTTAGAAAAGCATTTGAAAGCAAGCAAAAGTGCCCTGTCAACGTCAAAGTCAATATCCCTATTTGTTTACTGAGCAGATAAGTTCTAAGGAGCTTAATTATAACTTTACTCAGCGATTGTGAAACAGGCCCTTAAAATGAGTAGGTACACATGTGAGGAATTATAATTAGTGCGATGTTTTCTTATTTCGTACATATTTTACAGTACACTTATTTTGTTATTGAAACAATGACAAAGGAAGTACGTAAAAATACTTAGTTATGTTTTATTTAAAAAATAATATTTTATTTAAAAAAAATACATAAAGCATCAACAACGATAAGAAAGTATAGTTTGTTGTACTTATAAACGAACAATGTGATGAAATCAGAAAAATATATAATTAGTTCAGTCAATTTGTACACAAAAGGGCTCCTAGTGGGAAAGTTTTGGGGTAGTTCTGACTTCTTCCATTCTACATGTGTTTTGTACTGGGCTGGGTATATTGGGTGCTGAATCCGAATCTGAGGGTAGCTAACAAAATTTCGTGACGCAACATTGATAAAATCGCAAAATATGAGAAAAAATTCTGCTATTTTCCGGATTTTTGCTTAAAACTCGGATACTATTAACTTGTAGTAAATGGCCTGTTCATAGAAATGAATTTACTTAAAATTCTCTAAAAATATAACTATTTACTTTTTATTTTAGAAGAACCTTTCGGTCTCAAGTGGATGTTGAAAATTGGCATATTTCAGCGGTTTCTTCAAAACCAACTTTTATTTTATTTATTACTAGCTTTTTCCCGTGGCTTCGCACACGTTGGATTTGATTTTGAGTAAATGAATGAATGTCAAACTCAGTAAATAAAAAAACCTTTAAACAGCTATTTGCTTATTTAGTTAAAGGATTAACCTCGCGATCTTGGTGCTCCATACAAACTTTGAACCCCCGTTTTACCCCTTTAGGTAGTAAGATTTGAAAAATCTTTTCTTAGCGAACGCCTTCATTATAATAGCTATAATATGTGTGCCAAATTTCAGCGCAATCCGTTTAGTGGCTCGAGCTCCTAAGCAAAATTCCTATCCTATCAGCTTGGCTGGCTCTCCATTTGGCAACGCAGGAGTTACTCCATTACTTTTCGACCCCAAGTCTCCATCCTATTTCAAAGATACCTCTCTTATCTTCTCTTTCCTTTTTCTTCTTCATTTGCCAATGAAGCTCGCTGGCATGCAATCTGTTTACAACCATATTATGCGCGTGTTTATGTGAAAGTACATATCATATGTATGTATGTACCGTATTGTTATCTAAATGAATGTTTTCATCTAGTTTGAGGTTGATTTGTCCGATGTTGTTAAAAACTTATCTTACTTTACCTTCTTATACCATCTCTGTTTGGCCCCATGGTCAAAGTTATAGTAAGTAGATTTAGAAGTAATGCTTTTGGAATTTGTATCAGCAGAATCGCTGTAAGATTTGCAAAAAATGCTGCACAGTAACGCTGCCTCGAGACGTGTGGGGCTTGGGATGAATTTGGACAAGACAAAGGTAATGTTCAACGAACATGTCATCCCGGAACCAATTTCCGTCGAGGGCACTACGCTTGAGGTTGTCCAAGAGTTCGTACTACAGCTCGGTAGAGACAACTTCGAGCGGGAAATCGCCAGAAGAGTGCAGCTTGGCTGGGCAGCATTTGGAAAATTGCGCCATATCTTCACGTCGACACTGCCGCAGTGCCTGAAAAGCCGGGTGTTAAACCAATGCGTCTTATCAGTTTTAACCTTCGAAGCCGAAACGTGGAACATGACAGTCCAGTTGGCCCACCGACTACACGTCACTCAGCGTGCTATGGAAAGGTCTATGTTGGGGATCTCATTAAAGGATGTGATCCGAAACGGGGTCATACGACATATGACTAAGGTGACTGATATTGTCAAAAAATGTAACAATCTGAAGTGGCAGTGGGCTGGCCATATCTGTCGCAGAACCGACGAGAGGTGGAGCAGGAAGGTTCTCGAATGGAGACCACGCTTAGGCAAACGTAGTGTAGGATGCCCCCCGGCTAGATGGACCGATGACCTGAAGAAGGCAGCTGGCAACGACTGGATGCAAAGGGCGGGAGATCGTGCGCTGTGGCGCTCCTTGGGGGAGGCCTATGTCCAGCAGTGGACTGCAACAGGCCGATATGATGATGCAATGAAGAATATTTATATATTTTATATTTAAATTTATTTTATAATTTACGAAGAATTTTATAATAAATAAATAAATTTATACTCCTATAAAATATGAAAACAAACAGTAAACAGAAAAAAATGCAATTAAGGTGTTGTAAAAAAGAGATAAGAATAATATTCATAGTCATTTATTAATATAATACTTGCTTTTCACATAACGATCAAGTTCGCTTAAGAACAATAAATAAAAATATATTAAGTCAAACTTTATGGATAATCCTAAACTCGCTTGATTATACCCTGCGACAACTTTATGAAGTCATAAGCAAAATTATGACGTTACTAACGCAACCATTTAACACTAAATTATCTTTTTATATGCGACGGGGATGTATCATTATAGCTGAAATTAAAGGTGACACAAAATAGTAAACGAATTTCATTAATATAGATAGATGATGCAAGTAGAATATTGAATCTCTGAGATCTGTGATTGGGTAGAAGTTTTTGAGTGTAGACTATGAATGATTAAAGTAGCGTCCCTTTCAATAAATAAATAAATATCACATATATTGCTCTGATCCTAAGGTAAGTAGCTAAAGTGCTTTTGTTATAGAAATCAAAAACAACGATGGTACTGTGGTACACCCAGACCCGAGCCAATATAGAAAAGTTCGTTTTCCAAATTGCTCCGACCGGGAATCGAACGGCACCTCACCCTTTGACAAAATGAAGCGACTGATGAGAGTGATGATTGAAGTAATGATTGAAGTGTTTTCTAATTCAAGTCACATTTTAAAATCAGTTAAAACTGATTATGACGTGTAATAAGTTTTCACTGCAAATACATTAGATCTTCCAAAAAGTTGTAGGTCAACTGTTATAAACATAAAATCTTAGGTTTATGATTACAAAGGTAGGTAATCTACTTACTAGAGTACCTATACTTTTTATAAAGTGAAGTAAACACAACCCCTTTTTTTCTTAACCAATTCTTGTTTTTCAAATCAGATTTCAAAGCAATACCTAATTTCGACAAAAAGTAATAGAAAACGTACAAATCTTAGGCACAACTTTAATGAAGTTACCGATAAAAATAACTGTGTTCAATTTGTTTACGAAACTGATTTGTGAAATCGTGACCGGCGGATATTTTGATTTGACGCAAGAGTGTATTGATAGGTTCTATGTGGTATTTAATACTAAAAGAAGATAGTAGGTAGTAGAAGTTAAAAAACATATGCATGGAGTTATGTTATGATTCTACAAAGCCCAAAAGGAATATTTTCTGGATATAGGTACACGAGTATTGTATGTACTTGCATAGCTTTCAACGCAGACTGCACCAAAGAGGTTTTTTTGGGTTCGTTATTGTAAGGATAAGGTTTGTATAAACAAAACAAAAAAACAATTTTCTAACGCTCTTTCAACCAAATTGGCGCAAAAACTGTATGGTATCTACACGTGCCCACGTGGACTACTTAGGTAGGTATTTGGTCATCTGTCTGCCTACCTAGTGTATTCGCAACAATGATGTCGACAAGTGAGGAATTAAGTTAGGTACTAATGTGTTTACTCGTGGAAATCTAAATTGTGTCTAATAACGTTTTGTGAAAGCCATTTGTGCGGTATACCGTTTCGCCGTCTTAATGCGCATGCTTGAAGTGAAGAACTTGCTTGAACATGCTTACTTGTGCAAATTGGAATTTGCGCTTGTATGATTAAGCGTGTACATATTAGTTACTTGTAAATAGTGTCCATTTATAAGTAACTTGTTTTTGGTTGCAACTAACTTTTAGATTTTGATGGCCTCGTTGGTAGGTATATCTCAAAAATGGAATTTCTTGGTGTAAGTCATTTATATTATTGTAAATGTTAATTATTTTTTATATGAGACTTAAAATGTGTGCAAACCTGTGGTTAATTTATAATTGAAATATAATGATAAATATTACATACATTGTCATCTTTGTTACAAAAAAAAACAAGAAACCCAGTATTTTATCTTTATAGATATAGGCTATTATCCTGTTCAAGCATCAGGTGTTGTTTTCAATATCACAAAAAGGTATGCGTGCTAAAGCACGAATTCAATGAATGGGCTCATTTTCTTTCGTTGGGTTTTTTGTAAGCCCTTTCTATTCTATTTTCTGTGTTTGTACATAATATGGGTTACGTACACAAAAAGTGATATCTTGGCCAAATTAATAAAGTTCTAAATAAATATGTGACCGATAACAACCCGCTAATTGTCACTAGGGAAGAAACATCTTGTTTTACATGCTATCGATAACAACGTTTTTTGTTAGGGACGTCTCAAAGCTCATCTTTTTTACCAGAAAAAAAACACTGTTTTTTTTTTCTTTATTGCACGAAAATAATGTACGATTGGCGGACTTATTGCTTATAGAAATGTTTTTCTTCTAAATTGACTCGAACTGGGGAAGAACCTGAGACCTTTTTATATTTGGTTAACTACGCCAGTCGCATCCTTAAAGTCGGCATTAAAAATATTTTGATAAATGTATTTATATGGTTGTTTATAAGGACTTTTATAAAACTAGACTATTTTCTGTTTTCTTTATTACCATTCATTTCCGCAGTAATTTCCTGCTATAAATTGGACTCTATTAATGCAAGTGTAATAGTAATAATAGAATAAATGAAATTGCATCAAGCACTAACATTATACAGAGTGTACAAAATAATGGGACACTCCTTAAAACCACGATCAGGTCATATACAACATCCTTTTCTATGGGAGCAACATCGAAATCGATAATTTTTTTCAGCATCTCCATACAAACTTCCTCGCATACCTCGATGATAATGTATGGATCATCTGAAAATAAAATCACAATTTCACGTGGTTTTAAGGAGTGTCTTATTCTCTTGTACACCATGTATACCCCTATGTCATATTAAAGGGTTAAAAGGTATACCATAAAAGCTACTACGTTTACGGTCAACACGAATATAACGCAACATTTTCAATAACTTATATTCTATGACTATTTTGGAAGTTCATCGCCCCCTACAACTAATACATCAGGGCTTCATTAAGGCAGAATTAGCTAATAGGTAAATACAAAAACATTTATAACTTTAGGGTGTTCTGAATATAACAAACTTCATTTCTATTCCGAACATTGAAACTGCTTGGAGTTTCACAGAATTGTTTATTGACGGATTGAACACCTTGTTAAAGTTTGTAGCGCGGATTCATTTACACCCTATATAGTTACTACCCTCATTGAAATTAATAGTTTTAGTTTTTGTGCGTTCAAGATTGTTTGATTCGACCATTTTACTTTCTGAATTGACTGAACCAGGATCCAAGTGCTGCTAATTTATTGATAAGTCTATTATTGTCTAGGTACTGCTTGATAAATAAACGCTCTCTATTAACAAAATGAGATAACAGAAATGAGGAGATCCGTGAACGAAAAAAAGTCGCTGACATAGCCCAACTGATTAGCAAGCTAAAGTGGCAGTGTGTGGGGCACATAGCATGTAGAACTGACAGCCGATGGGGCAGAAAGGTTTTGGAATGGAGGCCACGTACCTGCAAGCGCAGCATGGGACGTCCACCCACAAGGTGGACAGACGACCTGCTAATGATTACAGGAAGCTGCTGGATACAGGTTGCTTACAACCGGCCGATCTGAAAGACACTGGGGGAGCTCTTGTTCATCAGTGGATGTCCTATGGCTGAAATGATGATGATGATACTAATATTTACTTGATATAGGTAAGCGCCTCTCAAGCTAACATAGTGCCACATAGTCCTAAACGTCTTTATTAACAAACGAACGAGCCATCTATTTTCCAAACGTGGTTTGCAAAGAGATAAGCTCTAAAAGCCAACGAAATACATGACTGATTTTGTTATGTAGTTTTTTAGGGTACTACTATTAATGCTACCATTACTACCTACTAATACTAAGCCTTATAACCGTCTGTTTGTCTAACTTTAAAAGAATAAACTTTACAGTAAAACAAAAAGTAATAAAATTGGTCAGTCAAACGCAAATCCAACTCGCACTTGACCATCGCTGAGTTCTTTCTGTCACAACACTTTTTAGGGTAGGTATACGGAATTCAGAACATGGACGTTTAATGCAAATTAATCTGATAGACCGAAACCACCCCACTTAGAACCGAAAAATATTATTAACCGTGAACGCTGATCCTTTCCGCAATCCCACAGCCAATAACCATTATTTAATTAGCCGCTTCACTTCATATCATACAAAGCTTTTAACCAAATACCAAAACCACAACGCACGTAGAATCAGTATGCCGATTGCACGTGCAAAATCGGGTCAGACGCAATTTTATAACACTACTACCTCTTGCCCGCGACTTTGTTCGCGTGGTCTTTAGTTTATACACAATGTATTATACATATAAATCTTCCCCTTGAATCACTTTATCTATTGCTGTAAACTTCATTGAAATCCGTTAAGTAGTTTAAAAAATCTTCGCTGTAAACCAGCGTCGCCGCGTCGTTATAGCTATGGCTATGCAGAGCGAAGACCTCTTTGACACTCCTTTTGTATGTTTAATTGAATTCTGTTTGTAACAGAGCTTATGTGTGTCAAATTAATGTTTTCTTTTCTATTCTATGATCTAAGCGAACAGACAGCAGAAGTGACTTCATTTTATACTATGCAAAAGAATACCCGAGATGTAAAACGTTAAAGATGTAAAAGAATACCTGAGAATTGAGCTCAGTGAAGAACATCGGGAGAGCATAAATGTCAAGCAGTAGACAGTGGCTGGTTATGATGATGGACAGTAGGCATGGCAATGATTGCTATTTTTCAGTCATTGTCATATGACAAAATGATGATTTTTGTCATATGAAATCACTGTGATAAATCATTGGCAATGATTTTTTGTCGCAGTGTCATAATGTAACACTTTTGCTATTTGTTACTTTAAATGAAATATGATTTATTGTGAAAAGTTGCGCCTTGCTACTTTGCTACTTTTTTATGAAATGTCATATATATAGTTCGTGCGCTACGTAATGTGCTTTTTGTGTGTATTATTTAAGCATTTTTTTTTAAACAATTAACTTCCCCTCATACTTGTACAGGCTTGGGACTGACAATGTAAAATTTTTCATGTGAAATTTTTTTAAATCCTGAATGTGTGAGTAAACTTATTTTTACATTGGCGTATGCACCTATCACTCATCACCGGGCGACTAGTGAATTTAAAAACAACATCATAAAATCATAATTCACACATAAAACGAAATTTCATTGTAAACAAAACGAGCTCGACGTTCCCTACTATAAAATCAACAAACTAGAAGGTTTCAACCTGCCACTCGTAACAAAAATCATGACAAACGAATCTAAACTTTACGGTCATAAGTTTAAAGCTCTTAAAATGCTCAGTATCGTTATCGTTCGTCACCTATGATGGCATAAAAAATAGCACAGCATGTTTGTCTTTTTCTAACACGCATCTGTAGCAAATCATTCCTACTCGCTCGCGCGCTCAAGGCCTGCGCTCGCTAGACCCGCTCTGCTACATGTCATCAACGAATGAAAAGAAATTTGCGCATGACATATTATTTCACAGACTGTGATTTGTAACAGTCAATATGACAAAAAGTAGCAGGTGTGACAAATGATTTTGAAGTCATATGATTTTTCACCTGCTCCTCATGATATCGTCCATGCCTAATGGACAGACATGGGATGACTAGGGATGAAAGTAAGTACGTAATAGGTAGCGTGGTTGGACGGTGAAACGTACCTATATTTTATTGTTAAATTAATATTTTGATTTTGTCTTACATTGATATTTGACATCTGGCAATTTGTATTCTCTAGATTTTTAATATTTTTTGGCATTTTTCTGTAAACTTCTTTTTATCCCTACTTTTGTATTATTATTAACTTTTGACATTGTATTTCTTACTGTTTAATAATAATTGTAAACTAGCATGCTGTTGTTTTGGATAAACTGTAAGTCAGCATGTTATCTGATTTTATAATAAATAAATAAATAGGAACACCGAAGAAGAGATGGATAGATAGATTGACGATAGGGAAGATAATACTGAGAAGGGAGTGGATGACCCCAATACGGCTGACGGATGGGTAGAAATGTATAGTGCACCGACCCCAAATGACCTGGAATCAGCAAGCGAACGATGAGATGCGGTTTTTCCCGCAACTCCGTTAACGAGAAATTCATGGTAATCGGAAATGTGATATTTTATTATTTTAACTTATCTTGCATTTCTCGAGAACTGATTGTTTTTGCAAGATAAAGTGGCCAAAGGTCATTATCACTGCGTTTTTTTTATTAAAATTTAACAGTTTTCTCCTTTTTTTATAACTACAAGTATTATCGAGATCGGTAAAAATGCAGACTGTGAACCAATATAAGTAAAACATTTTATAATGACAAGGTAGTAAAATTTCACGCGGTTCCTTGGTAAATGTGGAGAAAAGGCTATAACAATTTTTCAAGACGATCAAAATTTGTCGACGTTCATTAACATCTTTCCTGAACTCGCGTTACAGAGATGTGATGAGATGACGTGATACAAATATAAGCGATTACTGAGTTTATACTGGTGACGTACCTTGATCAGGCTACATCTTTTGCCTCTTAACCTTTGAGGAACAAAAATGTCGACTACGATTACAGTGCAAAAAGTGTACAAAGAGTCAAACAAGTGCGTTCACTTGTTTGACTCTTTGTACAAATAATACTACGATCCGTTTGATGCGATGTGTCCAATGCTTAGATACCTGTGGACGCTTAGGGTTCCCCCACATTAGCGTCTTTTGAGCGTCGACGTCGTGGCAGTGTCCAATCAGCGTTAAGTGAATGCGCATGCGCAAGCTTTGCGTCAGCACTGATTGGATGCTACCACGACGTCGACGCTCGAAAGACGCTGCCCAGAGCTGATCACTGTGGCTTTCTAAAGGGGAAGCCTATGTCCTGCAGTGGACTTTTAAAGATTGACAGATTGACAGTGGATTTCACCTGTATTTTTTTATATTGGACAA
Organism: Anania fuscalis; assembly: GCA_950371115.1. Classification (NCBI taxonomy): domain Eukaryota; kingdom Metazoa; phylum Arthropoda; class Insecta; order Lepidoptera; family Crambidae; genus Anania; species Anania fuscalis. The sequence continues at coordinate 5,350,408 of OX493333.1, read as the reverse complement.
CATCACATACATTGCTCTGATCCTATTGTAAGTAGTGGAAACTCGTGTTATAGAAATCAAAAGCAACGACGGTACCACGACACTCGACCCGAGATAATATAGAAAAGTTTATTTTCTACATTGACTTGACCGTGGATCGAACCTGGAACCGCAGAAATGGCGACGCCTTTTAGTCCGGCGTGCTCGCCTCTCGGCTATTGAAATACTAAGTAATAAGGGCATGCGTATTTAGAGTAAGCCTACTGCTCCACTTGTATTGCTCCTAATATTAAATATAGTTACGAGTGGGTGTGTCTGTAACATACCAGTTTATGGGATTTAGGACATTTGAAACTAGAACTAATCAAAACTAATTGAATCGGATTAAATTATCTGTTCGCTCGCTAATAACTCGTTCCGTACCACCGCGGCACCGTACAACTATTAAGATTGACCAAAAACGCTGTAATAATTGTCCCCTCATTATATTATTTTTTATTTTTATTATGCAATTCAATTCAATATATTTATTGCGTTATGTTACAAACATTTTATTAATTTGTACATTGAAAAGATCGATATTGACCCTGTTGGGCACAATAATAAGTTATTTCGTTTTTATTTTCGACATATTGCAAGTTTTTACTATGAATCCTTTGACAAACGGAAAGACAGACGGACAGACATCAAAGCTCAGCAAAATCGCCCTGTTGGCATTTCTTAGCCACGTTGGCATGGAACCATTGTGGAACACGGAAATATTGTGCATAAAATAAGTTATAAAATATATAAAAAATAGAAAAGCAGTGACTACTTAGCGTCCATAATGAGTTCGCGTTAGCTCAACATTAAAATACAATATGCATAGTATTTATATTTACATTTATCTTAATAATTTGAAGGATCCATTAAATTAGCAGGAAACTCGTACACCCTAACGACTTTCCCACTTATTGAGGAACAATATTCAAACTCCTACCAAATTCCTGTTAATAATGAAGACGTGTTCACGCTGACTCCACCATGTGAATACTTAAACAAAGGGATTGGGGATTGTGGGAAATGAAATTATGTAACTCGTATCTATGACACATTTTAAGTTCGGGCTTAGCGATTGGATTAGTGAAATATACAAGGTGCAACATAATAACCGTACATCCTCATAGGGGCTGATTCTGATGCTCATATACAAAATCTTTTAGCATGGCACCAACATCGAAATCTCAAAAAAAAATTGTCCTCTCCACGCAAACTGATGTCAGCTGATCGACGATTTTGTATAGGGAGGTGTTTTTTTGCGATTTCGATGTCCGGCCCATAGTGATTTTTTTTGTATTCGAGCACCAGAATCAGCCCTTATGAGGATGTGCGTTTTAAATTATGTTACACCTTATATGACGACCTCCGTAGCCGAGAGACGAGCACGCTGGACTTTAAATGGCGCCGCCATCGAGGTTCCAGGTTCGATCCCCGGTCGGGTCAATGTAGAAAACGAACTTTTCTATATTGGCTCGGGTCTGGGTGTTGTGGTATCGTCGTTGTTTCTGATTTCTGTAACACAAGTGCTTTAGCTACTTACCTTAGGATCAGAGCAATGTATGTGATGTTGTCCAATGTTTATATTACTAGGTAACTAAAAACTAAATGCTTTGACGGATATCTTGGTCCTTTATATGGAAGGTTGAGGTAAGGAGAACCATCTCACATGGAAGAGTAGTTGAAGAAGTGTCCAGTTTTATGCAGTAAATATTAACAGTTCAAAAACCCTCTACACACACAGCGCTATAAGAGTAGCTAGGGGGTTTGAAATAAACTTAGCAGTTGTCGACGAAGTGAAGTGTGCTGAGTTGAGAATTACATTTTGTTTTAAATAAATATACAGGGTGTACAAAAGGATGTGACACTCCTTAAAACCACGTGATTAGCTGGTCATATACAACAACTTTTCCTAAGGGAGCAACATCGAAATCGTGTTTTTATTTTCAGATGCTCCATACATTATCATCGAGGTATGCGAGTAGGTTTGTATGGAGAAGCTGAAAAAAAATTCTCGATTTCGATGTTGCTCCCATAGAAAAAGTTGTTGTATATGACCAGCTGATCACGTGGTTTTAAGGAGTGTCCCATTCTCTTGGACACCCTGTATAAGTACGTTTTTGTTGACTGTGAATTGAATCCTATGACTATTCCTAATATAAAATTGACCCCCTAGCTACAATGGCGACGCCAGTTTACGCTATTCACGGACATTTTTATAATACACAGAGATGGTTCTCCTTGCCTCTTCATACCACAGTACTTTATTAAGTAAGAATATGTTCAACTAATTAAAAAAAACTATATAAAGGTCCAAATGTTTGGTGGTGGAAGATATTCAAATAAAAACCGGCCAAGTGCGTGTCGTGCCACGCGCAGTATTGGGTTCCGTAGTTGCCCGTCGTTACCACAATATATTTTAGCAATAACTTCATTTAAGTCGCTTTTAAAGTTTTCATTTAAGGAATTTTTGAATGACTAAGTTGAACGACTATTACTCTTAAACTAACTGGTCTACCTTAACCGCTATGATTATCCTTTAAAGTTCATGAAAAGCACTATTATCGTGTATATTTGAAATATAACAGTGGACAGTAAAAGAGTTTTATTCAAGATTATTTACTTTTTACTTTTTCCTTTTTTTACAGGCTAGACACATTTCATAAACTTACTATTTCATATCTGCAATCCACTTTGCTAATTTCCCAACTTAGCAACCCACGCCGCGGTTATGAGTGAATGGGTGGCCGTTTTAAACATAAACAGAAATAAAACAAAAAAAAGAAGTAATTTTTTAGGTTTCTATGTTGCCATGACATAAACCGTAAAAGTTGTAATAAGTACATGGATTTTTTTCTTTTAGAGCTGCAATAATCACATTTTCCTGCTCATATACAACTTATTGCATGAGACAAACATCATCTTTAAAAAAAAGATTTTCCCATATTACTTAATTATAACAGCTGATGGGTATTTTTCTATGAGAAAGTATAAATTTAAATAAAAGTGTATTCAGGCACAGAGTAAGAATTATACTGATTTAGGCAAAGCGTAAAGAATTATACTATGTAAAAATTTAGGCAACACAACAGACCTTAGGAGAGAGTCCCGCAGAGCAACGTAAACATAAATTAACCTTGTATGGAAGGAAGCTTTATATTACAAAAGATAAACATAAATACAACCACTATAAACAAACTTTTTCACGGTAGTTGAGACGAATCGCCGACATTAAAACGATATGGCGACGAGTGGTGTTCCTTGTTTTCATTACAACGGCACGGAAGATCTGTTTCATTTAGTTTTATTTCTATTAGCACTCGTATACTTTATTATTTTATTTACCGACATATGGGATATCATATATTAACTTAATTAACGGGATAAGCAACGACATACTGATGGGAATATTTCTGTGACAAGTTCATTTTCTCTACCCTAGGATTCTCCGCCTTGGATATTGTACGTTCATCACCATCACTAGCCTTATCAGTCCACTGCTGGACACTGGCCTCTCCAAAAGGAGGATTATGCCATAATCGCCACGCTTGGCAGGCGGATTGGCGATCGCAGTTTTGCCAATGGTGGAGAGGAGACGCTGCTGGCCGTCTTCTTGTGGCGGTTCTCCTGTAGTCGCCTCTTACGACACCCATAGGAAGAGAAGGGGTGGTGCAATTCTTTTAACGTGCCGGCAACACACGTTTACGTTGCTTAACTTTATATAGTTACTCTTTCGTAGGCATCGTAGGTAGGTAAGTTTTGTAATAAACTAAAAACCAATTTCAAAAATAAACTAAGACGCAAAAATAGTATTTACGAAAACATACATAATCAGATATTTTTTGAGCCGGTGCCAGCCACGGAGAGTTAAAATATGTTAATTCGAACCCCAATAATATGTACTATAATCTCGTCCTTATTTTATACAATGTAGTATGCACCTTGCATCACTACGCCTTTATAAAATGAGGACAACATTATTTTACATAAGTAATTAGGATTTGACGTCGATAGGTAAGTAGTCCTATCATACCATTATCGTTACTCCTGGCAACCACCATTTAAGTGTAATTTATCACACAGTAGTATCCCTGTATTGTAATTAACTTCTTCTTCCTTGGTCCCTCACATGATCGCGACCACATACAGTGTTCCTCCACAGATTGCGATAATAGGCCGCGTGGACCGCATATTGCATTTTCCGCCCACCGTCTTGCTCACCGCGTCTGACCATCTCGTGGGTCGCCCTACCCCTACCACGTCTGCCCTCCATTTAGCCCAAGATGATTTGTTTCTCCATACAATGCTTTGAAGACCGCATAATGTGTCCGAAGAAACTCAGGGTACGTATTCTGCAGTTAGTGGAGAGTCGCGTGGTGATGCGAAGTTCTTATAATATGGACTCGTTAGTCCGCATGGCAGTCCAGGGTATGCGAAGTAATTTCCGCCAACACCACATCTCAAACTCATCATTTCACTTCACTGTAGTATAAAAGGCTTAGGGGGTGACTCGGGCACTCAAAATCTTACCCGCGGTCGAGTTTACCACTTTTCGATTTGTTAAGGTTAAATGTTTGTTGCCGAGTTTACTTCTTGAATTATTTGTAATAGTCAATTCGGCCGACATACTTATTTGAATACGAATACTGTATAGCTGTGAAATAAGTAAAATAAATCAAAGTAAACATACCAATAACTTGTTTAATCATATACAATATTTTATAAATTATCTTTGTTAATGTTATCTATCAAAACAATAGAAAAAAACAATGAAATAAGTAAAATAATCTAACTAAACACACCAAACATACGGGTCGTACTAAGAACCACTTTTTAGGGTTCCGTACCTAAAGGGTAAAACGGGACCCTATTACCTACTAAGGCTCCACTGTCCGTCTGTCTGTCTGTCTGTGTCCGTCTGTCACCAGGCTGTATCTCATGAATTGTGATAGAGAGTTGAAATTTTCATAGGTGATGTATTTCTATTGCCGCTATAAACCTTTATAACTAAACCTTTTTTGTATTTCACCACGACACGAGGCAGTAGGATTATTTTTAGCACAAGGCTATTTTGTATTGTTTTGATTGAGTTTGGTACACTATAATCGTATTACATGTTATAATTAAAAGCATGAGGATGAAGCAGAACTTGGATTTTTAGATTATGTTTTGACTTTCCTTCCCATACTAGGTACCTTACCTACAACAACGAACCGCATATAACTTCTTTCACAACAGAATATGTTAAAGAATACAATAAATTATAACTAAACGAAGCAGACGGCATATCAAAGGCAAACTTATGACGGCCTTGCCATACAAGTGCGAATAAGTGAGAAACAATTTGCACTTGTTATTCGCTGCGATATTGTCGTCACAAATCTGACCATACACGATTTAATGTTCCTGTATTTCTTTTAACATTAGATTGGTATTAATCATTTTCGTAGGCTTAACGTTTCCTTATACCTCTTTTTGCTTAGGCTTGCAATTGCAAATTTTCTGTAAGTGCAAAAAAGTATTTTTCACCGATGAACTTTTAATAAATTATTACTTACGAAAATAGCATCAGGTACATGACATGATTATATAAATCTGTTTAAACTTGTAAATAAAAATAACAATGTTTATTTATTATATTATACAGTCATAGGTTAGGTTAGGCGCTATGAAAGATTTTATTTTACAGTTTATGTGACTTATTTAAAAGACACAAGATTCAAAAATTTCAAGCAAAGAGTCTGGTGTAGTCAAATTTGGGCCACTGCAAATCGCCAAAGAGAAATGTGGCCGAGAATCGCATGGTACAAAGCGTAACATAATTGTTCTGAAGGGCTACAAAGTTTTTCACTCTCTCCTAGGTATAGACCATTTTAGTTCCATTGTATAAAGTGTATTCTGTGCATAATTAATTGTATATAAATTATTTTTGCATCGGCTTTTTATTTTAATGTACAGTCAACAGCTCATCAAGCTACCACAAACTGTCAAATTTCCCCGATGAATAATAAACTCTATTGCTTGAAAATTAAGTTGAAAATTTATTGAAGAAATTTGACAGTGTTGGATACCATGACGAGCTATTACTGCAGTGTAATTAATATAAATATAAAACTGTTTATGTCACTTTATTGTGCATGTGAATGATACTAATTCGGTAATATCCGCTGCGACATTCCTTGGGAGATGACTATGTCCAGCAGTGGACTTCAAAAATTGATGATGATAAAAAGCCAAGAAGCTAACTTTCACAACAAAATAAAAAATAAACCCTGTGCCTAATTTTTTTTATTAATATTAGAACCTCGTAAGATATAATTCTTACAGCCGCAGAAGTTAGAAGTACAAATAATGTCAACTTGATGACGACCTCCGTAGCCGAGAGGCGAGCACGCCGGACTATATGGCTTCGCCATCTCTGAGGTTCCGGGTTCGGTCGGGTCTATGTAGAAAACGAACTTTTCTATATTGTCTCGGGTCTGGGTGTTGTGGTACCTGTATTTCTGATTTCTATAACACAAATACTTTATCTACTTACCTTAGGATTAGAGCAATGTATGTGAAGTTGTCCAATATTTATTTATTTATCTTTCGTATTTTAATACTGCATATTGATCTTGGGCCCTTTTTAGGGATTCTTACCTCAATATGCAAAAAAGAACCCTTAAAGAATCACTTCGTTCGGTGTCCGTCCGTCTGTAAGTCAGACTTTTTTTGGCAGGAACGCGTACAGGTATGAGGTTGAAATTAAAGGTCTGCAATTCCTTGGAGCTGTAAATAAAATGCAAGTTCCTATTTAGTTTCTATCAAAAGATATCGCCGTTGCCACGTGCATGGAAATCAAAACTGACCCTTGCTTGACCCAACTGACAAAAATAAGTTAGATTTGTATACTAACTCAATTCAATTGTCTGTTTAGCTGCAGTTAACGTGGAAATCAAAAATGTCAAGCAAATAAACAATAGGCTAGTTGACACCACCAATCAATTGACATACTTTTTTAGAGCTGTCAAAACAGATATCTTCTTTATAATTTGTATGGCGATATCGGATTATGACGTCACTATCCGATAAACTCAATTGCCTTACTTTTTTACGATTTTAAAGCAATCAAAAATCAGTTTGCCTCATAAATGAAATTGTACTGAGTTATTGGGCCTAAAATAAAGTGTCTGTTTTAATAAATGATGGCTTAGAATTATTTATGAATGAGGTCAACATCCCTATTGCGATTTCATTGAAAAAAGGATAAGTAGTGTTGAAAACTCTGCCAGCCTTTTTTAAAGCCTGTTTACCAGGTTTAATGGCACGAAGTCAAACTTTTTACGAGTCTGTTGGTTCGTGCGGGATTTGAGAACATTTCTGTCCATCGCATTGTATTTATGAGTCCTTTTAACACCCGTCTATCTATCTATGGCATCAAAGTAGCTCCAAGTGAATAGACTTATTTAAATGGGACTTTTTATTTGAAAGCTTACATTTAAATTCCCGTTTAGTTCTGACCAAGTTTAATCGAAACATTAAAAAAAAACAAATGCAGAAATATCGGAGATACACAGATCGCTTCTATTTGACTCGACAGAACAACGATAATATTATAGCAACAGATTTTAAATGCATTTTTAAAAAGATACATTTTACAGACACGTAAATATTTACGATAAAGGGGTACTAAGTCAGCTTTAAAGTTAATTGTTGAGCTAACAATTTTGAAAACTGATACGAAGCAAACTTCTTTATTGGTTACACCACAAATTACGTATATCGGCGGCGTTTTTTTTTTCTATTTTGTGGTGAGACCCTCACCCACACTTTTAAATTCTAAGTTAGGTGTAAGTAGGTACTGAAGATACCTACTACTAGATCGATATATTCGCCTTAAGTATTGCTTGCCTATTTAATTACACGTATTCGGCAAACACATGATACAAATAATATCATATTGCCTACGTTTTGAATACATTTTAGAAAGCATTATAAATAAATAAATAAATATTGGACTACATCACATACATTGCTCTGATCCTATGGTAAGTAGCTAAAGCACTTGTGTTATAGAAATCAGAAACAATGACGGTACCACAACACCCAGACCCAAAACAATTTAGAAAAGTTCGTTTTCTACATTAACATTGATTAACTTTCTAATGCATAAACCAGACAAATAACGATAGAAATCGTAGTCGAACGTTTATGCAAGAAATTATTTTTTTTACGTTTTTTTTATTAACGACTCTAGTTCATTGTCTCGGTATACAAATCAAAACATAATTAGCAATAATTATAGTTTTACTGAAAACTAAAACTAGTTTTCAGTAAAACTTTTCTTTAACTTTACTTATTTATATTGAAAACTTTATTTAAAGATTTTTAATACTTGTAAAAAATCATCTGCCTCAGGTGGGATCCGAATCCACGTCTATCGCATACCGGGCGAAAAAAAAAAGATTTCGTCGAGTCGGCTAACGTCTCGGTAGCTTAGTGATACAGCACTCGCCCGGTATGCGGTGGACGTGGGTTCGGATCCCACCTGAGACGGACGATTTTTTTTAAGTATTAAAAATCCTAAATAAACCTAGCATGGTAATTGCTAAAAAACAAAAATTTTAACTTTATTTTTCTAGGAAACAACTTAATTTTTCGGTATTTAGGAAATAATTAAGAATGTCTATTTACGTGGACAATATGAACAGGAGGCCACGAAATCGCGCCGTCATTTAATTAAGAGCGCTTACAATTTAACCACAGCCTATAAAGTACAGTAAAGTATCTTTAAAATAATAAAAAAATACAAACTAATATATAGGGTGTAGATTTCAATCTGAGCAGTACTTACAGAGGTGATGTTATGACTTATACTGATCACGAATCACTAAAAAAAATCATTTTTTTTATTATGAACATTTTATTCAATTTTTTAATTATTAAACTTCAAGAATAACACGGACGGCATATAAAAGTTATCAATGCCAGCAAGCTTCCCGGGATATTGCGCGGGTTTCTACTCGTGCAGTGCAAACATATCGCAATATCTTACGCCACAGTACAGTAACGACGCAACTAAATTGAGTATTTGAACATCAAACGTGTCTACTAATAGTTTTACTACTAACTCTATCAAAAATACTAAATTTCTTAGTAATAATTTATTAATTAATATACATTATTGTTATCTTCAGTTTCTATTAACACCTATATTATTTTATTATACCTTTAATAATGTTATATTTTCTTCACAAAATTTTTTATTTGTCATAAATAACATACTTGCCTGGCTCATTTTTCTGGGCTACGTCCTCGGCGTCATTCGGTAATAACTGCAACCCGCATTAGCGGTTAATGGGAACGCGGATCGGCTAATATTAATTTGCTTTGACACTGTAATTAGGATTCCGCTTTCTATTTTTACCTTACCACTTAGTAAGCTAAAAGTTTTAATTATCTCGCTGTTGCTTCTATTTGCGGAGGTTATTAGACAGCTTGTGGTCTAGATTTAATGCTTGGTTATGGATTTAATATTGCTGTTATGGCTACAGTTTTTGTGAATGAAAGGAGTTTTGAATCAGAGCCTCCTTTATGAAATGACAGTGTCTAACTTTTGTTTTAAAAACTCTATCTTTGTTTATGCTTAATAGGGTAAGATAAGGATATTTAAAAAAAACTTAATATTTCAGTTATCTCAAAATTGGCAAATTTTAGGACAGCACATTGTAGGGTGAAAATGAATGGAAATAAACTCTACTATCCCCCCTTAAAGGCTCTGCCACTCAAAACCTGTCACCCTGTATATAAGCTTACCATACTGCACTGGGAATTTCCATTGAATTTGGAACTGAAAAAGTCACAGTCTTTTGCTCAAATACTTTATTTTTTCATCATCACCATTTCACCCACAGGACGTCCACTGCTGAACATAGGCCTCCCCCAGTGACTTTTAGATCGGCTGGTTGGAAGCGGCCTGCATCCAGCATCGTCTTGCAACCTTTACCAGGTCGTCTGCCCACCTTGTGGGTGGACGTGCCACGCTGCGCTAGCCGGTATGTGGCCTCCATTCCAGAACCTTTCTGCCCCAACGGCCGTCAGATTTACGTGCTATGTGCCCCGCCTATTGCCACTTCAGCTGGCTAATCCGGCGGGCTATGTCAGCGACTTTTGTTCGTTTACGGATCTCCTCATTTCTGATTTGATCTCGCAAAGAAACACCGAGCATAGCCCTTTCCATAGCGCGCTGTGCAACTTTGAGCTTCCTTATAAGGCCCATAGTAAGAGGCCACGTTTCTGTTCCGTATGTCATCACTGGTAACACACACTGGTTGTAGACTTTCGTTTTTAGGCATTGAGGTATTTTGGACTATTTTTTAACATTCTGATTTTAAATATCCACCCATTGCAAGAAGTTGTTGTATTTGCGCTTGGCTCAATACGTACGAATAATTATTTACCGAGTAGAAACAATGCTTTCTTCAACAAAGCAGTACGAGTATAGTTTATACCTCAAACTCTAAAAAGATAAAGCAAAAAGTTAATAGTAGTACTATTTTAAAAGGTCATGGCTAGATCTGAAACTAGAGCGTATAGACACTTTAATTAAATCATCTTTAGTCAAATGAATAGGTAGTTTTAAAATAAATGTTCACTCACCATGTTCGATTAGCTATTTGAAATGAAAACCTAAACGTTTCTAGCACAAGCCATTACCGTAAACGCGTAGTATTAAACCGTCTGAAAGGCATTGATTTATACCTACTTCGTTATTAAAGCATTCATCTTCGTTGTGGGTTTAGGTTTTTTGTTCTAGCTCGTCCTGGTATATTCTAGAGATACATTTATGCGTTAGTGAAATAAAAAGGAATTATTTTTCTTACATTTCCGAATCCCGAATTAAGACTGCAACATTTGAAACTCGTACGTATAGGCATGACTTTTTGCTTGTTTAATAATATTTTTCGTGTCTACGGTGTACGCTTAGTTGCAAAACAAATCTATGGGTATTTTTACATACGTATTTTCTTTTTACTACTACCATCTACTATACTACTACTTCTTACTTCATCTAGTTTTGTCACTCAACTTTAAACTTCTTTTTCTGCCTCTTACTCATCTTTTCCGCCACACCTCAACTAAAAGTGATTTGTGACACTTAATCGCGCGGTCCCCGTGCAGTTTCTTTAGGGCACGTGAATAATAAACTTTCTGTCATATAGCTTTTATATTTTTATTACCAAATCGTTGACTTTGACTAGCACCTATCTTAAATGCGTGATGCTTCAATTTATCACAAACTCTTATTATCAACCAATAGAAATTACGAACACGAAACAAAACTCCCTGAGGAACGAAATAGATGATTGATGTAATATTATTCGTTTCACGTTCAGGTACTTGGTATTTACCTTAGATTATTCGACATAAGGAGCAAAGGTGAGCATTCCAAAAATAGTGAAGAAAATAGTTATTTTACGTGCTGATTGACATGCAGGACTCCCGAGGGTTGTATGAAAGCCCTGTTATGTTATTATGAATGAGTCTGATGCGCAGGGATGATACTTAAGTCTTTCATAAAATAAATTTAGCAAAATACACATTTAGTACAACAACGCCTGAAGGGATTTGTTAGGGCTATCACGACACCACACTACCACAATCTGAATGCCTTAACATATACATTTTTCTAACTATACCTACTACAAAAAAAAAGGGCTCACTCTTCGATTGATTAATTGAAGGTCCAAAAATATGTTCTTTCTTTCAGGCCATTATTCTTTGACAAAGGTTTTATGTATAATAATTCGAGCACCAGCCATATTTTGAGATATAGCTGAAAGGGAGCTATGTGTCGAAAAATTAAAACGTGTTAAAGACATACTACTTTGATATCATGGTAGATACCAAACTGCTTCAACACAAAATAGACAGGACGGGTCACAAGGTTCCATATAAAAAAAAATTAACAACAAAAAAAATATGTTGTTCTGATATTTGCGTGCTATAATTTAGACATCAAGCTAAGTTTTAACGTAACAGTTGTTCATCCGGAAAATGCATCATTTCTAGAAGTTATTATGGAGTAACTGTCTTTTTTCATGTTACATAAAAAAAAATAACTACACTAAACAGGAATTAATTCATGTTAGCTAAAAAATTAAAAAACGATGACATCAATAAATATTCGCCGAAGCGTGAACAATGTCCTCATTTACTATAGGGACAACCCTAACCAAAAGTCTCGCGCAAACGTGGTGTCTCGTCACAGATCATCACTCCGAATAGAGCAATGCTTTTCTTATTGCTTGCAAATAGATTTGTGTCTTTCCTGGAGTCACGTACTTAATAGGCAAACATTATTAATACACTACACACATATTTTCTTTAGCTAATACGTGCAAAATAAGTATCAGCTAATATTATCTATCTATTACCTTTACACAATTAATTTGTTTTCAGGTATTGATGTGGTCTTAAATTGACACCTTGCCATAGATCTACCTAGTTCCTATATACACACTCATAAACACATATTGAGTAAAAATAATAACAATTTAAAATAACAATAAGGTACAAGTACAAATTTTAAATAAGAATAACTTAACTTATTGGCTTTCGGGCGGACCCGTGAAACCGCGTAACAAAAAATGTCGTCTAATTTTGCTAGGATAAACAATATCAGAATAGAATCTTTTGTTTATTTTTGTTGAATCCTTAAAAGAAAATATTAAAAGTGACTTAGATGTAAATAAATACAATAAAGTCTCCTTCTAAAATATATTGTGGTAGCGACGGACAACTACGGAACCCTACACTGAGCGTGGCACGACACGCACTTGGCCAGTATCAGTATTTTCTACAATTTTTTTCATATTTTCTCACGGTTTTTACCATTTCTGGACTTTCACAAATATTTCAAGACCAGAATCAGTCAAATCGGGCCAGCCGTATTCGAGTTTTAGCAAAACTAACGATCAGCTATTAAGAAGATAGATAGATAACTTAGTATTCGGATGAAAAATATAGAACTTTTTCTTTCAGTGAATTTATTGTTGTTTTCAATTTAATTCAAGTAAGATATTTGTCTGTTCTGGCAAAAAACAGAAACCAGATGGTAGCAGAAAAAATAACTTGCTTATTCTTAAAAATTATGGGCCGGAAAAAAATGTTACATAGAGCATAGCGGAATATAATCATTGAGAAATGCGATGAAATTAAATTATTGTTTACTTATTTATTGGGTAATCAGCTGCCAAAAACAACTTAGATCATGCTAGCATAATTGCTGTAAAGATTTGCGTTTCAATAAAAATTACAACATAATATCCCGAGAGTAAATATTATCTTTTTCCGAGCGATGCGAGATGAAGGCTACTTTCTATTCCGCAAAAAAGTTAAGGTTTTCCTGTAATCGATTACTAGTAATGTTTTTTAAATTTTGACTCCATTGTTTTGGAGATTGTTTGCAAAACTGCAAGAAAAAAAAACTATTTTTCCCCCTAAAGTGAACTTTTTATTTCATTTTGTTTATTTACGTCATCCTTATATCGTTGCCTTCGAGCTTATGTCACAGGTATTTATGGTAATATAAAGTAGATTTGGAGCAAATTGGCTGTGATATGATAGTTGGACGAACTCCTATTCACAAGTGATCCTATCAGGGTCTCGTTCATTAATTCGGACCTGACCTCGACGACGGTCACAAGGTCTTTGATCTAACTAGGCTACTTATAATTACAAAATGCACATTTCCCGACAAATGCAAGATAGATATTAATCTAAGGACCTAATTTAAATTTACTTACTTCTTCACGGTAATATTCCCTTAGGCTTGGATCCGACTGACCGGTCAATCCTGACCCTTATCTGTCTTATTCGGAGTGCATTTTCTAGTGCGGACTAAGGTTAAATCACTGATTTTTGTACGTTAAAACAGTGGTTTAAGCTTAGTCCCTTAATAGCAAATGCACTCTGAATAAGACAGTAAGTGTTTAGCAGACAAGGTTTAAAGTGGCTCGTAATAATACCTGGGCCCTAACCATGAACTTTTTCACGACCGAGATTGTTTGGTAGCACTTTGATATGAGCACAAAATTTTGGTCACGTGATTTAGTACCATGAACTACCTAAAATGATCTTGTTTAGTGTTGTGAAAATGTGATTGTTTTTACGACTTCATGGTAGGAAATTGACAGATTTTGACAGATTTGTGATTGTTTTAACAGTTCATGGTTAGGGGGCTGGACTGTCCGTGCAGCGGGCTAAGTCTAAAGAGCACTCTCACTGGTACAGCAACATTTTTTAAGGGACATTGAATATCAAAGAATTAATTACGCCATACAAAATGATGACAACGTTGCGGTGGTTTAGTATGGGCAGGAATATATTCGGATAGTGTTATCTTTAGGCCAAAAAGAGCTGTTTCAGTTCTTCTTATTCTTTATTAATTATGTCTGGAGGGGATTAATTGTGTATTACTTAATAGCATTGGCCGTAAACTTACCGTGTAGGAAGTAATACCTAACCCACGCTTGTTTGGCCGTTCATCTAACTTAATAAGTCTATTAAAGGTTAGTTTGGGGGTAACATTACTCTACCAATACGGATATTAAAGTAATTTAAAATTTAATAATTAAAGTAAAATAAAAAAACAATGTAGCAATGTATTATTGTGTAAATTCAATCAAATCGTTGGATTTATTGGCGATGTGGTGCGCTTTTAACGCAATCAGTTCGATTCTGGTTCGGGTAAAGAATAAATTAGAGAATAAACTTTGTAGCTCCTGTAAAATTCAGTAGCAAAATGATTCATTATTTTCTTTAAGACCATGAGGAATGGCGTGTTGTCTGGGGCATTTTTTTTACTTTTTTAAAATCAAGAGGTGAAAGCATCAAGAGCACCTAGTTTTTACCAGGCTATGGCGTATCAGTGGTCTTTTTAATAATAAATCACAGCAAAAAGCGTTGCCCACTTCTGCCCACACCCATTGTATCTACCATTGGCATAAAATCTTCACAGTAGTGTTGTGCTGAAACACAAAATCGCTCCTAACTATACTTAGTACTCACCGAACATCATCCATGACAATGACAAATTCACCTTGCGATCTGTCATCTACCGTTTCGCCCTTTAAGTAGTGAATTAAAAAAATGTGCACATTTCTGGTACTCAAGGAAAACTTTCTTTAAATTTCTAACTTTCTAAACCTGGTTATCTGTTAGTCTATTTGATACTGTTTTTTATTTATTAGTATAATTTCAATCTTTTTGTAATCAAATCATCAGATCTGCCCGTGACAACCATGTACCTAGCAAATCTGTAGTAAGCTTTAGTAGTAACCCTCGTAGCAAATATGTAGTTAGCTGGCTTGCGTAGCAACGCTCGTAGCAAATATGTAGTTAGCTGTCTTGCGTAGCAACGCTCGTAGCAAATATGTAGTTAGTTGGCTTGCGTAGCAACGCTCGTAGTAAATATGTAGAGTTAGCTTGCGTAGCAACGCTCATAGCAAGTATGTAGTTGGCTTGCGTAGCAACCCTCGTAGCAAATATGTAGTTAGTTGGCTTACGTAGCAACGCTCGTAGCATCTTTCATTGCACACACATGGAAATGTTTCGTATTTTTTCTTAAATGTAAGTAGTATACTCGTTTGAATACTCGTACCAATATTATTGTTAATATTACCCTTTAAGTTAGAACACTCTGATGCAATGCCATTTAATTTTACATTAGTACTACTAATTAGTAACTAGTGCTAATAATACTATACGCTTTAGATTTTATCGTGTACTAAGTGTTCCTAAAGCCACAATACTCTTCAGAAGATACTTGTCGCATCCCTCAGAGGGTCCCGTTAGACGCACATACATAAATACGCGATGCCCACCGCCGCAGGTAATGGACTTGCATCCATTGTGTTAGACAATAACCGGCGTTCTTTGTTCCCGCGGGACAAACTACAAAGATGGTGCATGGCCTTGCTCGCTAGCTGTCATTGTGCTTTCTAGGTTATACTAGCGACCCGCCCCGGTTTCGCACGGGTGCAATGCTGATACTTAATACACTACAGATTTAATGGATGTTATTATACATATAAACCTTGCTCTTCAATCACTTTATCTATTTAAAAAAAAGCATTAAAATCCATCCATCCAAATTTAAGCATACATAGGGATATCGGGACAGAGAAAGCGACTTTGTTTTATACTATGTAGTGATATCTATCTAATGAACAGACATTACTTTAAAAAAAACACACGCCGAATACCTACTTGAATTATAAATAGCTAATGAATAAAAAAAACCGGCCAAGTGGGAGTTGGACTCGCGCTCTCGGGTTCCGTACCATTCATTATCTATAATTACGGCAAATATTTCACGTTTGTTGTATGGGAGCAGGAAGCCCCCTTAAATATTCATTATATTCTGGTTTTTAGTATTTGTTGTTATACCAGCAACAGAAATATATCATCTGTGAAAATTTCAACTGTCTAACTATCACGGTTTCTGAGATACAGCCTGGTGATAGATGGTCTGACAGACAATCGGACAGACGGATAGCGTAGTCTTAGTAATAGAGTCTGTTATTCCGTACCCAAAGGTACAGAACCCTTAAAAAATTATGAGTAAGACGTAAGTAACCAAAAAAACCAGCCAACTGCGAATCGGACTCGGGCACGAAGGGTTTCGCAAAATTATCTATAAAAACGAGCTAAAAAAAATTACGTTTGTTGTATGGGAGCCCCCTTAAATATTTATTTTATTCTGTTTTTTAGTATGATTTGTTTTAGTGGCTAACGAAATCTATCATCTGTGAAAATTTCAACTGTCTAACTATCATAATTGAGGCGGCCCTCGGACAGCTTAGTAATGGGAAGGCTCCCGGCGAAGACGGAATCACATCTGAGCTCTTAAAAGCTGCAGGCCAACCTGTGCTTGGCGAACTTAAGAGGCTCTTCAACTCCGTCATAGCGAATGGGACAACTCCGGAAGCGTGGAGTGGGGGCGTGGTGGCATTGTTTTTCAAGAAAGGAGACAAAAGTCTCCTAAAAAACTATAGACCAATCACGCTCCTAAGTCACGTTTACAAGCTGTTCTCGAGGGTCATCACACACCGTCTTTTCGCAAGATTTGACGCTTTCCAGCCACCGGAACAGGCTGGGTTTCGCAAAGGTTACAGTTCCATAGAGCCACATTCACACGGTGCGGCAGGTTATACAGAAGTCCGAAGAGTATAACCAGCCCCTGTGCCTGGCCTTTGTGGACTATGTGAAAGCCTTCGACTCGGTCGAAACCTGGGCTGCTCTGGACTCCTTGCAGCGATGCCAAGTCGATTGTCGGTACGTGAAGGTGCTAAGAAGCCTGTACAGTATGGCATCAATGTCCGTCAAGTACAAAACCACCGAACAAAACCCATCCAGCTGCTCCAAGGTGTTAGACGGGGAGATGTTATATCTCCGAAACTGTTCACCAACGCACTGGAGGCTGTGTTCAAGACGCTGGATTGGAACGGACTGGGCATCAATGTAAATGGCGAATATCTTACGCATCTTCGCTTTGCCGATGACATAGTTATTATGGCAGAATCGCTGCAAGATTTGCAAAAAATGCTCAAAGAGTACGTCTACCTTGGACAAGTACTACAGCTCGGTAGAGACAACTTCGAGCGGGAAATCGCCAGAAGAGTGCAGCTTGGCTGGGCAGCATTTGGGAAATTGCGTCATATCTTCACGTCGACACTGCCGCAGTGCCTGAAAAGCCGGGTGTTTAACCAATGCGTCCTACCAGTTTTAACCTACGGAGCCGAAACGTGGAACATAACAGTCAAGTTGGCCCACCGACTACACGTCACTCAGCGTGCTATGGAAAGGTCTGTGTTGGAGATCTCATAAAGGGATAAGATCAGGGAACGAGGTAGGATAAAGATAAGACTAAGGTGACTGATATTTTCCAAAAATGTAGCAAGCTGAAGTGGCAGTGGGCTGGCCATGTCTGTCGCAGAACCGACGAGAGGTGGAGCAGGAAGGTTCTCGAATGGAGACCACGCTTAGGCAAACGTAGTGTAGGGCGCCCCCCGGCTAGATGGACCGATGACCTGAAGAAGGCAGCTGGCAGCGACTGGATGCAAAGGGCGGGAGATCGTGCGCTGTGGTGCTCTTTGGGGGAGGCCTATGTCCAGCAGTGGACTGCAACAGGCTGATATGATGAACTATCATGGTTCATGAGATATAGCCTCGTGACAGGCGGTCAGGCAAATAGATGGATACGGAGACTTAGTAATTGGGTCCCGTTTTAACCCTAAAAACCGTGTTTTACCATTCCATTCTTATTAAATTTCATGATTCGAGGTCAACGGGAAGTACGGGAAGTTTCCTTGCGGATGTCAAAATTTGCGACATAACCGGCCGTAGCTTTTAATTGCGTTGATTGATCTTTTTTTATTTTATTTTAATTTAAGCTTGATGCATATAAGCTTTTTTGATGTAGGGTCTTGACAGAATGATAGACAGCCCGACAACGAAATATTTTCATAGGATTACAATTTAAAAAATAACTAAAAACTCAATAATTTTAACTTGCAGTTGCAAACTACGAAAAGTCCCGAAACATTTGTTAAGTCAAAAAGACTAAATATCGCTGAACATTTATGAGATTGATTAGGATAGGTCACGGTATGAGCGACTTTAAAAACAATAATTTTGAACGCCACTGTTCTATACAGGGCCATCCTATACAGGGTGTATAAAAGAATAGGACACTCCTTAAAACCACTTGATCACCTGGTCATATACAACAACTTTTTCTATGGCAGCAACATCGAAATCGAGATTTTTGTTTATCTGCTCTATACAAACTTACTCGCATACCTCGATGATAATGTATAGAGCATCTGAAAATAAAGTCACAATTTTGATGTTGCCTCCATAGGCAAAGTAAGTTATTGAATATCAGCAGCTGATCACGTGGTTTTAAGGAGTGTCCCATTCTTTTGTACAACCTGTATACCTACTGTGCTATGTTACTAACCTATTACGAAACTAGCAGTCTTCCGTTTGGAAGACAAAGAGGAAATGTCTGTGTGACGAGCGCCAGCTGCTTGTAGTCAAACTATAAGTAATATGTAATTTATCCCCTTTGGAGAGTGCAAGGAACTTAACAAAAGTATCTAGACGACTAAACAGGATAAAAAAGTTGTTATTGTTGTTCATTGTTGAATTTTTCAAAAGTAACAATAAAAAATCATTTCTTTGCGAGTACAATGAGCCATAAAAGTGTTTTTGTGACAAAGTTCCGTTCAGTAAATAACTTTAAAATTAACTTTGGAGTATTGTTCGTAAATCTTTGTTGTGCTTGATTATTGGTTTGAAACATTTTGACAAGATTATATGACGAGAGCTACTGCTACTTAATTTTGAACCGAGTAATAAAGCTATGAAGTATCATTTTTACACAATAACTAATTTGCAAAATGATTTATTCTTATTTAACCCATGAAAACCGACAAGAGATTTTATTTATCTGACATTCTTCTTATCCGTTACACTCCTGACAAAGTGGTTACTCGTTACAGTATTGGAAGGGGCAGATGTGATGCGTTTCATGACATTTCCTGCTGTTGCCTGCTGCCTGCTAGAGGTCATTCTTCTGCATTATTTTGGAGGAAAAGCGGGTGGCGTTTTCTCCATACAAACGTGTTTCCTTGTTTTCTTCTTGGATTATTATTCTTAAGCCATTTTTTACCAAGTTATACATTTTGCCATTTCGCTTTGTTTTTTGTGATAACTTAATTACTAAAGAAATTAAAACCCCCCCAAAAAGCTTGAAATTGTCCAGTTAGACCGGCATTTACAGACGTCAAATATACAAATTTGGCAACTATTAAAAATATAATAAGAAAAACGTACAGACATAAACTTTATTCTCTTTATCTCGTTTAAAAAATAATCGTTAAAATCGGTTTAGTTTTGGACGAGAAAACAGGCAAATACGAAACCTCGATTTTGTCTATTTTATTTAGGTACCTATAATCATACCGTACTGCAGTTGTCTCTATCGCTCCGTATTCGGCGCGCGTTAGGAAGCGTGACAGAAACAGATTTGTTAAATACCTATTCTTTAAATATCTCGCTGCCCGCGTTTCCCCTTAACTGACCCTCCAATGGCAGACTCGATCTCCCACTACTCACATGGCAATCGTGATCATTTTGTGTCTACTTTCATAACGATTTTCTAGGGGGGTTAGCTGCAGTGGTTTCCCGTTGCCTTCTGCACCAGATATTTTAGGGGTTATCTATATCCCAAGGCCCCTGTAGCCTCTTCTGACCTCTGGGCAGGAATGCGGTTATACCGCCACTGCTCGGTCTCCATTGCCTCGTCTGCTATCTAGCAGGGGGACCGTGGTATAGGAATACCATTTATAACTAACATTTATAATTTATTCCTAAAGATTTATAATTATTGTAATTCAAGCAAAATATTCTTAGGACCACTTCTAAGCTTCGCGATATTCAACCTTAGTGTGTGTTTTGAAACATTGTACTTACTTAGATTCATATCTAAAAGTACTAAACGTACATAAACTTTCTTCATGGTAAGATTATGTCGTTATTCAGATTCTAATGCCTTAACATAGCTTGACGCTGTAAGTTCCGGAGAAACTAAATCCAAGATACTTGTAATCCAACACTTTCCTATTTCCACTACTCCACTCATCGACACCCGCTTTTAACGGCTTTCCTTATTTGTAACCAGAGCCGCGAGACATCACAAAGCGGGTCTCGTTACAAAGCTGCAGTCCGTCTTCACCATGCAAACTGCACCGAGTTGAATCAAGCTGGAACACAGAGCAAGCGAAGATATATGAGACGAGAAATAATAACACTATGCAGTTGTAAAATAAAAACGTTCCCTTATGCCCGTTTTCTACTACCAGATTAAATAAAAAAGTTAGTTAAAAATTAGCTTATGTCAAGTTCGAAATAAAAATATCAAGCCGAAACTAGCCTATGTTAACATATGCATGTAATTTACTATCGTGAAACCAGAAACTTAATATCATTATTTTTGAAAAAAATAATTTCGTACACTAAAAATGTTGGTTTGTATATTTTTTTTAAATAATTTGATAATATCCAATTTCTGACTCCACCATAGGTACTTCTTCTTTTTCTTTGCGTATCGACTCAGGCTTTCATATATGTGAAGACCAAAACTCAGCCACCGATATACTACTATCGGTGGCCTTGCAAAGATCTTTGCGTGTGCAGGTGTAGGGACACGCCGGGCATGTCAGAAGATGAGCCATTGTTTGGGGGGAATACCGCATAGACATGCACCCTCCAAGCTGTAACTCCACATGTGCAGGTGCTCCCTGCTTCGGCTTACCTGGGTCCGTAACCTATTTCAGGACTTCCAGGTTGCCCAAGGCAGATCATGTCCAGGAAGGAGTCGCTCTGATAGCTCTATGTTCGGGTCTATGGAGTATTTCAACTTCCATAGCTTAAAGCGGGCGTCTTTAGCATCCCCATCCAGAGGAGGAACTTTCTTGATAAAGTTCTGGCGACTTTTTAGTCTCTAGGCTACCGGCACGTGGTGGTATAAGGGGTGCCGCGGGTCCTTTTCTTTTTAAGATGCTCTCGAGCGCTTCCACATCCCTGCGGACGTCCGGCGGTGCGACACCAGCCAGTGCATACAAACGGGACACCACCATACAGCATGCCAGCGGGAGTTGGCCTTAGACAGCCCGTGATAATTCGGCATGTTTCATTTAGTTTGCATTCACTAGATGTGTGTGTGCTGAACGGCACCAGACTGGACTGGCGTATTCGCCAGCTGAAAAAGAGAGGGCTAGGCCAGTCGTCCGCAGAGTTTGTGGTGAGGCTCCCCACTTAGAAGATGTAGTCGCCGCGTTAATATAGGCGTTTAGGATTAATTCACTATTTACCTAACACTCTGTATAAATTTCGAAACCCCTGTCAAGAACCAAAATTGTAATGCCGAATAGAAACTAGCGCATTGGTGCTGCGAAAAATGGCAACTGCACTTTTGTGTATCGCTGCTTTTCTGTATAATGAGATACTAGCTAGCCGGGCAATTTGTTCACAATATTTTCAAAATTAAAATGTTTATTTTACATATTTTTAAGTTTAATAGTTTAGTTAACGAGAATACCCTTCGTTAATTGTGAGCTTGACAACAAATGATTATTACTGCTACGAGAAACTTGAAACCTCTTAACTCACTTTCGGAAAAGGGATCAGCGTCGTAACTTGGGTGGGACTAACCAGGCGGGCGGCAACTCTTCACCAAGAAAATAATACTTTGCTTTATAGTCTAGATACTTTTGTTGATATACCTACGATAACATCTTGTCAGGGACGCACAAGGCTGTAACTACGACGCTTGTGATGATAGTGAAATAGGTAGTTTTTACAATGAACGGTAGGGGCTGGCCGAGAAAATAAGAGTATAATAATAATAAATAACCCGGTTTATCGTACCTGCTCGTAGCTCAGTGGCGGCAGCGCTTTGGTATCGATTACTAAAGTTAAGCAACCAACGACGCGGTCGTGAGTGGATGGGTGACCATTCCGACCATATTTAGTGACATTTATCACGAGCATCTCCGTGCTTCGGAAGGCACGTTAAAAGATGGTCCCGGCCAATATCGCTTGATATTGGTCGTGAAGCCTAGTCAGAGGCCTTAAGACGGCTTGATAACATCTGACAGTAAGGTTTATTCACTGGCCTTACAACACCCCTCCACCAATCCGCACCGGGCCCGCGTGGTGGAGTATGGCCCAAACCACCTCATAGTTGAGGTGAGGCCTGTGCCCTGCAGTGGGACGTATATAGTATACTTTACCCGGTTTAGTTTCCATCTTATCCGCAATAGTCCTTGCCCCTAGCGGGTGCTGTCTTTGGCTGTATCTATCTAGTATTACACAACAATTATTCATTAAGGATTAATTATTACAGAGATTTAAAAAAACGAAACAGTATCACTGGACTCCACAATTAGGTTTCCCTGTGTCGTGGAGACCAGTCTTCCCATCAAGATGTTTGTTGTACCGTGTGCATTTATATGTACGAGTATGTATTGTGTGTGCGTATTGTAGTTGTAGTGTGTGTATCATAGTGTGTTATTATAATGTAATGTAGTGTGTATGTTTTCGTAGGTAGAATAGAAAATCAATAATCCGGTACTAGGTAAAATTTCATCTATGTATTAGGCGAATGCTACAAGTTATTTATCGTGATATTTGGATCGTAATACATGATCATAAAGTCTTGTTATACTTCGCCAACTATTTCAATTCTACCTTTATTCAATCTATCAATAAATTCTAGCGATTAATATAAGCTTAGCTTAAGCTAGTCGTCATTCCTGCATACTTAGTTAAATGTAAAACACAAGTGCGGTGGAAACTTTGATAAAACTCTGAAACTAAATTATAACTTTGATTGTCTCTATTTTATAAACGGAGGAGGTTTAAATCATTTTATGATAGGAAGAAAAATGTAGAAAAACTTATATAAATTTTTCCAACTAAATAAACTATGCCTTACATGACACCTTGTAAATCAAAAATTTGAGTTATTTCTATTTGCTTGATTATTTAAACAATCATCAATCCAATCTTTGGATTGATTTTGCAAAATGAAGCATTTGACAATTACAACATGTGAACTATTCTATTATTCTTATGGTCATAAGTAACAAATTGATGATTTTGCGCATTTCAAAATATATTTGTTAAATCGCTTGAATTCTTTTGGTGTGAACGCAGCCTAATATTTCATCGTGAACACCAAACGTGAAATTAATTTAGGATTTAGCTTCCAGGTTCAATACCTGGCAGGGTTTATTTGAGGATGTTGGCGTCTGGAATTGACGTCAGTGAGCAAAATTAATACATTTGAATTCAATCAATATTGAGTCTGACTGGAGGCGTATTGGTACCTATAGAACAGGAAAGTCTGGAATAATAAAATATGTCTTACTAACTACATGCTCCCGACCAACCCACGGACGATGTATCGCTATCCAGTAGGGCTTCTGGGAGGTGGTTCACGGGTGTGGACTTGCCAGTGAATGAAATAATAACGCATTTATTTGTGTCTTTGATACAGAGCTAATAGAACTTGCGATGAGTTGAAAGCTTGTCACTCGCCGGAGGTGATTACTCTATTTATAGATAAAACATAAATTATGCTTATTTTACCATTTCTACTTCTTTAAAATGATTTTAAAACCTTGATTTTCCTACAAGCAAGCATAAGCATACGTACGTTCAAGTATGCCGGATTTAGCAGAATCCAAATGCTACTAACATCTCTATCTAAAGCTAAAAACTACTAATCATGAAAAAACTTGACTATATAGGCTATAAATTGAAGATAAATAACACTTGAAAAAAATCATCGACCTCAGGTGGGACTCAAACCCACGTCCCATCGCATGCCGGGCGAGTGGTTTACCAACTAAGCTACCGAGGACGTCACGTGACAAGATGAAAAGTGTTTTTTCTCGCTGTCAAGTGTTTTTTTTTTCAAGTGTTATTTATCTTCAATTTATCCTTTGGAATTGGAATTGCTAAAAACAAAAATTTACAATAGGCTATAAATGCTAGTTATTATACCACAGACAATTAACTTACAACACTTTTTCTACGTTGGAGTTTAAAAGTACCAAAGGGATACGAGCTGTCCCGAAATTTTAATTTACCCTAAACAATGAGCTGTAGATGAAAGATCGAGTTACCTTTCGGGACACCTATTTAACGTTAAAAAGTTTTAATTTTGCGAGTTGCTTCCGTTTACAGGGATATCGCGTTGCGATCCAAACAGGCTTCGCTGGGAAAATAAAGCTCTATGAGAATCTGCTGATAGAAATATTTTACAGCTAGATTATAAAACTACGATTTTATCACACAATTTTAGTATGTAGGACTATTATGAATGGCACATTATCTATCAATATCAGTTTGCTAAATGTATTTTGAGGAGGCCTATGTTCAGCAGTAGACGTCCTATTGCTGAAGCCTAAAATTAATAATGATAAGGTATTGATTGCTTGAAGGCATGGAAAATTATTAATGGTTTTATTAATATTTCCTCCTAGAGTTGTTGCAATGAATGATGAAAAATAACCTTAGTACTTAGTCAAACTCAAACTCAAAATCTTTATTGCGTGTCACATGGGTATACAGTTGACAATAGTAGGGTTTAAGTACGTGTAACGCCCTTCAAGGGCGTTGCAACGATTAAATATTATATGTTAAATTACATTGCAATTTTATTATGACAATAGTCATTACTGCGAAATGGCTGATCTGGTTTTAGGGTTTGTATGGCCTCTCCAAAAAAAGTGAAAAGTGTGAACAAAAGCAGCCCTTTTAATTTTATTTGTTTTTTACACGGGCGAAATGAATTACTTACTTGGTTAAACGTTTTAATGGTTAGTTACAAATATACAACAATATAATATTCCAAATACAAATGCCTCAGTAAAAATAGTGTTGAATTTACGAATGCCCGAATTTGGTCCAATGATGGTGGAAGGTGAAAGTAGACTTAAGGCTACATTCACCTTAACATTATTTATAGGTTCTTGTAATAGTCCGTTTCTTTAATGCGTCTTGATACGGCACTCTGTCCCTCTTTTAAGGTTAACAGTTTTAGTGAACCCAAAGCGTGTCCAAACACTATACTCGTAGATGTACAGACAAACATTTAATACTGTTTATGTGTTGTACAGTTAGAAAGAAATTAAAAAGCTAAATATTTTTTTCTATTTTTGGGGTAAACGCAATTTGTCTGTGTTATCACATTAATTAATTTATGATAATGTTACCTGTTCACTTAATTTATTGTTTGTGGTCTAAGCTCGGCTATTTTTAACAGACTTTTAGCTTTACCTGTGAGTAAGTACTTCAAAGTAATTCAGTCTTGCAAGTTGTTTTAACACAATTTTAACTGTCTTCACCATTATCATCATCAGTATTTGAAAGTCCAGTGCAGGACATAGGCCATCCACCATAGAAAACTATAGCGAGGCTTTGCATCTAGCTTCGAGAAACCTTGATAAGGTTCAGGAAGTGAGCGCCTAATTAACCACCTAACTGTCGTGTCAATTTGAAATTTAATACCTATAACTATGTGTCAAATTATTGTATTTTTATTAGAACTTCAAATATTTATCGTGCTGAACTGAAGATGTAGCCATGATCTCTGCCTATTTTAGTCCACTATTGAACGTAAGCGTACTTACGTACGTACGTGTACTCGAATCATACCTACATTAGAGATTTGAAAACTATTTAGAACTAATAAATGGTAACATTTAAGTGCGCACACAAACAAACCCTCATCTTACCCTAAACGCCTAGACCTTCGATGTACCGTAGTTAGTAAAACAGAACCTCTTTGGAAAGATGGTCATGATTTGCCTTTTATGTACTAATGTGGACAAAGATTGATGTTGTATCAATTGTTTAACTAGTATTTTTTTATAGTAATCATGTAACTATCTAAATCTTCAATCACAGAAAAAGACATTTTTCAATCACTCTTAATGAAAGATGATTGAGGTACAACACAATTAAGGGGCTCAGCTAATAACACAACAACACGTAGGTAGCATGTACATTCCCATATTGATCATTCGGCAGGTGGCAGCGATGGGATGATGGATCACCGCGATCCTACCAACGGGTCAAAGGTTATGAAGTTCGCGAGACCACATTTGTTGTTTAGACAAAGTGGTCATGATTAGATAAGGGTAAACAGCTTTTACAAAATAATTACTTTATAATTTTATAATTATTATTACTGTGTGTAATGTATATTTATATAATAGTATCACGAAGGTTGTACGTGCATAACAACGTATTGTACGTGCACAAGCATAAACACTATCGCGTTTAGGTATTGTTGCATCAATACCCGTGTTGTGTATAGTGTTATAATTAAAAAATGCAACCAGAAAGCTTAAAATGTTATATACAAAATTTGTAGCTGGTCAGAAACTGGCAAACGTTTAAATTTTGTGCCTTTTGTATTAGTTTCGATACTCTCAATGGATGGACCCGATCCATCGTTGGACGTGCTGATAGATGCTTGTGGTAAACTTTTTCTGTACTTCATAACATAACATAAAGCAGGGATCTTACTTAGCCAAGTAGATTACGTTACATGCTACACGGCTAGGATAGGAGTATGTTAAGGATGTTAATCCCTTACTTAAACATCATCATATTTAGCGTGTTTTCTGGAGCAAAAATATTATTTATAAAGTAATAATATTATCTAGGCTAATATCGTGATTAATCATTCTCTAATACCTCAACTAGGACAAAGGCAGAGCACTTGTTGGCAAAAAACTTGTACCCACCTACAGTCGTATACCAACGCATGTTCATATTTAAACAACATTATTCGAACCTTCCCACTTTATTTTGTAACTTGTTTATGTATGATTCTAAAACAGGATACAGCTAGTAGATCCTCTTTAAATGTGGGTAACATTGGATAGCATAACTTTTATAATGTCCTTTTGTATCACACATCTGCCCACGTATTTCTAAAGTGAGTGGGTATTGCCATTTACAACTATAACATGATTATTACAATACACGTATAGGATAAGGCTGACGACCAACTACTTATTTCCCATACACACGACGCACACAAAAAACTTAAAACTGATCGTAAACTTTAGCATTACAAACCTGCATAACCTTAGGGTAAATAATAGAATCAACCTCAAAGTTTGCTAGAAGAGAATCCTTAGCATTAAATTTGCCGATTGTACGGGAGTATTTGCCGATTGTATGGGAGTATTTACTGTGCAGATGACTGCACAATAGGTTGCAAACAAAAGGTTATGACGGACGGTGAGATGGAGATGGCGAAGTCACAAAGATTCCAGGTTTACTACGGAACCCTAAAAAAGATTTCCATGCAGTTCAAATAAAGTCCGTCCTGTCCTCCCACACTTGCAGTTTTTATAGAGCAGTGCATTACCGACACTTGTATAATTGTATACACTGCGATAGGGCTGCCTAACATTTTTAATTTTAAAAGTTGAGTCAGATTAAGTTCAATAGTTTTTTTGCAAATAAATAAATACGAATGTGCACCCCATCTTTTATTTCGTTGTGCTTTCCACTTCACTTCAATAAAGTGGAAATAGCACTTGCATTATCATCATTTCAGCCACAGGCGTCCACTGTTCAACATGGCCTCCCCCATTGACTTCCAGATTGGCCGGTTGCAAGCAGCCTGTATCCAGCGGCTTCCTGCACGTCGTCCCAAGCTGCACGTACGGAACGTGGCCTTGATTCCAGAACCTTTCTGCCCATCGGCCGTCAGCTCTTTGTGCTATGTGTCCCGCCCACTGCCACTTTTGCTTGCTAATCCCTCGGGCTATGTCAGTGACTTTTGTTCGTTCACGAATCTCCTAATTTCTGATTCGATCAAAGAAGCACCTAGCATAGCCCTCTCCATAGCGCGTTGTGCCACCGCGGCACCGTGAGATTCCTTATAAGGCCCATAGTGATACGTTTAGCCCACTTTAACTCTAAACAATCCTTAAATAGCTTTGATTTTTATGGTTAACTCTATTCAGAAAACAACATTTGAGGTTGAAGGATATTTTAAAAACGTATAAGTTCGTGCCATTGCGGGCATGTACTATCCTTTAGAAGTTACACTACCGGACATAGGCCTTCCCTTTATTACTGCACAGCGAACGGCTTCGGGCTGTTTGCATCCAGCGGCTGCCCACAACCTTAACTAGGCTTTATTTCCACGTGAAAAAGCCGCTCACGCGGACGATTATCGGTTGACCTTATAACGTTGTAATCGAATTATTAAAACTGTCTAAACTTGTCTTATTTTGTTGCACCGCCCATACCATCTCTGTCTGGCCCCGGGGGGACTGGTAGAGAATGAGAATGTGGTGTCCGCAATTTGTACCACTTATCACGCGTAGTCAATATGGTACCAGTTTAATAAATGAAAGTCTTTCCAGTGTTTACCGTTATAAAGTTTTAAACCAATCAAAAAGCCCATCAATATTGCAAAAGCATCAGTTAATAACAATTTTACTTAATACCTTTATCAAACTGAACTATCAAATATTAATTTCCAACAATTGGCAACCCTAGCTGGCTGCGAGGCAATCATCCACGCCGATAGATACGAATGGCCGCATTAGCCGGAAAGCCAGTATTTTAGTTTATAGAATTAAACTGAAATAAATAAAATAAAACCAGCCTGTTTTAAAAGTGAGTATGATAGTAGCTAGGTATTTTTTTGTTTTAACCAACTAACACTGCTTAGGGGCATACAGACAGGAAATTCCGGCAATGGCAGGGTCAATCTGTTGAGAAGATTACATTTGTCGTGACCTTAAAAATAAATTTAGAATAGTAAAATTTTGGCGGTCTTGATCAAAATGGGGGAATAAATCCAATACAGCATTCGCTACCAGTCAACCTAGAGGTAATGAAGTTTGTGGCTGCTAATATTAATATATTTTTTATAAAATACAAAGCCATGCTTAAGACAACTTAGACTAAGTTTCAGGAATAGAAGTTATATTTTCTAATAGAACACTATTAGAGTATATTACTCCATGCTATTAGTCTTCTTTTTAATTTTTCAGAAACCTGCACCAAGCGTTCGCGCGTCAATTTTCTTAGTTGTAACGAAATCTGATAACAAGTTAAAAAACCCATATACAGGCCAAGAAACCAATCGGTTTCAATCGAATTATTAAAACTGTTTCTAGTTCCCAAATAAAAGTTTTTAATAACGTACCAATAACTAAATCGCAAAAAAAACTTTAATTTTGAATAGCTAGAGTTTTGGGATTTATAGATTATTTTTTGCTGAAACTAGGTACGTAATAAACTCAAAAGGTAAATAAATAACATACTAAAGTTTAGTAATTACAATTGAAAACAAAAAAAGTTGTTTGTCGCAAAGCTCTTCAACTAGCTAAGTTATTGCAGCGAGTCGGAACGCAGTCTAGTCATAAACGCACTGATGACAGGCGAGGCTAATTAGATTGCCGTCCGGAGCCAGTTACATCACATCGAACCTAAATACAGACAGACAAATAAATGGGTATTACAGGATGAGCATATTTTGTAAGTTGAACTTATGAGTCGTGTTTTTTGAGTCGTGGAATTAACTTTCAATGTGAACTGAAGACTCAATTGGCATCGTTCTGCCACCAAAACCAGACATAAATAGAAGCGAATGCAGTAGGAGTGTCACAACTTCAGGATCGCAATTTCTATTGATGTGTTATTATGTCGCCCTAAAATAGTGCAAAATCCAGAAATTTAGGCTTGCATTTTAGTACTTGTGTTAGTTATTTTAATAATTTGAAATTCCAGTAGTCGTTCGAAGTGCTAAAATGTTTAACCTTTTTATTGTAATTTCTTAATAAAATATTTCATAACTTTAATAAAAAATGAGTTACGATCGTCAATGCCGAGACATATTTTTTTATTATTTAGGGATGTCGAGCGCTTCCAAATAAGTGGTCTACGGTTTTTTAGACTGAAAGAGTATTTGCCAACCAGCCAGCCCTAATAGGAGCAGCTCAAATCATCATTAGAGGTCATTTTCCGGCGGCGGATTCTCGCATTTGGGGACCATTTTGTCTTTTACTGTACGTACCTGCTTCATGGGAATGAATTCTTTGTTACAAAACACACGGTCTACTATCTTACGGAATAATGATTCAACATTAAAAGATAAAAAAAATATTGTCATTTTAGATTAACTCATGCAAAATTGCTATGAATTCCAGCAATTCATAGCAATTTTGCATGAGTTAATCTATATGGAATATGGAAAAAAAAAGGTATAGAACAAGCTTTCATTTCATCTCAGAACATTAAACACTTGAACGATTTTTTTGGAATGTTGGTAAAAAAACAAAAATTGAGACCTTTGTCACCAGACCTCCCCCCTCTTCTCCGGCTCACCTCCTAGACGTCAGGATTTTTAGTATGTTTTCTCCCTCCTAGAGTGCTTAACTCTAAGTTTCTGGAGAAATCTCTTAGGATCCTGCTCACGCACTCTACAACTACTTTATTGCTTGGACTACAAATCATAAAATAAAGAAAATAAGAAGAACCAAAAGGGTAGGTACCTAACCTAAGAATAAAATATTTACAAAAGGATACTTGACATGTTACAAGTAGCGTCACTGTTCACTGCACACTCTACATTATATGCTGAGCTTTCTTTGTACAGTTAACTGCCTCAACAACCTATACAAAATATCAAATTTCTTGGAACGATTTCTAACTAAGTATGTTCAACATGTTGAGTTTAATATTATGCAGTGTTCTCACTCACCAAATGTATTTAAGAAGAATATTTTGTTAAATTCAATAATATTATTATTGTTGGATAGAAATGGATTTTTGTTACTTCTTGTATTGTCTGCCGTCAAACAGTTGACCCACAGGGGTAGGCAAGCATTTACAATCATTCTTGCAGCTGCTGAACATTGTTCCAGTTTATTGCGTATTTCCTATAGAATCGACAGACAGAGCTTTATTTTATATTATATTAGATATAGAGAATTTGAAACTCTACAACTTTGATAATAATTCAATATACAATTATACAAATACGAGACAAAGAAAGAGACAATTTTCGTAAAAAAAAATGCATTTTTGTAAATCAAGCTAGCTATTTTGGTTTCATTTTGGTAAGTTTAATAAAGTCACCAGAATGAATTCTCTTAATTGTTATTTTAAAATAAATTTCTCAAATACACATTTGGTGCCAAACTTAATGGTTTCATAAAAACAGTAAATGTTATTTGTTTATTAAGAAAACACAAACAATATGAATTAGTTACGAACTTTCAAATATAATTACATCAGCCTAATTAGTTTCCACCGATAGGTTAATGAGAGCGAGCACCATAAAAATAATCATTCAAGGTACATCAGATACCGATTTTAAATGTATAACTAAGAATAACTAAAGCATGTCTCTTCTCCAAGCTTGCATAGGAGATGCACCCTATGTCAAACTGTCAAGATTTGGACCACTATTATATACCGTTACTTATTATTACTTATTTTTACTTAAAGTCCAAACGACCTCCGCAGCCGAGAGGCGAGCACGTCATACTATCTATAGGTATTTATGGCGTCGCCATCTCTGAGGTTCCTGGTTCGATCCACGGTCGAGTCAATGTAGAAAACTAACTTTTCTATATTGTCTCAGTTCTGGGTGTTTTGGTGCTACTTACCCTAGGATCTGAGTCTTTTAGTCCTAATATTGAGACTAGAGTCCTTTTTTAAGACTCGAAGTCAAAAAAGAATAAGGAAAAGCTCAAGTCTCTCTGAGTTTTTAGTGTTTTTAAAAACGAGTCCAGTCTTGCCAAAGAGAACTCGAGACAGAGTCTTTTAAAAGAGCTCAGTCTTTATAAAAAGAACTTAAGGGGGTGCCATTCGAACGAAAAACTTCGGAGAGAGCCGATCGGGCCCGTACGTGAACACTCACACATAGAAAAATTGCTTTACAGAGTAGGCTGAACGACAGAGTAAACATTACCTGCTATTTTTTCTCAAAGAAAAAAATAATGTAAAGAAGTAAATACTATTTAAGATCATACATAATATTTAGTTTATAAATACCTACGTAAACTTTTGTTCTAAATAATATTTACAAACTTTATTATTAATTAACGAAAAATTGTTTTTATTGAAAAGCAAACCTAAGCTTAAAATTGCAGAAAAAGTATTTAGGTAAGGAATGTGAAACACAGGCTAGTTTAATTGAACATAGGCGATCTAAATAATAGAGTACGCTATTTTTATTGTTCGAAATTAATTTTGAGTAATCATTGACAGGGATAACCTTATTATTCCGAGGCATACTAACTAATGACCGCAGCACACCAGTGTGCCACGGTACAAAATTTGCAGAATACCATCAGCTATGAGTATGTAATTATTTTTTGATGTACTTTTGAAGCCTTCTACTATGGCAGTTGACTCCGTACCGCTAGATGATCCAGAGTAATTTTTATAGCACACATGCTCAGGTACTTCAAGATTGCAATTCAAACTCACGCGCATACCATACACTATTCATTTTTATCAGCACATGTAGAGAGCTTTTTCTGTAGCCAATGATAATTGCAGCTCCTGATAAAGTTATTTATGTTTTTCTATACGACCTCTTACTCCAACAATGCATGATGGAGTAAGAGGCTACAACTGTTATCATCGGTACGCCACATGCATTCACGCCACCATTTTTATTAGCCACTCAAATTCTTCTCTGACTTTCTCTTTGGCCAGGTACTTTAGCACACATACTTTAGCATGACATTAAGCATTAAAGATTTTCCGACATGCAGGGTATATCAAGAAGATTTTTGACATACTCGAGGGCACCTACTCCCATACCTTTTTTTTTTTTTTTTTTTTTTACTTAAGATGGGCTTACTCTTGACCCCAATCTTGCTCTAGAGCATAGATGGGATCTACGATGGAGCGAGCTTGCCCAGAAGATGCCTATTCACTCTGGACTTAAAGAGAGTCAGGTTATATGCACTCGGAAATACAGACGCAGGCAGGACCTATAGATAGACATAATGTTACTCGTGATTGTGTGTCAGTTCTTTGCTGCTTTGAGGATTTGTACAACTCTCCAATTTTAATTTTGCACACCATGTAAAAGTAGTAATGAAAACCATTTTTATTTTCTCCAGTAATATTTGAATCACTTAAATTGCAACCAAATTGAGAATTGGGGTGTGTAAGTGTGTGTGTAAGGGTTGGAACCCGAACCCACGATTATCGCATACCGGGCGAGTGCTTTTCCAACTAAGCTACACCGAAACGTTTGCAGAGCAGACGTAATCTTTCAAGTGCCAAAAACGCTGGCTTTGACAGCGAGAAGCTGTCGGAACCAGCGTTTTTAGAACCCGATGCAAAAGAGAGGGGTGTTATAACTTTAACGTGTCTGTCTGTGGTATCGTAGCTCTCAAAAGGATGAACCGATTCTCGTTAAGTTTTTGTGTCATAGATAAGGATCGTTCTCAAAAAAGTGGCACCGCTTGTATTATTTTAACGATTTTAAAAAATGTGTCAAATATGAAATTTTGTAAATGTAAATCGAATTATTGTATACTATGTGATTATAATTAGTTGAAGGGAATGGAGTTTAGACATTAATATGGAAAATATAGCCTTTTAAAATGTTTGCCCCACAGGTTAAAGAGCTTTTGTACAGGTTAATGAGAAACGGTACTAAGTTAAAGAAAATTGAACTGGTAAGTAGAAAAAAAAACAGTTAACCATGCAAAATCAGCTTTTTACTACCAACCTGACATGCACAAACAGCGTAGGAACAAAAAAGATGCCGGGTAACGGTGGAATTACTTCAGTGATTCAATACAACACAGATACTGAAAGTCCATTAGAAACTCTTCAGCTCCGTCTTGCTCGAGGAGATAACGCCGGAGGCATGAAACAGATGTACGGTGGTGCTCTTCTTCAAGAAAGAGGATAACACCTTGCTGAAAAATAACAGACCAATCTCGCTTCTGAGCAATATCTACAAATTGTTTTCGAGGATCATCACGAATCGTCTCGCACATAGTTTTAGTAGTCCAAAAAGGCTTTAGACCCTATCCATACGCTGCGACAAGTTATGCAGAAGACAGAAAAGTATAACTTGCCACAATGCTTAGCGTTTGTGGACTATCACAAGCCCTTCGCTTCGATCGAGACTTGGGCAGTACTACAGTCTCTCCAACTGCGCAATATTAACTATAGGTACATCGAGGTGCTGAAGTGTTTATATAAAAACACCACCATGTCGGTCCGAGTGGAGGAGCAGAGCACGAAAGCTATTCCTAGTGGTCCATATAGGTTGGTTCCAACCAGCCGATCTGGAATTCACTGTGGGAGTCCTATGTTCAGCTGTGGAGGTTCAATCTCATTAACCTGCTTTCAGAACAGGGTAAACAGTGGCAGGATAATCAGACATTAAAGGTTATGGTGTGATAACAACGAAATGGCTACGTTTATAGGTATAAAGATAAAGATAATTTATTTATAAATATATATATAAATGTACTGCCATTACATATTTTAAGATTATTATTCGCAAACATATTGGGCTACAAATAATAATAAAGAGTTCAGATTAAAGATCGCATAATAATAATAATAATCCTCTAATAGTTTCCACTGAGGTCTATCCTGGGTTTACTCGCCTCCACCTTTGCCCAGCAGTCATTTTGATGAGGATGACATCAAAATGACTGCTGGCTCAAAGATCACATACCCGTTACAAAATCAGATTGTCGTGCTTCGACGTAATTTGTACAAAAACAACACCAATTTCCACAAAAATTGTTTTCCCCGCCGATAACCGACTACTGTCTGTACATTTTACGCGAGGGGTGCAGGTCATGTATATTGTAGTGTCTGCGTGAGGCGTAAGAGTGTTAGCGGCAGGCTAAAGATTATATTTATTTTAAAGATAGAAATTTGGTATCGTGTTATTTCAATGATATTGAAAGTATAATGGTAAGGTAATCAACACCTAGGCAGCCGATACAGCGTTTTTGGGCTCTTGTGAATGGTGATTATAAGTGAATGTTAGATAATGACTGAGCCCTTGGGTTGGTTGTAACAAAAATTAAATAAAAATAAAATTTAACTATTGATTAAGATCAGAAAATCTTTAAAAAAAAAAAAAAAACTTTTGGCACTTGAAAAATTTGTCAACTCTGGTAACCTCTCAGTAGCTTAGTTGGAAAAGCACTCACCCGGTATGCAATGGTCCAGGGTTCGGGTCCCATCTGATCGGGACCACCAAAATTTTATAATACCTACTTGAGAAAAATCTATTTTCTAAGTAGGTATTATAACATTTTAAAATGCACCGTTTGCTTATAATAAATCTCACAGCTGACGAAAAAGTAAACGAAACATTGAATTTACAATTTTTATTATTATTTATACATTATTGATGACATCCATAATTATCATAGACTCTTTAATGTTTTAGCTAGGTACCTATTGGTTTGCATGCTCTGCGTTTGCACTACTCTGTACGGGATAAGACTTGACATTTGAGTTGAAAGACAGCAAAAACACTAAAATGTACTGCAAAGTATAGATTTGTAACACGGCTGCCTTTAGTTGGGGACATCGGGAAAGAATTCGGGGATGATCATCAGCTGGCAGGCTGGCTTGAAATAATATCTGTGCTTCATGTGCATAACCTCACCAAGGAATCTATTGAAAATACGCATCACACCATTCAGTTAAGTGCGCCTAGTAAATTAATAAGAGCAATGTTTCCTTTTAAAATATATCAGGCGTTTGTGTTTTAAATAAAGAAATCTTAAAATATTCATATTTTTTATATTTATACTAAATTTTAAGAAGGGGGCGGTCTGCGGAATTGCAATACAAACATTTTCATGTGAGAATCATTGTTTAATGCGTAAAATCGATAAAGTAATCGAAAAAAAAATGATTTTAGAAGTTATTACCTTTCATGTATATTTTTTTTATTTTAAGGTATTTTTTCAAAATTTCAAGAAGGCGGCGATCTAGATCCAGGATCAGGCTAGCCTACAAAGGTGGTTTTAATGTATTTAATCAATTCAGCGTCTAGAAAAAGTGATATAAAAATACCTTAATTTTCACAATTTCGTGCAATACACTGTCATTTAACTAAAAACTTAGCTTTTCTAAAAATAACTAGCGACTGTGTCCTTTTAAAAAAGAACTCGCGACTTAGTCTTAAATTAATGTATAAGATCAATGGTTAATAAAAGTGGTTGAATAAGCTTAGTGCTTCTTCAAGTCTGCCCACCCCTTCGGGGATAAAGCTCGTGATTGTATGTATGTATGTTATCAATGAAATGAACTTCCACCTAGAATGGAATTTGCATTAGCGCCTTGTAAATTCTTTTTAATTGGGCTCCTCAGGGCCATAACCATGAACTCTTAAAACAATCTCAAAGTTGTCAAATCTGTCAATTTTGGTACGTCATTTCATACAAAATTTGACAGAAATGATAATGTTTGACAGATTTGAGATTGTTTTAAGAGTTCGTGGTTACCGCCCAATCCTCTACTTTAAAGTTTACGACTCAAAGAACTCATAGGCTTCATGACCCAAGTCCTTTTGATTGGACTGCAGTCCTGCTGTATAAGTCATGACTCATAGGACTTGAAAGAACTCAAATGACTCAAAGAGCTCAAAGGACTGAAAAAAACCGAAAGGACTTAGAATAAATCTTACGACTCAAAAAAAATTTAGGACTGAAAGAAAAAAAAAGACTCAAAAGAACTCAAGACTCAGGACTCTGAAGACTAATTAGTCTTGAGTTCTGCAAAAAGAACTCATAGCCGCAAAATGAGGACTAAAAGACTCAGTTCTTTTAAAACACTAAAGCAATGTATAATGTTGTCAAATATTTATATAAAAAAAATGCTATACTTCGATAAGTAACTGACTGTATTAATAAAATAATTGTAACATGTCCCCCATCCCCAACAATAAATACGAAAGCGACTTGTTATTAGATCCGTTAATGCTCAAACCCGCTAAGAAAAGCTTATTGTGTGTTTGTTGGCCCACGTTAAGTAAACACTAAATATTGTTAGTCCAATAATTGTTTGCTTAAGGGCCAGAACTGGCAATATTGCAAGTTTTGATACTAATAGGTAATGGTTACGTATAGATATCTAAGTACACAATGCTTAAGGATTTAGGCAACAGTTGATTTTCCGTCGATCACAAAACACGAATTAATAAAATAATCACAATAGAAAACTTAGTCAAACGCACCCATGAAAATTACACACGAAAGTGCAACAATCTGATATTTTATTTCCACAATTACACCAATTAGCTAGTCCCAAACTAAGTAAAGTTTGTATGGCGACTAGATAACGGTTAACATACTTAAATAATGTTATTTATATACATCCATGACATATGTACAATAGCTCATGCTAATTACACTATCATTTGCCCCTTGCGGGACTCGAACCCGCAACCGCCAGGCATTGTAGTCCGGAGCACGAACCACTACACCAGACGGTCGTTGATAAAGTATAAATTGTAATTAGGATTCTTAGAAATGGCGCTTTCGTTATTAATGTCGAGCTTACAGCTTAGCAATTCAATTTATCCGTTATCTAGTCGCAATAGCACAAGCTTTGCTGAGTTTGGGGCTATATAATTGGTGTCATTGTGGAAACAATTTATTATTAATTCAAAAACTATGTCGGTGACTTTGGTTGTTCTACGGATTTCTTCATTTCGAATCTTGCAAGGAAAAGCCTAAAAAATCTCTAAAGCACGTTGGGCACGTTTTACTCCTTGAAACCACGATATCAGCTGCTGATATACCAAAACGTTTATATAAGGGTGCGACTTCGAATAAGTGATACATTTACTTAAATGTTCCATTGCATTGAAATCAATATTTTTAATGGTCCATAAAAATAACTAATATAAGTCACTTCGTCGTCTATAGGGATAGAACTTATTTTTTCGCGATTTCTACGTTTCTACCACGTTAAAGCTATTGCATATCAATCAACGTAGTATTTGTTTAACGGCTACGTGGCGGGGGTGTGAGTCGGACTCGCTGTCAGACAGTCGAAAATCCTTCACTTTTTGAAGTACGGAATACAAGAACAACAAAAGCATCCTTTACACGACAATTCTCGTTGTTCTCTTAGTCTTGTCTCGACTCGTGCGTCGCACAAGCAACCATTGTTCGCCGTGGTCCCAGTCTTGATGTGGTGTCGGAACAATGAATATCCGTATCGAGTACTTGCCTTCACAGTAGTTTCATAAGAAAATAAAGCGAAGCTAATAAGTTACGATTCATTATATTCTGCTGAATCTGCCGAATCTGCCGAGCTGCGTAAATTAATGCTAAGGGGGAAGAAATATTTAATATGCGTTTCCGGGATGTGTCTACTAAGCTTTGAATTAGTGATTCCTTGTCTTATTTATAATTAAGGAGGATTATTTGCATTAGGTAACTCAATATTATGCTAGGAGACGAGTCCTTGTAAATATTTGGTACTCACTGTTGTCCGTGACTTCGCTCGTCTTTAGTTTATTCAGTATATCCTCAAGAACATTTAACCGGGAGAAAAAGTATAGTCTCTATTTGTTAAAAAAAAAATCAAATCCGTTCAGTAGTTTTTACGTGAAAGAGTAACAAACATCCGTACATACTTACTTACAAACTATCGCATTTATGTTAGTAGAACGATTAACAATTTATTATTAACCAAAATAAGCAATTAACTGGCGGGTATATTTTTTTCACCTAAAACATCATCATTAGTAAACTATACTATCACATTGGTGTGTTCTTTATCTGCTATCTAGCACATGTTTGTTTATTTAAATATGGATGACGTATGTATTTAACAGTTTGTATTTCAAAGGACTTTATAAGAAAAGTACTTTTTAAAAGGACCCTTTAAAAACGTTTACAAAGATGTTGACCATGAATTTGTAAGTGGGTGGCAAACTGGATGAAAATCTAATTTTTACATTGTACAAATATTTTTCTTGTTTCTAATTGACAAAGGAATAGATTGTAATTTTGTATGGGTCACGACTCAAGAGTGGTACTCAAGAATATTGTCTCCCATCATTAAAGAAGTGTTTTTGAGGGTTGTGTAGGAGCGATACGCGTCGCGGGCAGGTATTTGCAAAACTTATATCTGCTTCACTCCGGTCTGCTTCCTTCCTCCCTCGTGAGATAGAGAGTTGCAAATAAAATATGGATATTGACATGCTAAAAACATTTGTTAAAATTAATATTTCTTTAAAATAAAAACATACAGCCAGTATACGTTATCCAGTATATCAACAACATGTAAAAAAACTATCAAAATTGGACTATGTTTAAGAGTAAGGAAACGTTATCGCTTTTTGTATGAAAATAATTTACAGCTACACAATCCTCTTAACGAAAAGAGAAACGACTAACGTTTTTCATTTTCTTCATCGCACCGCCCACAAAAACAATTGATAAACAAAGCTAGGTAGAAGACACGTTTGCGTTAAATTATATCCCACTTAATGTAATCTCATGAAATGCATATGAACACACATAATAACTTGTTATAGGTTAGATACATTTAGTTGTATAAGTACTAGATTAAAACCTTTGCCACAATATAATATTAAAGTGGACATTCCACGACTGAGCCTTATCAAATGTTGAAAAAAACACGAAGAAAAATGCGGAGCGTACCCACTATCTCACTGCAGAATATTGCAGTCCACTGCTGGATACAAGCCTCTCCCAAAGTGCGCCAAAATGCATGATCTGTTTTTTTTTTTCATTTATCCACTGCCAATCACCCATCTTCCTAAAGTTGTCGATCGAGCTATCGAGCTTCCTACGTAGTCCTACTACGTTTGCCGAGATTTTGTGTTCCTGGAAAAACCATTTACTCCTCCTTTCATCGGTTCTGCAACAGATGTGACGGCCCACTGCCACTTTAGCTTGCTAAATTTTTGGTGGAGTGTGAGATTTGTAGATTTCGTATTCCCAAAAGTCTTGTTTTTTGACAATGATTCAATCGTTCATACAAAACCCCGTAATCGTCATGTCTTTAAAAAATAACGCACATTATTTTTCTTTAAGTATTAAAAACGGATCACGGAATCAAGTTCATGAGGATAAACGGTTAAAAAATTGTCTTAGGACGAGATACCTAAGGAAAGATTGTATTTAAAAGGGACTTGTCCTTGTGCAGATTTGTCAAGTTATCTATGCAATCAATGATTGGTCACTTATCTGACGTTCGAGATATACGAGATTATTGCGATGCGATAATAAATCCCACTTATCTCGTTGATATTCTTAAATCTGTTAAGGCAGCATCTGGTGTTGCCACTTCAGTGCACACGCATGTCGAGTCATGCACGCGGAATGTATGGTTCCGTTATTGGACAGTATAAAATAAATATATAATATACTGTGGTTATTGCCCGTTACAATATGTACAAAATTTTGCTTTTTACTTTTTCAAGAAGGTATTATAAATAAACTTTGGTCGACGACTA
Source organism: Anania fuscalis (assembly GCA_950371115.1). Classification (NCBI taxonomy): domain Eukaryota; kingdom Metazoa; phylum Arthropoda; class Insecta; order Lepidoptera; family Crambidae; genus Anania; species Anania fuscalis. Next base: position 5,309,277 of record OX493333.1, on the reverse strand, counting down.
TCTCATGAAATTGTGAAGCCTACTGTACCTACCTACTGCTTGTAGTAGTTTTTTTTTTTACTTTGTAGTATTATCGTGATTGATGATGATGATAATGAATTTTTGCACGTCTGCGAGCAGACAAAACACACGCACTGTAGATACCAAATTTTTGTCAAATTGTTTTTACTGTGTTTGGCAAATAAACGATTGATCTTGAACTTTAAAAACGATACAACTTATGCTTTGGGATAATCATCAAAATAAAAAATAAAAACTATTAAACATTGGGAACAACCATGAACTCTTAAAACAATCTGAGAGTTCATGGTTACCCCGCTGGTCATTCAAAAGATAAATCGAAAATCGGAGGCCGATACGAACTATAAAATAACGAAAGTCAAACATATTAATAGGTCATAACTGCAAAAGCGGTATAAAGTTATAGGAACGTGCATAAAATAGGGAAATGACTTTTTTGATTTGTCCCAATAGTTTATGATGATTTAATTAAAATACTTGATACTTGTAGGATTTCCTTTTTTATAGTATGTACCGCTACATACTATAAAAAAGGAAATCCTACAATCCTCCGATTTTCTATTTATCTTTTAAATGACTAGTAATCACTAAACAACCGCAAAATTGTCAAAATTTTGTAATAGGCCTCTTCATGGTTACCCCGTGCTCAGATTTGTTTGTAGGTAGAAGTTTCAAATTTAGATTTAGGCTCATACATTGTAGTACGAAGTTTGCAGAAACAGTATTTATGAAGTTTGTTACAAATTAAAAATAACTTTACTTATAGTTTAACTTACTACAAAGAACACAGCCATATATCATGCTTTAGAATATGCAGGAAACGTGGAAACTTGCTATACCTACCTACACTAATAAGGCTACGGTTATACCTGACTATAAATCCTCGACGTACGAGCTAAATCATATAGCATGCATGCGCGGTAAAGAACTGTTTTAGGGAAAACATAAAAAAATACCATTGAGGAATAATGTAAAAAATACTTATATTATTTTCAAGATTACGTTGATGCCTAACTTCGTCGAGCGAAGCTTCATATTATAGTTATGTAAAATTGAAACCGCTAGAATTATTAGGAACTTGGAAATTTACAGTTTTACATAGGCACTTACTACTCTTAATATTAGGCCAATCACGAGGACATTTCTTCTATGAAGACTCGAATAATTCGCCCGTCTATGAGAAAGGCATGTAATATTAATATTAAATAAGTAATTTAGGTAATACAGATGTACTAATAATCCAACTAATTTTGTTACGACAAGCTAGGTATTAAACATGAATGTCGCTTGTATTTCAGAGAAAAATGTTAAAGTATAATAATAAATAAATAAATATTGGACTACATCACATACATAGCAAAGTAGTGTCATAAAATATATACTACCTTTAGATTTTTTTAATGATCAATGTTGTCTGAAAGCAATACTTAATTTAAAATAACACAAATAACATTATGATAATGTTTAAGTATACTCTGTAACAAGCTTCAACATATTAACAAATTCGTTATTTAATTTAATGACCAGCGTTGCTGAGTTCACAATAATAATAACTCTGCAATAATTACGTAAAGCTGATGATATGATAGAAACAACGACGGTGCCATAACACCTACACCCGAGACAATAAAGAAAAGTTGGTTTTCTACATTGGCCCGAACCCGGGACCTCAGAGATGGCGCGCTATGTGCGACATGCTCGCCTCTCGGCTACGGAGGTCGTCGTAGAATCTGTATTAGTTAATCTGATAATTGCATTATTGATCTGTTATTATCATGAAAAGAAAATTAAATGAAATTAAATTAAAAATTAGTTTATTGCTTCCAGAGAGTTACACATACATACAATAATACCTAAATATAATTTACGCAAATTCAAATAGTTAAGCAAATGGATGTTGCGACTTGCGATCGCTAACTTACGGTACATTTCAGTATGACGTAAGTGATTTATTACATCAAAGCAATAAACTTTTTATTAACATTTTCAGTTGCTTAACTGGCTGCGAACGTAATCGCAACTACTGTAGACTATTTTCTAGGCTATGTTAGTAGGTCGAGTTTTAAATAGCTTTCCGATTTAAAAAAAATCGGTTAAAAGTCAAATAAACCAATAACCGTTGAAACCCGACCGAGTCTTTAACTATGGACGTGGCAATTAAAATCTATAATACCATTTTACTCTAGTTTTCTTTAGTGTTCATAGTTATATTTTAATTGTTTACTTTATGTGTCAAATTTAGACGGGACTAATAACAATCTTTCTCAAATAGGTATAATAACTTTTTAATAGGCCCAACATTGAGATCTTAATAAGAAATCACTTTGTTAGTGTATGGAAGTGTTTTTTTTAATGTTGGTCATATAAAAAGTGGCTATAAAATTTACCGTGTAGAGAGAGTTTAAGGTAAAAACAATACTACATCGGTATTGTTTTTATGATTAGGCTCCTGCGGGTTTCCCATGTTATTACTTCAACCTTGTTTTTTTGCCTGACTACGGGTACTATTTTATATAGTACCCGGTCGGGTGTAGGTAGGTACTTTGTCAAAATTTTAGTTAAATTTTATCATTAAAACTTTTTTAATTGAAATTTTTTTTTCGATAATATGGCTCTCGAATAACTTTACTGTCGGTGATAATAGGCTTTTCGGTAAAATGATCCATCGGTAAGCCCGGCGAACTCCGTTTCGCCACCAGATGGCTTCGTTTTATGGAACATTTCGTTTGGTGATTAAAAGAATAAGATTTTTTTTTTTAATATTTCAAAAGGAAAATTTTGTTTTCATTTCACTACAGTAATGAATTCATTTCGATTACAAAAATGAAGTGTTATTTAGTTGAACTTCTCTAAGTAAATGAAAGTGAATCCAAAGTAAATACTGAATCGAAGCGATATACGTGTCCGCAAATTATCCGTTTCATTGAAGTGCCCTTTGGTAAACCACATTTTTTGTTTTTTGGTCTGACGTTAACACAAACAAAGCGGATGGTTTCCCAACTCGTGAACACGCGACGTATAACTGCCCATGTGAAAACAATTATTTTCTAAATTTATCCCGCAAACACTAAGCGATTGGCCTTGCGACTTGTTAATTGTCATTGCGAACGCAAGGCGAACTGGAAATTGCAATCGTTTGAAGTCAAACGGAAGATCAGTCGGAATCATTGGTATTCGAGGAATACATACATTTTCACCTGCGTACTTTCCGTTAATAATGGTTGCCTCAATCAAATTCGGCATAAGTCTTTTTACCGAAAGTCGAGTACCGTTGCAAAGTCGCGGTGGATTCAAATTACGCAATATCATAATAACTGTACCAACTTTGAGTTGCAAGTTATGTGGTGGAAATCCTGGTAACTCCAGAGAGTTCATAAACTCCGTTGGATAATTTACTACATCATCGGGATTTGTTATGGAATCAACGGATTTGTATGTCACCAAATCGCCAGCAATTTTTGATTGAATAGTGAAATTCAGTGCGTGTACATCATTATTCTTTGCGGCAAGAATTGCTCGTTGACTTAACCAAGCATAATTCTGATAAATCTCACTAATGTTTGGGAAAACATTTTCAATAAGAGCTAATTGAGAGTCTACAAATCGGCAAAAGTCGTTGGTAAGAGTAATTAATCCAGATGTCGCATCAACTGGAACTTTTCAATTTCCAACAGCTAACAATTGTTTGGAAAATTGTGCAGCACTTTGACTATTTTGAAGTTGAACTCTCATATTAGTGGTTAGCGATAATGTTTTTACGTTATTCCATAAAGGTGATGCCTTTAGGCAAGCATTCAATTCATCTGTAGGCGTTCCACGGGGAATTACTGGCAACGTCTGCCTGAAATCGCCTGCCAACAATATCATCAAGCCGCCAAAGATGTTGTTATTTCGCCGAAGATCCTTCAGTGTGAAGTTAAGTGCTTCAAGTGATTTCTTATGTGCCTTTGTGCACTCATCCCAAACAATGAGTTTGCATTGCATCAACAATTTTCCCATTGCACTGGATCGGGAAATATTCTATGTTGGAGTATCAATTGTGTTTAAATTAACACACACATCTTGATCGAATAGTGGCCAAAATCGATGAAATGACAAATGTTTTCCCTGTTCCTCCAGGTGCGTCCAGAAAGAATAGACCACCAGTATTATTGTCCACCGCTTGCATTAATGTTTCGTTTACTTGTTTTTGCTGTTCATTCAGCAACGGCAGATTATTTAGAACGAATTCCTGCAATGTATCAACATTGTATTGCAACTCTCGATTTAATTCTTGGTTGAATGCATCGTGCATCGATCGATTTGGCGCAATCATTCCTACTTCAATCAGTAGCTTGTTTGCAATAGTCAAGCATTGATCCTCAATCAGAATCAATCCTTCATTGTAGATTTCATCGGTTATTTGGATGTCAGGATTATTCGTTTGAATGTGCAAGCGATGCAAGATATCTTCACATATGTCGTCTTTGTATTTGTTCCATAACTGAATTGGTTGTGAAGGAAAACATGTGGTGATGATAATTGCGAACAGCGTTCGTATTTGGTACGCATTTGATGAAACCACTGAATCCGCAAGCGTTAAATCCCAATGAGAATCGTTCTCCAGCAAACCCAATAGTTGACATGCTTCTCGATATGTTTGGCATTGGTGGCCATTCACAGTTTTCAAATGCGCAAATGATTTTGGTCCACGTACATTTACCAACAGCAGTCGCAAATAACAAAATTCATCATTTCTAGGATGAACAGTATACATGCGACCTAGTGCATCAGTTTTCCATGGAAAACACCTGTGGCCCATCTGGAACTGGGGTTCCTTGTTTGCGACGTTGGAATTTCTTTGTTGATTGATTCCAAGTGTAATACTTGGGCATTTCAACGTACATCAGCGTCGCTGCGAATGGATCTGCTTCACACATTGCAAAGAAGCTAGTCAATGTTGTCGATGGTGGTCTCTCAGCTCGTTGTGCCGCATTAGCCTCAGTGAAGTAAACTCTTCATTTTCTCCATTTCTTTCTCTTCTTTTCTCTCTTCTCCATTTTCCAAATGCACTGCTAACCTTTCCAACGAATGCAAAACCGTGGAAATCGGTTCGTGCGTTCTGGAGTTACACAAAACGAAGCCATCTGGTGGCGAAACGGAGTTCGCCGGGTTTGCGAAAAGATTAAGATTAAGATTTTCCCGCTTTTCTGTTGACATTTTTGCTATAAACCTCACGGAGCCCGAGACCTTTCCAACGAATGCAAAACCGTGGAAATCGGTTCGTGCGTTCTGGAGTTATAGCGTCAGGAAGGAAAACCCGACTTATTTTTATATAGTACTTTGCTATAAACCTCACGGAGCCCGAGACCTTTGCAACGAATGCAAAACCGTGGAAATCGGTTCGTGCGTTCTGGAGTTATAGCGTCAGGAAGGAAAACCCAACTTATTTTTATATAGTAAAAAAAAAAAAAAAAAAAAGAAGATATAATATGTCTATGAAAATAGACAAAGCAGTGCCGAAAAAGAATATATTGTTATTAGAAGATATTGTGGAAACCACCCACTCCCAGATAGCTGAAGCCATGTTCCAAAAATGGTCTAGTTCACCTGAATAAGGATAAAGGAGATGATGGCAATACAAACTTCGCTAGCTAGACTTTCCGATTCAGAATCATGATCAAATAAATATAAATAATTGACAACATCACATACTACATTGCTCTGATCCTATGGTAAAATAAAAAATAAGTAGCTTTTTAGGGTTTCGCACCCAAAGGGTATAAAACGGGACCCTATTACTAAAGCTCCGCTGTCCATCTGTGCAGGCTGTATCTCATGAACCGTGATAGTAAGAGAGTTGAAATTTTTACAGATGATGTATTTAGAATAGAATAGAATACAACAAAAAAAACTGAAAAACAGAATACAATAAATATTTAAGGGGGCTCCCATACAACAAACGTGTTTTGTTTTGCTTTTTTTATAGATAATGGTACGGAACCTTTCGTGCGCGAGTCCAACTCGCACTTGGCCGGTTTTTAAGCACTTGTGATAACACAATAATAGGAAATCAGAAACACAACACCCAATACATCAAACATAATGATGATGAAAGATTTAGTGCTACAAAGAGGGTAGTCGAAGAGAAGCTGGTCTAAATATAATTGACAAATTACATGTAATGAAGAACACAGGGTTGTATGATTATTATGCTTTTTCCTGTTACTAAATAACTGACTTTTACAAAATCGTAAGATGAAAATAACCTCCACAATTCAATATCAGGTGACAGTCGACGCCTAAACATACAAGATGACTTTGCAAAGTGATAAATCTTTGGCAATAGGTAGGTAATTTAAAAAATTCTTACGCACTATAATATAGGGTTTCGTAAACTTATAAGGGACTGAAGTAGTAGGAGCCCTAAGTGATGAATTTAATTTACAAACTGGAAGGAGTGAGCGCTACCAAAACATTATCTAAACAAAAATATCTTAGGTTAAGAACAGAAGGACAACATAACATATTGCTTTGATCCTAACTATAGTAGCTAAAGCACTTCTTATTTATGGAAATTACAATCAACGTCAGTACCACAGCCTGCAGATCCGATATAATGCAGAAAAGCTTACATGAACTGAACGGGAATCGAACCCGGGACCTTAGAGATGGCAACACTGGATTTGACCGGAAGAAGTCGATTTTATAAAGCCATGCTTGAATAAATTATTTGTAGGTAAACTGCTTAGCTTAAGTTGTTTAATGGGTTACTTGTTAGGAAAATAAATACTGGAATAAAAGTAGGTACTTTATTTACAAATAAGAATTTTTGTACCGACGGACAGACGAACTGGACAAAGTTCTATGTGATTAATATGAGAGTAATTAAGAGTAACATACAACTTTACAAACAAAACTGTAGTCAAAAGGGCTAAGTGGCTGCTCAGGGTTCTCTGTTGTAAAAGATGTTTTTTTGTAGCACACGCTACGGAGTAAGAGTATATGAACAAGTATTTTAAAAGTGCACCGTTCACAAAATGCAATATGCTTCGAAATATTATTTTTAAAAAAAACAAGAATATGCCCTGAAATAATAACTATTTTATTAAGGGCCTGTTTCACAATCCCTAAGTAAAGTTCTAAGTAAGCTAATCTGTTCAGTAAAAAGTAGGGATGTTGTCATATTTTGGAAAAGCATTCAAAAGCACACGGACACTTTTACTTGCTTTTGAATGCTTTTCCAAAATATGACAACATCCCTACTCTTTACTGAACAGATTAGCTTACTTAGAACATTACTCAGCGATTGTGAAACAGGGCCAAAGTCTTTTGTTTTTCTTTGTTGTGTATTTTAGTTAATTTTATTTGCAACATAAATTATAACACATACTTATCATTGAGCAAGAAACATTTTGTATTCTATATACTATTTGTTATTGAAAAAACCAACAGCGTAACATGCAATCCTACATAAATATAATATGGTTTTAGTTTTACGTAGTATTATTCTTTCTCTATGGTTTTAGTAAGGCAGCGATGTGTGAGTATAAAGTTGAAAGCCCAAATTTTAATAAAATATTACGCTATTGCCTTCAAATTTACTTCCTACGCATAAATAGGATGCATAGGCAATTTGCAGTAAGTAGATTTATTAACGAATTTTCTAGAACCAAAAATTTCACCTTGTTTAAATCAGTTTTTCAACAAGATTTTTAGACTATTTTCATGATTTCTGTTAACGAGTTTTAAGTTTAATTAAAACAAGTTTGTTAGCTCAGTTTTAGAATGGAAAGTTTTGGGTGTGATGCCGTGCTAAGTAATAATGCTCTTAAGTTCTTAACAAATATTGGTAGGTTTAACTCCTGTATTTATAGATGACGAAGTAAAAAAAATATATTTTAACAATAGGAAATTGTTCTCACTTATGAAGTTGTTTATGAGCTGAAGAATACTGCGTTTAAATGCTTATTTTTACAGGCTAAAAACAAAAAAAAACTCGTCTGGACTTAGAAAGGTGTGGTACATAGGTAGGTATAAGTATTCCTATCCGGGGTAGGTAAGTGATCACGTTCACAGACAATAATGACGAAAGAAAATCATTTCCAATCATATGTAACAGCTGACATGCAAACGATGCGTATTATGGTCATGCGATATATTAGTGATCATTTTCTCTAGATTAATGAGTGGTTCCACGAATAAGACTTTCAATTATGATCTTTTCGGCAACCTTTTGACGACCGTCTGGTTTAGTGGTTCGCGCTCCGGACTACAATGCCTGGCGGTTGCGGGTTCGAATCCCGCAAGGGGCAAATGTTAGTGTGATGAACACGAGCATTTGTACCTAAGTCGTGGATCTTTATAAACGTATTTAAGTATGTTTATCCGTTATCCTAGTCGCCATAATACAAGCTTTGCTTAGTTTGGGTCTAGATAATTGGTGTGATTGTGGATACAATTTATTTATTATTTATTTATTTATTTTAGCAGGCAAGGGCCACATTGCGGTAAAATGACTAGAACAGAAACTGCAAGCGAGGTCAATGTTCATTCGTAATGTTGGATGATTATATAATAGACGACACCGCAAATCGAGCTTATATAACTTTATCGTAGTAGGTATTCATATATTTAGCATATATCTTTATCATTTCCTATATCGTTTCTATACTAACCCTATTGATAATTAACGAAAAATAAAAAGCATTCAACGATAAATAAATGTACTTACAAACTAACTTTTTTTGGCGTGAACTGACTTTTATGGGACTATTTCTACTGTTTACATATACTTCTGAAGTTTTTCTTGCGATATGATTGTTGGTCCTGTAGCAAAAATAATTGTGTAAAAGCAGTTGTATCACCCACTAAACGGAGGTTTAAATCTGACAAAAAATTATGTGTTGTAAATCGCAGGTAAAAATTTGTACTTGATAAGTCGCCCTTATGAAACTCATGCTTAATACCGCAGTAGTCACCGATAAAAACAATGATCGACGTATCTTAGCATATCTCGAAGTATCCCGACGTTATCATGGTGCTAAGATACGATGATCTCGATAAAATTGAAAATCTTTCATGGTCCCGAGTTACTTTTGTGGCTGATCGCATATTGACGAGGACTAACGATTGCGGTCAAAATGAACAGTAAGTAGTATTTTTTGGATTTTTGTACAAAATAATATGGGTTTATTAGATATTTAGGTATTACCAGGTACTGCCTTCTAGCATAACGTAATACTATATAAACTATTTTAATCAGTGATCAAGAGCTAATTAATTAATATAAAATTACGTAGGTTTTTAATTAAATTTAAATTAAATTAACAAATAAAAATGCGTCAGAATAAACATCCTTGTGTTAAGTACTAGGTATAAAACGATGGGTTTTACCAGCGACATGTCCCTTTACAGAGCTAATTTAGAAAAAACGTTTTTTAATTTGTCATAAACCAGAAATCAAACCCATGTCTTTATGGCGAATAACAGCGCCACTACTCTACCCTGTGCTTCAAGGTTCCATAATCTACCATCAATTAGTAATAAACTAAATTCTCTAGTTATCATACCAGACTGAAGACGCGTGCTTAGAATCCCATGGACCGCGCACCGTACCAATGTTTCCATTCTGAAAGAACTTAACGCCAAAGAGAGATTATCGTCGACTGTGTAATCACGAATCTCAAGTTCTTTGGGCACATCACTCGCAACAAGGACTCAATGGAACGACTGGTGGTGCAAGGGAAAGTTGAAGGCAAGAGATTACGTGAGCCAACACGATGGACAGACGTTATTAAATCGGTGACGCACTCCAACATCAACGATTGCTCTTGCTCCGCCAAACATCTAGCTACAATGGTGACGCATCACAAAAACTGCGGTGACACAAGAATCAACCGAGACATGACCACGACCACCTCAACGACCACTCTGCCAAGAGTGCACGACTAAGAAGAAGAGAAGAAGAAGTATATTATGGCCACTGATGACAGCTAGACTAACTGAATCCTTTTTTACCTGTCCATGAGTAGACACAATAGTTTTCCAAAACCTAATCGCGGCTGGGTTTAAATCCCACAGGGGGCGGGGGTGTATATATTTTATTTTCTTAATATTTATTAATATGGTCGCTAAGGTAAATTTGAATTTCAAGTTTTCATAAAGTTAATTAACTTTGGCCAACTTTTTTTTAAACGTGGACTTCTACAAAATAGTAAAAAATAGCATTTTGTTTTTTATGTTAAGCAGGTGGCATGTACTGCAACTGTACATTCCAATATGTTTTATCAATGACTATCAATATCATCTTTACACTTGTTGATTACGACATTGATCATGCGACCTTGAAGTTATCTAACATCAAAAAGATTCAAACTACGCAAAACATACCAATATTATTATTTAAAAATTTACAAGTAAACAAGGGTTTTAAATTAATACTACCTACCTTTACCTACTGTACTGATTACAAAACTTAACAAATACTCCAATAACAATAGTTTTAAGTTCATCAAGCGAGCTAGAAGTCTTTCTACACTACGTAGTACGTGGTCTCCACTAGCTAGCGAACCCATTCCATAACCTTTCATCGATTCTGCACAGATGTAACCGGTACAATTTAACTCTACATGTTTGGACCTTGTCAATTATTGTCCTCTCCCTTTTGAAACAAAGAAAAACTTTTATCTAATTTCAACTCCTTTGTTCCAGCTGCGCTAACGTTGCTGTTGTGCGTGGCTGCCCTAGCACCCGCCTCCGGCCTCTCAATCGGATTGAGACAAGACCCGGAGACGCTATGCAGGGGACAAGAGAACTTCCTGCGCATCGCCAGCGTCCACAGCTGCTTCCAATACTTCCAGTGCTACTCTGGACGCTCATACCTCATGGAGTGTCCCCAAGACACGTGGTTCAACGAGGAAGAACAGGTAGGAGTCACTTCTACTACAAAACACAAAAATGAGAGCGCAACCTCGCCTCGTGTTATGATAGTCTGGTGATATTTCTCCGCGTCTCTATGCGTATCCATCTATATATCAACATTTTCTTTTAATAGTTTCTGTTTTTTTTTCGGATGCATCTTCTTTATGGAGTGTCTTTGGCACTCCTGCTTTAATTAAGATAAAATTTGAACATAGTGTCTTGTTTAAGCTTAGGTTACTTTGTTAGATCTCGAGTTTTGTGTAAAAAAATTTTTGCGACACTCACTGAAATTAAAATGAATCCAAAATCAATAAAAAAATGATTCCTTAAATCTTACATTTTCAGGTGTGCGATTGGTCAGATCCTCCAGCAGGTTGCCAAGTTGAAGAACCAGAGTCAGAACCCGAACAAGAGGCAGAACCCGAACCAGAACCTGAGTCAGAGCTAGAACCCGAAACCGAGCCAGAAGCAGAATCCGAAGCCGAGCCAGAAGGAGAACCCGAAACCGAGCCAGAAGCAGATCCCGAAGCCGAGCCAGAAGCAGATTCCGAAGCCGAGCCAGAAACAGGATCCGAGACAGAGTCAGAGCCAGAACCCGAATCCGAGCCAGGAACAGGATCCGAGGCAGAGTCAGAGCCAGAAGAAACCAACGAAGGATCTGGAGATGACGTAACTGAGGATGGGGATGAGGACGCTATCGTCAGACTTCTTAAGACAAGAATGGCCAAACTACTAAGACAGAAAGAAGTAGAGGAGAGCAATGACGATGAAAGTGAAAATGCTGAAGTTGAAAAAGTCAAAGCTGTTAAGAAAATGTTTAAACAAGAAGAATTGGAAGAGGAACAGATAGAAGAGGTCAGCGAAACCAAGCTAAAAAAGCTATTAAAACAAGAAGAAATTGAAGGCGATGAGACAGAAAATGAGGAGGCTAATGAAGATAATGTCCAAGCCGTTGAAAACGAAGACGATGGTCAGGACAATGAAAACGAGCCTACTAACGAAGACAATGACAACGAGCCATCTGGTGAAGGCAACGAAGATACTGGTGAAGACAATACAAATTCTATCGAAGTAAGGAGCCAAGAGGAGGTCGAAGATAATGGTGAAGGCAATGAAGAAACCCCTGAAGATGGCGAGGAATCGGCTGAAACTGATTTCAAAGATGACAGTGAGATTCCTGGCAAGATAAAACAAGAGGAAAGCGAAGCTAATGACGATGAAGAAACAGAAGGTGATGCCGAGGAAGAAACAGAAGGTGATGCCGAGGAAGAAACAGAAGGTGATGCTGAGGAGGACAGTGGCGTAGAGGAAATAGTTCCTGCCAGAAAACTGAAACAAATTGAGACTGATGGTGATAATGAGGTTGATGATAGTGAGGTTGATGATAATGAGGATGATGGTAATGATGACGACGACGTGGAAGACAACGATGACTTTGTAGAAGCTGTCCCATACAAAAAAAGTCAGGAATCAAATAAGGGAAATTATGAAGACGAAAATAACGTAGACTCGGCAGAGAATTTAGGCAAGGTGAAAAAGTTCTTCAAAAGGCTCTTTAGAGTAGCAGCTGCTTAGACGCTGACGCATTCGAATTTATTCCTTAGGGAATGGTTTTTGTAATGCAGTAGGAGTAGTACCTAGTTTAGTTATTTATATTAGTTTAAGTAATTAGGATCACTTTGTGCAATTTTGTAAATAAGAATGAATGAATCGTGTGTCTTGTTGTTTTAGTTTGCCATTTCGTTTTATCATTACACATGCCAATATAAGACAGTAGAACTTATTGAGTGGTGCAGCGTAAAAAGGAAAAACGAATCGGTTAGCTTCATTTTGTAGTTTCCAGCAGCCTCTGAACAAGTAATCGCAAGAACCAAGAAAACTTTGGAGTGTACAGACTGACATACATGACTACTCGTACGTATAAGTACAAAAAAAATACTACCGCGCTTCCAAAAAAATATCTAAAAATTTTTACTTTATCCTACTAAGCAGAGCATTCGATTCAATTATAAAAGCATAGTAAGTAGGTAGCTTTTAGGGAGTAAAAGGGAGACGCAGGCGAAGCCGGGAGGCTTCGCCTGCGTCAGATTTAGTTTTTTGGTATAGAAGGTAGCCTAGTCCATCCATAATGTTCACAATAAACAGTAGTTCAATCATTACTGAATATGGAAAATAATTTTAAATTGAGCGGTAAAATTAAATATCAGGAGAATAGAGTCGCGTGACAGGTCGACTATTCCTACTTTAGCTAATCCGCTACTTTCCATAATTCGACACTTTAGTTCATTCGCTACTATCCTTGATTCGACAAATCTTGGATTTGACGCATGTCTTATTGGACACCTTCCTATTTTATTACAAGTTTTTATTTAGTTTCACCTGTCCCGTTGTCTGTAATCAAATTACAAGCTTTTATTTTTAGTTTCACCTGTCCCGTTGTCTGTAATCAAATCTTGCAAGTTAAATTCGATCCACTTTCCGGTTACCGATTGAGCTAAAATTTTGCATGCATGTGTAAACCGCGTGACAATGCAATATTATGATGAAATGGTGGTGATCTGATGATGGAGCTGGAAGGTGGCCATAGGAACTTCACAATGAAACGAAACAACCTTATCGAGTTTGGGCTCGTTTGAATCGTCTTGCAGAGTAGTTTGTCTTTCAATGGTAACCAGGGTCTGATCTGATGATGGAGCTGGAAGGTGGTCATAGGAACTCAGTAAAGAAACGACGCAATCCCATCGAGTCTCAGTTTGTTTGATTCGTCTTGACGAGTACTTTGGTGCTAGATGGTAACCAAGGTCTGATGATGGACCTGGAACATGGCCATAGGAATTCCGCAATTAAACGACGCAACCCCATCGAGTTTGGGCTCGTTTAATTCGTCTTGACGAGTACTTTTATAATAGATGGTAACCAGGGTGTTATGATGGAGCTGAAACGTGGCCATAGGAACTCCGCAATTCAACGACGCAACCCCATCGAGTTTGGGCTCGTTTAATTCGTCTTGACGAATACTTTGATAATATATGGTCACCAGGGTCTGATGATGGAGCTGAAACGTGGCCATAGAAACTCCGTAATTAAAAGACGCAACCCCATCGAATTTGGGCTCGTTTAATTCGTCTTGACGAGTACTCTGATACTATATGGTAACCAGGGTCTCATGATAAAGCTAGAAGGTGGCCATAGGAACTCCGTAATTAAACGACGCAACCCCATCGAGTATGAGCTCGTTTAATTCGTCTTGACGAGTACTTTGTGTTAAGATGGTTACCAGGGTCTGATATGATGATGGAGCTGGAAGGTGGTCATAGGAACTCAGTTAAGAAACGACGCAATCCCATCGAGTCTAAGCTTGTTTGATTCGTCTTGACGAGTACTTTGGTGCTAGATGGTAACCAGGGCCTGATAATGGAGCTGTAACATGGCCATAGGAACTCCGAAATAACAACGCAACCCAATCGAGCTTGCGCTCGTTAATTCATCTTGACGAGTAGTTTGATAATACATGGTAACCAGGGTCTATTGATGGAGCTGGAACGTGGCCATAGGAACTCCGTAATTAAACGACGTAACCCCATCGAGTTTGGGCTCGTTTGATTCGTCTTGACGAGTACTTTGATAATATATGGTAACCAGGGTCTGATGATGGAGCTGCAACGGGGCCATAGGAACTCCGTAATTAACCCATCGAGTTTGGGCTCGTTTGATTTGTCTTTACGAGTACTTTGACAATAGATGGTAACCAAGGTCTGATGATGGAGCTGAAACGTGGCCATAGGAACTCCGTAATTAACTCATCGAGTTTGGGCTCGTTTGATTTGTCTTGACGAGTACTTTGACAATAGATGGTAACCAGAGTCTGATGATGGAGCTGAAACGTGGCCATAGAAACTCCGTAATTAAAAGACGCAACCCCATCGAGTTTGGGTTTGGGCTCGTTTGATTTGTCTTGACGAGTATTTTGGTTTGCGTGAATATGCATCTCCAAAAAATTTGGGGAAAAAGTTCGTTCCGTTTGTTATGAATGTAATTATTTCTGACTGATTAGATGGATGACCCAATGCCAAAGTGAGCACGTGCCGAGGGCTGAATGGTATGA
Organism: Anania fuscalis; assembly: GCA_950371115.1. NCBI lineage: Eukaryota > Metazoa > Arthropoda > Insecta > Lepidoptera > Crambidae > Anania > Anania fuscalis. Next base: position 5,294,249 of record OX493333.1, on the reverse strand, counting down.
GGGTGTATAAACATTTCATATCGCTAACGTTGCGCCTCAAGTTATTACATAACTAATTTAAACATTATTTTACCTTACTACAAACATATAAACATGAGATATTTAAATATAAATAAAATACATATAAACTTAAAGTGCCAAGCTTTATTTTTTTTTAGTTTCACTAGTCCCGTTGTCTGTAATCAAATCTTGCAAGTTAAATTTGATCCACTTCCCGGTTTCTGATTGAGCTGAAATTTTGCATGCATGTATCTCGAATGACAATGCAATATTGATTGTTATAAATGTGGATTACGTCTGATTGATTAGATGCCAAGGTGAGCACGTGCCAAGGGCTAAATGGTATGAGGGTGTAAAAACATTTCATATCGCTAACGTTGCGTCTCAGGGTACCAGGGCGAACCCTGTTGTACTGAAGCCCTTATACAATGGACCCCTTGGGGGATGGACCGTTTTTGTCATATACTCGTGGGAACAACATGAATAAAAAATCTCGAATTAAAATACTAAAAAGTAAAAATAAAGTAAAGAAAAAAAACGTTTTTAAAAACAAGCTTTTATTATTTGTTAATAAAATAAACTAAAAAGTTAAAAATAAATTTATCTGATGAGAAAAATACCATTATATAGGTAGCATTTAAAAAAAATAAAAGCGTGTTACAATTGTGATTGCAGAAGAAAAATAATGGTGTATAACCTAAATGATCTTAGTGTTCCATCAAAATGTAACACGCTTATATTTTTTTTAATGCTACCTATATAATGGTATTTTTCTCATCAGATAAATTTATTTTTAACTTTTTAGTTCATTTTATTAACAAATAATAAAAGCTTGTTTTTAAAAAAGTTTTTTTTCTTTATTTTTGAAACTTAGGTATAGGTACGTTCAAATAAGGTTTGTAAATGCAACACTTATCTTATTTCGAATGGATTCATGTGATGTCACAGGCACATAACATGCGTGCTGTGCGATTTTTGCAGTGTAAATGAAAAGCAGCTTCGACCAATTTAGCGATTTATTACATTATTATACAAAATAAATCTCAAATACAATAATAATCATAGGTATAAGTAACACAACCAAAGCAAAACATTATACATTGAATTTGAGAGTTACTATAACGCCGCAGGCACTGTGTTTTCTGCCGTAAATGCATCTTACTCGATTACGAAACGTTATTGTAAAGTTAACTAGTGTATGACTCTGGTACCCACTCGTTGGCAGTAACACCAAAATACTGGCAATATCTCAGACCCCCCATACTTTTCCGGGTAATTAATGCTAGTTATAAAAAATAAATATCTAAAATTATACAATAACATAGCAACAATGTTAAAATCATAGTCGGCCGCCAAAAGGTTTAGTAATAAAAATGGAAGGGGTTTATAAAAAACTAGACAGGTAAAAACCACAAGCTCGATTTGAACACACAAAAATATTATCAAGATATCTCGAGGGCCTAGTGTGTTTACAAATAATTACTCGAGTATTTGATCAGAACGCAAACCTGGATTTGCATAAGGAAATAAATTTTAAATGAGGTGCCGCTAAGCATCGCCATCGCGAAATCTAATCAAAGTAATGTTTACTTTCGATCATTTTATTAGATGCTATTATTTATATTTCTCACACTTGACCCTCTGAACTATTTCTCAACTACAAAGAGTACAAATTTACTGGCCGACTATACTACGTTTCGTACAGACAGACGAGCGATTAATTCACTTGAGCGCCGCTTTACCAAAACTATACGTATACCACAGTTTATTACTCTGATGCTAAAACGAGATATTTTGATACAAAACAGGCGATTATTATGGTAACACTATCAGCTCGTCTGCGTAAGATTACCATTAATATTAACATCAGTCACTGACGCATAGCAACATAACATTAGGTCAAAAATATGTGGTCAATAATACTACGTCCCGAAGCGAAGCTAACCAAGTATGTAAGGTTAAATATCAAAACATGGTCCACCTAACGCACAGTATAAAAGAGTAGCATAGATTAGATAAGATATGTGATGTTGTAGAACTTCTGTGACAGTCACAATGTTATACAAATACGTCTAATGTTTTAACGCGACACTGGAGGCATCGATATATAAGTTACATAGCTAAGCGATTACATAATATAAAGTTATCACATGTTATTTGTATAGGATCCCAACCGTCACAGATCGATGCAAGCCTACCCTAAAGCGTACATAGTAGAATTGTATGTATACCTAGCGATTTATATAACAGTTAACCACACTTTGACCAAATACATTTGCCCTACAAAAGAATACACGTCCGATATTGTCAAACGATGCGCTAAAAGAGAACAAACGAACCGCAACGTCTTGCGTAACCCATCATTTGATAATATGTCATAAAATCGAAAAATATCACCACGATATACATTGCAATTGTCATATCCATGTCGGCAAGCGCTAGGACAATAAAACGACCATTTATAAAATTAAAAATTATATTAATTACAAATTCATACTAAAAGATGTTATAATAAATTTTTACGAATACAGGAACGTTACAAAATAATAAATAGATTAAAACAACTATGTACAGAGGCGACGCCGGCATGGATGCGACCGGCAGACAATTCCGCGTACAAATCCTTATTCGACTACACTACGCGGTTACGAGTAAATATCACGAGAACGAATACATTACATTCCTTTAGTATAAAACTTCGAATCAATCACTATAGAAATTTAAAGCGTGCTCTTAATATTATGTTGTATCAAATCCATCGTTATGCGGGTAAAAAAGTAGAAATAGCTGCGAGGTCCAGCCGATTGGGCCGCCGGGTCAAAACAGGCCCACGTCTTTCTTCAAGCTGGTCTGTTTCCACGCAGGAAGCGCTGAGAAATCTTCTTTGGTCATGCCGAAAGCCTCCTGCGAGAATAAACGTTACAATTAACTAATGAAGTGACTTGAAAATGTTCATAGAAGTCAAGTGCGTTTGTTTTACAAAGGATTTTACAAACTTTTTTTTAAATAGATATGAGTCATACGATGTATCCTTTCCTTTTCATAATTTTGGTACAGATCTGATAAACTAAACTCTTAAGTCGGTTTTTTTGATAGTCGGTTCTATTAATTACGATAATTGTTTACAATTTAACAATTAAATATCAATGGTATCTAAAATCTGTCAAATGTGGATACTGTGTAACAAAGGGGGGGTTCATATAAATCAAACTGCCTCTTTAGATGTTAGAATTTAGAATAGTTTTAGAAGCAGAAAGTGTGGAATTACGTTGTCAGGAGGAAATTTGAAGGTGATTCGACAATTTACAGGTGTGCAGGTCTTTGTATTTAATTTAATATTGTAGTGTAGTATTCCCTGTCCCAGCAATACAGTTGTCCATTTGACCCTAGCATATCGAGGTGTTAAAAGTTTTCAGCTGTTGTTATAGGTAAAACTTTTAAGAATTCGTGGGGCCCCATGTGGTGTATCTCAACGTACTCGAGTAAGTAGCTGTAGGGCACCGTAAAACCTGGAAGTCATGGGGCGCCAGATAACGTTCTTAGACAAGAGGCGCCTCTGTAAGGGCACCTTTGTAGGACCGTCGCAAGCAGGCGTCAAACGATATAAGCGACGCCCCTGGCAGCAGTTACCTACAGTACCTGGACGTCATGGGGCGCCAGGTGTCGCTGCAGGTGGTGGGGATCCACGTGCTCGGGTAAGGGGCGCCTCTGTAGGGCCGCCTGCGGTAGGGCGGCGTCGCAGTGCTCTCAGTAGCTACAGTAACTGGAAGTCGTGGGGCTCCAGGTGGTGGGGGTCTACGTGCTCGGGTAAGGGGCGCCTGCGATAGGGCGTCGTCGCAGTGCTCTCAATAGCTACAGTACCTGGAAGTCGTGGGGGGCCAGGTGTCGCTCCAGGTGGAGGGAATCTACGTGCTCAGGTAAGGGGCGCCTTTATAGGGCCGCCTGCGGTAGGGCGGCGTCGCAGTGCTCTCAGTAGCTACAGTACCTGGAAGTCGTGGGGCGCCAGGTGTCGCTCCAGGTGGTGGGGGTCTACGTGCTCGGGTAAGGGGCGCCTCTGTAGGGCCGCCTGCGGTAGGGCGGCGTCGCAGTGCTTTCAGTAGCTACAGTAACTGGAAGTCGTGGGGCTCCAGGTGGTGGGGGTCTACGTGCTCGGGTAAGGGGCGCCTGCGATAGGGCGTCGTCGCAGTGCTCTCAATAGCTACAGTACCTGGAAGTCGTGGGGGGCCAGGTGTCGCTCCAGGTGGAGGGAATCTACGTGCTCAGGTAAGGGGCGCCTCTGTAGGGCCGCCTGCGGTAGGGCGGCGTCGCAGTGCTCTCAGTAGCTACAGTACCTGGAAGTCGTGGGGCGCCAGGTGTCGCTCCAGGTGGTGGGGGTCTACGTGCTCGGGTAAGGGGCGCCTGCGATAGGGCGTCGTCGCAGTGCTCTCAATAGCTACAGTACCTGGAAGTCGTGGGGGGCCAGGTGTCGCTCCAGGTGGAGGGAATCTACGTGCTCAGGTAAGGGGCGCCTCTGTAGGGCCGCCTGCGGTAGGGCGGCGTCGCAGTGCTCTCAGTAGCTACAGTACCTGGAAGTCGTGGGGCGCCAGGTGTCGCTCCAGGTGGTGAGGATCTACGTGTTCGGGTAAGGGGCGCCTCTGTAGGGCCGCCAGTGGGAGCACGGCATCGCACGCCGTCAGCCGCGACAGTTCGCACGCGCCCGACAGAATCTCGCCCGCTTTGTACCCGTGCTGCAATGTACAGTGCGCCAAGCGATAGTAACGTGTGCATTTTTACAGTGATTGAAGTTTGGTTAGGAATCGTAAGCCTATCTTAGAATAAGGTTCTAATGGTATCGCTAGAAATGTAGTCTATCGGTTTTTAATTTTAATACAATACGATCTTCCAGCTTCTGATACAAATCGGTCGGTGCCCTGATTCCGTATCTTGCAAAAGCAATGCGATAGCGATAATTTAGCAAAAAAACAAACTATTCTAAGTCAGAGCTGCCCACAGGCGATTTTGACACTAACTATCAATCGGGCGATGATTACGCGATTGATAGATTGATAGATTGATTATTGCTGATTGCAAATTTTTAGGGAATAAGGGTACCGATTTAGTTTGAAGAATCGATTAACCTAACTAGAGCATTTATTAGTAGCTAACATAAATTTATTATGTAGGTAATTAAATTATTGATGAAGGTCTTATAGACTGTCTAAAACAATTTTTTTTAGGCTTGAAAGTCGGTGCATTTGTAAGGAAATAAGGACTACCTAAATTGTATGACTTATAAAGTGTAAAAAATCTTTTTTTTACGGACATCAATCCGTTATGTATCGATTTTATTGTTTGTTAAGTTTACCTTCACCAATTTTATTTACATTGCCTTATAGTTAACATAACATTATCATCACCAGGTAAATAGTTTTTACAATAACAGATATAATTATTTTTGATCCAAGGATCACAAATTTTTAATTGTAAATTAGATAAATATTGGACAACATCACATACATTGCTCTGATCCTAAGGTGCATAGCTAAAGCACTTGTGTTACAGAAATCAGAAACAACGACGGTACCACAACACCCAGACCCGAGACAATATAGAAAAGTTCGTTTTCCACATTGACCCGACCGGGGATCGAACCCGGAACCGCAGAGATGGCGGCGCCATATACAGTCCGGCGTGCTTGCCTCTCGACTACGGAGGTCCTCAATTATATTTCTCAAGAGAAGGAACGGCGTCACTCAAAATAACATCCAGCGAGATCAGAACCTCGCTAAAGTATTATCCTACTCGAGTGGCAAAAGCGGAAAAATACTATAACGTAAGAGTAACTATGCATACACTCGGCCTGTGTTACTTGGCCTGACATACAAAATGCTTGTATCGTAATAAGTCGCATCGCATCGTGTCGCAACTTGCCCGTTTCGGTCACTTAGAGCCTGCACACAATGCAATTATTAGAATCCACGATTGTTGAATTAGCGACTATTTTGGTGCAGCAAAGCTCCGCGTTTTGGCAACTGTAACTTGCAACTCGCGTTTCTGCTACTTTTTGATTGTTTGATATCCAGTAGCGGTTTTAATTTTCAATTTCTGATATTATAAGTCGTAGTTTGTGTATGCTTTAACCTAGGATTACTGGTCAGTCTGAAGGACTATTATGAAAATGTCTAGTTTCTTTTGACGTATAAACATAATAAATTAAAAATGTAATAGTGTCACGACTATTCTGTTATTTATATTATATCAAAGGTTTGAAACAAAACGAAACATTTTGGAATAGGCTTACTCCCCTTGATTTAGAAGCGCTCCATAACAAATTGTCGACCGATAATTCACGTACATATTAGTGTCGTTGGATTTACCAGATTTCCATTCGCTGTTGAGAGTTCTGAATCGCAACCTTGAAACCAATTTTTATACAGTAATGGTTGCTACACACATATTATGGTCGATATTAATCGGCAAATCTGAATATGTGTAGTTGGATGTAATGTTTTAGATGCTTCGGGTCGGCCATTATGTTCGCCAAATACTGGCGGACCGACAATGCAGGCCCGAATATGTATGTAGCAATGTTAATACATTATACAATGTGATATGGCTTCTAACCCGTTACGGCTAAGTGCGTTATCTAATTTTATCGACAAAAGAAATTGGGGTGTCAAACCCTCGCCTTAATAATAGCGGCCATTTTTTTACACTTACTTAGGTAATAGCCAAGGATTCATGTGTCGTAGAAACATAAAAGAAATACCACACGGTAGCGGAAAGAACAGAGTAAATGACAAACAACTTGATTTCTTTTTTGATTTCCTGAGATTTGATCTTTAGGGTTTTGTCGATTAATAAGAAAACATTTCATATTTCCAAAAAAACTAATTTTTTTCTATTTTAGGCAGATTTTTTTTGATCCCAAAGGATTTTACTGTCGATAAAATTTGATATCGAACTTAGCCTTAATGGGTTAGAAGTACCGTCTATATCATATTGTTTATATTTTTAAGCGTCTATTTGTGTACCTTCCCAATCCCCTCCACCATAGACTCCATATCCCCAACTCACCGCAATATTAGCGTCGGCAGCCTCATCGTGCTCGCGCCAGGCATCGAACAGGTCGCTGAAGGCCTGCGGCTCGAGGCCGGCCGCCACGAGGCGCGCGTCCGGGCCGCGCCGCGCCGCGCGCGCGTACGCGTCGCACGTGCGCAGCGCGGCGGCGCGCATGCCCTGCCAGCGCGCCGCGAACGCGCCTACGCCTGGACACGACAATTTAGTATGTTAACAAGTATTTATAAATAATTATGCATTTTGACAGACTTTTGACGTTTTTTCAAAGTGAAAGTAAAATGGTGCAACCCCGGCCTAGTGATACTCTTCTTTCTGTCAATGTACGTACACTACCGGCTTTTGATGTGATGTGGCTTTAAAAACATAATGCAAATGTTGTTTTTGTCTCCTTTGTCTGTTGTGCTTTTGCTTGAGTTTGATTTAAATATTATATATTATTTCTAAATATTTTTTGCGAAAACTGTTTAAGGCATACTTGTAACTAATATTTTTGTCTACATATGTTTTAAGTGCTGTTTGTTTTCCAAAATTTCAAATTTGATATAAAAAGGAGTTTTGTAACGGGGTTAATTGAAGATCATTTAAAAGTTATAGTCTAAGCGAAAATTGCAATCCATAAATATAGCTTACGAATGTTAAAGAAACAAGAATATCTAGAAATTCTTGCTGCATCAAACAAAACATTAAAATTAGGAGACAATGCCGTAGCGACAAATCTGGTGGTTTTGGTGGTCTTTATAGTTTATTCAACACAATATGCATGTGTTACACATTCAAACACTTTGTCTATTCGAAAACAGCATTCCAATCCGTTGCAGAAAGTGGGAAGCGATTATTTTATAGGGACCAACCATATATAAATTACGTTCCAGTAAAAAGAATAAGAATCTCTGGTTCTTGTAACACGTGTTGACCCAACATCCCTTAAAGTGTGACGTAAATATGTATGGCCTCATACTATGTAAAAATATACAGAGCAGCACTGACCCGCGTTCCTCTCCGCCGGCTCCAGCTCCCCGTCCTCCCCTCGCGGCCACCAGCCCTGCCACAGCCACACCGCGATCCCGTCGTCCAGCAGGAAGAGAGCTAGAATAGACATCACATTTACATTATTACTACCATTCATTGATAATTATCATCGTCGTAGAGAGCCAAAGAAAGAAAAGTTTGAAGGACAGTATACGAAATCGTGGGCGGGATATAAAGACTGCAATGAAATCTCTGTTCGGTCCAAAATAAATTTTGGTTCTCTTATACTCACAACGTTTACTATGGGACCTACATCGAAATAAAAAAGCTTTCCGTACTGAGCCGCCGACTATCTGACATATTTTTGTATGGGATGGTGTTTTTTTTTTATTAGGAAGACCAAGGTTTACAATTTTTCAATAATTATACACAAATAACATTTAAAAAACCACTTACAGGTCCACACAGATAAACCCACACTGATTTTAATTTCAATGTTTGTCCCATGGAAAAAGTTATCGTTTCTTTCTAATGTTTTACCTTATTTTATGTTATTAACATAAATTAACATTATAGGTAGTAGGTAGGTAATTATCATTATTATTTTGTTCTTTCATCTCGCTTCAAAATAGAGGATGATCTTGATTCGAGTATATTTTAGTAACAACAATTTACAATAGTATAAATATTTCTTACCCGGTTGCGAAGCCGAATACAACTCCTTTTGTTCAAAAGGGAAGGGTGTCACCAGGTGTTCGTGCCGTAACGGCGACAGCACCTCATTCGCTTCGAACTGCCCCCCGAGATCCGAGAAATGGAAAAGCCGGGGGGTCACATCACCCCCCACTTCTTTACCCCCACCCAGCACAGAGTTATAGTACTGCTTATTAGCCACACCGAGAGCCTCCAACACGTCTTTAGGTTCTTCCCCCTCTTTCACTTCAGTTATCTTGACATCAGAAGCATTCCCCCCGAAAAGATAACCAGATTTTCTTGCAATTAACTTGTTCGCTAACTCTATAGCAATGTTCTTCGTGTGTTTCAGACTACGGGCCCCGTGCCAGATATACAGGCCACCCTTTTCTGTGTCAACTAGAAGTAACGAACCCCGACTGCGTAGTTGTCTCACAGAACACGGCACTTGAAGAAGGTAAGCCTCGTTGGATAAGTTTCCGCGAGTGACGAATAATCGATATCGACTTTTGTCGGTATCTCTTTTGCCTTGGTGGATGATGAGGTTGCCTTGGAAGAGATTCAGGAATGCTGGCGGCTCGTTGCCTTGGGCTACTCTCACTTGGGGACCTTTCTCTCTATCTAACTCTACAGTTAATAACGCGGCAGCACCTTTTTCGTTGGACGATGCATCTTTTCCTTGCCAGCAGAAATACGCGCAACGATCGCGACCAGTTACATTGTGTTTCGAAGGCTTTCCGTTCAATTCTCTGCCTGTAACAGTGATTTGGTATTCCCATCTAATAATATAGCTGTCAGCCGAGAAGAACTCTCCGATTTCTGCATCATTCTCGACTTTCTGAAAGTCGTACTCCTGTATGACCCATTTGCAGACGGACTTAGTTTTAATGTCATAGTGTCTCATGTTCTCTTTATCGAAGTAGTTTGTGCCGCGACCAATGTGGGACCCTTCTAAAATGAGATCTGGGTCCTGGTATTCGTTCGACCACATTTCTTCGGCATCGCAGGGGTTTATTTCGACACTGTTCGATTTATTTTCTGGCGCTTTGACTTTGATGACTCTGGAATAGTCGGGCCAGTCTAGGAATTTCTCTTTGAAGAGTATTGTTTCCATGTGCTGTGTGATTTTGGATAGGATGGCCCATTCGGGTCGGCTTTTTGATGTTTTGACGACGCCGTTCGAATCAGTATCTCGTACTCCTTGGTACATCGCTGCGTTAAGCGGGTTGATGTGACACTCTTCGTAATTGTAGCCTTCGTCGAATAGTTCTTGTGCCAACTGCGCTGCTCTCCTTCGGCTTTCGAGCGGTACGTTTTTCCCGTACCAAATGTACATTTCCGATCCGAAGTCGAAGACAATTATTTTGGATTGGTGGAGCATTGCGATCTTGGGCATCTGTCCCCAGTATTCCTTGATCGGGACTAGTTCGTCGTCCATGACTTCGTAGCACATGTTAGTTTGGACGATGCACGACTCGTAGATTTCGTCTTCGTCCACGTGGCCTAGAACAAAATGAAAAAAGAGATTAGTTTCAAAAGTATTGTTAGCGAGAAGTGGAATGACTGCGAATTATTCTTGCGTTGTCTGTCAGTCAGCATATCACTCCACGATTCTACACGTCTTTAATATTATTCTCTTTTTGTTTCTCTTTATTTTTATGTGTTTTTTTTACTTACATTTACAAATCGGCGACATAGTTGGTATAATGGTGCGGTGATTCGCCCTATCAGTTCTAATTCAGTTCAAAGAAAGCAAAAAGGGCTAGTTTGCTTTGTCTCCAACACTAAACAGGAGGTCTGTGTTAAATGACGACACTGATATTGAGGAACCTAGACCTAAGTGATGATAACATTTCGAAGCTTTAAATTATGATTAAACGCAAAGGGACTCAGGTTTCATCCGGCCGTTAGCAACTAGCGGCTTTCCGCAACCGTGACTATGAGAAAGTTCTACTCGGCGTTAACCAGTTCATAGTAATAACTCAAGAACTTTTCTTCCCTAACAGTTATCAGCTCTATGAGCGAGGTAACCTGCCCTTTACCACTCAGCTTTGCAAATCAAACAGTCATGTTTAACGCACCTGTTTCAATTGGTTTATAGTCCTCAATCCCGTCGGTGACGCCGAGCAGAGACCAGAACTGGTTCCAGTGCTTGTTGGAGTAGTTCTTGGTCTGTTCGTCTATCTTGACGAGGCCGGTGGACTTGCAGCCGAGGTCTTTGGTGTTGTGGATGTGGAGAGCGATGTCGGTGCTGCGGTTTCTTGTTAAAATAAATGAATATTGAAGTTAAAACAACTATAAGACTTCTTCTACGCGATCGTCTTTCGAGTGTCTACGTCGTGGCAGTGTCCAATCAGCGTTAAGTAAATGCCGCTGCCGACACTGATTGGATGCTGCCACGACGTCAACGCTCGAAAGACGTTAGTGGGGGAGGGGCCTAAAACAAACTTCCATTAAAATGTTTATAGTAACCAAACCTGTATAAACAATTATAAAAGGAAGTTTGATAAATATGTGATCCATCTAAACGTTTCGAAAACAATAAATTCACTAGTTGCCATAAAAGAGTTTCACTATACATTTCTTGGCGCTATCAAGATCATCTCGCGGTATCAAACTGTAGTACCGTCATTCGGATTTCAGGTACTTACAACGTTTTATATCGATACGACACATAAAAGTTGGTTCAATCGACTATCAAAATTTGACTATTATAATAAATAAATAAATATTAGATCAAATACATATCATATTAATTACATTGCTCTAATCTTTAGTTAAGTAGCTAAAGCACTTGTGATAGATAAATCAGAAAGAACGACGCTACCGTAACACCCAGACCCGAGAAAATATAGAAAAGTTCATTTTCTACATTGACCCGACCGGGAATCGAAACCAGAACCTTAGAGATGGCAACGCCATAATAATATATAGTCCGGCGTGCTCGCCTCTCGGCTACGGATGTCGTCAAAGACTTTGACAGCTACAAACGACAGTTAAGACAGCCAATTTACAACGCGATTCGGAATCGCAGTAGTTTTGTAAACTGTAGCCTATAACATAAAATGTATGTCAAGTAACGTTCAAACGACTTACCTCTCTATGACGTTGGCGTAGAGTCCAATGTAGAGGAACACATGGTCGGGCGTGGTGAGCACGAAGCAGTCGCCGCGGTTCACGTTCGTGTGCACTGGCTCCACGAGCCTAGTCTACAATGACAAATAAAACTGTTAATAAACAGATATAAAAAAATGTTCATACCATTTAGGGAATCCAATGGCTACGTCAGGCTTTGCGATTGGAGGGGAGTGGTGAGACGGTGTGAAATCGAATATCATAATCAACCGCTGCCAGAAACAAACCGGTTCAATAGTCTACACGTAAAAATCAACATCGAAATCTTTCGCCTCGTTTATGGCAAATGTTTTGAAAGTAATATTGTATAAATTGGCACGCGGTTACTGACGGTAAGTTTGCTAGCAGTACTGTTTTTTGCTGCTACCGGTAACAGAATCGAACCTTAACACTGTGTAGTAGTAGGTGCTGGGGGCTTAGCTTGGACAAGTGGCAATCGCTACGTCGTGAAACAATTTTGATATTCTCATCGCCTGTCATATATATGATTATACAATTCACCACGTTAAATTTGGGACGTGTAAAAGCGCTTAGTTTAATTAAGGCTATTTGCAAAAATAAATTAGTTTTATTGGTTGTTGCAATACGGACTGACAACAGTCTCATACATTTATTTTTTACATTATTATTGGACTTCGATATAGATTTCAAATTGTTACATTGGCTACGGGCTTTGGCTTGCAGCAGCATTCTGGGCTTGTTTCGTGGCTAGCTCAATAGTGTTCTTATCGCTAGCGGTTCAGTTCCCAGCAGTGGGCTATATGCTAGAGATGTTAGTATGAAGCTGTAGGTATAGTGCTGACCTGAACGCGCCTCCTGCCCTTGACCTGCATCAGCATGGTGAGCTTGGTCCCGTTCGCTGGGACGCAGGTCTGCGATGCGCTGCGAAGCGCTACGTTCGAGAAGTCTTCTTTGGTCGCGAGGGCTGCTAGCGCTTCGGCCGCTAAGCCGCAGTTCGCCGTCACTATAAATTATAATTAAAATATTAAAGAAATATAAAAATATTTATTTGACACACACATACATACACAGAATAAAAAAGAGATACTTATGATTAAAAAAGAAATGTGTCAAAAAGGCCCGCGCTAAATATTTATCGTGACAGACAGGGACATATCACGACGCTGATTTTCAGCATGGGACCCTAACGTTAGGGGTACAAAAGAACGGCACTAGTACACAGGAAAAGAAGAAGAAACTAACAGCATAACAAACAAATAACAATATTGAAAGTAGATGAAACAATAATATTAATAATAGTAACAGAGAGAAAAACGACACAATACATAATTATCTAAATAGATGACACAAATAGAATTTTCATTTTTTGCCAGTCTAACGAAGAATCAGCCCTGGTGAGCCAAAAACGAATAAATAGATAGTTTTCACTTTAAAAGTTTTGATCTCTTCAACGAATCGACTCAGTCTAAATACAAAGGTTTTCCGTAGTTTGAAATTGACAACAAGTGCTGCACCGCTCCTTAAAGCTGCATGGCGAGATGCGATAGTGAGATGGCTCGTATTATTGTCCTTCTGCCCGTCAACGTTCGTGGCGGTAAGAACGAGCATCGGATTTTGTACGTCATATACATATTATGAGATAAACGCAGAGAACAACTCAAACTATAGTTGACATTTAAGTGTTTTAATATCCACCTCCTGGCTCTTGGTATCAAATTATTGTTTTGTTTGTCACCCGAATGTCATATAATTACAATGTTTAAACCGATCTGACAGTTAAAAGTATAATAAAAACGACTTCCATGATTTGATTAAAAAGTTAGTTAGATACATATACAAGTTGGTCTTGCTGGTCGATTGGTTTAGCAATAAGCATCGCATTTGCCAGATATTTTAAGTAATAATACTTAACAAACATCATGACACTACCAATCAATTGCCATATTTTTATGGGCTATCAAAACGCGATATACCTCTTAAGCATTTTGTTTACAATTACGTCGTTATGACGTCTCTGCGTGAGTTGCCTAACTTTGGTAAACCCAAAGCTATATTTAAAAAAAAACACACACCTTTCTCCTTGATGAGTTGGTCACGGATAGTGGAGGGTGGAGCGACGTATTCCTCCCTGAGATCTGTTCGTGCCGCGAGGGCTCGGAGAGGGTTGCGGGAGGCCACGTGTCGCCTCTCGCGTTTGGCTCGCCGCGCCCACTCGCTTGCCAATCTGTAGGGGGGGAGAAAAATATGAATGAAATGACAAAATCCACTTAGTCTAGTTCATAACATCGAAACTTGAGAGAAGACATACTGCTTGACGTTTACAAAATTTTCTTTAAAATAAAATCGTGGTTACACAAATAAACTTTTTAATAAACAACTCCATCTCGAAACAAACTTGTTTGTGCATCGATGAATCACATGCATTTTGTATTATCGATAGTCCAGTAATTCGCGCGTGCATCCCTGTTACAAAATTGATTTATGGCACCGAATGCTACGAGTCTTTGTGTTTAGTATAAAAAGGGTTGTAGATAATAACTACTGAATTCTACTCGTGCAAAGTCGGGGTAGTTAGTGTTCAATAAAATGGTCATTAACTTACAACTGCCTAGAGCCACTATCAATGGCGTCGAGATCCACATCGGCTCCGATATCGTTGCTTCTCTCCTGCTGCTGTAGCGGCGCGAAGAAAGCGTGGAAGGTCTCGTCATCCGCCCGTGGAACCCGCACAGGACATCCGGTTTTCTCCGCGCCGGGGGATACTTCGTCATCTGTAAGAAATGTCGTTGATTAATAAATAAATAAATATTGGACTACATCACATACATTGCTCTGATCCTAAGGTAAGTAAGCTAAAGTACTGGACTTGAGAAACAGCGTCGTGCTACAACACCCAGACCCGAGACAATATAGAAAAGTTCGTTTTCATATTGACCCAACCGGGAATTGAGCCGGGGAGATTAGAGATGGTGACGCTAAGTCCGGCATACTCGCCACTCACCATGGTCGTCTAAATGATGACAAATGAAATAACAATAATTCGATTTTCTAAAGCGAAAAGAGACGTAGGAGGTTTTCACTCGATACGATGCGGTGTGGCCGGCCTTAATCATCATTTTGGCCGTATGACGTCCATTGCTGAACATTGCTTATGTTCAGCATTCTACGTAGACTCCCACTACCCCATGGAAATCCAGACATCTCCAGGTTGGAAGCGCCTGCATCCAGCGGTTTTTGACCGCAACCTTTACCAGGTCGTCTGTCGGTTTGTGGATAGACTTCCTACGCTGCGCTCGCCGATGCGTGGCCTCTATTCCAGAACCTTGCACAAGTCACGTAGTAAAATAAAGCGCTGTTAGTAGATAAAGTACTCACTCTCTTCAAGCCTAGAGCTGATGCTCTCGCTCACGGAGTGGCTCCGCTTGAACGATTCTCGGTCGGGTCTCGTCTGCTCTTTCGGCTTCTCAGCGCTGGCAGCGCTGACCACCGCGCACGACGCTGACCGGAGTGGCCCAGACGCGAAGCCGTTCGTTGGTGATAATGGCTGCTTTCGAGATCTGTGAACAAATGATTTATTAGCCTCTACATATAATCATTTTAACCATAGGACGGGTTAAGCGTAGTGGCCAGTTAGTCCCGTTCGCAATTTGTTCTATTCGCACTTTTGCTTTGCGATTCGTCCCATTCGCGGTTCGTCCCGTGTATAGGTTGACTCGGATATATTTTAATAACTAAGACATAAAACATTCAGAAAAATCATTTACTTCAGATTATTTTAGGATGTCGAATGGAACATATGCCCCCAATGACTTTGAAATTAGCTCATTGGAAGTGGCCTGCATCCAGCGGATTTCTACAATCTTTACCAGGCCTGTCTTCCTTGTGGACGTCTTTTGCTACGCTTGCTTACTGTTCTGTAGACAAGTTATGTAATGAGTCGCGAAATGTATCAGCGATTTTGATAACGATGCAGGGATTGTACGAATCATTTGTGTATCATAAAGTAAACAACTAAAGCAGAACCAACGATATGGTTTTTATTAAAACAGGATCTGAATAAGCCTTATGGATATGGCTGTATACCTACCCATATCTGTCCTCTAACATCTCACGACTGGCTGTGGTCACCTTGTCGCGCACGAGGCGTCCCTCTACCGTGTAATAGGGACGCATCGCTCTGCGGCACTCGTTTGCGCCATCCCTGTTATCCCACGACTAGTCAACTAGTACCTGAATGTGTTTGGCGCCGGCACTCCAGGCGACGCGACGGCGGCTACAAGTGGCGCCGGGACAGGAGGCGGCGTCAGGGGCGGCGTGGCTATGGTCACCTTGTCGCGCTCGAGGCGTCCCGCTACCGTAAATAGGGACGCGTCGGTTTGAGGTACTCGTTTGCGCCATCCCTGTCGAAATAAATTAAATAAGTTTGCGCCAGACATTGTAATACGAGGTACTTAGAGCCAATAAAGTTCGTGTACTATGAAAAAGTAGGGGAGGTGGGAGTTACAGACGCTGACGGGGATGAGGTGCACTAAGAATTAGCATCAGGTCTTGCAGTGGGGAAGTTAAGCAATTTCCTACTTACTTAAATCGAACTTGCTAACACTTGACTTGTCAATATACAGAGACACGCGAAAGTAATATTAGCTGCATTGCCCTGCAATACCAAGTTCCAAGCTCATGTATTTATGCACAATTATAAAGTCCATAATAATAACTATTTAACATAAATTGATTTCGACCGAGGTATTAACTTTAACATTGCTCATAGACAAATGTAACATTGTAACCTATCAACAGAAAGGTAATAAAGTTATTATTTAACCTTTTCTGACACGTCAACGCAAAGTTGTTAATTACTCAAACTCATTGTGTGCAAATTTAGCTTCACTATAATTCCCGTGTTTGTGGTCAGATGAATCACGTATCAAACTGTTACTCACGCAGTGTCGTTATTGGTACTAAGTATGGGTCAGTTCGTTTTTTGACACGTAGTGCAATATCCTTTTGTTTTCGTGGAAAAATTTAAGTCGTTACCTGCCTAGAAACTAAACGCAATAGACATTGTTTGGGAGCTACCACTCACCACCGCATGGAATTAAAAGTAGCTTATTGGTTGCATGAGACCGCGTAACAATAAAAGCTCATTTTGTTTTTTTTTTTGAGCTGAGAGAGCTGGGATAAACTGAATACTATAGGGCGTAAGATGACCTGGGGGCTTACTACAGTTTCAAATATTACTTGAGACTTGTTTTTACAGAGGTCGAAACGACACTGCTTACGTACAACGCACAGTGGTAGATCACGAAATATTATTTGAAGTTTAAATAAATTAGGCGGTGAAAGTACTCTAACATGAAAACAGCACGGAATCATTAAAGCATTCACATAAAACCACGCGCAGAAGTAAGTGGACAATGTTATTATAGGAAATACCGCAAAAACGGAAAGCCTTGATCTTTGCGCAGTGGCAGCCTTAAGTGCAAAGGCTACACTTATTAACGCAATTATTTCGGCTTGTCTGACCGCAGAGTTGAGGTCGACGTATGATTTAAGCGACATTGTGCCCCATTTCCAAGGGTTTTGTCGACGATTGTCTAAAAACCTGACTACTAAGTTGTCCTGGCACTTATAAGCAGAACTTAATCAAGGGCTGTCAAATCCTGTAAGTGTAGTAAATTAACCATGAACTAGCAACGACTGCTTCTCGTAAAATAGATCTCTTAATCATGGAAGGCGAACGGGTATTTTTGTCATAAAATTTAAACAACCCTGGGTGGGTTCCAGAGGCAGTTAAAAAAATTGAAACAAAATATTCTTTAATATTGAACCTATGAAAATAATGATTTTCAGTGAGCTACATTATGCACTAGTGGAGTATTTGTTTTCATTTATTACAAGGTCTCGGCATCAATAAATGTTCAATGCCAATAAGAACTCATTTCGTTCAATATGCCCATTGTGATGATGCGTAGAGGATGCTGCGGAACGATCACGGACAGTAATAATTTATCTGAGTTATGTCCAGTTTAAGGCAGGCCATGGGCTCTTCGTATTAAAAACAACGCTAAAAATGATTGCGGTGAAATGTGGAACTAAAATAAACTAATGTCGTTTACTTGTCTTGTCTGTAGAGCGAGGCTGGCACTTCTTTACATAAATTTGAAGGCGCCTTAAGCTTCTTCATATTATGAACACAGTACCTTGTTTATTTGTACGATTGCATTAAGTCGAGCGACGAAGTCTTATAATTAAATCAAAACAGTTCATTACCTGAGCCGCTGTTTCGAGCTTGTTCCGCCTGTCTGCTAGGATGTTCTGTCCCAACTCGTTATCTTCTATTTGCACCTTTTTCTTTTCGTCCACAGAAGCATTCAGAGATTCCTGTAACAAAAAAAAAGGACGTGAATACAAAAAAACAAACGAATGTTTGTCTCCTATGATCCGATTGCGATAAAACTTTGCGATCAGGAAAACGCAGTCGCGGGCAATAGCGAGTCATAAGATGGAGTTTTGACTGTTAGCTTGTACGTAAGTTACATAACGCAAAACCTACTGGGCCGACTTTTAACAACAACTATCATATGCTTAGAAACTTAGGACTTGAAAACGATTATCATTTTTTTTCGTCACGACGATGGGAGCCAGAATTATATCGAGATTCACGTGGGCAGAGCCGAGGCAAATGCTTTATTATTAAAATAAAACAGGTTTGTAAAAGGTACATCCATGTATAGGAGCATTAAGTTATTTGCAATGACGCTATGAATTCCATAAAACCTATTGAGTTTTCATAATCATAACTAAACCTTTTTAATGATCAATACATTTTTGATTAGTTATTTTATATATTTGATGGTAAATAACTCAAACTCTAATGTGAAATAAGAAAAAAAGTGATGTTCACTATGCAAATTACTTAAGCCTAACAATGTTTGAATGAAACATTTTGAATAGTTATCAACGAATTGAATGAAACACAGAATTTTTATCAATGACATTATGCTATCATGTGACAGGAAACTGTTTTAAAAATGGCACATTTAAACTTATCAAAACGGGGTTGCAACTCATTGATCCAAATGCTATATTACCAGTATTTGTAAGAATCAAGAATAAAAAAGATCCCTTCAATATTTTAATCTTTAGAAAAATTATTTCTTTTTTAAAAAGTTTTCCATTTAGCTTGTTTTTGAAACATTATAATTTAATGCATTTGTGCATAAAAAGTACTTGTCCAACTGTATCTCTTAAAATGTTTTTCGTGTATCCTTACTGAGAATAAAACAGTAAACTAAAAAGTATAATAATTGTACAGACAATAGCCATTAGTGGTAAAACTTGTAACACAATAATTATAAATGCAGTAGGCATGCACTAAGGACACATGTAAAAGATTACAAAAAACAGTTGTGATTATTTGAGACCATGTTTCTTTAAAACTAATTAGTGATTTTTAGGGTTCCGTATCCAAAGGGTAAAACGGGACCCTATTACTAAGACTCCGCCATCCGCCCGTCTATCTTTCTGACTGTCTGTCACCAGGAGGTATCTCATGAACCGTGATAGTTAGAAACGTTGAAATTTTCACAGATGATGACGCATTCTGTTGCCGCTATAATAACAAATAATAAAAACCATAAAATAAATATTTAAGGGGACTCCCATACAACAAACGTGATTTTTTGCCGTTTTTATAGATAATGGTACGGGACCCTTCGTGCGGGAGTCCGACTCGCACTTGGCCGGTTTTTAAAATAAGAGGTTCAATGGTTTTTTCAATTTGTTAAGTAAGATTTAATTGTTATTTTATTTATAATTAGTATGAAATGACAAGTCCTGTTAACTCTCGCCGATACTTAACAGTACAGATGCAGATTTAAAAAAAAATGTTTTTTTTTGTTACAAAATAAATTCACATTTATTAATTTTATTTAAAAAAACAGAGTATTTATGCTCTATTTTTGAGACTATGGCTATCTTTATGTATATCCTTAAAATTTTCGACACTAATAACTGTTAATTGATTTCAGCATTGATGTTACTTGGTTTTTAAGTTATGTAATTTATTTTTACGAAGAGAAAGAGATAGATGAACTTAAAATAACGTTTAGAGAAGTTGCGAAAAATAATAATGACCGAACGTATCAGTTGATATCATCAAGACAAGAAGACGATTTAATTTCAAGATGAGTAAAATAGTGAGAAATGTCATAGTGAGTCATTTCAATAACTCTTCCGCCATAGGTGTAACATTCTATTGTTACGCAGCCTAGAAGATTTGGTTTACGTTTCTTAGGTGGTATAATAAGCACAACGTAATTAGTATTATGTCATGTGCTGTGCGAATTTAATTAAAATTGTCCGTAATGGTGACATGAAATGGTTATAACAACGATTTGTTAGTGTTATGCGTTACGTGGATGAGAATGTCAATTAAGACCACCTAATATTGTAGGTAAACTTACTTTTTTCTTTTCATTATGAAATTTTAATTTTATTAAATTTTTGATGAAATTCACATACATGTGTAAACAATTTGATTTATAAATCAAATTGTTTTTTTTCTAGCTAAAATTATTTTCTAAACCATTAGCTAGATATGTAGTATCATATTGATCGTTTTCATCAGTATAATTTAAAATTTATATTAAATTTCTTGTCGTCAGTACCTATTTATTATACCTAATGAGATTTGTTTGCAGTACCTAACTAAAATAATATTGACTTGGGTATCGCTTACTAAATAGCACTGTTATCCTCGAAATTACTGCATTTACACATCGAATGTGTAATCGACCGATTAAAAAATAATGCAATATCTAACGGCCCCATTATAGGCAGAATTATCAAGTTTTGAAACATTTTCGATGTAGTCAGATTTATAGTATTCAAGTCACATAATAATGTAAAATTCGTAACTGAAAAGAGAGGAGAGGATTCCCAATTAAGTTTATAACTGGCGTAAAGGACAAATTATCACGTTATAGTTTGTATAAATAAAATAATATCATCCCTCTCGTTATTAAAAAAAAATATATATATAGTTTTGATGAACATCAATAATACCTCAAAAAAAATTGAATTTAGCATGAGATATGAGTAATAAATAACAAAAAGTACATGCCTGTTCACTACGTATCTGACAAGAATAGTCAGAATCCGGGTCGAATTTCTTGAAAACAGGTTTCAGTCCGCCATTGCTGGCATTCTTAGTTTTATTTTTCAGCTCTCCGATGACTGAGCCAAAGTTAAGACCACCTGGAAATCCTGACTGCTTCTGCAGTCGCTTCAACAATGGTTTGTTTTCTTCGACCACTACTGCGTCTTCATTTTTCGTTTCGTTATGGTTATCTTCATCAACAGTAACATCTTTAAGTTGTCGAAATTTATCAGCTATTTTATCAATCGATTCTTGCAACATCAAAGCTTTTTCGCTTATCCCTGGTTTAACTTGATTGTTAATGGGAATTTCTTCTATATCAAAATCTTCAGCTTTCGGTGCATCAGTTTTGTCTAATGATAAATTTTGTATTATTGACTGAATTTTATCATCGCTTAAAATAGTTTTCTCAAGAAACTCTGCAAATCTTTCTTTCGGCGGGCTCTCCCTTTTAGGTGATTCCTTTGTTTTACTGATCTGTTTTTCTTTTTGCAGTTGTAGTATTTGACTCGGAGTGATAACATTGTCGAGCTCGGTAGGTTTAATATAGGGAACAACTGGGATATCTGTGTTAAAACTATCGCTAAAAAGTACTTTCTTGTCAACAGTACTTTTAGGTAGAGGCTCTTTTACAGTTTTATATTCATTCGTATTGAAAACAGCCTTGAATAATTCTTTGGGTGCATTCTCACAACCATTAATTTCCCCGTAAAGCTTGGTTTGTTTTTCAATCAGCTGACTTGGCGTAGTGACTGCCTCTTGTTCAATAGATTTAAGTGATAGTTTATCGAAAATTGGCCCTAAAAGCTCTTTTGTTTGGTTTTTACTTTGTAGAGGCTCTTCTATAATCCTGTGAGTTTTATGTGAGGATAGATTATTATTTATTTTCTCTCCGACGGGTTCGGGTTCTTTCTTTTCAACGTTGTCATGGTTGATGAGATCTTCGGTTGTTTTTTGAATCCTAATTTCCTGAGCTCCGCTATTTTGTATTATAGCAAGTGGCTCTCGTTTGTTAGACAATAGATATTTCCATATTAAGTACAAAAACGCGGCGACGCCGATTATCAATTCGAACATCATTTTGAATTTATAATTCCAATCACATCACTGACTAGAATATGTTGATTTGCGACATGTATGTACGATGCTAGCAATCCTTGGAATCGTTTCGCTCCATTTGTACCGAGGAGCTAATTGAGCAATAAAGTTTTTTGCACTGTTCACAATCACCACATTATGATCGCTGATTGATGAGTAAATGTCTATGAATAAAACATAAGGTGATAATTCACAGCTGAAACCAATACGGCGTAAAAACGAGAGGTCAATGTGAGTTGGTTGTAAACTAGTAATCGCAGCGCTTGACCGCGCCAAGAGAATGACAGACGGATACTGGTTTGATCATTGGCTACTATCATCAGGCAAGTAAACAGGGATGACTCATACGCCAGTCCGATGTTGCGTGTAAACGCAACCGGTGGTGGCTACAGGTGACGCATCTCATGTAACACATTGTCAATATGCGTCTAGACCGGTATCGTCTTCGTACCGGCAACATCGCCAACCTTGAATGTTCCAAGCCCAAATACAACAAATCGACCTTACGAACAATAAACTCAAACAAACCCATAATCAAGACGACAAAAAGAAGTTTAAACACGTGTATCGATGTTTAGAGAACGCTAAAGCGTAGTTCCGTTAATAGAAAATGCGCAATTGATGACAGGTGGTGATTACATTTAGATCGAAATTAAGCACTCAATTTGGTTACGTTTGTTTCAATAACAATTATTACGTTATTACAAAACAATATCAGTTGTTTATATTTAGACACGGAAAATGACAAGGCAAAGAAGTCGGATATAGGTACGGGAAATTTTGTATTTATCGTTTAGTTAGTTAGACCATAACATTATAATATTAATTCTTCTCTGTAAATGAAGTAGGAATGATGTCTAAAGTATTCTAAAAATCAGCAACAGTATTTTAATTGCACATTTTCACAACTCGCGAATGGAAATATTTAAGGAAAATCTAAGTGGTTCGCCTTGCTGCAAGCGGCGACATTCCATTAACGAGCTGATATTACAAGATATTCCGAGATCCGAGTGACGATGCCGAACGCCAAATAAGTCTAGTTGTCCTACCTAATGTGGAAATGGCAAAAAACAGATGACTTGAGTTGAAATCTTTAAATACCATCCAAATAACTAAACAAATATGAGCTAATAGCCCAACGATTGGCATGAATTTCCTTTTGTAAAACCTATAGAAACATTTAGACAGTATTGAAAAACTAGGTTTCTTAGTCTGGATGTGTTCGCTTCGAAGAGATGAAAAATCAAGACTAAAAATATGCTGTACAATATTATAATCTTACAAACTGCGACCAAAGGACTATCTTCACAAACAAAGTACAACACTCATCTACTATACGATAAAAACAAACTACAGATAAAAGATCAGAGACTATAGACTCCGTACAAGTTCGTGATTTACGAGAAGGGCTCAATGTTATGTTTCAAAGACTTATTTACGATCTTGCAGGACCCAGTCAATGCCCAGCCGGGGCGAGCCAATAAACATCAATATAACAGCAACTAGCTTTTGCCCATGGATTCGCGCGCAAAAAGACGTTATGAGTTTTCTGGCACCATTCGAGACTTAGCGCAGCTTTCTAAACCCTTTTCTTAAAAGATTCTTGGTGGTGGATATTCGGTGTACGAGTACTGATTCTAAATAAACCAATACTTTTTGCCTATGTGAAAAATGAAAACTAGCCGATCAAAATTAGCCTTGTCTTATTTTTATGGCGACGACAACGTAATGGTTTTACATGCCTTCTTTATTGCCATATCAGCTGTAATTATGCTATGCTATGCTATAGTAGTTATTATAGTATGGTACGGACAACAGCTCGTCGACCTACCACAAAATGACAAATTTTCTCATTTGAAAATGGTCCCGATATGTCAGGCTTAAAGTTGAAAATCTATTGGAGAATTTTTTACTTTTTGGGTAGGTCGACGTGCTGTTTACTGTACTAGAGTTCTTACAACTTTTTAATAATGGAGTGCGTAAAGTCTTTTTAGCAAGCACAATCTTAATTACTGATTTAGATTATAGAACAAATTCAAACCAATTTTGAAGTACCTATAAAGTCGTCCGTACAGACAAAGTCACATTCGCGTTAACATTATAAGGATGTAGCACGAATCAATCTCAATACATAACACTTGACCATAACTATAAGTAATCTGTAAGTTGACATACAAATTGTCGCACGATGAATACAAATAGCTGGCATTAGAAAACCGGGCTAGTTAAGGCCCTAACAATCTAGTGGGCACTAATTAAGGCTACGAACCAAAGTCGACTTGCAGTAATTGCAACGTGTGAAAGTCAAATCGCAAAGCGTACAATCAAGATCCTTTTACTAATGTTTATTTTTACACAGTAGTACACAGTAGCTGTATGAAACAGTTCATGATAAATCAATTTGCATTCAACAAAAGCTAAGAATTTAATCTAAACAGAACAGTAAATATTATGGAAAAAAGTTAGTATCAAAACAAACGGACCGTAGTGAATTATGTGTAAATGGCGTAACTATGACTATTTTATTGAGTTGGGAGTAATAAAAACTGACCGTATGAATGTTTTACAACATCAAAATTTGTTTAAACCTAAAATAAGACCGAGACCACGGACCAATAATAACACAACGACACACAACACAATAAAGTTTATAAATTTCCGTAAATACCCCCAGAAGGTGATTACAAGGTTGAATGTTACGATAGTTGAGATAAACTGATGATAAGAGGAGATAAAGTAGTTATGCTGCTCCTTTGAAATCGATGAAAAACTAAACAAGAAGTCTGAAAGAAAGCGAGAATCCCTTGTAATAAAAAACAAACAAAGAAAGCAATTTTAGATGTGACAAATTCCGTTTCACAGACCAAAACACTGGCACCGTATCAAAACTTTTGGGGCGAGTTTGGAGAAAGCGATTGTTTTTAAAATGAAGAAAGACGCGTGTGTGCGCGTGCGCGTTTGCCGCGGGCCCGCCAAAACTACTGCGGTGCCCGCCCGTCTCGCCGGCCGCCCGGGTCATTGTCGAACGATATACCTGCGCTTTAGTATGAAATAAGCTAGTAAAGTAACATTAAAGGCTGGCAATGTATCATGATAGGTATTGTGCATCAGATTTATTAGGCAGATATATGGGCAATGTTAGGGACAAATACAGCGTTTTAGTCTGTACATTTTTAATTTCAATAATAATGATTCGGACAATAGAAGTGAGGTCTGAATTTAAAATTTAATTCCAGGTTCGAAAAAATGCAGATGTTTGTCTATATACAACAAAGAGTATGAAATCCCGTAACAAATAAAAATTAAATGATGTATACCTTGTACTTGCGCCAAGATCAGCATGGATGTAATTTAAGTAAACAAACCAAATGCCATGTCTGTTTTAGTCAGAAACAAAAAAAAAACACAATATAACGTTATTCTATTGCGATTTGATCATTAAATGCGCATCTAGTAAATTCGGGCTTGTGATCAGAATTTTCTTATATTTATGCGTCTTTTGCAACAGGACAATGTTACTTGTTCCTTAGTTTATAATGTTACAAGAAGTATAAGTTTTTAACATTATACGTAGGATATTGTTATATTTTACTTTCGACAAGGCCACTATACCCCGAATGCGATTAATTAAAGCAGCCCCTTGAAATGTGAATGTAAACGGTAAATAACGAATGCTCAATTAAAGTAATTTAGTTTTCGGCGGTATTATGAGTGGAGTTGGTAGTAATACTGGTGTATTTTGTTAGGGTTGCCTACCTTTGCTTTGTTGTTACACAAACACATCTCCAGTCGTTTTAAACTGTCTTATAACTTTACGATATTTTTTTAGACGATGACACACACTATTATTAAAAAACCTGTAAATGGAGGTAAGGGATTGAGTTGCTTGCAAGTTGTTCATACTGTATTGTTTCCTAAATAAAGATAACTACTTGATCCTTACTAGTCGATTGTGATTTAAGCTGTTAAATCTGACAGCAGAAGTTGCAGTGATAGAAAAAGTGCCATGCCGCAGTCGCAAATGTGAAACAGTATGCAGTATGCACTATGTTGATGGCTTTTGAATGAAATTGTACACTAAGAGGACCTTGTGGTCAACCGTTTCATACCTATACCAGCCGCAGTGCTAACCACTTGATACACGACGTACCGTACGCTGTAGTACGCGTATCATCGTATCCGTACTCGTGGCAACCCTATACTAGGTAAGTTGATACGGATACGGAAAGTTGAATCACGTGCGAATAAGGCTAATTGTCTTAGCAAAAAATGAATAATATTTTCGGTTTCCATTTCAAACATCGGATTGATGAGTGACAGTAATACAACGCGTATAAATCATAAATCTTGCTGTTTGACATAACACGACATATTATATGCAAACAACGATTCGTTAAGCCGTTTAGTTTATTTACTGCTGACTTAAACGTCAATTAAGTATGTAAATTACACTGGTTAAACAAGATGAGAGATTCTTTATTTATTTAACAATGAATTTAAGCTTTTCGACAGGCCGTGCCGTGTGGTGCCGGCACTTTAAAAGAATTGCACCACCCCTTCTCTTCCTATGGGTGTCGTAAGAGGCGACTACAGGAGAACTGCCATAAGAAGACGGGCAGCAGCGTCTTCTCTCCACCATTGGCCAAACTGCGAACGTCAACCCGCCTGCCAAGCGTGGCGATTATGGCAAAATCCTCCTTTTGGAGAGGCCTGTGTCCAGCAGTGGACTGATATAGGCTGGTGATGTGATGTGATGGTAAGCTTTTGTTTAATTTAACTTTATCATACGATAACTTTACTTTTGATACATTTTATTTCGATAAAGAGACTAGCATTCATTTAAAATTGTATTTTCGTGAAAACTCAGTTTAGACAATACATTGCAGATGCTAAAAATACAAAATAATAAAAAAAAAATTAAGGTACTTTAAAAAACTTGCATATTGTTGTGAACATTCTCATCCAGTAAATCTATTCCAGCAACTTCAGCTAGTAAACTTTGCGGTGGCCAAAATCTAAAATTAGCTCTCTTAGAACTAACGCCAAAATTATGTGGGACACTGTCATAATAGTGTTTGGCGCGATTTGAATGACGACCACGTTAATTATAACTCTGCGATAATGGCCCCGCAGTAAGAGCACATCATAATTAGAATGAGGCTTGGTACTTTTTTAAAGTAGAGGCTTAATGGTTTTTTCAATTGGGATACGATTTAACTGTCCCACTGATTTTAGTTAATGTTATTTTATAGATAGCAGTTTGGGCATAACATTCTAAAGGCACAGAAGCTCAAATACAACACATTTTTGTGGGATCAAATACGAATTCTTAAGAAAAAAGCACTTCAGCATACTGTAACTAGTCAGCAGTTACATTTTGAAGGGGATATCTAGAAATAGTTGTATAATTTGAGCATTAGAATCAGACCTTAGGTTTTATAAATAATCCAATATAGGCTATAGGCTTCAAATGGAAAATTACCACTTTTGTTACCACAAAGTCATACAAACACGGCATTTGAGGTAATACAAAAGGCATGAAATTCGTATGACTCTGATCCTGCAAGCTTATTACATTAGGTTTGCTTAGTAATAACAGTGATATAAAATATACTTTGTTGTTTGAATAAACCATAAATTTCAAGAACTACGTCACCTTGCGTTTATTCTATCTATGTTTTTTATGTTCATAATCAACTGTGAAAAGCGAAATTTTATTATAAAATTAGGAAGATCGTTAACGATTATGCAAATAAAAAGTATTTTAAGAAATGATAAACTTTTATAACATCCATAAACTCATATCAACACACGGAATTCCCACGCTTCATGAATGAAAACTGCACCGATATCAGACTAAATTAAAAAACAATTAACAAAATCGTCGACTGCCATATCTTGAAACGGAAGAAATAAGATACAAAACAAGTTGTAAAAGAGTAAATTTATCCGGCCAACATGTTTACAAAGATACAAACTTGAAAGGGATAAAATGCAACTTGAGAGCCAAGTGCATTTTCGAGTAAGAGCAAAACAATTATTGGCGAAATGCATTTGCGTGTGCGCCGACCAGCAGATATGGTCTTACGTCACGACCACCCTGCGCCAATACGGGAATCGATCGAACCCATGTATCGATTGATTACCGAATATATTAGGTAAACAACATGATAGGTGACTAAGGTGACAGACATCGGGTCAATAAATGTTTGCAGTGTTGATATAAAATGTGTAATACTTATGTAACTTGAAAGTTTGCAGTGTACAAGAACATCTACATAAATATAATAGACAATACAATAATTGCCTTGTCTTATTCTTGCACAAAACCTTTTTGATGTTCTTTGCGTAGATTGCGCTACTGACGAAAAAAGCTTAAAGCACAGCCGTCTTTTTATATTTACTATTATTTTAATTCCAGCTGTGTTAGTGTACTGAGTGTCTGTTTTAAATATGCCCTTTGAACCGTAGGAAAGGAAACAGCCGATTCCTTTCCTACGGTTCAAGCTTACTGCATACAAAATTTTACCTAAATCAGTTTATTGATTTTGATATGAATAAAAGCGTGCCAAGCTGACAGTTACTATCATATTTATAATAGTATTGATATCGATTTAAATGTCTATCGATTGAAGCATAGTACCCATGAACAGGTTTGGCTGGATTACGTTACACTGACCAGCGCATGTCTGGCCCTTGCATTCCTTTGGTATCATATCTAGGGGATTGGCATTGTCGAAGTCTGGCCTTATGAATTAATGCCATTAGTGAGCTAAGTTTGTTGAGCTTGCTTATGTGAAAAGTAAGGCTAAGTTTCATTAAGGTGTGTGTCAGAAGTCACAAAAAAGTTAAATTCGAAAAAGCAACCAATTTACCAGTGGACTTTAGATACGAAAATGGCACAACGATTCCTAAAAGAACCCGTATTGATCTGGAAAGGGGTAAAAAGTGCCTGTTAAAAACATAAGCTTTTACTTTACAGTTTACTTATATTGAATAGGTATTCCTCGATCGTGTTTTGTGTTCCTATTCCAACTTCTTCGTCTTTTAAGTTTTTTTTTTGGTATACAGCATATAGTTTGAGAAAAAACAAAAGATATGAAACAAAACACTGCCAATATAGCGTGGTGAGAGTATGAATGAATCTACGATTATCAGTTGTCAGTTTTGAGATAACAATGCAAAACGCTGAGTGCATTCAACCTTGCGCTTCGGAAGTCCATAAGCCAAGCCAATCATAGTTGACACCTGAGGCGCGACCTCCGCTGACCACTGAGGGTACGAATGAACCCACCCTTATATGGTGCTACTTTGTACTTACTGCGGCCTAGAATGCGAGCCTCGTATGTAAAGTATTCACATTAGTGTATTACTTATGTCGTGTTTAATTGCAAGGAAGTAGTAGCTACTCGTGCTTGGATAGTTGGATGACATGATAAAAGTTAGATAGACATTAATGGGCTTATTACAAAAAAAAATAGGTTATAAGCATGTCTAAAAAATAACCAACCAGTTTAAAATTTTGGCACATCCGACATATCTCGGTAATAAATAATGACCCATATTTCAAATTGGTTGGCTAATCTTTAGACATGGTTTAAACCTAGTCTAACTTTTTTGTAATAAGGCCGTAGGGCTTCATGTTTTCGAGCCAAAAATATACTTTCAGCGATTCAGTTAATTCGGACCACAGGATCACAGCGCAATGAGTGGAAAAATGGGTAAACAGAACATCACGAATATTTTCCCGTGATAAACGACATCAGTTAGTAACCCGGCGCTCCGCTCGAGGCGCCACCCACGCACCTTTAATTTCCGCCGGTAAACATAGATGGCGCTGACGAAAGATCTAATAAAAGCTTGGGAAATCCAATCATACTCTTCGATGAACAAACATGTTAAGCTCAGAGTTTCCAAGTATTGCTACCCGGTGAAACCAGAATCTTTTATTTAAAGATATAAGAAAGAAATTCTAAAAAGTGAAACAGTTACCTTACCTATACAAATAAATTATAATATGTCGACCCATCTGTCCGATTTCATACTCCCTTTTTATTACTGCACTGCATGTAGGTACTACATTGTTTAACCGACAGAGATTGCTTGTTGGCATTAAGAAATGTAACGTTAAACTATTCATAATCAGATTCCATTCTGAAAACCACAGGTAGATAAGACATTCATCTAACTAAACAATGCGTCGCAAAAGGTCACAGGGTTCGACATTTTGTGCTGAAAATAGCTTTGTCATTTGACTTAAAATAGGCTGAACTTTGTAAATGCCTTAGGGGCAAATAACTGCTGACTTAGCGGAACGAACGACCTAGAAACAAAAAATTGCGGAAACCGAAATTCTACCCTGAGCAAGGCTGTAACATATCTAATTAGTTCATTATTTAAATCAAAAACTGATATAATTTAGGACAATCATGTTTACGTTTATCAAAATATGCACTATTATATTTATAACTTCTGAAAACCATACAAAACACTCTGATACCACTAAAGCTAAAAGAAATATACTTCTTACGAAGTAAATATAGGTATTGGTTAATAATATACAAAATCTTTGAGATCTGTGCGAAAACAAATTACCGCCGCAAAAAATATCTGCATCTTGTAATTTTCCCTGATTTCGTAGTCGACTAAGCATAGGAGGTAATTTCCGTCGGATCCCAAGGGTACGAAAAACATTCAGCCCTATTATTGCTTCACATGGCGCCGTTTCCCAGACCAACAAAGTGGAAAATATGGACCGGGGAGCCAAGACGAGTATTCCCGTTTGAGACACAAATTGATCTTTTACGTTTAAGAAAGATTAGAATGAGATCAAGGGATATATGCTCCGTAAAATAGCTTTGAAGCCAACAACATAAGAAAACGTTGATAAAAGTAAAAGCACTCCGAGGTATAAACTCTTAGCTACAAGCATCGTGGCCAATTTAATTTACACAGAAAACATCAGATACCGGATTTTTTCAATTAACTTTGTCCCAAATCAAAGCAAATCAATCTATCAATCCATTTCCATTAAAAGCGAATGTGTCATGTAAGTAGAAAATAAAAGGTTAACGAGGTTAACGTTTGCTTAACAGGAAACTGGACCGTGACCTGCAAACATTGTATCCTCGCAAGCAAACTTAGGTGTGCTGCAGGGGTGAAACCTCGGACCCTTATTACTAAAGGTATAAAATCTAAATTTGCACAAAATCTGGCAGATTTCTACTAAAACGTCGGCACTGTGAAACTAATTTAGAACGAATAGTACGCGAATTCGAACTGTCACATTTGTTCGTACTATGAGGTGTGGTAGGATAATTAAGGTTTACGACCTGGTATTAGCGTGAGTAAATATTTTCTTTAACGATCATCAGAAGTTTGTGTCCAACGGGAATCAAAGTTTTTTGAGCAATGAATTTCTACTTTTAATGTCTTTGTGGCATGAGGGATTCAATGACATTATCCGTAGTAAAATACTTAATTAAAACATAACGACTTGTGTTAAAAACGTAACATATAAAAGTCAACAATTGCCACATGCTTTGTAGTCACGAAAAATCTATACCAATTGCCCTTCGTTAAAATGAGTGATTGGGCACGATATTTTCATTAATTTTATCTAACAGACCTTGACAGATAATGCTTTGGGGGTGTGGTTTGTTATTGTTGTCTCTTTTATCAGCGTTAGGTGTCATTGCATATTCATCGATCCGCCATCTTTTAATTCATAAGGTTGTGTTGCATTATTAAATAATATGTCAGCCAGAAAGAAAAATTTAAAAGAGAGAGTAGTCTGATAAGTTTTGAGCAATTATATCTTGTATTAAATATAATTGCGGATGGTCGAATAATTATCTGCAAACTAAAGCCGCGCCCTTGCTTAGCGTTTATTAAAATTAATTGGAGGCAACGAGGAAATGTCGTGTTTTGCGCAATCAACACGCTTCTATTCTAAATGTACTTACTCTTAGGTTTTAATTATAGCATCGTCGACTCTTTTCAGTTACCATCAGAATTTTGATATATTTCTATCCTCTGCCTAGGAATGTTTTGAGTTGAATTGATTTACTTTCTAATTTACCAGAGTATTATTTTACCCATTATCTTATTAATAACATTCAGTAATTCCCAAACGAAACTTATCATTTCCTAGGTATCTTTAACCGTTGCATCCTACATATTAAGTATACATCTTTTAAACCAATTTACTCTACTTTTATATTTAGCTTCGTTACTGTCCGTCTGCTGAGCAAATGCCTTCTTTAATCTTCTCCACTTTTTCCGGTTGGCTCCCTCCCTCCCTGTCTGATAATAGCCTCAAAAACTAGTTTCTTCAACATGTTCTTTTTAATTTCCCATAAATTTAACTAAGGACACACACTATCCTAAGAGAATATGTTATTAAAAAGTAAAATTTTGTTTGAGATGCTAGCATTACAAACAGCACTCTAAATCTCACGTACTTACTACGTAGTATGTATATTGTCGAGTCCGTCAATATGAATGGTAGTAGTAAGTACTTCGTAGTTTCATGAAATAAATATTTAAACCAAATTTTAAGAATTTTGAATAAATCTTTTAACATTTCGTTCCTTGATGCGATTACGTATATCTTTAATTTATAGGAAATCTAAAAGAACCTGTAGTATATTCTATTTGGTAAGAATGTTTTGTACCACGATTACTATTGATTTGGTGGAGATATCCCCGTCGGAATCATAAACCAGTGACCTTGCCTACTAAATTTATCGATTCGTTATTCTATTGGTGCTTACACAATCATGAGATTCTCGGCAACTTTTGCTCAATTCTTTGAATCTTGTGAACGCCGAAAAAATATCGGTACACAAAACTGTTTACGGCCTTTTCAATACAACCCTATCGTATTACTTAAGTTATTTATGGTGTAACTTTTGATCAGTATAAACATTTATCAACAGATATTTATGATCCTAGTTTAGTTATGTGTGCAGAAATATCTATAGAAGTACATAATTAGACTGTCATCTCACAAAAAAAAACATTTCAGTGTGTTTTGCAATTTCTACGAGTTGGCAATATTGAAATAGTTATTACGTGGGAGAGGGGGGGGGGGAAGCTGATCAATAACATGAATGAAAATATGACGTGTACAGCAGTTAATAATAGTCGTAACTCAAATATCGATTATTACATGACTTGTTTGTCTAAAATAAATCGGTTCATCGCTTTCATTAACTTCAGAGAACGT
Organism: Anania fuscalis; assembly: GCA_950371115.1. NCBI lineage: Eukaryota > Metazoa > Arthropoda > Insecta > Lepidoptera > Crambidae > Anania > Anania fuscalis. The sequence goes on along the minus strand of OX493333.1, from coordinate 5,260,944 downwards.
AACCACGGCTCGATGAAACTGTCACTCTTGACCTTGAATAGATCAAAGAGTCTGAAACCACGCGCGGTCATTGGGGCAAGGTCAGAACGGAGGCTGCAGTGCGGCGAGTAGCTTTCCTCTTCAATGAGTTCTGGCTATAGAAGCTTTATGTGGTAGTAGCTTTAAAGAAATTTAAAAAATGCACTACCACTAATTTTATTATTATTAAAAGTAAGAATGATTTTTTGTAATTATACTTATAGGTGCAGTATTCTTGTTTATTAGATATTCATATTTTCTTATATAAAATGTGGTGTTGTCTTTTTTGATGACGTCAAAATGACATAACCGATTTAAATAAATTGTCGAACCAAGCTTACAGTTATTTAAACTTATACTATATCTATAATTGATTAGGTACTCCTAGATATAGAGGTATTCATATGTAATAGTGAAACAACGTCCGTTACTCCTCTTGCTACTATCTAAACTCGGTGGCTGATACCTCAGCACATATGAGTAAGTTTCTTTTTGGTGTGCGTATTGACTATGACCTTAGAAGCGGGATCTAGTTATTACATTTCGAGCGAATGCAAGTTGTGACTTTCGTTACCCTTGAGACAGGGAATCCTGTTTTTTGATATGTGGCTTCATATCCTTCATAAATGTGCAGGTCCTCACGATAGGTGACTAATAGTGCCAATATTCAACGTTAATCTATACAGGGATTGTGGTCATTAGTTACGCTAGCGATAAGAGACAAGTGCCTCTTGACTGATCAGATCGACGAGCGAGGCAGCTTATCATTACTGCATCCACGGAGGCAATTGTATGTAATACCCATAGAGCATTCTTATGTATATGGAAGATGAAGTTAATGATACCTTATAAAGGGAGAGACCTCACCTGATACGGTGGACGGTACCCACAATTCTTCCCTGTAGGGTAGTGGGATTCACACTAAAGGTGTTAAGTGTTTATACTTTATGAATGACTGTATAAAATATCGACAGTGGAAGACGATAACGAAAGCTCTTCCAAATGAGTTAAAATTTACAGGCTTATATTCGTTTTCTTGCTTTTTTTTCAAAAGAAGCTTTAAATATTGACTCAAATATACGTAATTTTCAGCTTAAACTCTGAAGTTCAAGACTGTCTAATACGAATGATACCTAATGTAGATAGTTAAATTCAGCTTACATCCTGGGTATACACAAGAAAAGGAAAGACCATGGTGGGGTTTTACTAAATCACAATTCAGACTGGTGCCAGGTTCCAATACCCCAAGGATCAATGTTTTATGAGAAAAAACGTTTACACCAAATTCCCTGTCTGTCAGCTCAAAATCTGCTAACAAAATATAACAGTTACTTTGAAAACAAAGAATCTCTGCTTCACACAATTTTTATGCGATGCACACGACATAACTAATCTCCACTTGACCAAGTACTCCGCTGAGTACAACCCTTATTACAGGCTGTTGCTCTGACTCTTCACTCAAGGTAAGAAATTTTCAGCTCCATGTCTGAGGTTAGCACCACTGTGTAATACAACGGATAGTGTAGGTAGTAAATCCTTTTTATGTCCTGGGTACCCAAGAGAAGGAGAGACCCTGGTGGGTTTTTACTCAATCACAACATTTTTGATGGAGAAAACATTAACACGTAATTCACTGTCAGTCAGGTCAAAATCTGCGAACTCATAACAGTTTTACTACCTACTTTGAATACATGAAATCTCTGCTTCACACATGTTTAATGCGATGCACAGGGCATAATCTCCACTTGACCGAGTACTCAGCTGAGTACTAAGCTTATTACAGGCTGGTGCTCCCACTCTTCGCTCAAGGTAGCCGGTGGAGTGCCTTGACGAGTGCACTCGACTATTGTGTTTTACACTTTGATACTTTTACGTGTGGATATAAGAAAGGGGTGACTCGGTAGTATAGCGTTAGATGTGATGTATTTTACAGCAGAGGTTTGATCGATATCGCTATTCGAAATACGTTTACGTGTTGCCCTAAGCTTGTACACGTAGACTCTTACTTATAATGGCTCCAACATTATGTAATCGTTAATATTAAATCATTACTAGTAAGTTCAAGTGTTTTTTACAAATGAAATTTAGGGAGTAAGAGTGAGTTAGGCTCTTATTTAAAACTGAATACTGATACTGGATAGTGGAACACGTAGTCTAATTAAAATATAAATGGTTTCATGTTTTTTAAAGTTTAATAGTATTTCTATTTTTCTGCGATTTTAGTAGATAAGTCAACAATATCTTAATTTCGGGATATATCTGCCTAATACAACACAGGTTCTGTGTAAACTTAAATTAAATATGAAGTTGTAGTCATTAACGGTTCAAAAGCGTACGTAGGACAGACGGCCGTAGGTTTAGTACATGCAGGGTCCTGTTGTCTATGAGTAAAACGCCGTAGGTTTAGTAACGGGTCCTGTTGTATATGAGTAAAACGCCGTAGGCTTAGTAAAGGGTCCTGTTGTATATGAGTAAGAGGCCGTAGGCTTTGAGTAAAACGCCGTGGGCTTAGTAAAGGGTCCTGTTGTATATGAGTAAGAGGCCGTAGGCTTTGCATAAGGTACTGTTGTCTATGAGTAAGACAGCGTAGGCTTAGTACAGTGCCCTGTTGTCTATGACTAAGACGGCGCAGGCTTAGTACAGGGTCCTGTTTCCTATGAGTAAGACGCCGTAGGCTTGGTACAGTGCCCTGTTGTCTATGACTAAGACGGCGCAGGCTTAGTACAGGGTCCTGTTGTCTATGAGTAAGACGCCGTAGGCTAAGTACAGTGCCCTGTTGTCTATGACTAAGACGGCGCAGGCTTAGTACAGGGTCCTGTTTCCTATGAGTAAGACGCCGTAGGCTTGGTACAGTGCCCTGTTGTCTATGACTAAGACGGCGCAGGCTTAGTACAGGGTCCTGTTGTCTATGAGTAAGACGCCGTAGGCTAAGTACAGTGCCCTGTTGTCTATGACTAAGACGGCGCAGGCTTAGTACAGGGTCCTGTTGTCTATGAGTAAGACGCCGTAGGCTTAGTACAGGGTCCTGTTGACTATGAGTAAGACGCCGTAGGCTTAGTACAGGGTCATGTTGTCTATGAGTAAGAAGCCGTAGGCTAAGTGCAGGGTCCTGTTGTCTATGAGTAAGGCGGCGTAGGTTTAATACAGGGTCCTGTTGTTTTAAGACGGCGTATGCTTAGTACAGGGTCCTTTTGTCTATGATTAAGACGGTGTAGGCTTAGTACAGGGTTATGTTGTCTATGAGTAAGACGCCGTAGGCTAAGTACAGGGCCCTGTTTTGTCTAAGAGTAAGACGCCGTAGGCTTATTACATCCTGTTGTCCGAGTAAGACGCCGTAAGCTTAGTTTATGGTCCTGTTCTTTCTGAGTAAGATGGCGTAGTCTCAGTCTAAACCTTAAAAAATTAAAAGTGTACTAACGTTGATCCTGTTCTTTGCCCTCTCGATGGCTTTAGGATCCTCCCTCTCGGGGCTCAGGCGGCAGAGCCTCGCTCGCCAGTCGTTCGCGCCGGCTGCCTGGAGCGCCGCTAGCCTGAAACACAAAGAACAATTAACATATTTGTAGTATATCATCAATGGAAAGGATAAAAATGCGAATAGGCTTAAACTAAGCTCTGTTAGAGCGGTTTCGCACTACGTCTGATCCAAATCCGAGAAATACCGGTCCGAAGTAAAAAACGTAGTGCTATTTGTGTAAAGGTTCTCGGATTCGGATCGGATTTAGTGTGTAAACGGTTTGAGACTGTTTATATAATAGTACTACTTCTCTTAGCATTGGATTGTATTTTTTTCCTGCGACAATCTATGAGGTTGTAAGTGTATCTGATTATTCTTTTGGAGCCTTAGCATTTTGTAAATTTGGTAAATATTTCCTATCCTCAACATCGAAACCAACAGTTTTATGTTTTTGAAAATAACGTCGGTTTGGCTTTACGATCTAAAGTTTCAGGACACTTTATGTTCAATTTCCCACAACAACGATATATTTTATAATTTGTATATATAGATTTATATATATTTAAAGTTCTTTTTTTGTTTCTCAATTCAATCTCTTTAATTTACCACACCGCCATTCAATGTTTCTGCCTCGCCCAATGGTTGACTGGTAGAGAATGCCTTAAGGCATTAAGTCTGCCAATTGTACATTTATTTCGTGCAATAAAGAATAAATAATAATAATAATAATAACCATTTGGGAACCTAAATACCAACTTTATCTTTTCCACTGTCAGTATAACATGTTATTAAAGGCTACGATGGAGAGAACTCCTTACGATCGGGATTTCTCTGCAAGATTTAGTCAGAAAAGAGTTCATGTGATAGAATTAACTAAATCGATATAGCTCAAAGGATAAGCGGGCTGAAGTGGCAGTGTTCTGATCACATTTGCCGTAGAATCGATATCTGATACAAAACAGCATAGAGCGCTCTCTTCTGACAAGGTGGAGCGTTGATATACGCACAAAATTCTTACAAAAAACATTCATAAATCGGTTTCGGTATTTAAATATTATGGTGGAACAAAGAAATACATTTATAGACGAAGAAAACTGAATAAGATTCTATAAAACTTCAGCTTCTATTTTACTGTTAGTTATCACGTTTACTATTTTAAGTCCCTACAGAATCATTCTAAGTTATTGTCTATGTGTGTCTCAACCTGCAAACCACATAAACTTGGCTGGCCCTAGCAGCAGGAAGGCAATACGTGTAGTTCTTCTGAAGACATACTTTCATAATGACCCGAGGTAAGAGTGTGGAATTTCAACAAAAAAAAAAAACTAGAGCAGATAATGTTAAATCAGACTCTAGAAACAGTACAGCTCTACTGCTAGAAAAGAAAATTAAAAGATTCAAAGACGCAAATAAAACGTAGTTAATAGATTTTAATTCAAGCACAATCACGCTTTCCTTTACAATGGCGTTACAATAGAATGTTTTATGGGCCATTTCAATCTAGCGTAGAAGCGTTGCACAATGGGATGGGACACTGATAGATAAGTTACGAATCGTAGAAATAGATTGTATTATCAGTGCTATGCATATTCAGTAACCAACCGTAATTAGAACGAATTTAAATGTAAGTACAGTTTGGGCAAATGCACTAATCCTCAGTTACAGTAGGCGCCATCGATGTTGACCGCCGGGGCAAAGAGTGGGGATTGCTTTGCGCATCTTATGAGATGATAATCGTATCAGAGACGCACGAGCGCGGAGCTAACAACCAATCACGACCAGCGTTGCAGGCGCGTCACACGACTAGCCAATCACGCAATCGTAAAATGGTCTTCTGCGCAACTTTCACCCAGCGCTCAACGTCCGTGCCGCTAGTTGTATTGAATTAAAGCTTGAGCAGTAAAAACATCGCGACTTTCGGCATTAGAAATCTAAAACTCAATCAAAAATAAAATAAAATAAAATCTCGCGAAAACGCGAAACAGTCACCAAGTGGCTACTAACCCATGCTAGTGATCGGTCGTACAATCGTCCAAATGCGATACAGCATTGTTGCAATCGTAAAATCGCAGATCGCAGATACTACAAGTCGCAGTGTGCGCAACTGAATTTTCTGCGCGCATGCTCTAACAGATCTTGGTGAAATTGACTCTTAGTTTTGTAGGGTAATCTCAGAACAATCAATGTCATTTGGATTATTTTATTGTCTATCTGTCTGTATAAAACAGTTTTTATTATACTAATTGATAGAAGTTAATATTTCTTAAATAGTTGTTCTTTTTCTATGCGGCTTACACTATCAATATTGGAAAAAAAATCTTAATGATGCACTGGGTCCGCATTATATTAATCATAAATATTAAAATTACCTACTGCAGAAATATTAAATTGATTTTTTAAGTTGACAAGTCTGATTTGCTGGTAGTTGAATATAAAGTGATACTATATTGATATAGTAAAATAATAGTAAATACTATAAGCAAATACTATTTTCTAAGCACACAGACATATCTTACATTTAAATTCAACTGTCATTATGTAACAAGATAACAAGGAGCACATTAACTAAGTACCTAATTGCGTACTTCAAATATTCTACTAACAATGACCTATGACCATAGTTATCTTTGTAGTCATTAGTAAGGTAGGTTCTTATCTGAAACAGAACAGGTACCAGATCTTAATAAGGGATAGCCAACGACGGAATAGTCAAATTTGTACTTACTTATACTATGCTTCTCTGATAAGAAAGAAGGCTAACCAACAAAATCAAATTTCGATAAAAACATTAAAAACGCGCGGAATTTTTTGAATTCTATAAGTAACAAAAAAGATTGAACGTGAAATAGTTTTTTTTTACTTTATATACTTACATTTTTTTTTTTATCGGAATCTGACCTTCTTCCGTATCAGGGCAGTATGAAGCGACTATAATTTCAAAAAATGTTATACTAGACATGTATAGCCTAAAGTGTTGTTGACCTTATTTAAAAATATATATTACATTTAAAATGTAACTCCATCACGAAATCCTTTCTCTATATTGTCATTTTGAGGTAAAGGTATCTTGGGTTATTTGCAATGAAATAAGCAAATAAGTAAATAATTTATTTTAAATGAAGGAAAACTGTTTTATAATGAACGAAAATAAGTTTTCCTGTTTTACAAATGTTGCGTAAACAATATTTATCAGGTATACTGTCCTCATTTGAAATACTTAGAAGGATCTAGTAAACTCGAGCTAAATACATGAATAAATTATGTAATACATGTATGTAAGTATACCACACATATGTACTGACCGAATGTTGATTGGGAGCGACCACGCAATAGACTTACACGACAAAATAATAGACTAATTGATTAAAAATTTACAAATTAAAAGATGCCTTATTTATTATTATATTGAAATACAAACATAAACAGTAAGGTCTCTTAATTTTAGAATTACAAGGGCTACTGTTGCTCGATATAAAATACTTATTATAGGAAAAGCAAAACAAATATATTATTTAGTAGATTGGACTGGATGTAGTTAGTATAAACTCACTTAAATAGACTAGTCTATGTCGTGTGAGCACACACAAGGCCACAAATTTTGTGCAATGAAGGGCGGTGCAGTAATACCTAAGATGTTAGATATAATTATGTTTTAATTACCTTTCGGCTATGGTGCCCCCTCGGTGCGGCATTTCGGCATGCGTCGCGCTGCGCTGCACACCGCCGCCCGCTCTGCAAATAAATAGACACACTAATTAATAATTACATTATAAGGTACTGCACTAAATGATAACACAATAAAATGGACTAAAAGGACAGAATCAAATATTCTGACTGATTTTTACTACCATAAACACGTGGTGATTACTTCAGTTTTTTTTTGAGGTTAGAATCTGAGGTTTAAACACAGTCATATAAAATTTGGTTAAAATTTATATAGCCTATGCCACCCGGGCCATTATTACGAATTTATTGACACCTCGTTCATTTAAATCGGTTCAGTAGTTTAGGCGCTACGGTGGAACATACATACATAGACTGTCAAAATCATTACCCTTCCTTTTGGCTACGCCGTAGTCGAGTAAAGAGAAACATTTAAATAATTGAAAGGTTTACAATTGACCGTAATCCTAGACGCAGAAAGTCAACTTATGATACCTTAAAGTATATTTGATACGATTGCTATCAGAAATCCGTAAACTTTAGTTTTGTTTTTAGACCATTTTTTTACCATGGCTACACAACTAGCAAATCTGGATATTACAACAAAATACGTGTTCCAAATTAAATACACCAAAATATAATATTATACAGTCTCAAGATATAAGTAAACAAATTAATATTAATAAAAGCTCCAACAATATCATTATAAGTGGCCGTAATATTAATAAACCACTTTCGAGCTTGCGCGATAAGCGTTCTAGCTCCTTTGTCTTATCTCTCGGGCCCTGTTGATAACTTTCCAGATTTATCTCTCTTTGTTTGAATGGAAAATCTTTGTTTCATTAAACAAATAGAAAAAGCGTTTTATAACATAGTGTCAGATAAAGTCTTTATATCAACGCCAGGATTACCAACCAAAAGGAATACTTTATGAGATAATAATAGTGCTAGACAGAATAATTTAAAAGATAACATGAGATCTAACATTTATAAGTAACTATTGCATCAATATTTTCTTTTAAATTATGCCCATTATAGCGACATTGTTTCAAAGCTCTTTGTATGAAGAGTTTAAAAAAGGCATGAGAAGGTTAACGACGCATCCTAAACAGCTTGTCCATGAAATAGTAGATCTATTTGTAAGAGGTCTATGGTTGGAAAGTCGAATCAGATGAACCATACATTATTATGATATACATTTTGTCCTTATTACAATAGTTATCCCCTTAGCATCAAGACATCAAGTTGTCCCCCACGGCATAATTCTGTACGTACACTTCCTAAAAACCTCGAGGGTATTCGAACTTACGACACAAGGATTCAAGATCCTACCCAGAACACCAGTAACAGCTTGCTCTAACAATACAATATCAAAATACTATTACATTCTAAAATTTAGAATGTAATATAATATAATGTAATATTTAATATGTCTGATAGAAACTGATTGGAGTAAAAGTTTTACCTGGGCTGCTCAAATTGCTCCTTAATATATTTAAAATTGAAGAGTCGATCTTGTACAGGCCTTAAAGACAGCATTTTCACTGCTTTATTTTTCTACACCGAACAGAAATTATAACCTACAGCGATCTCACAAAAACACTTCACATTATAACGTAGTCTAATATCGCCACATCATTGTATTTTCGTTTATTGTTTTGTACTTTTGAAAATTGATTTGTTAGTTAGAAATTTAATAAATCTTTTAAAAATAAACACGAGGGAATAGTCTATCCTGTCCTGTCGCCGAAGATAAACTGACAATGACAGAGCAAGTGTCATAGATTCGATTCCGGGTGCGTTCATCAACCGATAACTGGACGAAACTATTTTGTTGTAATTAATTTATTTATCTGTTGGTTGGCCGTCTGTACTGTACAGTACTGTAGGTGATTAATTATTACTTTTGTTGTACACAGTGGAATGTTTGAGGATATACGGTTTGTTTAAATATCTAGGGCACATGTTGACTTGTACAACGCATAGTGATCGATCACCATTTTAAAAATGGGGTAGGTACATACCTAAATCGTTTTTTATAAAAATAAAAAAAACACATTAGCTTACAGTTTCTATACCTGTGATAAGACGTAAAATACCTAAGCATACTTTCCGTCGTACAAATTAAACAAAACGTAAAAATTTCAAAGTTTTTTTTCTAGACCTTAACTAGGAACGTTTTGTCTGTGTCATCAAGAAAATAAGCTCAATAAGTTTAATGTTTTGATAACTTATGTCACATACTTTTAAACTGCAATGTTAAATTTCGCCTTTAAAGGTATTGCGAAAACCTTAAAATATTTATAATTGATACACTTCGGTGTAACATTTCAGAGACACTTAGTGGAGATCAAAATGAGGAAAAATAAAAAACTACTTATTTTTCCATTTATCATTTTGTTAACTTCTCAATTTGGACGATAAATGTCAATTAAGGGGTGCGGAGTGTATATGAAATTACTTGCAAGTATAAAAAGGAAAAAATAAATATTTAAAAAAAAATTGTAAAATACAAAAAGCACAATTAATACGTCATACACATTGCAGTTGCATAAAATCACGTTTATTTAGAAGAGTCATTTTCTTTATTCGTCACACTACCCATAAAAAAAACATTTAACAAAACCCGATACAGTCCGCACACAATAACGAGTACAGTTAACTTCCAATTACCGCTCAGTATAATACAGGAAAGCCGGTTCCTACTGATAAGCTTTTTTACAAACCGTTTTGTGCAAAGGAAACAAAGGAACTCGGAATAATTGCACACAAATGCATTAAAGCTTGGGGCAGAAACGAGACAAAATAAAAAATATACAGGAAAGAAAGAGAAAATAGAATATGTAGTGAGGATTGCGGAGAAAAGATAATGAGCTAATCGTTTGTCGAGTCGCGATAAAATGAATAACTCGATTGCCTGCACTTGATAACATGTGTTTAATTTAAGCCCATTAATAATGAGTAATCAGTTCAAATATGCGAATTAAAATCTTTACGATAAGTTAAGTCAAGCCGACTTCAATAAGTCGTCATGGTGGTCATGGCTTCTATGTTATAAGCAACAACATAACACTTATTGTTAACGCACAGTTAAAAGTCAAGAACTATACGTGCACTAGTTGGTCAGGTTAGTAAAACCATTTATAAATAAAAACAGCGGGACCCATTTTATAATTTTTAGTTGTTGGATTTCTCTCCGCCCTACATAGCAGAATAACTATTGAAACCATTGCAAAACTTCATAAAAACGCAGGCGAGCGAAGCCCTTTTTGCGTAAAGACTGTTACATTGTTAATTTACCTCTTATTATAGGACCTGTTAGAGCTATAACAGTTTAGCTTTCCATTAAAATATAAAGTTTTTACGAGCAATTTATACTATAAATAATTTTAAAACAGACGTAATACAAAGTTATTGTTTAAATTCAATGCGATATCTACACTACAATGTTCTAATTATTTTATAAACTCAAAATTAAACCTAAAATTACTTATATACTAATTATACCCACCGTTGTTTAAAAACAAAGAGCACGTTAGACTATTACCGCTGAAGGTTTCGAGCGAGCGCGCCCTTCAGTGAGTGCCGCGCGACTGGGCGGGCGGGCGCCTAGAAGCCGCCTTCAGGAGGATACTACTATTGGAACTCGAATGAAAATGCAAGACGACTTAATTTGTTCTAATTAACTAAGGGCCTAGCTATCTAATGTCAAATAACCGTCAAGATAGTAAAATAGCAATGAATAAGCTTTAACTATGGCATGTTTGTCGTGTAAGGCATAAAAATATAATATGCATTGTCTACCGATACGTATGTTTTTATTTTCATTATTTAAACAAATATAATATCATATTTGACCAAAGCGAGACAACAAACTGACAGTACGTGTTTTTTAAAATCTCAAATTCATCTTTAAACAAAAGCACAAAAAAACAAACGCAATGAGAATCTTGAATACTGTATTTTATTTTCAATTTTTATTCGTACAAAACAAAGCGCAGTATTAACATAACTTCTCCCTAAAACTAATCCGACACCGTGTTTGGTAACAAAAACCATCAACAAAATAAAAATGTGTGCTCTAGAATTTGATTTAAAACTTATTTAATCTAATTCTAGTGTGCCAGACTCAAGCTAGAACAACATTTAAAACTAATCGAAGCTTATTCGATTGCGAGCGGATACATTTCGCCATCGAGAACACGTAGTACAAAACACAGACTACATCTCTGTCCCTACTCTAGTAAAAGGCGCCCTAACGATGGAGCTTTAGCAGGCTTCTATTTTATAGACATGAGCACTAACCCCTACAAAATAAAGTAATTGTAATTTTTACTGCTTCCTTATTTCTTATCAAGTTATTTTTAGAGCTTCCCTGTTACTTGACTCCCGGATAGAGAGAGATTAAGACGTTTCATCCGTAGTTTTAAGGGTTCTGTACCCAAAGGGTAAAACGGGACCCTATTACTGAGACTCCGCTGTCTGTCTGTCTGTCTGTCACCAGGCTGTATCTCATGAACCGTGATAGTAACAGTTGAAATTTTCACAGAAGATGTATTTCTGTTGCCGCTATACTAACAAATACTAAAAACCAGAATAAAATGAAGTATTTAAGGAGGCTTTCATACAACAATCGTGATATTTTGCTCTTTTTTAGAGATAACGGTGCGGAACCTTTCGTGCGCGAGTCCGACTCGCACTTGGCCGGTTTTCAACTTTATACATGAAGTGCAACTGTATGCTAATTGGTCTTAATTATGGCTTTATGTGCCCCTACAACCGATGCTACCAGCTACTTTGCTTGCAATTGTATAATTATCACTACTAATTAATTATGATGCATTTTATTACCATTTTCTATTTCCCAATGATATTCATGTCACAATAAATTTATTGCGTCGATTAATAACTTCAATGACCTTTTATTAGTAGGTAGGTACTGAAAATACTTAATCAAAATAATTAATGATTAAATTATCAAAGCTTTTTAATAACGGTACATATTACACTGAGAAACAGTTCAGACTACATCTAAAAACGATAATGAAGTCCTTTATCTCATACAAAAATTACCTTATAGCGTTTAAGCGTGTTGTGCTAAGTTTTTTAGCTATTTATTCGTTACCGTTTAATAGGTGTGCTTTCTCCTTGAGAACTTCGCTGATCCTCGCGCTTTATTAGCTTAGTTGGTAAGCCGGGGAAAGCTAATAACAAAGCTTTTAGCAGACAAACGAGCTTTAAACTCTAGACAGTCTCTCGGACTGATCATGGAGTAATTTAATATATTACAGATTTTACCATAATTCACCACTCACTCATTTGAGTGATTCTGAAATATTAACTTATCATATCCACAAGACATTTTTTTCTGTTTTCATCGACTATAAATACAATATATTCGTTTTTTTATTAGTACTGGATTAATCTTTTTAATCGTTTACTCTTTGCAATTGACAGAATAACATTTCTTAAAAAGAGTTCGTATTAATAATGGCTCTCAAAATAACTTAAACCGGGCTCGACTAGACCCTTTGGTTAATACATAGCTTTAAGGCAAAAAAAGTTTAAAGAGTTACAGCATCATTTTGCAAAAACGGTATAGACGGAAAAATCAATGAGTAACATATACCTAACCAAAACAGAAAAAGAAATGCCTTTCCCATCATCACATATTTAGAGCAATCGCATCTACTTCGACGGTGGCTCTCACGCACTATTGTGATACTGTGTACAAAGGCTCACATATACTCGTACTATGTTCCATCCAATACACTTTTGTCGGCGACTATACAAGTTGTAACATCGAGTTGAAACGAGCCGGTGACAAAGCAAACTATGAACATCACACTCATAAAGAAAATTGCGTGTGAGTAAAAATGCGACTTGGAAAACCAATTTCACTTTTCAATGTTGGTCGATCGAAAAGGTAAGGAGAGTTGTAGTCAGACAATTTTTTTTTAATTAAAAACTGCATTTACAATGCATTACAAATTAGTAAATACACTTGATAGGCACTCATTATATTCACAGAGATGAAACCCTAGAAATCTGTTTGATAACACAAGTAAAGACAAGTAAACACAAGTAAGTACTGTATCCTGAAAAATGGAAAATGCTAATACATTATTTAAAATCTACTACAAACGCTATAATACGGCTATTAACTGCTTTAGCAGTTGCTAATAGCTAGTTAGCTATACAGCAAAAAGGTTTATAATTGCAGCTTATACACTGTTCTTCGCAACTGTAGGCACACAGACTGAAACGTGCGGGCGACAAAGCACGACGCGACTGCATCATACATTTGCCTAGCGTGCTAGGGAAACTGTAAACATGAAAGGGAAACGTTACTTGGAAACCTTAGTACCTCGATAGGTTCAGTGTGCGATGTCGATCCTTAGTTCATATCTAATGACGTTATAATTTAACAGAGTATAAAGAACAGACAGTTCAATTTTGTGTCGAAAGGTGACATCGGAAGGATATCAATTTCATTATTCTCGATGATGAAATCTAAGACGCTCCATAACTTATAGACTCAATTACTCAGAACTTACATACAATCGATTTGATACCGAAGAGCTGTAATGGACTTGAAAGGTTTAGTACCTACTATCCGAAACTACAATGCTAAAACATACACCGTGCGAATATTGTAACTCTTGTATGGCCATCAGCTGCGTTATAAAGCTACCAGTCCTAAAAGTTCTGTTATGATGCACTTTGCTCAGTGACTACAGACTGCATTGTGCGGGCAACAAAGGCGTCGCACTTATTATGCCTAGGCGCTACTCCGTAAACATGGGGGCGAAATGTTAGCCGGCGCAACTCAGACAAAGTTTGCTTGGGGCTAACATGTTTTTTTTACTAAATTGTTAAAGTTGCAAGTGTGAACGAAAGTCCACGCTTTTAACTCCACTCTATTCATCTAGGAAGATTTAAGTAGAGACAAAAGAACATCGCAGACCTCGTCAATGAGCGATACGATAGAAAGGAACAGAAGATTATACTTCTTTGAAGGGAAGTTTAAATATCGTATACTGAATGATACACACAGCTTTACGACAGAGTAATGTGCTAGCCATTGATTTTACATGTCTGGTTATCTACTACATATTAGAACAATAGCCAATACGAGCTAAGAAAAAAAAAACTGCGATCCTTAATATTTTCGATTTGTAATAGGGAGAATCCATATGATACAATATTATAACTTTAAAACAACATGAACCTATAATGGTATCCTGATAAAAATATCGAAAATCCCTTTTCGTGTCATACATTTGTACAAAAACATCAATTTGATTATAATTAAAATCTTATCTACAGCTTAATGCATGACACAGAAAGCAATTGTTTTTATGGCCAAACATCGGAAGTTTCCGATAGCATTGATGCCGTTATTCAGCGCGATAACTGCAATTCTGCAACCGAGCAGCATGGCAGCTGTACTATAGCTATTATATTGCGCAAAACCAATAGTCGAACGCGAATACTATTTGCAGAGGCAGGTGAGCTATCAATTTCCCGTTTCGTGGATTTTCCATCGATCATCAACAAAATATTTATTGAAATATGGTCTTTATTACCTCAAGCTAAGGTAGGGGTGTTTCGGAAGGATCCGATGTTGTGGTTTGTACACGAATTTCGACGCACACAACGCAAAAGGACATCGCCCGTCTAGCCTTTGTAGAATGTGGGAAGCAGCCAGCCTATTTCATTACATTATTCTTTATATATTCTTTACAATGCAAAGGGAGGTACTTTGGTTGTTTGGTGTTTTGGTATTAATTGCCGCTAATAACACAGAATGCGTGAAATGTAATATAAGAAGAGTTGCAAATCAGAATTGCATGGAGATAAGATATAGGTATTTAGCCCGCAGACAAAGGCAAATATTAGCCATTAATAATAACGTAAAGTTTCCATCCAACCAGGACATTAAGTGATTTACATTAATTATCGTTTGAAATATAACTTTAATTTTATCAAACGTTTTGGTATCTTCCGTGAAACATGTGCCGCAATTACAACAACAAACACAAGGTCTCAAAATGTCCGTTATATTTTGACTATGACTCGATTTCGATGTTAGCGTTAGTGCACACGAGCTAGCCGAGAGCCATCTGTTTGTCAGATCGAGTTTGAATTTAATTCTATTGGTCTGGGCGATAAATTAGCAGCTCGCTGTCAAGTGAAATTAGAGAGGAAAATTGAGTTCTCTCTTCAGACGGACGCCGAGTTCGCTGAACTTCGATCTGTTTGCTCCTTTTATAAGAATCGATTGCCGCAAAGTACTATTTGGTAAAATAATAATTTAGCGTTTAGTCAAAAAGGTGTTAAGATAATCCTACTATAAAAATGTAAGCAATGCAATTATAAAAAAAAAAGAAATCATTTTTGTCTAGTTGCAAAATATACCTATCCGTGATGACCCGATTCGCGTAGTAAGTAGTGCATTAATTAGCTTTGTATGCAGAGGGTCTGAGGTTCCAACTCAGAAATTGGTATTTTTTTTCCAAAGTACCATCGATAATAGCGACCTAAATGAAAGTGTTTTTTAATAAAGCACAATTGATAAACGATGTCAAATCTAAGGAAGTTTAAACAACATGGACATTTAATACTGTCATAGGTACAGTACGACCAATTAGCGATGCCGTGGGAATACTAGTGTGCGCTTGGGTTTACCCCACCTAGCCAGACAAGCCGATATCCCTAAAGGGGGCGCTATCCTAATAGCTATGCTAGTCGACAGCTTGTGTTAATTATTCGCTACTTTTATGCATGGTGTACGTAGATGACAAGCTTTTTAATTTAGTTTATTTTGAATAAGCTTTAATTTCTATTTTTAGGTGAGGATAACGGACAAATATAGGTACATATTTAAATATTTCGATTAAAAATTTGAAAGGAAGGGGACTAATATAGCTTTATTATGGGAACTTTTTTAAAAACACACATGGTTAATTTCGTTACGTTACGGACATAGTTTTGAAGCAATTGACGCAATTCGAATACGAAATATGCAGAGGAAAGAAAAAATAAAAATGCAGCATCAAATCACTGCATCATTTAGAATTTGTTAGTACCACTATTCAAATTTCGAAATAACAGCCCCTATCTATATCCGGTCCGCATCGATGAAATACTGCCGATCCACGGCTTTTCCGGAACGTCCGGCGAAATGCGATAGCGTCCCTGAATGTACGAGCGCCCAGCCGGCATTCTTGTACAGTCGGAAATATTTATGGTGGGTAGCCGGTGCGCCGCTGCGATTACTGACGGACGATGCGAATGCACCATTGCGTTCGCGGCTTTATAATTTTCGAAAGAATCTCGAGGTATAGTATACTACGTTAACAATTGTTAAATAATATTGATTAAATATTAGGCCTATTGGTTTACCGAAAAGCAGATGTTAATGTTATCAATGATTCAATGGCACAAAAATGATACAATATGATGTCTCATTATTTTGACCATTTCTGAAAAACATTACAGAAACTGAGATTGACATTAACATGATTGGTAAATGTATATTGACGATTTGATAACTTAATTATCTCGTCCTAGATTCCAATAAATTAAACCACGCCAACATTTTAATTAACGAAACCCAAACGATCACAATATCTATTTCAAATGACATAGATATCAAATTGACTCGTACGACATCTTGCTCTGTCACTCAATGCACATTGCTTTATGGAATTAAATCGAATCGAGAGTGGGTGTCGTATGCGTAAATTAGTGACTTACTCCCGACCAGTTTCATTAGAAACTCTTTAGAACTATTCCCTTGCTTCACTGGAGTTCGAGTATGACTGGTCAACTATAGTATGTCAATACACCAGTTCCGTTAGAGCTCTTTGACTGGTCAAGATAGACTATGCCAGTGCATCACAACAGGTCATGGATAGCTGGTCGGTTGTTGCATTATTGTAATGGAGTAATGGGTTATAATATGCATAATGGCGTCACTCATAATTTCAGATGATAGCTTAATGATCGTTTATTTATGTACGGGTAGTCATTTATATCAATAAATGAGACTCTCAACTATGGACATGTCTGCTTGATTCAATAGATATATAATCAATTTAAGTACTGATACACTAAACATTAGGCACGCATGTTCAAAAATCATGATATATTATACTCGTATGTATATGACTGTCTACAATCTCGGTAGCAGTTATAGCATTTTAAAAAATGCTAATGTTCACAATTTTAACACTGCACTGCCACTGAACACGTCAAATCACCAAAATCCAAACCAACTTAAATGAATTTGGAGTAAGATCGTATTATGATTGTATTTATTGATAACGTATCAGTATCAATGACAGTATAATGCACACAGCAATCAGGCGTTATCATATTACAGCGCAGCCCGAAAATATCGTACGATCCAATATAATAATTATTAAAACAGGTCCGTGGGTTTGGTATTCTAATAAATAAGATTTAAGATTATAAACATCAAAGTTCGACAATGGAAGTGTATTTTTTTTGACGAAAATCTAAAATACTACTCTACTTTGTCGTGTTAAATCTATATAGGTAGTAGGTATATATTTTAAGAAGAAATAAGTACTTTTGTGGGAGCTGACAATATCAAATGACATCTCTTACTGCAACTGTTTTTAAATTCACCAAATATTTTTCAATGATTTTTGCAAAATCTATGATAAAACAAATTGCTACGATGCCTGCTCCTCTCAATTTTAATTAAATGTGGGGGACATTTAATTAAAATTGAGAGGACCTGAAATTCCACCTAAATTGTGCGATTCTTAATGTACTTTGACTTTCGATCGAGTAAGTAACAGGTACTTTGTTTCTTTTGTATAGAGAGTGCAATAAATAGTATCTATCCACATTGTTCTGTGGGCAATTAGGGATCTCCGATTGAATGAGTGATACAAAATCCACGTACCACACACAACACACATATAGCTTACTTAGCTACATACAATTCATGCAAAGTGGCACACTGTGTATTTACCAAAGCACCAATGTGCAATGTTGTATGTCATTCTATATTTGTTTTATACGCTAGAGTGAATATTCGAAACGGTGAACAATGTACTGTTGATATGCGTGTTATGTAAATCTGAAAAGTGAAATATTATACAGAAAAATAAAGAAATATAATAAGAAGGCTGTCAGTGACAGAATTCGTGTAGCAGCAGCTTTATATAAAAGTTATACTAAGTCAGTGCTTTAGTGTCTAGGTTGCAGTTGTGAGTGAAGCTGACGTCAGAAGTTAGCATTTCATTTCAGAGATATGAATTTCAAAAAGTTTCTGGATGGTTTTAGGGTTGCTATAACGAAAATAATATCACGAATCTACCAACTTAATCAAAAAGTCCAATTTAATATTTAGTAACTAGTGCATTTCTTAAATAAATATTGGAAATCACACACATTGCTTAGATCCTAAGTATTTAAACAACGAACATTTTTAAAACAAATTAGAAACATCGCGCGATGGCACCACTACCTAGTTAGAACAATATAATAAAAGTTCTTTTTCGTTTGAATAGAATCCGGGACCTTAGAATTGGTGACGCCGAGTCCGGCGAACTCGCCTCTTGGCTAGAAGGCTGTCGAAATTATGACAAAATACACCAAAAAACTATTAATGTTTACCCCATTAATTAAACCTTTCCATAGTTCCAAAACTCATCTGTTATTACCCCCCTGCCCCTACAACGTTAGCTGAAATAATCTACAGTTATAAATAACAGCTATTACGTCATTATTGAGCGAGCCAGCGCCGTATTTCGCCTCGAACATTTAACGAGATAGTTAATAGCTGGGATGATTTATTCCCGTCCTGTACAAGGAATGCCCTTCCTACCTGGGATAAGATAAGAGATATTAGTTGGATATCATAGAACTATTTCTTCAGTCTTTACAGTGAAGATGACGGACTTATATGACATTCAATATTAATTTCTTATTTTGTTTATGTGTATCCTCTATATGTGAAAAAACTAAGGTGCATTGTTCCAAGGTTTTTAAGGTGTATCCCCAATAGTATTTAAAACTTTTAAGCAACGCACCCTTAGTCACGGAATTTGGGCAACTACCTTATAAAGGTTGTTTGTTTGTTTCATGACCGCTTCTCATTGGATACAAACCTACCCTATAAAGCAGCAATACGAACCATCTATCCTCTATTAAGTGATTTTCCACTTAGATTTAATATAAAATGAAAGGTCCAGTCAACTTTCGCCCACACTAAAACAGTCACTGAAATAAATGGGAATTTATGTCGACCAAATTTACGCGCTCCATGCGATATGCAGACATATCAATAGAAATATTTGATATGTCATATATCATGTGATGTTTCCCGGTTTCCTCACTTGTCAAAACGTTTGCATCCGTAGTAGTCCGGAGGAGTGAAGGAGGTATTGAGAGAATGAACGGAACAGGGAACGAGAGGGAAAGGATACGTTATCTCTCGTTCGCAGCGATGAGGGTAGCCGTTTGGGTAATGACAGAGGTTTGGCGTGAAAGGGCGAACATTGCTTTGTTTTGAAACTTCTAGGTATTTCAAAGCAGCTATCTTGTTTAAAGGTACTATATTGTATTTTGTGAAACTGCTTAGTCCTCTATGAGAACTTGTGAAATAGCTATCGAATCGAAATCGAATGAAATGGACAAATCAACAATTTATGACTGTATCATACATAAGTCAAATTAAAGCTTTCTCAAACAAGATAGACGATACAAAAACGTTTATTTTACAACTGGCCTTACCATACTTCTTCCTATTCAAAAAATAATATTTTTCAAAAGAATTAAAACGTACAAATAGTCTAACATCCCATATTTTCAGAAAATACAAGACGCATTTCAACGTTTTCTCCCTCACATCAGAAACAGCAAACATCATTTTTATTCCATACAGAGCAAAATACAGTGCGAACGATACTATTGGAATGGAAATGAGGTTTACACCGATTCACCGGAAACGGAAGCTACGGGACACGGCGCTGGCGTCGCGCGGCGTGAAACATGGCGGCAACTTGGTCGATTTAGTTTGTATGTTGTTTATATAGCACTCGATGAGAACTTGAGAGTAAGGGTTCTAATTGTTCATTTCAACGACGTGCATAGAGCGTAATATATTTTTGTCTGACGGAACGATGGAAGCGCGCCCTGGCAGCTTGCTACATCAAGTCCCTAAAGTTGTTCGTACACGAAGAAGGTTACATGCGCAAGAACCTCATTCTTGCACAGGTTTCATTGTGAAAAATTGCAAGTAAAAAAGTGCACTGGTCTAGCGACTGTTCATTAATGCTTAACGTTCGGCTTCGGCAGCCGCGGTATATTTTAGATACTCTGATATAATGCAATCGTTGAGGTATTGTCAAAGTTAAGTAGTATAAGTTTAACCTCAGCTAGGTTATTTACATTAGTATAGCATAATATAGGTATCTTGTGAACGACACATGCTATTCAACTACCATTTATAATAGGAAAGTTCGGATTTTTATCATTTGTCCTTTACAGATGATAAAAATCCACGCGAGGTTTAAGTGTAAGTACCTTGTTACAGAAATGAGAATTTTTAATCACACTCAGCCGTCACAAAATGGCTCTCCAACGGCATAATGAGCTGAAAACCATTTGCTCTGGAAAGAGCAAATGGTTTTCAGCTCATGGAAATGTCACCCCAATTCCCCTCTTTTCCCGTCATTTCCACATGACAATAATTGCTACGTGCGTTAATCATCCCCTCCCTCCCTAGCCAATAACTTGGAGATGTTCTTTACAAGGGTAGTTCTTTGTTTTGCTGGCAAAGGATGGCAATGGGCAACGAAGATAAGTACTACATCAAAAAATAAACATTCGTCTGGGTTTTCTTAAACAATCATAAAATATCATTTTTTTAAAAAATAAATATCAACTATCTAACAACCAAATTGGAACATACATTATCCGTTATCAATCAGACGAAATCATTGAATAAGTTAATTTACTCCTAAAATATTTTATTTCTATATCTTAGTCAAATTATCGTTTAGTTTAAAAAAGAATCGTGCACATTAAATTATAAGCATTCCAGTTTTCATGCGGAATAACAAAAATTACGTTGAGCAAGCACAATGTCGACTAAGCTCAATTGGGACCCCATAAAATAACGACCCCGGAAAAGCTTAAAAAAGAAAATGGCGGAAACATTCGGGCGGACGGAAACAAGGTGGTAAACTACGGACAAAACATTTCATTTCGCAAAATAATAAGACGTCGCGTCGGGTTGAACACTGGTGGAGTCAGCGTAACGTAAGCCGGCAGAATAGGGTTACCGATTAAAAACCAATCGTTTCATTCAATGAGTCAATAATCATTACAAGCTTCTATCTATTCAGCCTATTGCAGTCCACTGCTGGATGTAAGTCTCCACCTCAAGAGCACCTTTTTAAGCTTTAGATTCGCCAAAACCCCAGATCAAAAGGTATACTTGTAGTCATTGAAGAGTTATTATCGTAATCATCAGAGCATCTCGATAGCAACAAATTATTGGAATGTCATCTGGATTTTACTTCTCATGCTTGATTTTTATAAATTTCAAATCGAGAAAGTTGATCCAAAAAAGGAATGTAATATGAATAGTAATAATTAGCTATGCAATCCATGTACAATTTGTCAATCTCTATTTTCTAGCATAATTAATAGGGTAGATATTTCTAAAATACCGAATTTTGGACTACATATATAAAACTTCGGTTTGGACTAAACTAGATGCACACAGGTCCAGTGTGTATTGTTTTTGAGTATAGTAATGTAGGGCATGTTATTAATCGTACATACTGTCAGATATAATCAAGGATTTATGGCAATAAAAAATGTTAATAACCAGCACCAACCTTCAAGATGAATAACACAGAGATGTTTGCAATGAAGAACACTAAATACAAGTATCATTAAATTATTCATCGATACACTCAAGACCACGGAAAAGTCTTAGTATCTCAAGTATGCCTTCGAAAACATTTTAAGTTGTACACTTGAATGAAAGTATTCACGAACAAAGAATATAAAACACCCCAAGGCAGCCCTAAGCCCCCTTCATCGTCTAGACTGCAGAAAAATGAAAATCTTGAAAGCACTCGGGACTGCGTTCTTTGTGACGAAAATATGTTTTTATGAGACGAAAATTATACAAACATAGCTAAATGATAAGCATCTTTGTAAAGCTCCGAAATTAAGTACTAGGCAGTGTCTTTTTGTTTCTTTTGCGCAAGACGAAAGTACTAATATTTTGCAGTCTTTCTTTCGTAAGTGATTGCATTCTGCTCAATAATGAATGTTTCTAAACAATTTTAAAATTGCATATATAGATTGGATCACATAATTTTTGACTTTTGTTTTTTGATTCGACTGGGGAATCCCCACACTTAACAGTCGCAGTTTATGCATTTTCTTTATTGTTACTGTAGTTAGGGTTGTTGTACGTATTTAAGCTTAAGAATCATCCAGAAAATAAGGTTAATAAAATACAACTGTATACAGTATACGAGTACATTTATATTTAGTTAAGCAAAGTAAATTATACATGGAATTGGACGAAAGGCCAGCGTGGGAGTAACTAATGATGCGCCTGTCTGTCCGCGCGAGTGATGGACGAGTGATACTTGTTGCTATACTATTTCAACAGGCGTTTCGATGAGTTGAATTTATTTAGTAGATTTAGAAGAAACATAAACAAGATTCATCTTTTTAAGGTGTAGAAAGTTTTTGTGTGTTATTTTACAGATTGTCTAGTAACCATTGATTTATTTAAAAAAAACTTAAAAAGATAATAATTGAATAACCTACTCCATTACTTACTTCGAGACCATGACTTGTCTGATAGGTACATCATTCGTCAATGCAATGTTTTTTTTAAGATATTGATAGTTGTTATCTAGCAAATAATAAATAGATTTTCAAAGATAAGCTGCTGTTGTTCATAAATTATACTCCCATATCTTTAACTTAAACTTTACTGATTACTAACAGTGATAGGAAGGAAAGTCAAACACGGCACATTCAGCGATGTAGACCACTTTCAAATATATTGCGGTACGTGATGATAACACGGCCGCTAAATGAGGGACCACCATGTTTTGTCGTCATGCCAATTAACGGGGGCATCTAACAAGAAGGTACTTGTGAAACATCATTAAACCTATCCTATGCATCACAGCTAGGAGTCGGGTTTTAAGAGTTTTTTACATATGAAGCCCAGTTGGCTTAAGTAGCGCGGGTTGGAGGTCAGAAAACGTTATCTCAATTTACTTGAATCTGGTTGTACAGAAATGCATTGTGTGCCTGGTACCTCATAACAATGTTACCCGGAGACCATTACAATTATTTCCATTCTGGCGCATATTAAAATTTATACAGGGTGTACACAATAATAGATACGATCAAAAAATTTGTAGGTACGAATTTGTAATCACGAACGCACTATGTATAAAAATTGTTTTTTCTTAAAATAAGGATAACAAAATAGCAAAATGCAAAGTTTATAGTTACAATTGCAACATTAACACTTACATATTGCAATGCAAAGACACCTTTAAAATTTTATTATATGTGACAAATGATCCAACTAAATGCAACCATCCACAACTATGACGATTTCAAACGAGATGAGCCATCTAAACGCACGATCATCGTCCTGTAAGCTCCATCTTGGCGAGTGGCGCCATCTTGAAACCGGAAAATATCCTGAGACAATTATAGAGGGAGTACACAATAAAACTGTAAGAACAAAGACTTAGCATGAACACTATGCATAAAAATCGTTTATACTTCAACAGTAATTTCAATAAAATCAGGATAATAATAGATTTAAGATGAAACATTGCAAAAGACATACCTTCAACACCTTCATCAATAATATGCGATAAAATATCCACACAAACTAAATGTAACTATCCACAACTGTGACAATTTCAGACGTGATGGGCCAGCTAAACGCACGTTCACAGTCCTGAAGGAACGCAGATTAAGACGATCGTCGCCATCTTGGAAACGGGAAATATCCCGAGATTAAAAACCGTCTCATCCCGACGTGCAGCGACGATTCCAGGACAGATTAAACGTGGCAACTAGGAACGTCTTTTACTAACGAGTATTAATACTAGCTTGTGGCTGTGACATAGTCTGCGAAGAATTACACCAAAGAGGAATTAATGATCATCCCACGGAAAACAATAAAATCACAACAATAACAAATTTTGTATCTTGTTTTTTTGGGTATGACCGTTTGAGGCTAGTAGTGAGTTTCGTTAATGACCACAATTCTGTCTCTTTAGTGAATTAAATGTTAAATACAATGTATATTGTTGCCTTAAATTTTTGCAGCGAAATTATCACGAAGGGAAATTATACATGCTTGGTATTATCTGACTGTTTAGAGTTGATAAGATCAAAACTAAGGTTAAAGGTCAGGTTAAGATAGAATCCTAATTTTAAAAGAGCGGGAATTTGGACCTAATAGTTCCTCATAAAAATATGATTTCTCAGTATATTATTAAAATTAAATTTAATCTAAGCCTTGAAATTATCGTTGTTCTTTCAAACGGGGATTCCTCGTGATGTGAATGTGCAACTACTGAGTATCAATTGTTGATAGGGATTAATGTTTTTTACTACTGTCGTGTTTTTTTTTTTTATTATTGAAAGATAATAATTGTGGACGCAAAAATACTTTGTTATTGTTATGATGACTTGTGTACTTACCTAAAGTAGCTAAGTACGACGGAAATTTCTTTTCTAGTTTAAGATAGGAGACAAAAATATATTTATAATGGATCAACATCGACCTCTAAAAAAACTGGTTGTTTCCTTACTAAATGCCCAAATCAGCTATTACCTGTTGTTTTTACTTATTAAGATATTGGTCTTTTACAAAAAGTTGTTGTATTAGAGCAGGAGAATCAGCCCTTAAGAGGATCTGCGTTAATTATGTTATAGCTTGCAATACAGTAAATAGTATATGTGCTATCCGTGCAAAGCTGAATCACTATAACTAACAGATTTGAGTAAATAACAACTATGGTTACTATGGTAATAATTATAGGTTGCTATGGTAACAAGCGCGCCACTGAGCGAGCGAAACAAACTTTGGCGCCATCAGTTGGCGTATATATTTTTGGAAGTTTATACACTCGAACAGGTAATCTAAACATGTATATAATCAAAGGTAAAGCCATGATAACAGGATTTTCCTTATCGATAAAACTAAAACATCAGACCGTCGCGAATGAATAGGTCAACCGGTATGGTTATGCAATAGCAAGTGTATTGCTATTGCGTGCAGGCATCCGAAGATTATATGGATCCTGGCGTGTAATTGCTATGACGCACACAATAGGCGTTAAATTGACTTTTTCTATGAAATGTCTTTTGATGAAGCAATGCATTAAATATTAAGGTTGTATTAATATTGGTATATTATGAACCATTTTTTTTCAATAAAGGCTAATTATATTAAGCGTGTGCCTTAAATTCCATACTATTTCATACTAATATTATTATGCGAAAATTAATTCTTTTTTTTTTACAAAAACAACCACGCCTAATAGTAAAGCCTCATAAAATTTATGTATGCTGGAGTGTCGCGTGAAGGGTACTCACAAATATCAGATAGAGTTAATTTTCAGTAAAATGAACAAAACAGCTCAACAAGATATTGCAATTAATAGATAGTGATGCGACTTGGGTCTTCTTTGATTAGAGAATCTAGTGAAAAAACTCAACTTTATTTCAATCGGACTTGAGTTACTGACTCGTCTTCGAAAAAGCTGGATTGGAACAGCATGTGCAAATATAAAAGAATTTCCTTCACAATTAAATTTTTGCAGCCAAAAAATAACTAAAACCATTAAAAAACCTCAACTTAACTCGACTTTCATATAAGTGCGCCGCGTGGCGAGCGGATAAGGATCCACTCGAGTGACACATCTATTCGATTGGTACTCGAGAGAAATTGTAAAATGCTTCCGAGTGTTAAAATAGGACTCGAACCCCATCACTACGCATAGTGCACTCAGTGGTAAAGCTCTACCGTGCGTCGAGCCGTCAGGCGCATGAGCTTCCGGGCGGCTGCGCGGGAAATCAACTTATCCTCATAATATAAGTGAGATACAGAAGGATCAATCTGTATTATGAATAGAGTCACCTAAATGTCACGCGGTGGATAACGTAAAGCCGTGTGGCTTAGGTAGACCACGGCTTAGACGTCACGAGAAAAGAAACGTACGATGTATACAGTAGCGGCTGCATTGAACCTGGCGGCTAGCGCTGCGGCTACATCTGCGTTTGCTGACGGCTAGTCATTTAAATCTTAACTCTGACATTTAATTCTCGATCAATCTGCACTAACATGGCCCGCGTGGTGGACCGACCCGAATCACCTCATAGTTCACGTGAGGCCTGTGCTCTACATTGGGACATACTGGCTTATGTTACTTTATTTCTTCTACATTGGGACAAACTAGCTTATGTTACTTTATTTCTAGTTAATACAATAATGTTACGTAAAAATTGACACTGTCGTTTTTTTTTTATTTAGGTAAACATTTTAAACAAAAACCCAAATCATAAATTTTTATCTATTATCCAGTCTACCGTGTTTTACTTTGGATAAAAAGGTAAAGTATTTTGCTATTTACTCAAAAATGCTTGTATAATGATCAAACCTTGTTGGAGCCAAAAAAGCCAATCATATCGCGCTACTTAAATAGGCAGACGCCAACAAATTTATATGGAATTTCATTGCTGGTGTGTTTTAGACACTAGAAAATTCCTTTGCAAATCCATCACTATCGGCTACGCTACTCTTTTGGCCATCATCAGCGCTGTCAGTAACGCAGTCATTACAGACCGTGGCAGTAAAGTACCTACTCCGCGTGGACCTACTGATCCACCGTTATTGTGTTATACCTGCCGGCAAACGATTACGCCTACATTTCACTCGTGAAGCTCCCGTGGCGCTCGCATATTTGCACTGGACGAGATATGCTTTTAATTAAATATTTTTTAACGTATGCGTTGCTGTAAAGTAATATGTCTTTTTTGGCGCATTGCATGAAAAATGCCGGCTACATATTTCACTATTATAATATTTTGATTTTCATGATAATGCTCACCATACCAACCAATCAACAAATAGCTAAACATTACTTTGTATATTTTTTTGCCCCTCAACGTTGTTTGCCATCTTGTCGTTAATCGTAGGTATCTATCAGTGGCGGGCATTTGTTTTATTTCGAGGTAGGCAGTAGATACTTTTAATGTGTTTTATTGATGAAAATCAGTGGTTTTCATCAATAATCCACATTTGTAAGTACCTACTGCCTACCTCATTTCGATTATCAAGTAGGCACTGCCTAATTGCCTATATGCACCGCACGCCCCTGGTATCTATAGGGTCCCTCGGCAAAAACACTGAACCAAAGATAAAATTATGTGCGCAGGAAGCTTAAATACTATAATAAGGACATAATCATTTTTATTTTTAAACGATCCTTGTTGAATCCCTGCGAATTCAAAGTTTTTTAAATATAAATTATCTTTCTATATTTTCATTGAGTTCTCATTGTGATCCTAGACAATGATGTAACTAAATTGTTATTAAAATACTATTCTTTTTCCCGTTTTACTAATGTGAAAAGTATTTACATGTTACTTTTTTAACGAAGCTGCATACGCCTACATTCAACGACTTTCAGTAGAACGATAATTATGATAAAAGAAACGTTGCTATCCAAAAAAATAGAGGGCTTTTTCGTGAAATTTTAACTTGCAGTATTTGTGACACACTGAAGGACGTTTCTCGTGATTAAATAATCAGAGTTCTGAGTAGGTACAAGATCCAAAGTGAAAAGCTATTTGCAATTTCGTCAAGAATAAAATAAAATTTTGATGGACAAAAAATTATTGTTTTGTGAGTACTTGTAGAGACGAAATCTGAACTTAGCAACTTATTATTGCTATGTTATATTATAATTTACCCTTTAAAACTTTGTTATGTTAATTTTGCACTAAACATATGTAAGATATGTATCTCACAATAGTACTATGGCTACTACTTTGGACCAAAACATCTCAGATTCCAGATTCGTATCTTGGGAGGCTACTACAAACATAATTTGTTCCCTTACATGTATAGATACTTACAAACCAAATAATTTCCAATGCACCTTAACTTATTTTAGACCAAGTATGACAAATATCTTGAATATTATGATAACATAATTAAGTCTAACGTTGTAAAAACCTAATTTGGCATAATCGTTTTTATACGGTTTACGGTAATTACATACAGATCGGAGGCAGTAAGAAAAAGTGCATACTTTTTTTTGCTTAATAAACCGTAATTTCGTATCGTGGCAAAGTAAATTACACTGAAAGAAAAATAAGGAAATTTTATGTTAATTCTTTTGCTAATTTCGTACCGAATAGATACATATTGTTTAACACCAAAACCCACATGTTTAAATCGAAATAGAAACTAGGACAGTGATAACGATAACAAATATACAAAGTATATTAGACTTAGAGACAAATGCGTTTCACGAATGGGCTTATAGTTTGAACATAAGGAGAAGCATATTAGAAAAAAAGTTAAATAGTATAATTGCGAAGCGCAACACATTTCACAGTGTAATTATACATTATTTTATTTTGCAACCTTTTTTTTTTAATACGCCAGTCAACACACTAATTTGTGATGGTTCCGAAGTAAGGAATTAATATGATTTTAGTACCAGGTACCAGATGTTTCAACTGCCCAATTTAGTGTTCAACTGTTATCTGTGTAAAATTGAAAATATTTCGCAGTATGTTTTTAGTATTGGTATATTAATGCGTTGCTGGATGCAGGCCACTTCCAATAGCCTATAGAGGCCTATGCTCAGCAGTGGACGTCCTATGGTGATGATGGTGCCATCATCATACATCAAAATACTGACGATTTGTTTATGTATACTTAAAATTTTGAGCAATTACCTACATTGTCGCATATTTAAAACCGATGTTAGATGACTTGAAAATGATTCTAGCCAGACTCAACTCAACATGTCGGCGTTATCGCGTCAAGTTTACGACAAAAGTCATTAGGGCGCAGAACACGTGTTTCTAAATACGATAGGCGTAATGTAATGTTAATGATTTTAACATTATGTATTTAGACGCACACACGATGGGTCTCGCTTTTTAACACTTTTATCTATATTTTGGTTTCGCTCAAATGGCATAAAGATCTTTTTTAACACCGAGGCAAAGGTTTCACTTATATCTTTTTAAAATTTATTAATTTTGATTGATTTCTAATAGCCGACATTTTTTAGTAATACAAATTAATTATGTCTTTGACTGCCACAAAAGTAAACACAATAGAAAATCGGGGGTTCGGGGGTCAACTGTGCTCAATGTGTTAAAAATTTCAATATAATAATTATAATGTCGTTTAAAGTTTCCAAATACGTAATTTTTTTATTTTAAAATTAGGTCAAATGTAAAAATGTTCTTATTATTCATTTTTTTTACAAAACAGAACATTAGGTAAAAGGATGCATGCGGCGCGCGTCTAATGAATTTACATAAGCAAGCATGCCACAATAGCCCAGCGAGATGAGCCATCTCGTTGAAAGTGTTTGCAGTGTGACCATGAGATAAAAAAAAACATATTCCGTAGCTATCATTGAGAAACTTTGAAATCGTTACTTTTCATGAGTGATCAAGAATTTAAGAAGGAGCATTTTCTTATTAAATTTTGGAGACGACTGTGTATGTTACCTAATATGAGTTGGTAATTTTCGGTAACACCACTGTTTTAGTCAAAAACTAAATAAAAAAACAAATCAAAATTATTTATCTGCATATACTTACCGTATTTATTTGGTTATTGGAGTCATTTAATCATGAAAACTTTCCTTTACTTAAAGATTTAATGTAAGCCGAACAGGTTGTTCTTTTTGAGATGTGCCATCTTAGGCATGGTGTGGCGGTATGGTAATACTAGTGTGACGTAACCTAACGCGACCCGCTGTGGGTCTATGAACTCACTTGTAAACAGACCCGAACATGGTTAAACGTGAGTGATTTTACTAATTCGGAAATATAATATTTACTTTTACCTATATGACTTAAAAGAATCTATATTCTGAGAATTATTTTTAAACATGTATTTTTTTAAAAGATTGAAAATAAACGTCAGGAACGTGACATGTCCATAGAAAAGAAAATAGAATAGTATCTTTTTCTGCAACCTAAATTTACAATTGAAGATGACCTTGGAACGGGAATAAAATTTCATTAAATATTTTCTTTGTATTGTACTTATAATAAGTAGAGTCGCGTAAGGACATGCCTACTACCAAAACAAACCAGCTGTTTTAATACTTGTAAGCTTGCTGAACTTTAAAAGCTTTAAAAAAAAACTAAACGCCAATCTTACCTGCAGTCAAACTTTTCTCGCAAAATTTCCGCAGTCGCCATAACGCTGCCACTTAGACCATGTTACACTACTCTTCAACAGTTCTAACTTCTAACACTACAGCAGTCCTTCAGATACGTACCTGCAACAAACAAGACAGTACAATTAGTATGCTTATATTAAGTGCATTAGCAGAAAGTTCTTATGCGCTAGAAGCTATTCAATATTCACCCTAAAATCTATTCCTTTAAGGTTTTAACGGATGTTCCGTTATGAGATAAGTCTTCACCGCTCTGTCTAATTAACACAAGGATATTAATTGCAAGATGAACCGGCGTTATAGCACTGAATGTTATAGGATACGAACACGGAATTAATATTCAATTTCCTACGGTATTATAGGGTTATAACAACTATAAGATTACATTGCACATTTCACTGCTTGTCGCAGAACTTGCTCGAGATAATGGTCACAGTTGAATGTTTTTTTTTTTAATATCAATATTTGTTGGAATGCGATGCTATTTTGTTTTATTTAATCATTCTACAGCTAGGCGAAGGTCTCACTCAAACCCTTGCACGTTGATTAACAATGCCTTTATTGATATTTCTTTCATGCACTATTCAATCAGTAGCATACCTCTAGATGGACGATATATAGCTAGTAAATAAATTATTAAAACAGCTTCGTTGCCAATTTATATCTTCCCAATGTACAAAAAATACTACAAGATTAGGAAGAAGAATTTTCGAATCTTAACATAAAGCACGAAAACGCTTCAGTCAGAAAACTGATAACTTAACCACCTAACTAAGTAAGTATAGTTAAAATTACATCTGGATATATGCCTAACCCTTCGCTACACACAGGTGCAACAGTGCAATTTCCTTGTGCATTTCCGTGGCTTCACCATAGAAGCCAGACGACACTTCACACTCCGCCAGCCAGGGAAATGATCCATGGGAGCGGAGACTCGACAGCACAGGTGAATGGGCACAACAAGACATCTTACACTAATTGATGGATATCCTATTCACGTATACGACACTAGTCATTGCATACTCATAGTAAATTGATATTGGAATGGAAAATGTTAAAATTAAAAAGGAACTAAAAATTTTACAAAATATAATGTTTCTTTAACAGAGCTGCGAATCCAAAGTGCATTTTAAGCTTGGATGTCACATTTAAGGAACAATAGCGATGTCCCAATACATGACCAGTACAAAAATGATAGAAAAGAATAATGGCGACTACCTATCGATTTTTAAATCAAAAATATCTTATTAATAAAATAACATCAGAGTGCAATGAGTAAATTAGACATAAATTAATTACACAAAAATCAGCAGTTGAACTTTAAAACTGACATGATAAAGCCTTGATCTATATCAAGACTGTCAAACGACAGTTAAAACTTTTAGCATTAGTAGAACAATGGAATATCTAATGGTATAACGATTGGCGATGGCCTCGATGACCAATAGCAGTGCGACTTAGCGTATTGACCTTAGCAATCCAGATAGGAAGTCACGCAGAACCTCTCGATACCTTACACTGTATATTTTTACTTCGGGCTACATTCACTGCAAGTGTTTAATCATACATTGTAGATGTAAAATAATTGAAGTATTTTATTATGTGTTTTTTTATTTTTTTTATTTGAGATGGGCTTACTCTTGACCCCAATCTTGCTCTAGAGCATAGATGGGATCTACGATAGAGCGAGCTTGCCCAGAAGATGCCTATTCACTCTGGACTTAAAGAGAGTCAGGTTATATGCACTCGGAAATACAGACGCAGGCAGGGAATTCCAATCCTTAGCTGTGCGCATTATAAAAGATGATGAGAAGCGCTTAGTGCGGGTTATGGGTATATCAACTAAGAACGGATGGTAGCTGGCCGTGCGTCTGGATGTCCGATGGAAGAAAGGTCACGGTGGTATGAGTTCATGCAGCTCATGAGCACACTCTCCGAAGTACAATCTATAGAAGACCGATAGGCAAGCAACCTTGCGGCGGTGAGCCAGGCTGTGCAGCTTGGACGCCACCAGTTTTTTATCGCCTATTATTCTCTTGGCTCTGCGTTCCACCGAGTCAAGTGCAGCACCCAACAATACCTGAAGATAGCAGGTCATTGATGTGCAGCAGGAAAAGAGTCGCAGAGAGCACAGACCCCTGAGGAACTCCGGCGTCAATGGCCTTGAGGTCAGAGGAGCAGCCGTCAATGACTACTCGGATCGACCGTTCACTTAGGAAGTCAGCCACCCAGCTACAGAAGCCAGTGGGGATACCGTACGCTGGAAGCTTGCTCAGCAGACTCGCATGCCAAACCCTGTCGAAAGCCTTCGAAATATCCAGCGACACTGCGATTGCTTCGCCGTGGTTTTCGATGGCTTCGCCCCAGCAATGCGTTACATACACTAGAAGATCCCCAGTTGAACGTCCCCGGCGGAAGCCATATTGACGATCACAGAGAAGATCATTGTCTTCTAGGTATGAAAGCAGTTTGCAATTTAGAACTTTTTCCATAACCTTACAGAGTATGGAAGTGATGGCGATCGGTCTGTAGTTACTAGGGTCGGCACGGCTACCCTTCTTGGGTACTGGTTGCACATTGGCAAGCTTCCAAGATTTTGGTACGATTTCTGTCGTGAGAGAGAGGCGGTACAGTCGCGTCAGTACGGGAGACAACTCAGGCGCACAATACCTCAGCACTCTTGCTGGTATGCCATCAGGGCCACAGGTCTTGTTCACGTCTAGACCAAGAAGGGATCTACGGACCTCTTTGTTGTGCACTGTGATCTCTGGCATCAAAGAATCACATTGAGGCAAGGTGGGTAGACGTTTCGAGCCAGCGTCTAGACGTGAATTGCTTGCAAACAGATCGGCAAATAAATTTGCTTTCTCTGTTGCTGTGTGGGCAAGTGACCCATCAGGTTTCTGCATTGGAGGTAGTGTAGGAAGGCAGAAGTTATATTCGACTGATTTCGACAGGGACCAGAACTGCTTACTACCCTGTGGGTAAGATGCAAGTTTCGCCCCAATACGGCTGACATGGTCGAACCTAGCTTTTCGCAGCACCCTTTTGCAAGACCTGGCGGCTGTATTATATGCTCTCTTCTTTGCTCGCACCTTTCGCGCTCGCGCTTTTTGATCTCGAGCTTTTACCCAAGCCTGGTAAGCTGACTGTTTACGAGCCTCAGCTCGAGCACAGTCCGCATTGTACCAAGGTCGGGCTTTGTAACCGAGCGGGATGTCGGAAAATGGAATGAAATATTCCATTCCCTGCCGGATAACAGCTGTGATCGCATCAGCGACGCATGAGGGGTCTTTCGAAGAGAAGCATAACTGCCGCCACGGGTATGATGCAAAGAAAGCTCGCATCTCGTCCCAGTCTGCTGACTCGTATCGCCATACTCTATACGTATGTGTAAAAAAATTTAAGTAAAGTAGTAGAGAAGAGTTCAAAACTGATATGAAAGAGGACAAGATGACAAGTGGTCAAAAACACGCCACATAATACAATCGGTTAAAAAGCGCAACGAGTTTACTAACTCAGCCTTCTAACTACGAAAACACAATGTTGTTGTTTTTTATAAATTAATATCATATGCGCACAGAATATGCTAAACTCAGACATACAGGATTAATTCTATCTGAAACATGCGATATTGCAGCAAAGGGATAATGACGATATTTGTTAAATATAAATGCAGATTTTCCTTAAAACAGATAAAAGTACTGATGAGCATTCCTCAATAATAGGCATTGTTTATGTAGATGATGTCATTTAGTACCAAGCAGAATATTATAGGTATTAGAGTAACTGTCAAGGTCGATTATTACGTCAGCTTTACCATAAAATAAATAGTAATTTGATAAGGCGAAGAAAATTATTTTCACCAGCCATGAAAATGCGTTTTAAAATACGAAGTAAAATGTTATAGGTAAATATACCTATACACAAATATGTAAATGCATATGGATAATGGCCAACAGATCATTATACGCAGGATGTGCCTTTAGGCGGATTTGGTTTCGAACTCCGGTAGCGAAATTTCGGTAATGACGCAAATATACCTACCTATTTTACGAGTAGATTTCACCCTCCCATAGCCCAGTGGTTTCCGCCCGCGGCTGGTTCAATTCAAACTACAAAATCTGTGCGAATTTGAACTTTATGAGATTGGTGCAAGAGCTACAAATTTTTGAAATGTTCCAATCATTTTACCGTTTAGCCTATGGCCCATTAGTTTTGACAGCTCAAAGAGAACAGCATCACGTCATATCCATATAAGCGACACAGAACGTTTGAAACTTTATTGTAACTCATTTTCGCCGACCTCTGTGGCCGAGAGGCGGCGAGCCGGACTTAAAATGGCGCCGTGATCTCTGAGGTTCCGGATTGTATCCCCGGTCGGGTCAATGTAGAAAACTATTTTTTCTATATTTGCTCGGGTCTGGGTGTTGTGGTGCCATCGTTGTTTCTGATTTCTATATAACACAAGTGCTTTAGCTACTTACCTTAGGATCGGAAAAATCTTTGTGATGTTGTCCAATATTTATTTATTTATTGTAATATGATGTTTGTATTATAATGTTGTGGCTGTCTTATCTGACCAGTGCCGCTCGCTAGTCATATTCCGTAGTACACCACAAAATAGATTATCCAAGCTCTGATCAGCTATTAGTGGAACCCGTTCGGTATTCGGTGTAATATTTCGATTTCGTCGTCACGGACCGTTGGTTTTTAAGTTTAGAAAGTAGGGCCGGCGTTGTTTAACGTGAATAATCGTAGGCCGTTAATGATTAATTATTCGTTTGGGAGGTTTGTATTAAACTGTTTAAAAGTTAGAGCAGAACATTTTGTAAACAATCAATTAAGCAATGAAAACTAAGGCTTCACTTGCAAGTCCGTTTTATTATAGGCAGGTAAGCAAGCAGTTTTTAACCTATTTTGACAGGGAATGGCTCAGACTCCTGAGCTAGATCAAAATCTAGGTAATCGCTCTTTAAGCATAATGTTGTGGCTAACCGCGGAGGGTATAATGTAACCTTAAGCTACAAGTAAAATGAAAAATGAGTTATTTCGCAGTACTACAGGCGTTACAGCTAATAAAAACTTAGCTGAGATCACTACTTTAGAAGGGTTGTTTCTAAGATATGATCCACAGGATATGGTTACATGAGTACATATATACATATTACGTTAACAATATATTTTGCTTGATGATTGTAGATACACTCCAAACTGAGGTTTGTTTGTGAGTTAAGTGAATTGTGTTGTGGTTGTGATGGGCTAGCTAGAAAAAACAAAGACCAACCTAAAACAACCGTCAAAGGCAAAGTGCTGTGCCTTGTCCAACGTAGTCACTCTGATACCCCGCGTCTAAAGGGTTAATTATCTCTAGTCCTCTAGAATCACTCAACAAGCGTAGCTTGGCTTTTATTAACAGCCCAGTGGCGTGGAATAGCCTACGTCTCAGTCTAGACTGAAGACCATAAATTGCAGAGCGGAGTCCATTCGGATTTGACGCCGTCTACCTGGAGCGTATGTTCTTAGCCGTGAATAGGCATTGTTTATGTAGATGATGTCATTTAGTACCAAGCAGAATATTATAGGTATTAGAGTAACTGTCAAGGTCGATTATTACGTCAGCTTTACCATAAAATAAATAGTAATTTGATAAGGCGAAGAAAATTATTTTCACCAGCCATGAAAATGCGTTTTAAAATACGAAGTAAAATGTTATAGGTAAATATACCTATACACAAATATGTAAATGCATATGGATAATGGCCAACAGATCATTATACGCAGGATGTGCCTTTAGGCGGATTTGGTTTCGAACTCCGGTAGCGAAATTTCGGTAATGACGCAAATATACCTACCTATTTTACGAGTAGATTTCACCCTCCCATAGCCCAGTGGTTTCCGCCCGCGGCTGGTTCAATTCAAACTACAAAATCTGTGCGAATTTGAACTTTATGAGATTGGTGCAAGAGCTACAAATTTTTGAAATGTTCCAATCATTTTACCGTTTAGCCTATGGCCCATTAGTTTTGACAGCTCAAAGAGAACAGCATCACGTCATATCCATATAAGCGACACAGAACGTTTGAAACTTTATTGTAACTCATTTTCGCCGACCTCTGTGGCCGAGAGGCGGCGAGCCGGACTTAAAATGGCGCCGTGATCTCTGAGGTTCCGGATTGTATCCCCGGTCGGGTCAATGTAGAAAACTATTTTTTCTATATTTGCTCGGGTCTGGGTGTTGTGGTGCCATCGTTGTTTCTGATTTCTATATAACACAAGTGCTTTAGCTACTTACCTTAGGATCGGAAAAATCTTTGTGATGTTGTCCAATATTTATTTATTTATTGTAATATGATGTTTGTATTATAATGTTGTGGCTGTCTTATCTGACCAGTGCCGCTCGCTAGTCATATTCCGTAGTACACCACAAAATAGATTATCCAAGCTCTGATCAGCTATTAGTGGAACCCGTTCGGTATTCGGTGTAATATTTCGATTTCGTCGTCACGGACCGTTGGTTTTTAAGTTTAGAAAGTAGGGCCGGCGTTGTTTAACGTGAATAATCGTAGGCCGTTAATGATTAATTATTCGTTTGGGAGGTTTGTATTAAACTGTTTAAAAGTTAGAGCAGAACATTTTGTAAACAATCAATTAAGCAATGAAAACTAAGGCTTCACTTGCAAGTCCGTTTTATTATAGGCAGGTAAGCAAGCAGTTTTTAACCTATTTTGACAGGGAATGGCTCAGACTCCTGAGCTAGATCAAAATCTAGGTAATCGCTCTTTAAGCATAATGTTGTGGCTAACCGCGGAGGGTATAATGTAACCTTAAGCTACAAGTAAAATGAAAAATGAGTTTTTTCGCAGTACTACAGGCGTTACAGCTAATAAAAACTTAGCTGAGATCACTACTTTAGAAGGGTTGTTTCTAAGATATGATCCACAGGATATGGTTACATGAGTACATATATACATATTACGTTAACAATATATTTTGCTTGATGATTGTAGATACACTCCAAACTGAGGTTTGTTTGTGAGTTAAGTAAATTGTGTTGTGGTTGTGATGGGCTAGCTAGACAAAACAAAGACCAACCTAAAACAACCGTCAAAGGCAAAGTGCTGTGCCTTGTCAAACGTAGTCACTCTGATACCCCGCGTCTAAAGGGTTAATTATCTCTAGTCCTCTAGAATCACTCAACAAGCGTAGCTTGGCTTTTATTAACAGCCCAGTGGCGTGGAATAGCCTACGTCTCAGTCTAGACTGAAGACCATAAATTGCGGAGCGGAGTCCATTCGGATTTGACGCCGCCTACCTGGAGCGTATGTTCTTAGCCGTGAACGTATAAAAAGTTTTTAATCATCGCGTATAGTATTTGCGTCTGACCTTGTACTGATTACGGTTCCACTGATAAAGTCTACGACATTTGGCTATGCTGATTTTCCTATTCGAAGGTCAACTAGGTTGGTTTTTTAAAATTAAAATCCCGCTCACCAAAATCTTTAACTCCTAGCGAGGGGTATTTCCGTATTGACTTAGTTATAAAGTTTTACAATTAGATAAGTAAAATGAACTCAAGTTATAATTAATATATAAAATCTATCACAAATAACATTCAATCATAAAATTAGATCACTCAACGGAGATTGAACAAAAATAGATTCGATTCATAAGATACATTAAAATAATGGACATTTGAACATAGCGTGCTGAATTATACATAACAATTAAGAAGAAACAAAAATCATTTAACTATGGGAAATACCTCTCTTCTTCTGACCTCGGCAATATAAAATTGCGGCTTATCGCTATAACAACATAAGAACGATACATAAGTTTAATGATCTCTAGACCGAAACACACAGGTTAAATTCATGTAACACGTCATTCTCAACAAAAACTTAAAACAGAATATGCTATGTGCGCCTAACATACCAAATTATTAAGTTTTAGAATCATTGTGTTAAGAGGTATTGGATAGTGAATTTTGCCAGTTTATCTTCCATCTAAGAAAACATAGTTTTCGAAACTGACCCGAACCCGACCACTTCGCGTGTCGTCGAATCTAAAGATCAATAATGACAAAAAAAGCCTGCCTATACTTCCAAAGATTACGTCATCGATCGCTAATGGTCTCGTGGACGATAAAACATCTAGTTAGAAATCTAACAGGTGGCGATAAGATAAGCAGATTTGATTTAAGAGCTCTACATTATGAGTGCTTGAGTCATAAGGATTTTACTGTTTTCTCTTTCTTCGTTTACAAGTTACATTTTGCTTTAGTGTACCTATAGGTGCGATATGGATTTACGCGAATGATTTTATAGCGTCTAAAATTTTTAGAAAAACGATATTTTCCGGTCATGGAGGGATACTTACCTTTTATGATTCAAAAACGTAAACGGATCAGCTCTCAATTTCAATTTTTTCATTTGACACGTTCATACAATGTGATGTGTGATGTGGGAGGGAAGAAGAAAACATGAAAATGAAAATTTCAATTTAACGTGACTTCGATACTTTCATGGCAAAGTGACAAAGTATACCTACCTAAAAATTACCAAAAATATTATGCCAAAATATAAAATTTCAAAAAAAAAGCGATTAAATTAAAAGGTTTTATTTTTAACGGCTTTACGACTGCGTACTATTCGGTTTACCACAACGTTTTAAGACTTTCTGTTACTTAAATTGGCCCTTTCAGTTTTCTTTTCGTTATTATAGGGTAAGTATGTATAACGTTACTTTACACCACTAGAACAGACTGGAAAACTTTTTACAGTATAAGTAATCTGTAACTACATTTTTGTTACAACGAATGCGGTCAAAAACTTGATAATTGAAATTTAAAAAATGTATGCAAATTGCGTTTTCATGATTTAGTAGGAATATCCCTTTAGATCAGGTCAAGAAGTGGAGATACGGTCACATGATGCAAATAACAAAGTTTCAATTACCTGTACAATCATAATTTATTTCCTACAAAGATTCTTATGTTGCACAATCGTGCACGCGAGTTAGTTGGTATTTTATCGGTTATCGCGTCTTTTGCAATATAGGTAAATCTAAAACGTGCTCCGCTCAATTCTGAACCCTATGCTGTTAACACTTAAGTACAAAACATAAAACTGTAACGCCTAGGCAACATCAAGTAACCGTAAGCCAAAGCTAGTTTGGCTCGGTTCAAGTGATATTCCCTTTAAAAGTCCTATTGCGATAACTATGTGAACCGATTGGCCAATCCGTCGACTCTTATAAGGCAGGTTTTGACGGGAAACCGTTGTAATCCTGCCTAAGCCAAAAAGGGCTTTTGCGTAACCGAATTGAACCGGTTCTCCTCCCACACTTTCTTGGATAACAGGTGCCTCCTTTCAATTCTATTAAACACCTACAACATGTTTTATGCTATGGAATTGACCTGGAATTCTATTCGTGACTAAATTTAACGAATCAAAATATACTCCACCCTAAAGATATTCATCTGAAAAATATATAAATATTTTTGAAAATGCCTCTAGAGATAAGTTGCTAAAAGTTTATTTCGTTAGAATTTGTGGAATTATAATCTAGTCCCTAAGAAACTCCTAAGATAATGGATGAGCTGGTTAAGGGCTCTTTTAGTGTTAAGTTATTGGCCGTTTGTCTATAATCTAAGTTTTTATAATTCTGTTATTGAAGGGCTGAGGATTTTGTGTAAAATAATATAAGTATTATCAGTACGTTTGAAATACAAATCTAGATTTGATCGACTCTCGTCTCAAGTGGTAACATTAATATCTTTGTAATGTAAAATCTTATCTCGATAGATACTTGACTAGAGATATGAAACTTGGTACGAGATTGAGTCATTAATTATAATACACTTATTAAGATTACAATCATCAAAATACCATTACAGAGTCAGATTTGCTCCTGCAGTGAATCCAATATCAGAACTTCAGAACAATCCTCTCAATGGATTACGAGAGATCTATTAATATACAAGTACGTAAGTAATATTTCAAGTCCTCAACAATGTGCTTGCATTGGAAGTGGGTTCAATAGGTACGCAAGTAGGTAGTCAATGCGCAAAGGAAACGGTCTACCAATAGAGACTCGAGTAACCAACACAAACTTATTGTTTTTAGTATTGCATTTTATAGATACACAATGAAAAACATATTTTATAAGCGAGAAAAACTAAATTGTAGCAATATGGTTTAGTTACTTGATTCTGATTCAGGTTACGCAATATACCTAATTAAAAAAAACTGCAAACTATGATACATATAGACGACCTCCGTAGCCGAGAGGCGAGCACGCCGGACTTTAAATGGCGCCGCCATCTCCGAGGTTCCGGGTTCGATCCCCGGTCGGGTCAATGTAGAAAACGAACTTTTCTATATTGGCTCGGGTATGTGGTACCGTCGTTGTTTCTGATTTCTA
The DNA here is from genome assembly GCA_950371115.1 of Anania fuscalis. Classification (NCBI taxonomy): domain Eukaryota; kingdom Metazoa; phylum Arthropoda; class Insecta; order Lepidoptera; family Crambidae; genus Anania; species Anania fuscalis. Next base: position 5,219,886 of record OX493333.1, on the reverse strand, counting down.
TAACACAAGTGCTTTAGCTACTTACCTTAGAATATATGTGATGTTGACCAATATTTAATATTAAAATTGTGTTACTGCTAATATAATACAGTAAATAATCACATAATGAAGTCACATCAATAACGTTTATGAGTAATAACAACGACAGCATAAATATGATTAGAGAAGTTGTACTCTTAGTTTATGTGAAGTGAGCTGTCGGTTCTTATTCAGGCTATACAGCACAGTTGACAGTAGTCATAAAACCATAGAGTTAATTCTTATTCCATTGTAATAGATGCTATATTTTACGATCCGTCGTATCCAAACCGCTGTACGCTAACACCTCTCTGCAGGTGGGCCCATAACACTGACTGCATATACGAGTCGTATATCTTCTGCAAGGACCTATTTGCAACCAAGAATAAGTCATTTATCGTTGTCAATGTTTACATCTTGTTTCTATTTTAGGTTTATAAAGAGTAAACAAGATTTAGACATGATAGATATTTATTAGTTTTTTTTTTAATTAATTAGGTAAGTATACGCATATTCTCATCATATAAGAGCAGTAAAGGTACATCATCAGTTTTCAAAATCCTTATTCGCTACTGAATATGGTTATGGTGGATTGAACATCCATTTATGAGCTAAATCTACGCAATTATCTAATAATCAACACACTAACTTATTTAGTCGTCTAGTGAAAAAAAAAGTTTCTTCGTGTGGCATATATTAGTAACTAAATATCGAAAGAACGGAGTTCAATTAACACAGTTACTTCAACTGTGCGAAAGGCCGAGGTTCCTGTGCTGCTGTGTAGGATTAGAGCGGCCAAGGTATGTCTATCACTGGACGATGACAGGCTAATTAAAATTTAATGATTTTTTTTAAGTCCAAATTACTTGTACCAATCAATGATATCATGGAAGCGTCAGTGGCCAGTTACGCGTCGATCGCACATGGCGATATGTGTAGGAATGCACTTTTACTCTCGTACGCAGCACATACGCTATCGGATCAACTATGAGCTTACATGCGTACCTTTTGGTATTTATACGTTTTAACTTTCAATTAATTTTACTTCTGTAGAATATTAGGAAATGTTTAACAGCGTTACAAACCGATGTTTGGGGAACAACGCTGCAGGTTTGGAGAACAACATGACACGTTAAAATTAAATAAGACTAAATAAACTAAGAACATTTAACGATGGTTATGGTGACTTTGTTTAACTGAAAACGAAAATCAAGCAACTAAGAAAACGTTCAACCAATGCTAGAGTTATTTTTTCAATGCTAAACTATTGAACAGACAAAAAGCTCGTCAACCTACAACAAAACGTCAAATTTTCTCAATTGATAAATAGACTATGTAAAGGTTGCAGGAAGCCGCTGGATGCAGGTCGCTTCCAACCGACCTGGAAGTCACTAGGGGAGGCCTATGTTCAGCAGTGGACGCATGTGACTGAAATGATGATGATGATGATGATGAATAGAGTATGTGTCGGACTTAAAGTTTAAATAAGTTGGATGACTTTTTGGGTAAATTGATCTGCCATAGACTGTACAAGAGATCTGTAAATACAAATGGTGCTTGCCTACGAGTAAGCAGTAAAGTAACTCTTAAATCACCGTTAGTTTGAGGACGCCCGCCCACCGCCGCTTACTTCTCAAGAACGACCGGTCTCGTACTTGTTCGTAATTGATTTTGTTCGCAGTAACAATAATCTCATTATATTCGATAATTAGAAAATTTTATCTAGAACTAAAAATTTCTAATTGGTAGACGAGCGTATAGTGTAGAACTTGATAACCCTTTAGTTGGATCTTAAATAGTGTCAGTGAAAGCTGTAGTTTATTATTATGACCTATTTATAATGCAACATGGCTATTATGACTAAATAATATGTATGTACATTGTTTTGAATTACTCAGATGAAATAGTGTCAATTTAATGTCTTTATAAAAGAGTTGTTGATTATTTATTGAAAACATGGTTAAACTGCTTAATTGGATTGATAATTACCACTAAAGAAGCTACGATAACGCCTCTTTAGTATCGTATAAGTATGTAATAATCAGTTTCTTCTTACGTAACTCATCTACACAAACCAGTCTTCAGAATAACAGAGATGATTTCCGTTCAATACCAGTCGAGGATTACACAGTGAAGTTAAAATACAGCCCTGGCAAGACAAATGGCCATTCACACAGCCCACGGAAGCCGCCCCTGTAATCAATTTAAGTCAAAGAATGACTCGATAATTTCGCATAATCTTAAGTTGAGCACGTAACAGATAAGTGGCGAAAACGTAACGAGTCTTGCAAATAGTGTACTTAAAACCCTATTCAAATCACTATAAAATTAAAACAGGAAAACAATTATAAGAAATATGCAAAAACTTGCAGATGAAACCTAGAAGAAACTAACTGAAATTAAACCCTATACGGACAAGTGACGCTATTTTGGAAAATTTATGAGCACAAACAGATAAGCCCGAAACTAATTTTAATTTCTGAAGTTCAACAGTGTAATAATAAAAAAAAAAGAAATCAAGAGGCTTGCAATGCATGGATTTAAGAGTAAATTTTTGAAGACTAGATACATTTTAGATGAAATAAAGGCATTAATAATGAACATACTAACGAAAATTCGAAAAGAGCTTTTAAGTAAAGATTCGAGTGTGTGTGTATAAGCTTATATTCGATTTACTTAGTTGAATCCAATTAAGTTCCAATTAAATGTACAATTGTAGGAATCACCTACAATTTTAGTATTTAATTTAAAAATGCGATTTGTATCGGTAAACCTTAATTGGAACTACCGCTTTAAGTCCAGTTTCCCGCTTCCATGATAATAAAGTTTCACCTTATTTACCGGCGAATTCATTGGTATCACTTTGACCCAAATTAAAACGCAATTTATAACATCGGTGATAACTTTCTTTGCTCTTAAATAATACAACCGGTTGTCACGTTCAACGCAAATCTGATTATAATTATCTTGATTTTAAATGTAAGTTTCTTTTTAATTTGATTACAGAGTATACATAATCAAATTAAAAAGAAATGTATAAATATACATAAACCTAATATGAGGCTGGGAAATGTTTGTTGAATCTTTGGAAAAATGTATTAATACTTATTTGATTTTTACATAAAATATAGTTCCCTCAGTCGCGGTAGATATGCAAGGCATTTCGTCGAGTCAAAAAAGTCCTCGGTTCGCTCCTAAATACTACTTCTCAAATCGATCGACCGGCTAATATGTCGAAATACAATATGAGTTTAATAAACAAACACGCGTAGTATCACGTAACTGTGTTATGTAACCCCTGCAGATGTGTAAAGAATACTAATTACGATGGCACAATGCATTGACACGGTATATGAGAACTAATTCAATGATAAGTACTAAATGATTAATGTATGAGGCTAATTCAACTATGACATATTACAGTATCATAAACAGAATGCTGTTTTCGTACAAACCCGATTCCCACAATGCAATTGTAGAAATAAAATGTGGATCGGTCGTGTACAAAATATGATCCCTTTGACCTGCCATAGACAAACTGTTAGAGAAAGCAGCTTTCACACGGCGGAAACGTACACACAGACAAAGGAACAAACTCTTTTATGCTGACCCGGCTAGGCGCACACAATGAAATCATTTTTTATAACAATAATAAATATGTACACATGTTATGTGCGTAACTCAAGCAGGGCTTTGTAAAAATTTCTAATGTCAGCAAGAATTTACAATAGTACAGAAAAATGCTAAGTAAATAATGTTTGTGTTCCGCGATGCAAATAAGGGTTTTAAGGTATTCAATATTTTACAAACAAAAAGCAAAGAAAATGGTTTCATAGTTTACCTCGTGTCAGACATTCACGATATGTGCACATGTAACCTCAATCATAAAAACTGATGACATTGATCAGGTTCATTAACAGTCCTGATGATTATACAAATCAAAACAACTAATCTAAGAGTATATAGGTCGATTAACCTTACCAAAGTACACTGCAGTAAGAACAACATGTCATGTATTTATATTTATTATTAAAGGCTTTGTAAACAAAGTCAAATTATCAACATACAAATAACTAACTCCAACTAACCAGTTTACTATGTTACTAGATATTAATTCTAGTAGCTCATCTATCAAACTTTTTGAATGCCTAGGCTTACTCTTGACCCCAATCTTGCTCTAGAGCATAGATGGGATCTACGATAGAGCGAGCTTGCCCAGAAGATGCCTATTCACTCTGGACTTAAAGAGAGTCAGGTTATATGCACTCGGAAATACAGACGCAGGCAGGGAATTCCAATCCTTAGCTGTGCGCATTATAAAAGATGATGAGAAGCGCTTAGTGCGGGTTATGGGTATATCAACTAAGAACGGATGGTAGCCGGCCGTGCGTCTGGATGTCCGATGGAAGAAAGGTGACGGTGGTATGAGTTCATGCAGCTCATGAGCACACTCTCCGAAGTACAATCTATAGAAGACCGATAGGCAAGCAACCTTGCGGCGGTGAGCCAGGCTGTGCAGCTTGGACGCCACCAGTTTTTTATCGCCTATTATTCTCTTGGCTCTGCGTTCCACCGAGTCAAGTGCAGCAAGTTGGTATTTCGCCGAGCCGTCCCAAAGGTGGCAGCAGTACTCCATGCAAGATCGGACTTGGGCTTTGTAAAGAGTTAAAAGCTGTCCAGGCGTGAAATACCGCTTGACTTTATTCAGGACGCCCAACTTTCTAGCTGCAATTTGAGCCTTAGACTCGATGGTGGTGCCAAAGTTGAGGTCAGAGGACAACTCCATGCCAAGAAGTTGTAGAGTGCCGGTCACTGGAACAGATGTACCTCGGAAAGTAGGAGAAAGGGTGAAAGGACTCCTTTTTGTGGAAAAAAGACACGCCTGCGTTTTAGAGGCATTGAAGTTGACGAGATTGTCATCGCCCCACTGGGATACGTTACTTAACGTCAGGCTCGTACGCTCAACCATGGCCTCTCTCAGTCTTTGGACCTCAACTCCACCGGCTCCTGCACTAGACAGATACTTCTCCGCGACAGTACTGTCATCTGCGTACCCAACAATACCTGAAGATAGCAGGTCATTGATGTGCAGCAGGAAAAGAGTCGCAGAGAGCACAGACCCCTGAGGAACTCCGGCGTCAATGGCCTTGAGGTCAGAGGAGCAGCCGTCAATGACTACTCGGATCGACCGTTCACTCAGGAAGTCAGCCACCCAGCTACAGAAGCCAGTGGGGATACCGTACGCTGGAAGCTTGCTCAGCAGACTCGCATGCCAAACCCTGTCGAAAGCCTTCGAAATATCCAGCGACACTGCGATTGCTTCGCCGTGGTTTTCGATGGCTTCGCCCCAGCAATGCGTTACATACACTAGAAGATCCCCAGTTGAACGGCCCCGGCGGAAGCCATATTGACGATCACTGAGAAGATCATTGTCTTCTAGGTATGAAAGCAGTTTGCAATTTAGAACTTTTTCCATAACCTTACAGAGTATGGAAGTGATGGCGATCGGTCTGTAGTTACTAGGGTCGGCACGGCTACCCTTCTTGGGTACTGGTTGCACATTGGCAAGCTTCCAAGATTTTGGTACGATTTCTGTCGTGAGAGAGAGGCGGTACAGTCGCGTCAGTATGCTCTCTGCCGTGCTAAGCGCAAAAACGGTATCTCAAAAAAATCGTGAAGTTGATTTTTATGCCATCGGATACCTTTCAAAAATACCCATCCTATGAACTAAGCCAATTAGCGGTTTCTTATTTAAAACATATAACAACACCTTTAAAAGATTTGCGTATCTTAGTTTTACCTAAAATTACTAAGAAAGCACACATAATCGCGCCAACATTTTCGGTTCGGCCATCATTACCTATAATGTCAAACAACAAAGGCGACCCTATGCGTCTACTACATTACATCCATCTACAAATTTCGGTTTTGCGGCCCATTGCAGGTCTGCCGATTAATGCCAGTCCAAATATTTGTGTAGCAACCCTTACGTGAATGTAACACTAATATTCGTTGCAATGAACAGATACGATCAGTAGTTAGTGGATAATCCCTGGGGTTAAATTTTATCGATAACGCTCATTTTAGTAACAAATTGGACGATAATGAACTTATTGTTTTGCAGAATCATGTCAAAACGGTAAAATAATTACTGGCACCTTTTGTTAGAAAGTTTTCTGACAGGAAACTAATTAAATGACTATGGATATTGTTGAAGCAATGCTTTTCGAGTAGGTATGGCACAAAGTTATTATCAGCTTATTTCAAGCAGAATATTGCTCTATTAGGATAAGATATCTAACCGTCCTCTCTAAAGATTCTATAAACGTCTTATTATTCTTATTTATTCTCAAAATAACCTAGTTCAATCTATGGATTATACAATTTGAAATCATGTCTTGTCATGTCTCGATTATGGTGACATCCATTATAAATTGGTTGGCTAGCTTCAGTGATGATAAGTCACCATTGTTCTAAACAAGGCTGTAAGAATCCTACTAATATTATAAATGCGAAATTTTGTAAGTATGGCTGGATGTTTGTTACTCTTTCACGCAAAAACTACTGAACAGATTTGGATGAAATTTTGCATACATATAGAATATGATCTGGATTAACATATAGGATCTAGGATTTTTTATCTCCGATAATGATCCTGTGAGACACATTGAAAAAACTAAAGATCACGCGAGCGAAGTCGCGGGCAACAGCTAGTATAGCATAAAAGAAACAATCTAGTATGTCATGCTATATCGCGATGTTAGATAGTTCAGTGAAAAGACACACGTTCGAGTAAACGTTGCTAACAATTGCGTACCTTAATTGACCCTGTTCACACGTTAACAAAACCGTTACATTATGCTCAAAAAGTATGGTCCTAATTCACTGAAATGATTCATTGCTAAACAAAACTAGCACGTCATCAGTTTCTTATCATCACTGCATAGTCAGTTTTTTTAAGACTCTCTCAAACAAATAGGTACAGTGTCCTCACCTTCTTACTAAAGCTTCTCAGTCAATAATTTTTCTGTAAAAATTGTCTTATGATCAATAGATTCGTGAAACAAACCTACATTTTATGGAAACAAGCACGTAATTTTACACACGTGTATACTTACTCTACATGAGTTCGCAAATACCATTTGGCGCAAACAATAAGGTATTAATTGAAATTACTTCAATTCTAATACAAACCAGTGACCTTGTAAACCTTGAAATGTTTTTACTAAAATAACAACTACGGACTAAAACATTGATATTAATGATCACAAGTCACATTTTACGATCAATAGTAATGGTCGTAAACCTAATCAAAGCAAGGAATAAAAATCGTTAACTTTTATACCTGCCAATAAGGTAATTATACCTAAGTTTCTTGAGTAAAATATATCGAATTCAGGATACTAGTGTTCAGACAAAAGAGAAAATCAAAATGATACAGCACGTACTATAATTAAAATATTTTCACTGAACACTTGAGTAAATAAATTTTAAGTTCAACAATAAGAAAATATGGACTAAGAAGGAAAGGCATTGGTATCACGGTTACATAGATTATCACACTGTTCGTCACCAAGGCTTATGAATATGGATTAAGAGCTTATACGTCTTATGACTCGTACCTATGACGTAGGATTCTGTGGGAAACACGTCGTTCTGACCAATATTCACTGCATCTTTGAATGACAAATAGATACACAAAGGTATTTGGAATAATTTAATATTTAACAATCTTGGATACACAATATTTATTTATGTCAGGTATTAACTCGTTTCTTATTATATAATAAGCTTCGGTTGTTGTTATCGTATCTAATGTATAAGTGTATCATCGGATTGTACTGTTATCTACTCAATTTGTATTATTGGTTCGCGTTAATTCGCTTTGGTCAACGCAATAGAGAGATTTAACATATTTAACAAAACTACTATTTATTTCCAATTATGAATTAATAATTAAAATTTAGAAATTAGCAATTAAAATTTCTTTACATAGTATTATCAAATGGCAGGGCGTTGTTAATTTTAAGTTATTTAAAAACTAATTATATCAACACGACGATGACGAACAAGATGGAAAAATAACATTTCTCGATGTCAATATTTTGTATCAAATTACGGCCATTTGATGCTGCAACGAAAAAAATATGTAACTATAGTTAGTATTTTTCGTGTATTATTATAATAAAATGCTGGTCATCATACTTTTTAACATGTGTTAAACCATTATTATATTTACCGTAATTTGCTGTATAGATGCATGATAAATGCATACAACTAAACTCATAAATAAATTTGATTATCAAAGCAAAACCGGTACAATTGTTGCCTCTAAAAGTCTAGACCGATTGTTAAACAGCGTTTTGTTAATAAAACATATCCACTTCCATCTAAAGCCAAGTGCAATTGCGCCAATTGTGATACATTACTCTCTTCATTATCTTATTCCGCTACATCTTTGTTGCTTTTCAAATAAAAGAACTGGCAATGTCTTATTTTCTTCGTCAACCTCAACAATATGTGTTTTAAGAACCTATTAAAATACAGTCCAATTGATTGATCCTAATTAAAGGAGCTACGGGGATACTGCGATCACTACAATCAAAATCTATATAATCTTCCTCTAAATAATAAATATATTTTTCTAATGAACTAAAAACCTGTGTGTACTTATTGACTAAAATGAGGAACTACTCTTTACCATAGCATAAGACGAATAAACTTTAAAATAGACTCAAGCCTATCGTAAAACAAACCGTGAGAGCGCTCAAAAAACTCCAAAGCTAAAAGTGGGTTCAAAAATAGACACACAATACTTATTAATCGGCCGTTCCCAAAATATCGGGCCAGGAAACGAACCCCGTCAAACCGTTAATTGCCGTGACAGTCGGTCCTCATTATACTATATTTGGACCACACCTAGTCAACTTACTAATGGGTTTAGTGGTTAGGTGTGTGGAGTCAATGGAATATTGAGATATTTAGCTTTATGATGGAAATAGTCCTGGTCTTGCTTAGCGCATTCTACAAATTTATTTGACTTAAACAAAATTTTATTTACAACACAAAAACTTTCATTCAATTATAAAAATTGTCCCTTGCTTGTGATTCTTGCATAAATACCCAAAAAATAACTAAAGATTAATAAGAAAAAAAAAACTAAGTAGGTCGCGCCGGTCGTAGAGGAAAAACAGGTGAATAAGAATGGAATAAAGTTTAGGTAAATCACATTTACCACATCCTAATTACTTGTTTAACATTTTAACAAAGTAGGTAGCTGTAATATAAAAATAATAACAAATAACAATAATTATCAAGTGTTACTATCACATAAAAATTACATCACATCAATGTTTCCCCACATAAATATTTAAATACTATTACAACGGATGAAAAATCTGTGTGGCGTGTTTATAATGGGGAACGGCCGGCACGGAAAATGACATTCTATTGTTGAGGCATTTGCAATTCAAAAGAGAAAACAAATTCGTATGCACCAAACCGCAACCGTGTTTGATTAGGGATAGTGATAAATTGCAGCGCAGGCGCAGATACCGGCATAAATACTGGCAGTATTAAGATGGCAGAGCTCGTCATAGTGATGACAGTTTACGGATATATCTGACGCCATGAGAAACCAGTTTTTTTTTTTTTTTCAGAATCAAGATATCAATAAACAAGAAATCTAAGTAAGGTCTGGAATAAAATGTGATATCTTAAGTATGTAGGTTTATACGAAATAGAATAAGATATAACTGCGTATAAAGTTTTGAGAATAGCCACCTCACCAGGTGAACATTCGCGTTAAATTCGGTCATAAATTGTTGTCAAAGACACTGACATAAACGGTAAACCTTTTGGAACTTCAGCTGAGAATTTACAGTTGGTTTAAAATGGCTGCACATTTGGAAATACATACTTAAGTTCTGTATCCGCAAAATTTACATTAACTACGGTTGCACTGAATAAGACTTTTGCTACATCATTCATTAGGAATCAATGACAAACTAATGTCCTATAAACTAACACAAGAAGAAACAAAAGACGGTACCTTTTACTCAATGTAAATGTTTTATGTGATTTGAGTAGCCATTCGTGCGATTCATATCCGTCTACTACGGTTCCACGTCTTGCAATTTGCCGCACTGCCATCACTACTCACGAGGGAGCGACGGCACGCGAAGGTTGTAATAAATACAATCGCTGCGCAAATCACAGGCTCGCGAATCGTGACTAACCTCGCTAGGCGCTACGTGGATTACTGGAGCCCGGGGGGTACACAAAAACTGCAGTAAAGAGAAAAAAAGCCCTAAATTGAACCAACAACAATAAACAACCTTGTGCTGAATGAGGTTAAGATAAATCGAAAAGTACTTCGTTTTTTAAATATTTCAAAAATGTATAAAGTACGCAAAAACCTAAGACCTCGGTTGCTGCAATGAAATTGAAATAATAAAGTAAGAAATACATCACCTTAGTTACTAAGTTGTAAAAAATAAAATAAATTGACTTTTTGTTAATATCAGAATTAGATCAATTAAAATCATTCAATGTGAATTACAATAATTCATTATTCCAACAAAACATAATGAAAGATTTTATTTACACTTACTAAAAATGTTGTTACTGCATCATTTCACAAACCGCCAACAAAAACTTTTACGTATATGCTACATTTAATAATAGGTTAAGGAAAATAAAATGTTGTTACCACAGTACACACTATTAGGTGACTTACTCAAACAGAATGCAGCAACAACATGGAGTCACGGTCGAAAGCACACGACCACGTTTGAAAGAGTTTAAAATCAAATATATTAAGTAGATGCAAGCGATCTTGTCATAGATATTGCAAAATATATCAATGGGTACAACAATAATGGTTATACATCATTCTTGTACATATTCCGCAATATCATTATAGTTTGCATTTAGATATTACTAAAATTGTTTTAAAGGTTTATAGCATAATATTTTTAATGCCATTAATATTGATATTCGACTACCCGTGGAGTTTATTAGCATTGAACGCAAAGGTTTAGGTCAATTTATTTATATTTAATTAAATTTAGAAAATTTAATTTCTAACATTACGAATTATTTGAATGACTTATCCTTTCTTCGATACCATGTGTATAATTAATTTATTTAATATGTATCTAAAGTTTTTCAAGTGTTTCTCTAAACAACGTTGACTTTCCCAAAATGTGCATCTAACTATATCCCAGCAGCCCACAAAACTTGAAATGCAATTACTTTTCGACGGCGGAAAGTTTCAATAATTAGAAGGTACCTATCATACATCAATAATATACAGTACTAACAACTCTTAGGAAACCTTATAACAAGGAAATAAAGGTATAAAGAGTCTAGCTAATCAAATTACGTATTCTCAAGATACGGAATCTACGGGAAATGCACTTTCCTACGCACCTCATGAGAACGCTTCCCGGAATACAAAAGAAGGTGAAACGCGTCGCAGTAAATCAGAAGATCTGACCGCTTTCTGTTAGGCATGAGCTAGCGATGTGAGCCTTGAATAAGAATTCAACTCATGACCATTGCAACAGATTCTGATAAAGAAAGTACTGATCTCACCTACCCAATAATGTAGGCAAAGCAACGTACTTAATATACAAAAAATATATTTACTTCAAACAAGTTAATGAAAATGTGATAAGAGAATTTACTAAGTTAAACAAGAATGCAAGTGATATAATTCTCATATTATCCGTAAAGGACTCTTGAAAATTCTGTTCGGTACTATACCAAGCATATTTATTAGACATCAACAATAACTGGGTGGAACAGAGTTCGTAAGTTTATTTGTATTGTTTGCTTATAATAAATAAATAAATTGTTTCCACAATCACACTAATTATCTAGCCCTAAACTAAGCAAAGTTTGTGCTATGGCGACTAGATAACGGATAAACATACATATATACGTTTATAAACATCTTAGGTGCAAATGCTCGTGTTCATCACACTAACATTTGCCCCTCGCGGGATTCGAGCCCGCAACCGCCAGGCATTGTAGTCGGAAGCGCGAACCACTACACCAGACGGTCGTCAAGCTTACGATTTCAATCACTTCACAAAAGTCAAAGTTACCGGTACCTTTTCTTAATGTGAGTTTACAGTAAATGTCATCTCGATACATCGCATGTGTGACATATTATGATAAATGCTGAGATCATTATTACTATCGCTTTTTGCGAATCACGCTTAGGTAATTCAAGAAACCTAAACTTGAATAATCTTAACACATTAATATATCATGACAAAATATCAAGGTTAGTCCCACTAAAATCATCATTCTCACAAAATAAAATCGTCTTATTTCTATCTTGCAAACGTATTTATTTCCAAGAACGGTCAAATCTAATTAGATGTAGACAAATGTGGCTAAAGATGAAACATAATACTGATCAGATTTAATGACATTGATAAAAAAGTAGAAAGAACATAAACCACAGTAAAAACTACACATTTTTAAAGCGGCACAAAAAATATAAATTTGCTACAAAATATTGCATGACATCTAGTTTTTTGATAAGATAACGTTACAATATTAAAAGCAAATGCAATGATTTCATACACCGTTAAGGTGTTTTGAAATTGTTACACAGTACATAATTTTATCGTCGAATAAAAAGTTTAATTGGTGGGTTTGCGGAACGCATAATTAATTAGTTTGATTATACGATTATTGATAATTAACATTTGTTACTGGAGCAGCAAGTAACCTGTCATATCGACAAAGATCGAAAGCGTGAGCCGACACGTTCAGTGAATTTTTGAGTTGGGAAAAAAGTCGGGTTTATATTCAATGATTTAGTGATTGGATTTGTCGACCTCTGCAGTCCCATTCATACAGACAGAGGGTAACCACCCCTCAAGTTCACAGGCGGCCCGGGGATGGCGCGACGGCGGGGTGCGACGCAACATTTGAACATAGATACAGCGAGCTTAGAGACAAATTGATTTCTCAAAGTACAAACCGAATGTTTTGATGATGTAGAGATTCCTTATCTTATAAACGTATTATAATTGATATGATAAAAAAGATTACAGCAAAATACGAATGACTGTTATGACTAATTTGCACAATACGGAGAACGTGATAAAAACCCAAACCACCCGACGGTAGTCTAACACCAAACAAACAACGGATAAACGGTGCTTGTAAGTACACATGTATACTCACTCAGGTTAAACAATGCAGTTAAAGACGCAGCAGAATCACCTGATACTACAGTCGATCAAGGAAATCCATTCTCGCGGACACTGCACTTGAAAGGTGAACTCTTGCGGTTAGCACAGTCCCTACTTATCAAGATCACAGAGATAAAAAATCAGCCTTAATTATTGCAACTGTTTGATATTGCACGGGTGGTATTGTTAAGCTCTATCGCTGGATGTCGCGGGCCCGTTTTCGGGATATCGATCTGATCCCGCGCTGCAGTAGGTGTCGTATCTCCCGGTGCGTTTACACGGGTCGTAATCGTGTTTATTCGGGATTTGGTTTTGGTAGTGTTTTTATGTGATGATGTTTGTTTGCGGTACGAAAGGTCGCGATCAGCTGTTGCGTGGGCGAGGGCGAGACACACGATGTGCGAACGGGCGGGCGTGCCGCGCGCGACTGAGTGCCTGTCTCAGGCAGTCTGCGAGCGATGCCAGCAGCGGCGCCCCGCTGCTTCTTAGCAGCCCGTTACATACACATGGACGTACTACGGAGATAAGTAAACAAACAACGCACCGGACGCAACTCGTGTGCCTTCGTCAACATTTTTTTTTTTTACCTACATAGATCATGTTTTACCCGAGACAGCGTTAGCATTACATCTTTTTCTTTTTAGAATACGAAATACAAGTATTGTTCTCAAAGTATACTGTCTTTTACGATAGTTCCTTCATTTACCTACCTACAAGACAATAAAACTCAGGGTAACAGTACCAACAAAAAATATGTCACCTCACAGCTGACCAAGTTAAGGGTCGACTCGATCCAAACAATGTCCAAATCTCACGGAGTGCCAACAAGTAGAACACAATTTTCTTTGTGTTACATTTTAGCAGTATTGTGTCATTTCGCACAGTACTCCGAAACAATCAAAGATACGAATCAAGCAGTGACGAAACTCGTAGAAGTGTATCAAATTACGGTTCTGCACGGAATTTAAGTGCAGTACACGTGAATGAATAACAGCGTTCAGATAAAAACATTACTGGTAACATGCTTGTGATCTCGTGTTATGAATGATATAACTTATCTAGGGCGAAGACAAAAGCGTATTAATGTTACGGCTGCAGAGCAATGAATAAACAATGAAGACCTGACTACAAAGGCTATCGGTTCTAGTCTTGAATAACACAATAAGGGTTTGTGTTGTTTTCTATAGGTTAAGAATTTATGGGTATAGAAAGGTGAGGCTATAACACTAGCTACTAAGGAACATGCGTCAGTAAATGTTGAAAAACTTAACATAGTTACAATTCTTGCTGTAACATGGTGTCTAGAACAAGACCGTTGCAGATCCTTCCCGATTTACGATGCCAGAATTGTTATCATGTAACAGTCCTATTGTGTAATTGAAGCATCTGCCGGCAGTCTATTCACCGAGTGACCTTTGAGCGTTCGAACACGTGCGGTTACAAAACATTATTATTAAACGGAGCCTGTAAATACCAAAAGTTCTTGATATTTACTTGAATAGGATATGTCTGTGAGATAGCTCAAAACTCATTTATATGTGCATTTTCTTGCACATAAAGAAACGGAACTTGAAGAGCATTGCACTAATACAATACCATTCTTAGTACCACCGTTGCAGTAAGATTCTTTATCGTTGTGTTCGTAATGAGTATTCAAAAAAGTGATAGTCGTGACTTTACTTCAGTAAACGTGGGAAAAATGCGTGGGTACGATCTAAGGGAGACGAGACAGCCGTCACGATCGAGTTTTATCGACGCACGTTCAGTAAATCTGGAACTATTAACCGCTCCATAAAGAACTTTTCGGTCACAAAATTTTATGATTCCTGATATTATCTTCCAGCTTTTAATCAATTAAGGAAATAATTTATCTAATATCTCACCAGAGAGGGGTATGTCGCAATAAATCACACTGTTTCCTCTGGTACATACCTGAAACAAAGATTGCATCATTGAGCATGTTAAGAGCGTAGTAAAATTCTAAAATAAGATTCGGCACGCGTTTCCAGTGGAACTAGCTGCCCATCAGCCAAGACTATTATCTGAAAGTACATTAACCTACATCCAAATCGTAAGTCATAAAGATTGCGTACGAGTCAGCAGAATCAGTGCACCGTGAGTCGGCATTACCTCTTTACACATTTCTGTCGAAACTGAAAGTGGAGAATCTGATGATCATAATAACAGTTATGTGGTAGAAGATAAAGTTGGAATCATGGTAAATACAAAAAAATGTAATATTTGGGTTTAATGGTGTGAAAAGCATGGTGTACTGTCGAGTTTGACGTAATTGTTTTACCCATTTGACGTTACAAAAGTTTTATTAGATGAACCATCATCGATGCACAGGTAACTAATTAATTCCCAGACAGATGTTTTGTTCGCACTTTTTAAATTTAAAACTAACAGGAGATCAGTAAATTTTACATTCTTTGCGTGATAAAATAGGAAAGCATCAGAATCTTATTTCATTTCCCAGCATTCGATTCGAAAATCAGAAAATCATCCAGTTTTCCAATTTTCTTTTAGTAGAAACATGCCTTGAATAAAATAGAATAAGTTAAATGAGGGCCATAATAAAATTATGTTCACAGTCAGCCGGTACGTGGTCGGGATCCCCAAATGAGACTTCCTGAAGAATAGGGAGGGGGTCTGGAGTTATTCTACTGCTAATATAAAGTTTGTCTAGACTCGGTCTAGACTATTTTATTTAGGTGGGGTAGGGGTTAATATTTATGTGTCTATGTTTAGGAGTTTCACATTTACGTATATAACAATTACCATATTTGTAAGTATAAAAAAATCGTAATGAATAACGATACAGTAAATATGTACGTATACTTTGAAGCTTTCTATCTTTCTACAAGACTTGACAAGATTGCAATTTGTGCAAGTCTCAGAGCCAAACATCACATTCATTTCATAGTACATTTAGATAGACTAAGAAAAATATAACGCAATAAAGAGGTTAAATAAATCACTATTAAATTTTCACCTTACAAGCAGGACAAGGAAACTTCTTTAATTATCAGCAGGAGAGACAAAACGGACTCCTTAGCTGTAATTAAATTGTCGGTTGTTGAAAAGTCTACAGCCTGACGAATGCACAGTCCGATGGTAGAAGCCAGACTATTTAAAATAAAGTTACTTTTTACTATCTTATATTTGAAGTTTCAAGAAGAGGAAATCCTCATAGATGTTAATTACATGATAGAACAAATTAAAAATACTGTGTCTGTTTATTTTAGGAAAAGTTAGTTTTCGTGATAAAAATTTGTTGAGAAATGAATGCGACTTCTCTATTGAATGTTGAGGACTACGGTAGTCAGATCCCTTAATACTGCCATGTCTGCTTTCATTTCTCGACCTCCGTAGCCGAGAGTCGAGCACGTCGGACTTTAAATGGCGGCGCCACTGAGGTTCCAGGTTCGATCCCCGGTCGGTTCAATGTAGGAAACGAACTTTTCTATATTGGCTCGGGTCTGGGTTTTGTGGTACCGTCGTTTTTTCTGATTTCTATAACACAAGTGCTTTAGCTACTTACCTTAGGACCAGATTAGGAATGTATGTAATGTTGTCCAATATTTATTTATTTACTATTTCTCCTCACAGCATTCGTATGTGGCATACAGAGGTAAGTCCTGACTGAATGAGAGCTTAGGCACTATTCAAGAGGCACGTTCGTGAGTGCCGACCTCTTTTACTATTCTGGACGCCATTAGGCGGCCATCATGTCTCTAGTGGTTGGTTAAATATGCATCCTCGTCCGTCTGCTGTATGAATAACGAGTTGAATGAAATATTTGAACTGTGTTTTGAAAGAGATACGATCTACAAAGATGAGAATTTAATTGCCTTGATAAAATTCATGTTTTTTTTTTCATTGAGCCTGACAAAAAGTGTAATCCTACGTTTTTCAACACTATTTAATAATTTTTATAGTAATCGAGTATCTTAATCCCAAAATGTTCTAATAACTTTAACACTTTCGCGTTTCATAATTAAAACAACAAGGTACAAATGTTATCTTTTATTTACCTGACATTTCGACCGGTTAACACCGACCGTGGTCACAGGCTGACTGTTATGCTTGTTCCCAAAATGTTGATGTCAAAGATGATACTGATGAGGATACGAGTAAAATTTCGAAGAACGATACTTTTTTTTTTTTAATTTAAATAGACATCTACTACATTACATCCATCTACACACATTATATTCGATTTTGCCGCCTGACTCTGCCGGCCCGCTTATGTGTGTAGCAGACCTTAGGTTATACAATAGGACCTTACAAAGTTATTACAATTGACGAGTTCGCGTGTCGTTTCCTTATTGATTGACGTATAAATTTATATGTCGGCAATGTGCGTTGCTGGCAGCAGACACGCACATTGCCGTGACGTAAGTATATGAATACTTCGAAAACCACAAGAAAAAGTGAATTGACATCATTTACAAATGATTTTAGGCTATCATTTCTTTAAAATATCATATTGTTTTCAGTCTGAGGTTTATTTATAAATAGCCAGTAAAGTTTGGTAAAAGAAACGACATAGCTTACTTTTGCCATACGTATTGAAGACATTGCGATTTGATAGTTCCTTTAAATTAAGTGTATAGCTAATTAATGGCCTTTGTTAACTTTCCCATTGCAAGGACTATGTCTATTTTTACCCGACTGCCAAACGAGGGTTATGTTTTTCGAGCGTATGTATGTATGTATGTAAGGATGTCTATTTCTTTGGCACGCCCTACAGCCTTAACCGTTTAACGGATATAAAAGTATAATATATCAATAGATTCGTCCAATTGTGGGAGTGACAAGGGGTATGTTATTTCCCGAAATTCCAGCGGGAACGGAACTCACGCTGGAAAAACGGATCTGCAATACTGATTAACTGATTTTGAAACTTTCTTTTATTAACTAAGGGTCACATATTTTCAGTGCTAATAGTATTCAAAACTTTGTTTTCCAAAATTCCTACGGTAACAGGCAAAAAAATAGACTGAAAATATAGGAAGAAAAAACCATTTAATGGATTTCAACATATGATATGTCATTAGATTCGTCTCAGTTGTGGGAGTGACATAGGCTATGTTATTATAAAAAAATCCTGTTGGTACATGAATTAAACGGAAAAACCGATTTCAGATACTATACTTACTCGATTTAAAACTTTTTTTTTTCAATGAAGAGTTACAAATAAGGCTTTATAGTTCATTGAGAAGTAGGAGTAGAACACTACAAACTAAAAAGTCAAAAATAAAATTAATTTATTAAAAAAATAAAAAATCCCGACTGCGTAAAAAGTGAACTTAAAAGATGAAAACATGATTTAAATAATCAATTTGCAGTCGGAGGCATCAAATCCATTAACAGCATAATGATGATTGACTTGGTATGCACTGCGTTAGTACCTAATTAAGTAATTTAAGATTTGATTTGAAAGATTTGATGCCTCCGACTACAAATTGATTCTTTAAATCTTGTTTTCATCTTTTAAGTTCACTTTTTACGCAGTCGGGTTTTTTTTAAATAAATTAATTTTATTAGCTATTAGAATCACTTCCCTAGCTAGACAAATATTCCGAATTACATACTAGGTATAGATAAATCGTAATAATGGAGGTATGGAAACAGCTATTAATGTTTATAATATTACGAACACTATAGAAAAGGCGTTATATCGTACAACTTATGTAAGGCGAGTAATTGGGTCAGTAATTAAAAATATGTATTGTAACATGTGGCCTGCAATTTCGGAATTCAGACATTGTTGACGAACAACTTCGCAATAAGTTTAAATACGATAAGGATTGAGTAAAACTTTAACCACATTACGGTGGCGACATCTGATGACGGGTACCAAAACTAGGTTTCGCCACTCATGTAGAAACAGTATGAAAAAATGCGTTTAACATAATGAAGACTAAATGAAAAATTTAAGTCAGGTTAAGTGTAGTTATACTCTACATTTACAATAAGATAAATAATGGATTCGGATTTATTTTAATTCTGTAACTTACTGTTATGATTACTAACAATATTAATTCAATGTGCCCTATTAGAAAAACAATTATAGCGAATTTTGCGCTTTTAGTCAAGTGCGTAAACTACCAAATACGGGTCAACATAAACCGCATAATTACGAACTATGCGATTATTGACGAAAGCTGTTATTGCGTAGTTTAATCCATTTCATGAGTGGCTTTCCTTAAATCATGAATGAAAATATAAGCCTACATTACTTGCGAGCAATAAAAAGTATATGCAATAAAAATATATTTCTTGTCCCTCTTGTCTTAAAATCTGTCTGTAGCTCAATATTTATACTTGAATCGATTTTCATGATGATAACACGACGACCGACGATAAGCCAGTTTGACCAATTCTTAAAATAATACGGATGGTAGGATGACCTGTTTTGGACAACATGGAAGCGGGTTCTAAAGTTTACCGCATAGTTAAAAATGAATATTAAGAGAAAATCCCAAAATCATAGTAGGTACTTCTTTCACCAGATTTCATTCTTCGGTCATAAATGTCATAATCATTAAGCATGAAAAAACAATTCTAAAATCTAGTAGGATTTGATTGTGTGAAACAAGTTTGAAGGAAAAATATGCATAAACTTTAAAAAACAACATTCAGCGGCTTAAGTTTATTGCATACCAGTTTATTTATTACAAACCTAGACCTACATGTCTTGCTAGTTTATGGGTTTAATCATAGTAAGTTTTATGTCTTTATTAGACCCCACATGGGTCATAATTGTAAATGTTTTCTACAGTCGTCTATGGGCATATCGGAAGAAACCGTGCCTTGATCCGAAATAACAACCGTCATATAAGGTGATATCTCCCACACGTTACTTGAAGTTGCTGAGACGTGTGCGTTCGTTTTAAAGTGCCATTACATGTTTATAAGGAATTCCCTTTTGTATTTTATTGTAGAAATCAAGATTGTGTACATTCTTCTAAGGACTGACAAATATAAATGAATACATAATATATAGGCCTGCTAAGAAAGTGACAACTTACCTTTTTCCTTAACTAAAAGATAAGTAACCACGTCTACTTCCGTGGTATCTAGGCCATCCAATTGATTCGATTGTGCAATCGAATAGAAATCAAACTATTCAATTATTAGTTAACATGAAAATGTAAGCGATAACTATGTCATTACTATCCTTCCACTTTATTACTTAAACCCAAGTCAAAGGTCAGATCGTTTGTAAAATGTTAAGTATTACTCCGGTATTACATAAGTATGTGATTCTCTAAAAATCACAGTTAGTTTAACACAGTTTATTATGTTTACAGCTTGTAATTACGATTTGCCGTAACAGATTATACAATCAAACTTCCTCGTGTCAATCTTTATGAATGTATAAACTTTTTTTTTGGCAGACACATTCTTATTGGTGGGTACTTTGGCAGACAACTTAGAATAATTTAAAATACAAAAACCTGTTTGTTGGTACGGGTTGTAAAAGAAAATTGCAAGTAGAACCTCTCTTGAGCTTGACCAATAAAAAGGGCATCTCCTATATAGGTATTGGCTAATGTACTTTTCTTCCTTTGCAGATTTTAATTAGAATGACGGTGATTATTCGCAAGCTTGATAACCCTAGGTACTGACAATAATCTCTTGTCAAGTTACCTGCAACTTCCGACCTCGGGCCAATTACGAAGCCGGGCGTTGATTAAACTTTTTACCGGCCACTTGCACCATCATCAACTTGTGCTTTCTATTAGAGAAGCCTTCGGGTAAATAAACAGCGTGTTTTTGTTAATTTAATTGGAAACCACGTAATTTCCACGTAATAAAGGTAGTCGTTATTGGTTACTGATCGGAAGTACGGCTAAGAGAGATTGCAAGGCAAGTATCAAGTACAGGTCAGGTCCTAATCGGATTTTTGTAAAGCTCTTTACTTCCTGAGCAAAACTATCGTTTCCGTATTTATAAATGATTGCTACTAAATGTCGAACAATGGCTTACTTTTAAGTTTAAAGATATCTAGTTATAGGCTAATGTGTTTTTATTTATTTTTTGTATTTGAAAAGGTTTTTACTTATTCTTTCTTTCGTTCTTTTCTAAAGTCTAGTTTGGACTTGGCGACTATTTTAACTGAGTAAGTCGCACTCGACTAAAATATTTAGTATCTTTCTCCCATTAACAACAAAAATAGTTAAGTAGTTTAGTAATTTAAGCGTTACAGTCGAGCTAATTTAGTAACTATACGACTAAATTACAAACACAGTGCGAAATAGGCCTAAATAAGATTGCAAAAACATAGAGGGAGAATCGAGGAGTTGAAGATTTAATACATTAATCGGATACATTATAAAAAAACGTAACTTCCGGTGGAATGATTAGTGTCTATCATTTTAAAATGTCACTTACTAATGCTTGTCATTATGAGGATAGAGTATATATTGTTACTTTGTCGTTATATCTCGATGACTTGCAAATGAGGTCTTCATTTAAACGATTTCGACATAGGGCAATTTAACATAGGCAGGCACTAACACAGTTGGTTGTAGAACCGTAAGCCAATAGTATAGACGTGTTCTTGACCGCGACTTGGCAAACGAACCCTCGTCGTAGTGCGCCAAAGCTGCTGGCAGTGAATAAAAAAGAATAGCCAAGGATTGGGCTCAGAAGGCCTACTACAAAAATGTATCGTTCGTTCGGACGTATGAGCCTAACAAATTAAAATAACCGGTCACTTGTACCAGTCCTTTGACAAAATGTGAGTAACTAAAAGTAGCCGCGTAAAAAACCCAGCCGTTTTCAATTTTTCATAAATTTTCAAAGTTTTATTATAAGTGAATGGTCATTTTAATTTGATAGATTAGAATACAACACTTTCGTAGTAAGCCTCCAGTAGCGTGCATTGAGGGAGGCCTATGTCCTGCAGTGGACTGACGTAGGCAGATCATTATGATGATAAGTAGGACAAACAACAGATGAACAGTGAGGACACCATAAATATTGTTTTTGTTATTTCGTACGTATAAACAGAATAAATTCGAAACTATGTACGTATGTAGTTTTGAATTGAAACTATAAAAACTTATAAAAAAATACATAACCAGTTTCAGTTGTTTATATTATAAGGGTCCGCTGACACAGGTAATATATTCACATAATAGGTAATGTACTTTTCTAATCATCGGTTTTAAAATTTCTACAAGCAGACCGTGCAATTTCAGATTAAATGGCCATGTGCAGTTAATAGTGAATATTTGCTAGTAAATAGATCTCATAATATGTTAGAACCAGAAAAATGCATAACTATACAGTTCAATAATCTCTGCGATTATGAAGCCAGTTTTTAATGTCAATGTCTTGTAGTTATTTTTATAATGGCATATAAATAAAATGTAAATTCTCTATTTATCTAATTTGAATAATTACGCCTTATTTATTTGCTAAGTATTCGATAAAAAGAAAAACATGTTATCACTGTTCTATAAGTCATAGCTAAGTTTTAGCCTAATATGGTTACCCACTGCTGGGCAATGATCGGTCCCAACAAGTCCTCTCATATTTCTCTGTTAAGGGCCAGTCTGCCACAATCCCTAGTGTGGCTGTCCAAATCGTCACTCGATAGTTTCATAAAGTTATAGAATTTGTCTTTTTTTTATTTAGGCCGACTTATTATACCACTGTTGGACAAAAGCCGGTGTTAACTGATTAACTGACTATAGTTTTAAACAAAAGCTCTCCAACATCAAGCCAGCACAAACGATTCATACTGCGCACGTCACCGAATCGGTACAATCGCGAGGTGGGTTTGTGGGCCACTCGCGCGCAGCCATAGCGGCCTATTGTTGTGCAGTATTGTGTAATGAGTGCGCACGCGACAAAACTGGGCGTGTTGTAGGTGCCAAATTGTATTAGTTGGCTTAGAAATTAGGTGATCGCGTAAGCTTTAGATTAATTAACGGTCTATCTACTTTTGCGGTGGTGATCGGTTAGGAGCAATCTGTAACGTCCACAAAATATCACCGTCATGCAAAATATCGACATTTTGGATCCCACACAACAGCTAACACGCCTTACTTTAAAAATACCCTTCAACTTTAACCCTTCAACTTCCAGCGAAAATAGATAACAATCGAATAACAATGGACGTGCGGTAACCGGTTACCGCTTGGGAGTTGAGACAGTATAATAAATCCCGTGGCTGAAAAACTGCGTAGGTGGCAGGCGGTAATAATGGGCGCTTTGATGTAGAGATGATTTAAATCAGTATCATCACTGTACGTGCATTAATAATTTGCGTGTATCATCTATTTAGTGGATCGATATCTATGATGTTAGAGCAAAAGAAAAAATAGTGGACTATTTTTTTAATGAGTTACGAGTAAATACTATACTTAACGCGTAGATCGCGCAAGTGGCTTTTGCTCTCATCATAGTCACGCGGCAGCAACCGCGTTAAAACCGCGTTGGTTGGTTTAAACGAAGTTTTAGAGTTAGTAGAAATTAACAAGAAGGTAAGTTTATAAACACACTTATATTCGTTACATGAATTGTTTAGGAATAAGAAAAGTTCTGTAAACCATTAAACCAATGACGAGTAGTCTACATAACACATAGGACACACCGAAATTAGTTAATCCGTCGATTCTAGCTCGAGACTCCAGTCGAATACACAATAATTACATCCGCGTCAAAAATAAACTCGTGTGTAACGCGACACCTCCACCAATTTCACAACACAACAGAAAATAGACATCCAAAACGGTATTCTAACACATTCAGATGGAGATAGATAGCGGATATAATTCATTCTTTCTGCAAAAGCAACCGTGACAATAGCTTACGGGCCCCATTATGGGGAAACAAAAGGCAGAAAACCCAATTAATACATCTCATTCGAGATAGAGGGAAGACCGAATGAGTCAGTCTGCAAGGTCGTTGGAGGCCTACATCAGTGAAAGCTCGATGCGTCACAATTCGAAGACGCCCAGCCGTGCCTTCAGAACACAATACGAGTCAATACGAAACGAGTTTTTAATTATTCACGATGTCAGAAGAGAGAATTGTCGAGATTTATTGAATTGTACAATTCGAATAGGCTGATTGATTGATCGATTGAGTTGTCATTGAGCCGTTTTTGTAGGTTTTTCTACCTTTGAAGATATGAACGGAATCATTTTTGCTGGTCTCTCTTAGCATGAGTACTTGGGTCGAGACAAGGAATACAATGATCCCGTTCACATAATCATGAAATTGTGTTAAAAGCAAGGTCTCACAAAATGTGAACATTTTCATCAGTAGTTCTTAGACATACCTACCAATCATATAGGATCACATTATGGTGTGACCAGCACCAACCGTTGTTTTAAGCAGGTGAGTTAAATTTGTGATACAATGCAATAAAAATGACAACATTAATATCATTTTTGAATAGAATTAACAGTAAACTTAACGACGCTACAAATTTAACAGTCATTACATTACCCGCGATAATAAGTTATTTATTTCCAAAGTTTGATGCAAATGCTGATCACCGGAGCGTACTTGACCTACTAAAGAACTTCGTAACCGCGTAAATAACAACAAAAGCGCATTAACCGTGTAATGTAAGATGTGTTAGCTAATGCCCGACATGTGAAAAAATGTGCAAATGTATTCTTGTAAGACTGTGGGAACTAGATGTGATGTGATGATCAGGCAAAGAAAAATATTTTAGTAATATAATAGTGTCACTTGTCACGGATATCGTCTGATATTATTTATTAGTGAACATAGTAAACCCACGGATATAGTATTACAAAAGACAGCTTTTGTAATGAAATCTTATACTCGTAAGTCCGTTACGAAAATTAACTCGAAACATGAACCGTCTTTTGTTTTCCTTTAATTGAGACTCAGAAATAACCGTTAATTATAATAAAAAAGTAAAAAATAGTAACAAAACCAATTTTGCGCATGAGCAGGTATAGAACACCAATATTGCACAATTTCAGCACAATAAAACGGAGTAGCTGGCACAAACAACGGGTATGCTATAACGAGCGAAAATCCGTTTGCAGTTATACTTGCAGGTTGACATTAATTGTTGAGTATTATGACATGCAAGTGTTGAGTATTATGTCAATTATTGATCACCTATCCATACTATCATTATAATGCGAAAGTTATCAATTTATTTTACAGTAAAGCCACTAAAGTAATTTTGGTAATATTTGGTGCTAAAGCTAACCAATTTAAATGTTGAGGGCGTTAGGCTGCGTTTCCACCAGAGATGAGCGAGGATGCGTAACGAGGGATGTGTTTGTTAAGAACCAATAGAATCACTTCGTTTATTTAGCCTCGCTTAGCGAATCAGTTTCTCTCATAATCTCTGGTGGAAACGCAGCCTAAAGGAGGTAAAAAACATTTTTGTTACAAACTAGGACTAGGACCACAGCACAAGTAAGACTCGCTACGCTCCGTTACGTAGGACGAACAAACGGTCAAACACACAGACAGCGGGGGTCCCGCATTCGCCCTTTTGGTACTAAACCTTTAAAAAACTGCGCATAAGCACAATAACTGGTCAGCGACACGGCCGATGTACTTGACCCGCAATACATTTCCCCATACTTGGAATGTTGGTTTCCTAGCCATTTTGCAAAGAAGCAACTGTGCCACTCGGACACGGATGTTTCCGGGCTAGATATTACTCTTACGACATACGAGTTAAAGACGAAAATAGAATGCGCACGCGGCTGTTCAAATGCTTGTAAGACATTACCATTTATGGTAATAGTTGGTTCCGTCGTCATGGATCATAACAATGCGTAGCGCGGTTCGCTTTGGTGCAATTATGATTAATTCGTTTCGTTTTACAAGAGAAAAATACAAGCAGCAATCGGATTTAAATAAAAAAATGCTACATCAATGACTTCCAAACAATCATACCCTTCTAACTTAGAGTATTGTCACAGATCAGATGAGCGTAGTTGTGGATAACTGGATACCAATAGAAAGATAAAGACAATACCGTTTTCGATATATCTACTATAGAGAACAGATAACGAGACGAGACGATAAGTAAATTATTGACACATTAGTGTAGAATTGTGGTTCTAAATTTTCTTTGGGACTCCTCTGCAAACTTTAGAAACATCAATTTCGGAGAGTACTATTTTCAAACGAATAATAACTAAGTTACCTCAAGATCACATGGTTAGTAAATTCTCGTAACTATAAGTATCGCAATGAAATTGGAATGAACGCAGGCGCACGTTGCGTGCAAAATGTTTAATCTAAAGTTCAAATGCATTTGTCTATACCACACGCGGCCGTATAAAATGTAAAATGTGTATTCAAAAGACTTGCTCTAAAACAAATGACGATAACACTCTTATATCCGACACCTGCACCGAATCTAACCAGAATGGATGGCCAAACCATCACGTAAGTGCAATTTTACGGCACACAGCAGTCACTTGGAGTAGTTGAGCGCTTTCGATCTTGGCGCCATTGGATAATAGTGGAAAGCTGGTGATTAGAAAACAGATGTGAGGTAGATTGCCTTCATATAGGAACATGATGTTGGTAGTTATAGGAATTGTTAATTGCTTGTGATGAATAAATAAAAGGGTTTGAAGTTTGAACTCCTTTAGAGCAGATTCAATTCAAAATCATGAAAAAAGAATTTCAACTCGAAAAAGAACTTTTGCCGGAAATATATGACTTTTCTTCTGTTCTGATAGACGTATTGCTGATTAAAATGTAAATAGGTAGTCCGAGATTTTACATCCAGGCGACTTTGATAGGTAAATCTTCTAAATGACATCTAAACATACAAATTGATAATATAGTACGAGCGTTGCTTAGTTTGGGGCTAGATATTAGTGCGATTGTTGCAAGTTCACTTATAAAATCTATGCCTGTTGAGAGGTCTAAATAAGTCTTAGGCGTAATCTTCTAGAATAACTTCGTAGCCTATAAGTAGCGTTTGTCATAAAGTTGATAACCTGGGTGTATTAAATTTAAGATTACATAAACAATAAAAAGAGGTGAAAATTCCCTTTCACTATCAAGAAAATCATACTGTCACATTTAATGCACCGGTTCGCTTGATTTCCCGGCTTGACGGAGTAATTGATAACTTTCTTTAGCCGCAGAGTTTCACTATTTGCTTACACATCAAAAAAATGATAGGGATTGGATAAACATTAACCGCTAACTACTCTTAGGTAGACCAACATAAATGTATCTTACGATGTTTTTCAGGACCGAATTTGATGAGTTAAACAGTAACCTCTGCACTCAGAGACGTCACTTAAATTACCTAATTTTAATTATGACTTAAGAAAAACCTGTAATACTTAAGTCTATAAGAATTAAGACTCATTATTGAACGAGAAAACAAGTTATTACATACTATAATGTTAATAAACGTCTCTCAGTGCGGCAGTAACACATTAAACCGAATGAACAACATATAGACACTGTTGTTTGCAAAAAAAAAACGCCCACCTATTTCTAAGTCGTGAAAACCCATTTTTTAAATAGGACGTTTATATGTATCACAATCATAATATTTTTATCCTAGGATGACCACTACTGAACATAGGCCTCCCACGATGACTTCCAGATTGGCCGGTTAAAAGCGGCCTGAATCCAGCAGACTTCATGAGAAGACTTGTCGAATTTACGTATTTAACCGTAACTTAATCTAGATCAGAAGCCTATGTTAAGACAAAAAAAAAACAAAACGAAAAACATTAAAACTGCGTGAAACAGAAGTATGTAAATTGCATTCTACATAAATTTAAATAATACGCACATGCTTTTTAAACACGAATTATAATAATATTTCAGTTGCAATTACAAAACCAATTAGGTACTTTTAATTTCAGCCGATGTTACCGTCACAAGGTCTTCGAAAGTTCATAATGTATCGCATAAAATATGGCGGCTTCGTTAATGACTATGTACTAAGTGCAATCGTAATGAGAATCACTAAGCTCATCATGTCGGCAGACTCGGACCGGTTTGCAAGTAAAGCGCGGCTTTGGTAGGCCTAGGCTAATAAATACTTCTATTAGCTTGTGTCAAGCCTGAGAACAGTAAACTATGGCATTCAGAGACGTCACTAAACTGTAATAGTTACTTAATACTTTCCTGGATCACGCCTATACAATATGATATGGGCGGTACTTCTAACCCGCTAAGGCTAAATGCGATATCTAATTTTATCGACATAAAAAATAATTTAGGGTCAAAACAAATCTGCAAAAATACTATAATTACGATTTTTTTCGAAAATTCTGAGTGCGGCGACTTGTAGCGACTTTTGACGACTCTTTGCGATCGATCGCTATCGTTCGCAATCGGTGACTTTGCGAATGCGGCGCGTGTATGCGACTTTTTGATTGAGATCGATTGCTAGTGGCAGTTTAATTTTTAGATCGCTTACCTATGCTAATCGCATAGTGCACAGGCCCTTAAAGCGGTGACTTTGTATAGATACAATTTCATGGTATTATAAACTTATACATTGCAGACAATATAATCTTAATGGTCTAGGACAGGACGTGGTAACTTATACGCTACAATTACACTAAAAGTGTTTTAAACAATAATTATCCCGACAGGGTAGTTCGTGACTCGCGAGGGCAAAAGCAAAACTCAATGGATAAGTTGGCATTAAGTAAGACTCCTATTCACAATCGCTAGGGATGTCAAGGGACATAACGTAGTGCTTAACGACGCAAGAAATGTTGTCTTTTGCCTGATTATTACAAGAGGCCCGTAAGACAATATGCCTGGCGGTATCGGGCAAAATATTATCGTTTTGCTATTTCCAATTTATAAACCATGAAATATTTTAGACACACTGGAACTGCCTTTACACTAACACATTTTTTCTCGTACCTTCGAATGAAGAGCTAAAAGCTAAATAATTATTATCGAAGTCTTATCTTAATAGTCCACCCGTTATTTGTAATACAAGCAATTTAATGTAAATACCACTTCATAACTTATACGTGAAATAACCAGCCTGTGTGAAGGCAGCGTAATTAAATCCTAATCGCATCTACAACATATGCTGCTAGTATGCGGTAGGCTTTATGGCAGTTATTATGTCCTAGTAATCTGCTGGTTAACTGGTAATTGGATGGTATCGAGCAGGCATAAGGCCGGTTCCTCATTGGCCCATAGAACAGTGATGCGACTGCTATCTAAATCTGAATGATGTCGATATGCTGTGACATTATGTCAACACGGTTTGGCGTGGGTGACATTTATAAAAACACTTTGACACTAGTGCAGCTCCAAAAAAGACCTGGTTCACTTTTGACTATCTATATCATCACGTACTATAAAAACTACAAGAGCCACCAAAATATAACTATGCTGTAACATATATCAACACGGTTTGGCGGGCGTGACATTTATAAACACCCTTTGACACTAGTGCAGCTCCAAAAACGACCTGGTTTACTCTTGTTATCGATATCATCACCTACGATAAAAACTACAAGAGCCACCAAAATAAATAACGCCTATCGCTGGAGAGTACGAGATTCAATTTCTGATCACTGGTCCTGCCCCTAGCATGCCCAAAAAAACACGATATTATAAAGCGATTTATCGACACCCAACTGTCAAAATAAGAGATACTTAGCCACCTTCTTTAACTTTTATAAAACAGTGAGCGTGTCCGTGCCGGTTACGTCATGGCCATGCTCGCTGATTTGATAAAAGTTCATATTTTGACAGTTGGGTGTCGACAAATCGCTATTTTATATCGTGTTTTGTTAGCCATGCTAGCAGAATGGTTAATAAGGAAAACGAACTTTTTTACTCTGGCTTTTAATAAAATATTTAATGTAAAACTGTACGAGACTTGAACCACATTTACTACTAAGACAAGATAAAATATTAAATGACGGGAAGCTCGCCGCATATCGCATCTACGTCATACTAACCTTTAAACCTTTAAATCGTTTCGTTATATCATTCGTTAGTCGCCAGTCAGTACACAGCTTAAGCCTTTTCTATACATTCCAGCAAGGATGACGGAAATTCGATATCGTCTAAACCACACCGACAACCCTTTTAATGACCACGCGTCTTGTAAATTGCCAACCTATAAGAGCTACACTCCTTTTAAAATTCCAAGTGCGTACATAAAAACCTAAAGATACCAGAGATAGTTATAAAGATTATGTACACGTCTAATTTAAAATTATAATAAGCTGATCCATGATATGATAAGCGTTGCCGTACGAATTGAATATTTTTCTCAAAATGCAAACATGGTAAACATTGGGTTATTATTAGCGTCATTAACTGTGTAGTAAGGCAGTGGCCTGAGAGCAAAATATGCACGAACTAACTGTGATAAATTGTAAAATTACCCACGTTTTTAGCAGACTTGTTGATTTTATCAACTATATTCTTGGAGTGCAACGTAGTTGTTGTATGTTAATGATGCACCCAAACAATTTGATATTTTTTTTTAATAATTTTTATCGCATTTTATTTCAGTGCATGATAAATCATTGAATTGAAACGTTGACAAATGTTACCGCAAAATACGTTTAGTGTGAGGTAACCACAAATCTACGATTTTTTTTACTTTTCCTAATTTGTGTAAATAATAATTTAAATTCAATAGTGTAAAAAGCAAAATTTAACACATCAACTAATTAATGTGTATAAAACTATGAAATACGTTTATAATCATCCATAACTGAATGACAAATATCTTCCTCGCGGGATTCGAACCCACAAAGCTTGGGTTTGTAGTCCCGAGCGGGAACTACTAGACCGTCTACAGATGGATGGATCTTAAATGGGACCCGGCAGTGATGATTGGCTTAAAATAAAATATTCAGATTTAGGGACCCAACCCACAAGCGTCTTTCGAGCGTCGACGTCGTGGCAGCGTCCAATCAGTATTGACGCAACGCTTGCGTAGCAGCATTTACTTAACGCTGATTGGACACTGCCACGACGTCGACACACGAAAGACGCTAGTGTGGGGGAGGCCTTACCGGCATCGAGTGTTCTAGGACTGTTTGTAATTTCTTAAGAAGCAATTCGCATCGTGAAGTATTTAAGTCGTTGCAAACGCTATTGGTACATTTAATTGCGAATCCTCAGCGCAAGGTCACCGTTTGCAAATAAATTCCCGCGTTATTGCTTTAGGAACGGCATTTTCACTGTTTTGGCAATAAATTAACTGTGCTGTGTTTAATAAAAACACGTAAGGTCTTATTTTATAACTGTACCTTGTAATAATGATTTCCTAACATTGATTTGTTTCAGAAAATTTTTGGTATTCCTATGTACTACTTAGAAGACTGATTGTGTGAAATGATCTCCTTCAAGGTCACTTAAGAAATATGATGATACAGTAATGAAATAATTTACCTACACAATATGAAAATAATGAACGAATTTTCCATCAAAGAAACTACACTTACAGAACTGTTGTTAAGCTGTTCCTGTCGTCAAACGCTGAATATTTATTAATCTGGCAGGTCAAACCACATCATGATGCAGCCAGTGGGTTCTATTTTATTTCATGAATTTTTATGAAATAACCCGGCACATTATGAAGTGATCAATTTTACTAGCTGGCCAGAACAAATACATATTTTTAACACCTTTATTAAATATACGGTTCGCAACCTTAAGTCTTAAGACTTATACTAACTAGTCTTAATACTTAAGTATTATTGTACAATATTATATGATAACAAAAGGTCAGTACACGTTTATGGCATAGACCTAGATATATACTTCCAGCGATTACAGTGCTGACGCTTATTTGGTACTATTCTGTTATAAAAGCGCGGTTTGACAGCTAACAGTGCTATCCACACAATCAATACGGACCGACTACACGGTCTTACTCTTCAAAATTATAACCTCTCTCGTTTGTTTATCTCAATAAAAATGTTTAACTTTTCTGATTGGCACAGTAAGTGTTCATACATTCACTTCGTGACAATTAAAATTTTGTTGGATTCATTTATTTCCTGAAATTTTTACATTTAACTAACGATGACAACGTGCAAGAGCTCTCAATGACTTTGACGAATGCTGTCGTTAGCACGCTTATGCTAATTCGGATTTAGTGGTCACCATCCGATACCTGTGACGAGTGTGTTTATTCCCGAATTCCCTAGCACAACTTTAAGACCCATCAAAGGGCCCGACCCGTTTTTCGACATAAAGGCCAGAAAAAGTACACGTTAAACTCGCGTAGACAGGGTTCTCTACTTCTCACAGGGTAGAGCACGATGAAATCGATTACAGTGGTAAGCAGAATAAAATAGTACATATACAACATACATATTGGACAACATCACGCCAACATGAATAAGGTAAGTAGCTAAAGCACTTGTGTTATAGAAATCAGAAACAACGACGGTACCACAACACCCAGACCCGAGCCAATATATAAAAGTTCGTTTTCTACATTGACCCGACCGGGGATCGAACCCGGAACCTCAGAGATGGCGGCGCCATTAAAAGTCCGGCGTGCTCGCCTCTCGGCTACGGAGGTCTTCAATAGTGGAATAGTGGCCGTACCTGTGTCGCACCCTGGCGTTGATGTGGCGCACCTCGCGGCCGCCGCTGCTCTCGCCGTCGCTGCCGGAGCCCGGCACCTCCATCGTGTGGATCGACATCGACTTGCTCATCTGTATGAAAGATGTATGAAATGAAATGACACCCTTTATCGAGTATACAGACCCTCTTCCGGGCACTTATACGCGTCCCAAAATATAAATTAGCCTTACCACCTCTTCGGGACTACATATAGGCCGGTGATGAGAAGAATGGTTTGGTATGGTTTATTTCCGTTGAGAGTTTAGGCCGCCAATTGTACATTTGAGTCTTATAGTTAAAAATGAATAAGAACCTGAAATACAGCAAATTTGGTAAAAATCGGCCAAGTGCGAGTTGGACTCGCGCACGATGGATTCCGTACCATTATCTCTATAAACGAGCAAAAAAATCACGTTTTTATATAGGATATTAAAGGGGGCCCTTGAATATTTTTTCATTCGGGTTTTTAGTATTTGTTGTTATAGCGGCAACAGAAATACATCATTTTTGAAAATTTCAGCTGACTAACTATCACAGTTCATGAGATACAGCCTGGTGACAGACGGACAGACAGACAGACAGACAGACGGACAGCGGAGTCTTAGTAATATAGGATCCCGTTTTACCCTTTTAGGTACGGAACCCTAAAAACATATTAAAACAGCCGCCATCAGTCTATTTAGAGTTTTTTTGACGTGATAACGTCTTATAAATCGTAATCGTAATAAATGTATGAACGGTTGCACGCATGAAAAAGTGTCACGTTCCGCGTGCGAGCGAGAGCGCGGAATAATCGACAGAGAGGCACGATCGGCCTTAGCGTTCGGCTTGTGCCGCATCTATCTCTCTTCCACTCCAATGGCCGATGCGTCCGAGTGGCATCAATGTTTTCGACGTTATCACGTAAAATTAACGTTAAGGTGGAGTTGCGCACAACCGGTTTAGTTTAGAACGAGATTAAGAAATCATTCTGTCTCTGTCATCGTCATACAAACTGTCGGCTATAGAATGATTGTTCAGTGGATAGTTCGGGATTAAATTCGCTAATCCTGAGATGCGCAACTCACAAGGTACTTTACTAATAGATTAGGAGTTAAACCTAACACCCTGTTTTATCCGTCCCAGCATAAGTAAAAAATAATCAATCTATACTCACGGGTGGAATGTATTTTCTCACAGCGGCTGCCAGTTCATCAAGAGTCTTCTCTTTCTTAGGCACTTCCAATCCGAAGAACTTATTCTTCGCTTCCTGGTTCAACGCAGATATCTTGAGAACTGTCGGCGGTTTCTCTTGCGTCATCATAACCGGTGGACTAATTATCTTTTCTGGGGGTCTACGTAATTTGCCTAATTGAATCGGCTCGTCTAGTTTTTTAACGAACTTTCGGTATCTGGTACTGTCTTCTTCATTCTTAGCTTCTTCAGGTTTTCTGACCAGTTTAGCAAGAATCGGCTTCACTTCGGGGTTTTTGGCTTGCGTAAGACGCTCCTTGAGTTCATTCGCTCCTGGTAGCTGAATCTTGCGAGGGTACGGGTCTTGGAGTCTGGTCAAGTCCGAGTCTGTTCGAGATGACTTGAGTTTGTTGTTCTTGCGTTGGAACCTCCTTGGCTTCGGACCGGGCATCTCGTCGGAGCTGTCTGACGAGGAACAGCTCTTCTCTGAGGAGGAAACGCTGGAGGCTGAGGCTGATTCGTCCTCCGAAGAGCTGTCGATACCTTCGTCTTTTAGACCCTGGAATAGAATATTGGTTTTCATTAATGATAACAAGTTTTACACATTAACAACCATATGTAATTCCAGCCGCTGACTGTGAGTTAGCGTTACGCAGTTTACCGCTTTGCGATAAATAGTCATCATTTCGTTTACCGAACCCACAATACGGTATACAGTCGCTTTAGCCTAATTAATAACTCTTTGCGTTTTCGGCTTGTCACTGACTATTAACGGCCGACTATTGTACAACGCTATATCCCTCCGCGGATTTGCTACGAAGCCAATCGCAACAACAAGTAGCCATAAAGACAGTGTTGTCTTCACTGTCATAAAAATAAATAACAGCGAAGCATTTTTTATTTATTAATGTGTAGAATGGCTGGCTGCTCAGCTTAGTACGCATCCCATTTGCACGTATACATCCCTACTCCTTTGTAACACCCATGGCGCGTTGTACACTACATCGTATTGTCACTGCGAGATGACGGGATCAAAAGGGACTGAGTTCACATGGAGTGATGGGGTTAAAACAGCGACCTTGCTGACTCGGTCGACTGTTTCGGTGATAACGCGAGTGACTGTTACGAGTACTAAAAATCTGGTATTTTATAATCAGATAATTTTCTACGGAACGTTAAAAAAATATTACTGCATAAAAAAGGAAAAAGTTAACTAACATTACACACCTCGGAACTTTCTCCCTTGGCCAGCGTTTTCGGTTTGGTTGGCACCACGGTGCTACCAGACTTTAGGATGCCCCTCACTTCGGGAGTGATCATCCTCTGCGCCCTCTCGGCTGGGGAGTCATCGTCGAGGTCTGGGAAAACACTTTCATTTAAGTAAATTATTGAATATACAATGTTTTCTACTTCTGTGACAGGCAACTTGATTTGACGGTTTAAGATTACTATCCCTTTGTAATGGGTGGTAAAGGTTAGCCTGTCTTCTTAGAATAATAGGGCCAACCGGTGCAACTACTGATACTCAACTTTAAACTTAGTATTTCTGTTCAACTTTTATAAAAAAAAAAAGTCTAATACTAATTTTTTCAAATCCATTGATTTAAGATTGGATTACATTAATACATTAAACGAGAAAACAAATATAAAGTATTTTCATAATAAATTTAAATTCAAGTATAAAGTAGTCATCAAATCGACTCTAGTGCCCACACGGATGACAGATGGGGTTATCGTCATAAACGCTAGCACGCATAATTAATAAATTATACCTTTAATGGGTAATGTACGGCAAGAAAATTATACTACTGACTTTAGGGAAGAAATTGATTTAATAACCGTTAAGTTTCAGCTAAAAGTAGTTTCGTCTCTGCCATTGTTATATGTCACACTGACATTATACAAATAAGTAAGACAATGCTCCCAACCCGAAAATTGCAGATTTGATCCCAGATTTTTTGACAGAGTATAGTGATAAGCTTGTGCTAGCAATTATGACATATTTGTTTATGAACTCCCAATTCAAGCATTAATACAGCTTATTTACAATAAGTTTTACATAATATAATAGCTGGATAATGGACGCAGAAAACGATTGCTGTTTTCTGTAAATATAAATAGGTGTTCCAAGTCAGAGGTTTTTTTTAGAATTCATTGGTTAAAATTATATGCAGGTTAGAATTAGATCCCATTCCATCCCGCGTTTTGAGAACCATACAATGCTACAATATTTGTAAAAGTAAATGATAAAGAGAACCCAATAACTCGAAACGATATTGAAATAAAACCTAATCCTACTTCATCATTTCGAACCCATAATACAGACGGATAGTATGAGCAAAGAAATTAAATTTTATTTATAACAGATTGAGCAATCGTACGAATGACTAACTGTTGTGCTCAAAATAAATATTAGTCGAGAATCAAGCACCGAACTGCGTCACGATATTAGTAAGTGTTGCAACTAACCCACTGTGATTTAAGCGTGCTGTTAGCTGATAATCAAACCAACACCAAGTGGGGTTAGCAAATAACGATATCAAAAATGAAATAATATTACAGTCGATAGAATTGATGGATTTTGTAAGAGATGTTTTCATTTCAATTTAGTGTTTTATAGTAGTAAGTACGCCAGACAACCCAACTGCCATAGGCATGAAGTAAGGAAGGAACATCTTAGTATAACGAGGTGCCAGACAAAAAAAATGACAGAATATTTTTGCCAACACACCCAAACCCGGTTATTAACAAAATATAATAAATACGTTTTCTGAATAGCCTAGTTGACACCACCAATCAATTGACATACTTTTTATGAGCTGTCAAAACGCAACTCTAGCTCAGAATTTGTATGGCGATATCGTACTATGACGTCACTGTTTACCCAACTCAAATTTCTTACTTTTTATTGATTTAATAAATGATAATGTAGCTAATGAAAGAGCCCAAAATTACATGTTGGTTTTGATAAACGATGCCTTAAAATTATTTATGAATGGTGTCAACATCCCTTTTAACCCGAAACGGGAATCGAGCCCGGGACCCTTTTGCGTTTAGGGTGAACTACAGCGCCACTACGCTAATTAAGTCTTCGTTTTATGATACAAGTTCGCAAAAGAGGGTTAGTACTTAATCCATCCCAAGCGAACTAAGATTTGAAAACTTTTAACATCATACAATTTTTAGTACAAATTTTAATAGGCAGAAACAAAATAAGAACATAAAATGCTCGGCCCAATACGAACAATGTTGCTGATCCAAATGATGGCAAATTGTTTCGATATGCCTTTAAATTTTGTATCCATAGTATATTGTATATCCTTTAAATTTGGTAATCTGAAACCGTTTGTTGTCTTACTACAAACCATTTTAATTGCTTAACCAAGCCAAGATTAAATTTGTTAGAAGGATCAGGACTCCAAGTCGCCTTAAACCTTGTCAGGCGAATACAAAACTACGTTATCTCCATGCTGTATTAATACTGCATGCACACGCCGAACTTACCTTTAGTTTATTAGTGCTGAACCCAAGCAAAGGAAACAACAATCAAACTGAAATAATGAACAAAACCAGACCTAAGCTTCTAAACTTTGAGTTCTGCCTCATCATGTACTCTAGCGATGTGTTTTTAGCGCTGGCCGATCGGAATAGCTCCATTTTGAGTTGGAAATCGGGATTACGCGGTACTTCCTCGTGGGTGAGCGATTTGGTCAGTCTCTCGTTCTGTTCCATGGCCTCTTGCACTTGGCTGGCTAGTACCGGCATGGTCCGCAGTCGCGACGTCCTAACTCTTTCTTCTTTCGGCCGTGGCACCCCAGCCATCGGAGGTTTGTGAGTCAACTTCTGATTGAACATCTTCATCTTCTCACTCAACGACATTTTCGCCGGATCGTCTTCGTCTAACTTAGCTGCCACCAGTGAGTGAGTGCGTATTTACATAACATTGTGCGGTTGTGTTTATAGACCCGGACATACACAGAGTCGAGGACATGCAAAAAAGAAACATAAGCCGACAATCAAAAGACAGGAAGCTTTCTCTTTGTATCACTTTACCGTACAAAATGCAATTTACATGCTTGTAATTTAACTTCGAAACAAATCGTCTGTAACTATAATTGAAAATAATAGGCAAATAAATTAACTTTGATTTGACTTAACAGAAAAACATACTTATAGTTACAAAACAAAAAGTAGACCTTACCATCTTCATCCCTATCTAGCATATTAGCTGAGCTCTTGGACTGAGCGAGAGAGAAATCTTCTTTAGGACTTTCCGGTGTTGTTTCTGGCGGCGACGAGAAAGAGATGGGTTGTGTTTTTAAACGATCCGTCACTGATGGCCCCTCCTTGTTCTTTGAGCGACTGTGACGTATCAGAGGTTTTGGCGTTCCTGAAAAAGAGAGACGACAAATAAGTAAAGTATAATACAACTAAAATCACTTTAATTGAACACTAAAACAATACAGTTTGCTTCTAATGGCCAGGGGTGAATTGAAAAAAAAAAATGAAAAAAGAATTTTAAAAATCACACAGATTGTGCTTTCATAATAACATATGACACTAGGTCGTTCCATTTGTGCCAGCATATTTGAAACAAACTATAACAGATGACTAATTTACATAACCAAGATACAATCTTAAAACTTGATTACAACACCAATATACGGAACCATGTTTATATTTATACAAGATGTAACTGCCAACTGTCTAAAAATACATGACAATGACGAGGTAGATTTGGCCATAAGTGATGGTTGGTTGAGAATGTCTACGCTCTACGACTAAAACTTGTACACTACAGTTTTTGCAATTCACTGCGATCTGATTGGAGTAGTGGCTAGGTGATTCGCATTAAACGCAAACTGTCCCGAATTCGATTTAAAGTTGGGGTCAATACGGAATACATTTTGTTTGTTCTAAATTTGGCTCGGTTAACTCACATAATACACCCAGTTATTGAAAATCAACCAGAAAAAAAAATCCTGTGTCCCAACACAATAGGGATGCCAACAAACTTTTTTCTGCGTCTAACTGGTAGATTATTAAAAAGTATTGGACAAGTAATTTTTTGCATATAATCAAAATATTACAGAGATAAATTGATTTGAAATGTCGCGCATGACGTCACGCCTCGTTAAAATTTTTACTTAGAAGTAACGCCACGAACCCCTCTCCCGAAAGTTGACGCGCTTTATCTTTCTACTTTTTTGGTTGATTGTCAAAAGAAAAAATAAGACTCCATTACTTTTTAATAATCTGAGTGACGGACTAAATAGAATTAAATTTTCTAAACGATATCTATTAATGTTGGATTGAGTGTAATTCTCTCGCTCTCTCTACTCTGCACTTTCTAGTGAACTAAAAAGCAGGTTTACATACTGCAGGAAGTATACCTATTAGATTACAGGAAAAAAATCAATAATCTTACTTGTAATTTTAAATGAAGGCAACCAAGTTAACAAAATTTACTGCAATTTTTATACGAGTGATGACAAAAATATAAGGAAGAACTTAGCTGTAAAAACGCTTCTCAATTTCTAAGTATGTAATCATAGAAGGCACCGTAAATATTTTTAACCGATCCTAAAAATAATGAAAAACATGAATATTGTTGGTGTTTACTGTAAGACAGTTAAATTTATCTGAATCATTTCTATCCCAAGGGAATAACGTTAAGATAATCACGTTTTTCAGAAAAAATCATTTGCCATATAAATATTATTATTCCAACCAAATTTAGTGTCGTTTATCGCAAACATCTCCTTGCTTCAGAAAGAATATTAAAAGTTGCTCCCGGCTAATATAGGTTGATACTAGTTGTCGGAAGCCTAAGGAATACGTGTCTTTCGAGCGTCGACGTCGTGGTAGCGTCCAATCAGTGTTGACACAATGCTTCCGAAACAGCATTTATTTCCTTAATGCTGATTAAGCACTGCCACGACGCTCGAAGGCCTTACAACACCTCTTCATCAATTTACTTACACCCAGCCCGCGTTGTATGTAGTATGGCCCTAAGCACTTGAACCACCTCAGAGTTAAGGTGAGTCCAGTTCACTATAGTGGGACGTATATTAGCTTACTTATTTTTTTCTTTTGACATCTAACTTTTAATAAAGGTAAGCAACAACGGAAATTAGGAAAAAGAAATTATCAAAAAGATGTGTAACTAGCGTTCATTGATAGCATTATTCTGTGAATACTATTAACGACACAATACTGAATTCGGTACGTCATTATAACAGTATCCGGCTTGACTGTGGCTGAAATAATAAGGTCTTGATAGACATCAGTCATTGTAAATGGTAGGATATAGTTTGGTTTTAGCTTATTAAATACTTCACTTTTAGTTTATTAAACAAGATACTTTGTATACTCATTCTATACCAGGTTAAAGTTAAAATAAAACCTATTAAGCCGGAGAAGGTATATATGCTAACAAATGTGAAGAAAGACTTTTGATGTCATCATAAAAAAACATGTATTACAACGGTCGCTGAGTAATGAAGTTTTGTATGGAAATCAAAATTTCCAAACTAATAATACTCAAATGTCTGACATCACCGCAGCGTTTATATCATGCTTAGGTTAACACTACTTGCGTTACAAAATATCAAAACGAGGGCTAGTACGATTATGTACTTCCCCAGCATAACAGTTATATGTTTAGTTTCAAAGTCTATGCAATAGCAGGAATCAGATATAGAATTAGAATTTCATTGTGGTTAAAAGTAATACACGCATTTTACGTCGTTAGTAGGTCAGGCGCAAGATGATGATACATCTAAATTCTAATCACAATTGAACGCTATGATTGTTCGGAAATTTCATGTACTGGAAGCTCAGTCGCAAAGAATGGCATTCGAGTGCAGCGCCACCTGGTGGCACATCATCGAAACCTAGTTTTATTATGGATATCCGCTTTTACATTTCGATCCCGTAAAGTAAATCATAGTTGGTATAGGCTTTCACACTGAAAACGAACACCCAAGCTTATTGAAGCAAGCTAGAATTTGTTACGGTTTAAGACATTTTGTCTGCTGGTATCACAAGTTAAGCTTTATACAATACGATTTAGAGCAAGGCACACACACAGATACTTTGCACTCGGACACGAAATCTCGGAACACCCTGGAACGCCTATGTGTGCGTTGGTCTAGAGTTTGTATAAAGCTTATTTTCTAATAAGTACCTGTTATTATGTGGTACTAAACAGAAGGAAGCCTGCATAAACAC
This sequence comes from Anania fuscalis, assembly GCA_950371115.1. NCBI lineage: Eukaryota > Metazoa > Arthropoda > Insecta > Lepidoptera > Crambidae > Anania > Anania fuscalis. Next base: position 5,178,661 of record OX493333.1, on the reverse strand, counting down.
GCAGGCTTCGACAGCGAAAAACACTTGAAAGATTTCGTCAAGTCAGCTAGCGTCTCGATAGCTTATTGGAAAAGCACGACCATCGAATACCATCGCAAGCAGCCGTGCGACGGTATGCTATGGTCGTGGGTTCGGGTCCCAGGCGGTCGATTTTTTTCAAGTATTATAAAAGCTTAGAAAGAAGCCTATTTACAACCTTAATGTCAAAATAGATACCTTTGGCCTGCTGTTGTAACTGCTGCCACATGCTGGCTCTAGCAACCACGCTGTTGCTTTTCACTAAGCCGAGCGCAAAGCCGACACTATTGTCCGGGGCCTCGTCATCGCTGCCCGGGTCCTGAGGACTCCGAAGGGCCTCGGTCTCCGTCGATTTCCTCTCGCGGTTCATGGCTTTGAATCCGCGCTCGATAGACGATGAAGACCACTCGTTGCAACTACTGTTCGTCGCGTGATTCTCTTTGATCTCTTGACTTTCGATTAAGCCGAGTTCTTCGCCTGGAAAGTCAAATTGGAACGTTTAACAACCATAAAACATACTGAAAAACAAGTAAAAACGATTTAATATTGCAGGACATCAATGTAAAATACAGAGATTAATTTGACACGGCATTCGCGTACTGAATACACCCAGCAATAAACGTTCTATTTACGTGAAACCTATGTGGAGGGAACCGACCATGACACTACGGTTGACGGACTATTGAATCACCATCACATACCAAACAAATTTTTTGTTGAAATTTTACTGTTGTAATACCACTTTTTTACAGCGATAAACGTATTATATACGTTATTAAAACTGTTTGACAAAGAACACGTGCATTACATTGACCCAAATATGTCTAGAGACATTTGCAAGGTTACGGCGTTTATTTTCAAAACGATCCTAATACGAATAGCGACGCATTCAGTAAAGCTAATTTTATCGTGCAACATAAACAAAACGCGGTTAATGCAACCCGCCCGATCTGATTACTTCCACATGTTTACTTCACGACATTGGTACAGTTCTGATCGGTCGGTATAAATATTTCGAAAGCTTTGACATTTATCGCAAACACAAGTCATAAATAACTCGCAGTTTTAAAAGTGACTAATCGTTTTTGATAACGGGTGGAAACTCACCAGAATGCGGGCCGGAGTCCCTGGAGGAAGCTCGATTGTACACTCCGCTATCACAAGACACATTTAGACTCCAGTTGTCGGCTTCGGCTTGTTGCCTCTCGTCTTCATCCAAGGCGCGGCTGTCCTCGTCCAAAGCCACTCGGACCTTGTTTACTTCTTGTTCAATCTCGTCCAACGTAGACGGTTTCCTTTCGGTGTTGGCGACGATGTTTTCGAAGTCCAGGAATGTAGCTTCGCCAAAGCTCTCGTCCTTGACGACCGGGGTTCCTTCTCCGTTGGTGATCGGTGATTTAACACTGAAGGAACTGGTACCGAACGGAGGAGAGTCTAGGTTTTGCGCGAAGTCAACGAAAGGGTCTCTTTCGGGTTCCGTCGCTCCGAAGCCCCTGGCCGCAGCAGCACCGGACTCGACGGGCCGACTCGTAAAACTACAGCCCGCTGTAGCGAACGCTTGGAAACTCGCTTGGCCCGGTTCCAAACTGCGAAATGAGAAAAGAAGCGCGTCAATGTAGAACACCGCCGTACATAAGAAAGAGATGGAAACCTTTTCAGTGCGCCTTCATAAATTTCGATGAATTATGGCATGAGTGATTGGAGCGGCAGCGTCACCGATCTATCGTTTTAGGGAGTTTGACAGTATCGGCAATATAATCTAAATATAATTGTCTGCTCTCGATACCAAAGTTGTCTATCGAGATTTATCGATTGTTTGAAGCCTGCGACTATTTACGATTGTGTAGTAGTATTCGAAACATTAATCTTACGACATACACAAGTAAGCCGGTATAATTTCTGCTAACAGAGCACAGGTCTCATCTGGCTCTTACTACCAGGTGATGGTTTGAGTCCTACACCAAAACACTGCAGAGATGTGTCTGCCAAATAAATGCAATATAACTGAATCTTTTAATTGATTTAGAAAACTAAGAGAACTTACATTTATGGTATATAGTTGAACTTAAAGTACATTGTGCAAGGCTTGCTTGTAGCGGCTTTTAATGCACCAATCTCATTGCAATTTCTCAAGATAAACTAAATCGGGGCATAGTCGTAAAACTAAACGCAGTCTTAAAAGCGTGCTTGCTTGTACAACTATTGAGACGAATAGCGTCAGCTGGATTTAAATCCATGCCATAAGTGTATGTAGTAATAAAAACCGGCCAAGTGCGAGTCGGACTCGCGCACGAAGGGTTCCGTACCATTTTCTATAAAAAACGGCAAAAAAATCACGTTTATTGTATGGGAGCCCCCTTAAATATTTATTTTATTATATTTTACTATTTGTTGTTATAGCGGCAACAGAAATACATCATCAGTGAAAATTTCAACTCTCTAGCTATCACGGTTCATGAGATACAGCCAGGTGACAGACGGATAGACAGACAGACAGACAGACAGACGGACAGACGGACAGACAGACAGACAGACAGACAGACAGACAGACAGACAGACAGACAGACAGACAGACAGACAGACAGACAGACGGACAGCGGAGCCTTATTAATAGGGTTCCGTTTTACCCTTTGGGTACGGAACCCTAATAAAAGAAGACTATTTACAGTATGACTTCAAATGTAGGTATATGTTTTTGTTTGACGAAACAAAAATGTTTATAAACATCTTACACTCTAATACAATAAATTAAGTAAAACAAAAAACTGGACAAGTGCCAGTCGGACTCGCCCACCGAGGGTTCCTTACAAATTTGTAGGTCCATATATTTTTAATGATTCAATTACGAGTATAGTTTTAATTTTTTTCCTATACTTGTAGTATAAGACGGTATTACTTACCAAATTCCATAGTTCTAGGTCAACGGAAAATACAATATACATTTTGATTCCCTTGAGAGTTTCAAAATATACGTTTTTTGAGGCATCTTTTTTTAACGTTACTTAAAAGTTAGTTTTATTCACAGCTTCAAGAGACTGACCATGCGTTCCCGAGACGAAGGGTCTTGACAGACAGACGGACGGAAGGACAACAAAGTGATCCTATAAGGGTTCCGTAGTTTCCTTTTGAGATACGGAACTCTTCAAAAAAACCTGTTGTAATTCTATGACATGTCTGAATTACTAATAAGAAGAAACAACACTAAACAATTACACACAACTGTTACAATTGTTGGATAAATATAATTAATAACCCCTTAGAAAAGTACAGTACATACTCATCAATTTAGCGGAAAAAAGAAATATGTATTGCATTTCTAACAATAAATGTTCACAAGAAAGATGAGTATATCCTTTAGCACCAAAAGGAAAACCTTTAGCAACGCCAAAACAAGCCCGAGTAAATTCAAAGTCATTATCATCATTTCAGGTATGGTACGTCCAATGCTAAACATAGGCCTTCTCCAATGACTTCCAGGTGGGCCAATTGAAAGACCGTGTTTTGTTTAAAGTGCCGAAAAAAAAAACGCCGAAAGAGAAGTGCCAAAGAGCCTTTAAATATACTTCTAGATAATATGCCTCAGTTCTATTCCATTAATAACAGAAAACTGCACATTAGATCAATTATCCCCTATCATCGTGACGGTGATAAAACTCTCGATGCGCACCGAAGTACAACAGATCCAGAAATAGTACTTGACCCACTAACGGCTGGAGTACGTATTTCCGTCATGCTGCCGTCTCAAGCGCAGTCGATGTTAATATCGACAGATTAATACGGTTGTCTAATACTCGGAGTTAGATAACTGGTTGGTATGTCGACCGTTTGAGAGCGGACACGAATAAAATTATGTCTACAAAAGGTAGACACACTAATGGAAACGACGGTAACGTCATTTCATGGGCTTTAAAGACAAAATGACAAGGATTTAAAAAAAAAATGAGCAAATTCATATTTTCATTCAACTCAATAAATGAATCATCAATATAATTATGATTCATTGGATGATGGTGGAACAATTGACTAAATAAACGAAAAATATTAAGATTTGGGAATTAGTACCATCGGTCCGGACCTATCAATACTTGAAAAACCTAATAGTACCTAAGACCTTGATTTGCTGTTTGAATACACCGTCAAACAGAATAATATTTTGTGTACCATTGCACCCAAATTAAAAAAGAAATAGAAAACTTTTTTGTAGACCATTTCGAGTGCCTTAGGGACAACAGCACATGACAGAAATTGGAAAGTTTCCAAAAACCCTAAAAACTAATGGCACAACTTTTTATAGGATCTGTTACTATATTTTTACGAGACATCTTTGATATAAAAACACGTAAATAAAAGCTGCAGCGTGCAATCTGTTCCTGTGCGTTTAGATATGAATTTACGATTAAGCTTTGATTGTTATATTTCCTGAAGACGATTAAGCTAATATTTTAACTAAACTGAAAAGTTAACAAAATAATTTCAAGCCATTTACGCCAGCGGCTAACCAAGTTTTGAAGCACGCTTGTATATAAATTTACACGTTAATCACAAATACAGTTTGCTTATTATTTTAGCTCACGTGACCTAAATGCAGAAAGCGAACCGCATCGTCTGAAATGGATGTTCTGACCCAAATATTGGTGCAGTTTTGGTAACGTAACGGATAACATACCATTCTGAAAGTTGGTCCCAACCCCGATCCAATTGATACATAATAAATTTGTCACTATTCAAAACACCAGCTGTTTTCTACGGCAAAAAAGGAGGCCAAAATTAATTCTTACGCGTGTAGAAGTACACACAACATGACTCAAACTGTAATGCAAAAATCAGCGGTGACGTCAGTGACTAGAAACATCAGAATTAACGCAAATTTTACTAACCAACTTCATGAATAGCTAATTGTGTAAAAATGGTTAGGCGATTTGTATTAAAATTACAGGATTAACTTCTACTGAATCTTTTCAAAATTAGTACTTTGCCCGGATTATGTTAATCTGACACGAACAGGATTAGCTTTTATAAAATTATTTTAATCATAATATACATGGCAGAAGTGTAAAATTGGATCGATTTATTTAAAACGTTTGCATTTGTTTATATATTTGGATATCACTAATTGCTAACCTTAACTAAATGCAAAATCTATACAAGAATGGAGGTCAAAACACTACAGAAACTGGTTATAACAATAATCACAATGGAATCTGTATAAAGGAAAGCAACCGGAACATCAAAACGGTCAGTGTTCAGAACAAAACATGCGGTGGCAGCCCACGCCACGCGCCCGCCCATCAAAATAATGGCGACGAGCCAACGGCTTCCAAGACCGGGATCTGCAGAGCACAATCACCTTTACACGAGGAAAGCCATATTTAAGAAAACCACTCGACCGGCAATGAAGAATTGCGAAACCAACAACAAATAAATTTTTGTATTGTGATAAATACGCCTAATGAAATGGTAAACCAGTAAGATAAAAAAACTTATTTGAGATCAAATTAACATGTCAATCAGTATAACTAAGAAAAAGTGATTTATTCTTACCTGGATGCCACTGAGCGCATTTCTTCCACGGTTATAGGCTGGGTCTTGAAACGCTCCTTATCACGAGGCTTGGACCTAGACGTTGATGGTTGATCTTTTATCGGCACTTCTTTCGTGAGAGCCTGCTCCATACTTTTTATCCGTGCAGCGATCGATGGAAATGACTTTGGTTTATCATCACTGCTAGTTTCATCTCGGTTGCCGAGCTCCCACGGTGCACAGTGTCCGTTTTTACAGGTTTCTTCCACTTTGATCCTCCTATTATTTAGTATTGAGAGTAATTCGTCGTTCACATCACAAACTAAGCTTTTTGATCTAGGATTCGATTTTGGGCGCAAATTTCTCCGGCGCAGTACAGCGCACGGATAATTGTCTTCCGCGTCAGCCGAGAGATTCAAGATTCGACGCGGTCCAGCCGCGAGTAAGTCGTTCGCGTCGCAACTGATATTCGTCTCACTAATGTTCACATCACTGTCCGCGCAAAATGAGAGTCGTGGGCGCGGGGATTGGCTACGTTCCCTGGTGAGACTTGACCCTCTCTGCTTTAAAATAGGCTTAACAGTCGCTTCGCACTCCGAGCCGGAATGGTCAGATGTCCGCGATCTAAGGAGTGAAGGTCTTCGCGAGCTTCTGTCGTCTTCGCTCATATCGAAACTAGAAGCATGTCCTTCATCATTGGACAACTTTTTTGACGATTTAAGGATTGGTTTTTTAGGTAAATCAAAGTCATGATCATCATGTTCCATAGACTTTTTCTTCAATATTGGTTTAGGTGTGTCAGGAGGCAAAACGTCAAGAAATGGTCGCTCTTCGGAAAAGCTCTTTTTCTTTAAAATAGGCCTTACGATATCTTTGTCATCTTCAACTATCTCAGCGCCGCCTGCGGCTGCTAAAAGAACGGCTTGAGCAATAGAAACGTGAGATGAAGTTGTGCTGCTACTTGAGCTGGAATTGGATTTGCGCTTTAAGATCCCATGAGGTTCTGGTGAGCCCTGTGATATGTCTTCATTGGCAGGATCTTCCTCCCTACTCATCTTTCGTTTCAATATGCCTTGAATTTGACCATCTGGCGATCTATTTCGTACAACATCTTCTAATGAGGATCTTCTATTTTTAAGAATGGGTTTGTTCGTATCCATAGACCCGTCTTCAGCAAAAGAGACTTCTGGACTGCACGACCTTCTCCTAGCAACTTGTGATTCGTCTAGACTACGGCGTTTTTTCAGTATCCCTTGGCGCTGCCTATTTTCTAAACGACAACTTCGTGGCTCAACTACGCTGGGGGAAAATGTAACAGGAGGAGAAGCAATAGCATGGTTTGAAGCATTAGACAAAGCACTGTCATCATTAATGGATTTTCGTTTTAGAATAGACACAGGCGTATGACTACAGGACGTCGACGAAGTATCAAGACGACGGTTTTGACTAGACGTATCGTTATTGAGATCAGAAAACATTGCACTTTGCTTTTCAAAGTCGATAAGTCTCTGAGCTGCTGTGTCTATATCTTTCAGCCTTTCAGTTACTCCTCTGGTTTGAGTAGGTCTTTCATTGGTAAGACCATAATTATAGTTATGATTATTATTTATCCTTTGTTCATTATTAGATCCAAATAAAGAGTCAAAATGTTGTTCAGGTGTGTCTAAAGTTAACTTATTACTAGTTAAGTTATTCGACAATTTGTTAACCCTATCTAATGTCTGTTTAGTCAACGCAGCTAAGCTGTCCATCTCTTGAGAAAGTCTAGAATTACTCGCATGTGGTCTAACAGTTTCGTGTAGCGTAGACAACATTTTTGCGTCTTTATTTTCCTCTAAACTACCAACGATACCATCAGATTTATTTGATCCGGTATTATTCTTTAATACATTTTTAGGCGAAATGTGGCTAGCGTCGTTCGTATCTCTTGGAGAATTTTTTACTAAACTAGTCAGTCTTTTCTTTGAATAATGATATTTTTCGCTAACACTTTCGCTATCTTTTTGAGCTCGATGTCTTCTGTCGATTCGGTTATTTTCTGTGTCACTTTTTGCTTTATCTGGGCTTCTGCGTGTTGTATTTACCCTAGATGATTCCAACCTAGACTTTGAATCTGATTTCGATAAATCTTGCTTGAGAGGTGACGTAGAGGTGCGAGTTTGTTTTTCGGCAGACCTTTTTAAAGGTATACAACTAGGTTTCGTGCCAATATCGGAACTACGACGCCTCTCAGTGGGTTTGTTAGCGGCGGGGGCGTTAGGTGATTTGAGAAGAGACGACTTAATGCCGAAGGATAAATTAAAAGCACTTTTAGGAGATACTCTGGAAGACGGCAGTGAATTTTCAGTCTTGGATTGTGGCGCTTCGAGGGGTCGGCGATTTCTTGTTTTTGCGACAGTTCCTGAAACAAAAAAAAATGAAACATAAAATATATAAATAACTATAAGGTTATTTGTAAAGGAACTTGATTTAATCTGAGGTGTATAAAGCGGAAGAGGAAGTTGTTGACCCGCTACGCGCTCGTATTGTTCGACAGGTTCAGTGACTGCCGCACAGCCTATCCGCGTGACATTTTGCGCGTTGTGACCGCTAAAGCTATTGTTACTAGTTACGCTTTACACATTTCATACAAGCAAAGTGTGAATGAAATCGGAGTAAGTATACCAATAAATATGTTGAAATGGGTATGTTTTCTCAGAGTTTCAAGGTCATTTAAATAGTTCCGTTAAATGGGGCATCATCAATTTATCGTAAAACACTTTATATTATATCTGTCGCCTCCGCTGTCTAGGTGTGGCGATATAAATTATATAAATGTATGTTTCATGAACAAGCAAAAAATGAAAAAACCTTTAACTATTCTAATTAAACCGCTGTAATTAAAAGTTGGGTCAGCAGTTTCAATTTGCCGGGTAACATCATAATTCCCATTCGTTTCCCCGACAAGGACGCGGGGTAATGGGTAATTTCCGATATAGGCGGGAGCCGCCGCATGATCGGCAATCACGTGCGAAATGCCGAAGGCTGGTCCGTGGTTTTATACCGCGGTCTAAAGGTACATAATAGTGTTCGATGGTGATAAGATAAGTGAAACCAGTCTAGCTAGCATCTACCTAAAGTGAAGCCTATAGCGTACATCGACACTTATTAATTTTAAAAGTCAAATCGGGCTAGAGAAAATTGGATAAGTACGTGTTCTTACTGATTTACGAAACACTTTTCTTTTAAATAAGATAATGGGATCTGGATAGTTGACTGGCATAAGAGTCACAATTAAGTTTAGATTATTTAGACTAGATTAGATTCCATATTTTTGAGAAACATCAACCAAAAAGAATGCTGTGACACCTGGTTGACAGAACGTTTATAGAGTTAACTGCTTAAACAAAGAGATTTTATAAACAAGCTTATTTTAAAACCAGTTTATTTCTGCAGATAGGTCCAAAATAAGTTCTTGTACACATTCCAATAATATTTTTCCGTACAATATTGTGGGCTAGGGCCGAGACGAAGCCGCTATGATTACAAATATTATATCCGCATGATCGGTAATCACGTGCAAACCTTCGAAGGCTGTGGTGTGTGGTTTCATACCACGACACACAACACTACTGCTAGGTCGATAATGAGATGGGGTGAGATGATTGTTTAAAGTTTTAACCTTAAATCTTAACTTAAACCTCAAATTATTTTCAGGTAATAGTGGGTTAATACCACTTTATATTTAATACAAAGTCGCTTCCCGCTGTCTGACTGTCCCTATGTATGCTTAGATCTTTAAAACCACGCAACGGATTTTGATGCGGTTTTTTAACAGATAGTGATTCAAAAGGAAGGTTTATATGTATAATACATGCATAATATAATGTACAAGAGTAGTGTTGACCTTAAAAGGTCTAAATAAATCCGCGATGGTATAATTATGTCTATCTCTTAGGGATAACCCACAATTATATTTTTTTATCCTTTACGTTTTACGAGTAATAATGGCTTATTTACGAAGCGATTTTAAGCAATACAGCATTAATCCTTATCCAATTAAATACCTTTACATATATTATGCATTTAATACATTCTTTCTAGGAATTGTACCCTAGTACTGTATAAAAGAAAGGTTGCAGAAAATAACCTTTAAAGCATTGTATATTGAGATTCATCTTTAAGATCTCGTTGTCAACTATAATAAGAAAACTGACAGGATTAAAATAGCATTTGGCTGATTTATTGCCTGAACTTTTTAAACGATCTTTACTTATTTTTCACGAAATAATATGCTTCAGTTAGTCCAGACTCTGTCCTCCTGAAAGTCCTTATGGAAGTGTTGTTAATAGCGTTACTTGGCGACAATAAAAAAAAACTGAAAGTAGCAACCTTGCTATGTTTGAAGTTTTAAACGATATTTACTTATTTTTTTCGAAAGAACGTGCTTCAGTCACAAATAGTGTAGTTGATAGGGTTACTTGGCTGTAACTTTATTATTCGCTGTTTATCTGGATGGCCCATTAGCCGAGACACCTGTCGCTACCAGCTTGTGCACTTACTGTTTCGAACTGTTGATGAGTGTATCTCTCCTATGGGAAAGAAACTTTCAGGAAAAGCAGTTACATAAAAGATATACCTAACTAATGAACAGACTTATTGGAAGTTCAGATGAATAGGCAAAAATAGAAATTGTATTCAATGACTACCATATCAACTGACTTAGTTTCGAAACTTAGTTCTAAATACGACGAAGACACATAATAAAAGCACGAAAACGATCGCAGTAAGTATTAACGTGTCATGGCCAAGCAAATATTTAGAAAAGCCACAACTAGCATAAAATGTTAATATAAGTATTAGTATTTTAAAAATATATTGTAAAAAGAAATCATGAATATTTTGCGGTGGATTAAAATAACAGTATTCGTAACGTAAAATGTTTCTGAAACACCCCCTAATATGTGGCTCGTACTTTTTTTATAAAAGCCTGTTTAAATGAAGTACATGAACACTTTTTATTGTGTCTTCTGTTTTAAGCTACATGCACATTGTTTACTGAAAAGTAATGTAAATTTAGGATTTTTAAGGACTACTACTAGCGTTCAGATTTTCACAATTCAAATTCAAATTCAATTCCCATGGATTTAAAAGTGAACGGTTCTCTAGTATTAAAAAAGTTGAAGGTTAGTTCGCTCTTAGCCCGTTTTAAGCAAATTCAGAACATACTTGTAGTTTTCCTCAGAAATTTCTTCTCAGCGCATAATTTTATGCATCTTTTTAAGCTCCCTTAACGGGGTCACGCAATTCGTGCTACATTCCGCCCTAAATCTGAGGTCGTTAGGTTCAGACTTAATGGCCTAGTGGCGTAATTACTGATTACTGATATTCAGGCCCTAAGTGGATAGATTAAGCTACATCCATATCCTCTTTTGGGTTTCAAGCTGTCAGAATTCACCTCGTGGATATCTAAATGCATCAGAGGTAAAATGTTGGTTTTTTTGTGTCAGGAGCACGAGGATTTGTATCCAAGTCATGTTAGTCAGCCTGTTTATCCTTTATCTAGTCGCCATATCTACTTTGGCTACAAGATAACTATGCTTAGTTTGGGACTAGTGTTAGTCTAGCTAGTCAGATAAATTAAGATCGTTATTTGAGTTTCTGAAATATAATCACTTTTTCTAAAGTTGAATTAAAATAATGTTTAAAACCAAGTTAAAATCAGTCAAGATATAAGAAGGTTGTGCAAAAACCTTTATTAACATAGGTATGCTCAAATCACAGCAATGTTGTTTTTCTTGCTCAGTACAAAACAACCAACCATAAACCACCTGGAAGGTGAATAAAACAGGGTATGAATCAGAGAATGCCGTAACAAATACGCTATTAAACTGCCTGGAAAGTAGTTATGTTTCATTTCGCGGAATGATCGACTAGGACACGAGTAGGGCTAGGTCACAGAGCCGCAACTTCACGGTAACCCATTAGTTAGTTAGACGCTAAAATAATTACACTGTGACTGTGAATTATTCCACTTTGCGGCCATCAACAGCGTTTAAGCTTTTAACTGAATAATTTCTGAGAAAGTGGACAAACGGAACAGAAATTAAGTTAATTAAAGGAATACGTTTCTCGTGGGTTCGTTCGTAGTTTTATTCATCTTCTGTGATATTTCAGGAGAAGCCGATCATACACATAGGCTAAGTACTGAATAATTTCTGAGAAAGTGGACAAACGGAACAGAAATTAAGTTAATTAAAGGAATACGTTTCTCGTGGATTCGTTCGTAGTTTTATTCATCTTCTGTGATATTTCAGGAGAAGCCGATCATACACTTATGCTAAGTCGTAACTTATTGGATGCCGGACGCCGAGCGGGTAATGACCCGACGTGACAAAAAAATATTAAGTCTGTTAGGCTGAGGGGTTAAACATCAATAGTTATAAATTATAGTATTAACAACAAATGTCTGATTAAATATAGAATGAAGCAATAAGGAGCGATTATGTAAGTGCTAAGTAACAATAGCCGTAACCTAAACAAAGCAAATGTTTTTGATGATACAACAGATTCTTGTACTTCTACTAATCTTACGACCTAAAATAAATTACATTTTCTATCTCGACAATTTCATATTCACCTTAATACGAATAACATTGAATAACATTTACTAAACCCCCAAAGTCGTATGTAAAGAAAGGGCAAGAAAACATATTGATATTTACATTACACGTCATACGCATGAATCCAGGATCATCTGTGCAAATACGATATTTTATTACGCAATAGTAGACTCTACGAACGAGCCAATCTCATATATTTTAGATGCGCACAGTCAACAATAGAACAGACGATCATTATAAACCTTTACTGCTACAGTAATAAGGTAAAGTTTGACATATAACGTTTGAGTCCGTACGTACAACCGGTAGCTTGTTTAATAACACAACGCTCGTCTAAGCCATAATCGTGTTTTGATTTTCGCAGACAAAAGTTAACTCGCTCGTGTGTGGAATCAAAACAGACGGGAAAAGGATTTGTTTTGCTGGAAACGTCCACACGAGAGAACGCAAAGGAAACAGGAAACATACATCCAATAAACGCTTTGATAGCAACCAACATGCTTGATTTGAAATTGTTTTCATCCCTCGTGTTGATGAGATTTGCTCATTTTCGATGAAAAAGAGAGCCAGTAAATATTGAACTGTTTCAGTGCTATATTGAACAAACTAGTATTAACACTTGACTAATCTAGTATTTATATGAGTCTACCTTTTTGGTACAGAATCTCATCTTTAGAAAATCCTGGATATCGATCTCGCAAATCGTCATTATGTAATACATGTGACTAAACGAGTATTTTATGAGCACAACAAAATTTAAATTAAACAATGAGGGTTACATAAAAAAGTAATAAGTTTTAGCAACTTAAAATCTGAATGTCGTGGTTCTAACCATGCAAGACCTGCTTGAAGTAAGCACTTACTCACTTAGCAATTTATTTTACTAGCGATAAAATCAACGTAATAAGGTTTTAATAAATATATTGTAAATAGGTATTATCTGTTTGTGTTTTTTCATTTTAAAGTACAACCGTATCGTTAAGTAGTGTGTTATGTAAAAACGCTAACAAACGAAACAAATTGATGGTTTTTACCAGCAAATATTCTGGAATACAGTCCAATAGCAATTTTTAGGAGATGGTTGGATAACAATTCTGAATTTGACAGATCGAATCAGTGATTTTAGTTGAGCACAAAACACCAATTTTCCTGGCCATGTCTTTATTGAGAAAATATTTTCGATGAATTCTAAAGAACCAGTTTTATGTAAATTTTGCTTATATACTGTATATACTGTGTAATTAACCAGAGCCAGGACAAATATCGTATTAATCAATGTTTTTTAATCTAACGACTACAAAATGTCATATTGAATGCTGAAATTGTTGAATTTTAATATCATGGTGAAGTGCAGGAGTTTGCCGGAGATAGACTTTTTTATAATCAAGAAAGACGCTTCAGTGAGTATTAGGTAAGTTAAAATAAATAATAACAAATATTAAAATGCGTCAAACAATGCACAATGCACCTGTTGCCATGGTCTTGAAATGAGAAATAAACTTTTTGAGGTACGACGAGGTACAGTCAATAACACATCATGTAACTACAAATTGTCAAATTATCCCAATGTGCAATAAAGTCTATTGCATGAAAATTCAGTTGAAAATTGATAGAAGAAATGTGACAGTTTTGGATATGACGTGCTATTGCTGTACCTGACAATGAATTTGGCCAAGTGCGTCTCCCGGCACATTCAAACAAGACAGAGAGACAATTTAGAAAAGTCGTTTTCCCAATGAACTCGAACTGTGAAGCTCACCCAAGACTATTTGTGATAACAACTTGACCTAAAACCACACACTAATAATATTTAAATTTATTAACAAATTTATGGCTACGCACGCAAGGTTTAAAGTGGCGCCGAAATAAACACGGACTGCCCGTGTAGTCGGCTAAGCCTTAAGTCCAAAGGGTTAAAGCAAATCACAGCGCCGCTAACAATCGGGGCATCGGGTACTGAACATTGGGTTTCTACAGAAAGATTAATCTCGCCAATTTCAATAGAATACTGGGACGACACTGCTTTAGAAACTATTGGAAGACCATACAGAATAAT